>CM061540.1:187499012-188749012 GCA_030864215.1 Capsicum pubescens
AGGAGTAAGATTCAGCATCGAGCAAGAGAAGGGATGATGGCTTCCCCATTAGCCAGTCCCTATACTCCAAAACTGCATAGCTAGTGTAGGATGAGGAGTCACCCATCAGATTAAGGCTTGGCTATCTCCCAAGGGTCACCCATCAGATTAGGCTTAACTTTTTGTTCAGGTTTACCCGCTAGATAGGCTTGACCACGGTAGTGTCTTTACCCATCGCACGGTAGTGACACCCTTCCAATTGGGGTTATGGGTTGGACCCCAAATTAGCTAGAAGGGGTATGTCAGTTACATAATTACTTCCCACTGTCTCAATTTTAGTCTCAGTCTTCAGAATAGAACTCAGTTTAGAACTTCAGAAATTAGGACTGTCAGATACAGTCAGTCAGCTTAGTAAAGAACTCAAATAGTTTAATAGATTTAGGACTGTTAGATACAGTCAATCAGTATCAGTAACAACAGATTCAGGGATCACCCGCTAGATAGCCTGATCTCAAGGATCACCCATTAGATAGGATCGACCTCATAGGAGTCATCAGTAATCTAGTATTATTAGATCCAATTATTAGTATTACAGTATCAATAAAGTTAGATAACAGTGATACAGTATTCAGAACTTGGTATCTAGTGTTAGTATGACCTCAGTTACAATTTATATTTTTATGCATGCATCCTCATTCAGTAGTCTCATGTTATCCAGTCAGTTTTATGTTCATACATATGAACCCTTGTATTTATCCTTACCTCATCTAGCACACAAGTACATTCCCTCATACTAACGCCTACATTCTTGCGTTATGGTGTCTTATACCATAGGTTTAGATGCATTGGCTCCTGAGCACCCTTAGCTGTTCAGATTCAGCCAGTAGCAGGAATTAGCAGTGAGTCCGCATCATTCAAGAAAGTTCCTTATTTTATTATTTCATTCAACTCCAAAGTTCAGACAGATTAGAGGCTTTTCAAACTAGAGTATTTTCAGACAATTATTTTAGTTTTGGTATTATCATACCTTATACAGTTGTATTTTAGTTTTGAACCTTATGGCAAGTTTTTTGCCAGATTTCAACATTTTATAGTATGTTATTCGGTGCTCAGTTACAGATATTAGTCATGGGTTAGCTTGTGGTCCTTCGGGGTTATGAGCACCATGTAGCATTCGGGGATCAGAATTCAGAGTGTGACAAACTTGGTATCAAATCCTAAGGTTCAACAGTGTCCTAGGAAATATTAAAGTCGCATCTAGTAGAGTCTTGTGCATGGGGGTGTAGCACGCCACACTTATGGCCAAGAGGCTATGAGTGTTTTAGGAAAAGTTTCCCTTCTTTCAATATTTATATCTTGAGAGTGAGCATGAGCTCTAGTAATACCCTCAATTTAATCTTCTTCTCCATTTCATTATAGAATATGCCTCCTCGCAGAGATAATACCCATAGAAATAATAACCAGTCACCTTACCCTACATATCCTTTGAATGAGAATGTGTCACATGCAGAGTTTCAGGCAGTTTTTCAGGCGCTAGCCTAAGCTATGACAACTAATGTTCAGGAAAACCATCAGGCTGCAGCTCCACCTCAGCAAAATGGGGATTTAGCCACAGCGATAATCAGATATTTTATAAAAATAAACCCGCTAGAACTCTTTGGATCAATGATAGGTGAGGACCCATAACTTTTTCTTGATAAGGTGAAGAAGATCACCCATATTATGCATGTCTCTGATAAGGAGAGTGTACAATTGGCATCCTGTTGGCTGAAGGATGTTAATTATGATTGGGTAGTGATGTGGAAGGAGAGTAAAGGAGGGGATGCAACTCCCATGACATGGCAGATATTTCAGGTTACATTCTTAGAAAAATTTTCCCACTTGATATAAGGGAAGCTAAGATAGAAGTGTTTATGAACCTATGGCGGGGATTTATGACAGTGAAGGAGTATTGCCTCAAGTTCAACCAGATGTCTAAGTATGCCCCTGATAAGATGGCCGACCCCAGATCAAGCATGATTAAGTTTATGACCGGTGTGTCTGGGTTGGTAGTTAAGTAGTGTAGGACTGCTATGCTCAATAGAGACCTGTATCTTTATAGATTTATGATGCACACTCAGTAAATTGAGGCAGAGAAAGCTAAGGAAAGAGAGAGAGTAAATAAGAGAGCCAGAACAGGTAGTTCTAGTTTTTTTCAACTAGGGTCAGAGGGTGGTAACCATTCTCAGCATAGTCAGAAGTTTTCAGTCCCACCTCCATCTTCAGCTAGTACACCAATACCAAAGTTCATGAATGACATATATGATGGGGTGCCAGGATCTAATACCCATGGTAGTGTGAGAAGTGATCGTACCTATCCGCTTTGTGAAGAGTGTGGTAGAAATTACCTAGGTGTGTGTAGAGAAAGAAGGGAGGTATGTTTTGGATATGGTAAGCCAGACCACAAGTTGTAGGAGTATTTAATAATGTTTCAGAGAGGTAGAGATTTGCGTCTGTAGGGTGCTTCTTCAATTACCACTGGTGGTCAGCGCCAGAACAGATATTATGCACTCCAAACTCGCCGTGATCAGGAAAATTTCCCTATCATAGATTCGGGTAGGTTATGAGTCTTACATCTTCATGATATACTTTGTTACATCCTTTGCTCCCAGTTGAGTTAAAGTTTTCAGCATGAGTTAGTCAGTAAAGCCAGCAATTCAGTATAACAGGCATGCAGTCAAACTCGTAAGGTTTGTTTTTTCCCCATCTTTCCATCTAGTCATATTATCACAAACCTCAGGGAAGTAACTATTCCCAGACAGAACATCCTAGTAGTTGCGAGTTAAGGTTAGTTCATAAATTATGCATTGGTTTTAAATCCCATATATTTAGTCATGATTAGGTCCATAAGTACCATGTGCATTGCCCCAGTATCTCAGTGAAGTAAGCATTCTTAGAGGGACATAGTTTTCCCAAGGGGGAGATGGTAGAATAGGTAACCAAGTCAAGATTTTATATTTTAGTAATGATGTTAGTAATGTCAGTACTCATGCCTTACATGTGAGTTCTAAAATCACAGATCATATTCTCGCATTGTCTCATGCTTTTCCTCAGTATCTCAGTCAAGTTTATACTCTTCGAGGGACACAGTTTCCCAAGGGGAAGATGTACTATAACCCCCGAGCTATCATGATCTAAACCTTTTAGTTTCTTTTAGCATAATAAATTCAATTTGAGGTAGTGGGTACTCATAGTTAACCCTCTAGTTCTAACCTCAGTCGTAAGATATATACTTAAGGGCTCAGTTCAGTACATGATATTCAGTTCGTGTATCACATTTTAGACTCGTTCATGTTCTCATGTTCCCGTTCATACATGTTTAGTAAATAATCTTAGGCTCATTAGTGTTCTCAACTTAAGGTAATAGTCTTCCTTCGATCTACTCAGTTCTATGTTCAGTTATAGCTATAATCTTAAGTATAAGTTATTATTGCATATTCAGTCATGCATTCATGAATCAGTTTAGACATGTAATCATGCAACAGATATGCATGTTCAAAATGTAAGTTAAATCTATTAGATCAGTCACGTAATCATGTTTCAGTTGTGCATGTCTAGTTCAATATGTAATCTCAGTCTGCCAGTACTCTCTCAGCATAACTAGCCACATTCGATGATGAATGTTCCCAAGGAGAAGATATTGTAATACCCTGTATTTCCTTAGCCGAGATTAATCCTTAGTACATGGGATTATCCTAAGTAAATTTTTGATGTACTCAGTAATTTTCAAATTTGATCCTTCCATTGTATAGGAAATTCAATTAGCTTTCCATCAATACCAAATTCGCCCAAATCCGACACTCGGGTGAAGAGTTAGAGCCATTTTAGTGAGATAGTATGTCACCTAGTACTTTATCGCATCGTGGAGCCAGCTAAAATGGCATTTGTCAAAAACCAGTGAGCCTCCGCGATATTGGCGCATCGTTCCAAGGATCAATTTCAGAATTGTCAATTTTCAGTGCACCAACATGATCCCACCGCATCGCGATGCCCTTCAAGTTCTCATTCATGGTGGAAACACAATACCACTGCGTCTCCCCACCAACCAGTTTCCCAGTTGTCCACTTTCCAATAAGATGGCGCAATATCACCGCATCACGCCAGCATGGAAAATTGGGATTTTTATTCAGGTTTTGATATTTAATTTTAAGGACCATTTGTTAATTTCCCAAAGCCCCTAGTCAGCCTAAATACGGGATCTATACCCTTAATAGCCAAAATTGTTCATTATGTTCACTATTCCTCCAGAACAAAAGCACACTCTCCCAAATTTACAAACCCTAGTCTCAAGAATCAAGGTCAACCCCAAGAATCTCTCCAAGAAATCCAAGAAACTCATGAATTAAGGTATGTTAGATGTTTATTCATGGGTCCCTCCCACCCATGAAGCCCAGGAATCTCATTTCAATTATAAAGATTGTGTATTTATGAGTTTTCATGATTTGTTTAAATTGAAGTTCATGTTCATGTTGTTGTTTGGTTTTAATTCAAGTTTTAGATACAAGTTCCAAGATTTAATCCTAGTATGTGATAATTTGCATGATGTTCATGATGAACCCTTCAAATTATCAAGTGGATTGATGTAGCCATGATAATTTAGATGTAATGATTGTTGTATGACCAAAGCATGCTCCCCAAATATTTGATAAAATGCCTATGTGAATGAAAAAGAGTAATTATAGCATGTTGACAAGAAACCCTCATATATGTGTAAGTTAATGCATGCCAAGTTTTTGATGAAAGACCTTATTGAATGAATCACGAGACATTAGTATGCATCCCTATACATTTACAAGTTTATGACTTTCAAGTTCTTGATGAAATGCCTCATTGATTATATTGCGAGTGATTGACTATTATCATGTTATTTAAGAATTTGACATGTCTTACTAATTTTTGCTATCGAGTCCTGGGTGTATTCAATACCCTATAATTTAGCTGATTACCTAGAGCCAGTGTCAGTTTCAAGATAATCTCAGTCATGCCATGAACTTAGTAGAACTCAGTTACATATAGAGCTTAAGAAAACTCAGTAATCTTAGTATCCATCCAATTTAGTTTCAGTAATCAGTTCAAAAACTTAGTAGCATTCAATTAGATAATAGAATTCAGAAGTATTCTATTAGTTACCCAGTGAACCCAGTTAGATCAGTCAGGTAACATGATTAGTAGAAGATTCATCCCAGTCTAGTGCAGTCTAAGAATCGGTTAAGTGTCTATTCAGTTGGGAGTAGGACTCAGCACTGAGCGAGATCATGGATGACGGCTTCCCCGTCAGTTAGGCTAAGTCATTAGTAGAAGTACCTCTACTCCATAACTACATAGCCAGTGCAAGATGGGGAATCACCTATCAGATTAAGGCTTGGCTATCTCCCAGAGGTCACCCATCAGATTAGGCTTGACTTTTTGTTTAGTGTTACCCGTCAGATAGGCTTGACCAAGGTAGTGTCATTACCAATCACACAATACTGACACCCTTCCAACTGGGGTTACAGGTTGGACCCTAAATTATCTATAAGGGGCATGTCAGTTAGATGACTACTTCTTATAGTCTCAGTTTCAGTCTCAGTCTTCAAAATAGAACTCAGTTTAAAATTTTAGAAATCAGGACTGTTAGATACAGTCACTCATCTCAGTAAAGAACTCAGATAGTTCTATATATTTAGGACTATTAGATACAGTCAATCAGTATTAGTATCAATAGATTTAGGGATCACCCACTAGATAGGCCTGATCTCAGGGGTCACCCATTAGATAGGATCTACCCCACAACAGTCATCAGTAATCCAGTACTAGTAGATCTAGTTATTAGTATTATAGAATTAGTAAACTTAGATAACAGTTAGAAAGTACTCAGAACTCGGTATCCAGTGGTAGTACGACCACTGTTACAGTTTATGTTTCCATGCGTGCATCCTCATTTAGTAGTCTCATGTTATTCAGTCAGTTTATGTTCATGCATATGAACCCTTGCATTTAGCCTTACCTCATCTAGCATACCAGTACATTCCCTCATACTAACATATACTTTCTTGCGCTATAGTGTCTTATACCATAGGTTTAGACGCACTAGCTCTTGAGTACCCTTAGCAGTTCAGATTTAGCCAGCAGCTATAGACTTAGTAGTGAGTCCTCATCATTCGAGGAAGTTCCTTATTTTATTATTGCATTTGATTTAGTATTTCAGTAGATGGAGATAGCTAGGGGATTGTCCCATCAACTCCATAGTTTAGACAGATTAGAGGCTTTTTAGACTAGTGTATTTTCAGACAGTTATTTTAGTTTTGGTATTTTTATACCTTATACTATTGTATTTCAGTTTTGAACCTTATGGCAAGTTTTCCGCCACATTTCTGCATTTTATAGTATATTATTTAGTGCTCAGTTACAAATATCAGTAATAGATTAGATTGTGGTCCTTTGGGGTTCTGAGCACCGTATAGCATCTGGGGTTTAGAATCTGGGGCGTTACATTGATGGAGACATTTTTTAAGTCTTTGAATTTTTTTAACAATATCAATTGTCGATAATACAACTAAGGGAGACTTTATGCCCCATACTTATGCAAATATGATTGTTATATTGGACAGTCTCACAAAGACCAATAGAGCTTGGCATACTAGATATTCTAATGTTATAGGTGGTACTTATATTGTTGTCATTTCTATTGAATAGTACCAAAGAGGGAAAAAACATGACCTAGATATGACCAATATAAAACCCAAATGTACTTGCTTATAGAACACTTATATGTATGTGGTACTAAAAAGGTGAAAGTTATAGGCTCTCAGAGTAAGATGCAAAATAAAATTCCAAAATAAAGCAAAACTACCTAACTAATTAGATGGGAGATTCCAGAATAATGCCTTTTGAAACCAAGGTTGAAACTATCAGAAATATAGTTATTATGAAAAGGTCAGTAATAAGGATATGTACCAAGGCTACTGGAAGAGGAGGAATGATAGAAATAGTTGTTATATGCCTTTTTAAAGTAATGATAGGGACAATAAGGATTTAGGAAACTTGAAGATGAAAGATATTTTGGCAAAAGTGTTGCAAAGGGTCAAATCCATGAACTTTTATTTTAAATTCATGAAAGAAGATATATCTAACATTATTTACATATTGTACTTACACTCCATTTTCAATAAATAGTTGGAGTTTCAAATGGGTCAAATGTCATCAGATTTGAATTAATGGAAAAGTGGGACATTGCCTAGTGACACAATTTAAAAATCAAGAAATAATGGCTAATACATGGCGGCCACTACTAGAATTGAACGGGTGCTTGCAAATTTGACACCCATTATTGATAAGCATGAAAAAGTTGTTGTTTCTAAATCTAGAGTTGTGGGTGTTCATTTCTTCAAACAAAAAGTTTTGGCTAACTTTTAGAAGCCAAGGTTATTGATGATGTGACAATATATTGAGAAATCGATAAGTGTTTATATTGGGATTTCTTAAATTAAGAAGAAGTATAAGGTTGCGAAACCATTAGGTTAAATACCTAGACCTCCACCTCTATTTACTTAAACAATGATAAATAAAGTAGAGAATGTCATCTTCCACAAATTTATTTCCATCTTGAAATATCTCTAAATAAATATTGCATTTATGGAGGCATTGTAACAAATGTCAGGTTATGCCAAGTTCATGAAAGACTTAGTCACTAAAATGAGAACAATTAGTATTGAATTCATAGATGACATACACTATTATGGTGCATCTAGCTCACATACTTTGGTATAAAAAAGGACGATCCATATTCCTTGAACATTCCTTGAACAATTGGAGCCTTTAATTTTGCTATAGCATTGTGTAACCTTTGTAAAAGCATCAACTTGATGTAGCTTGTGATCTATAAATAGTTTGGACTAGGATCCCCTAAGCCTACAACAATGCGATTATTGATGGTTGACTATTTGATCAAGAGGCTTATGTGGATTTTATATGATGTTCTAGTAAAGATGGATAGTGTCATATTCCCTATTGATTTTATAATCTTAGATTATGAAGTGAATTTTTAATTTAAATAATCTTTGGAAGACCTTTCAGAGCATCTAAAATAGTATTATCTATCATAAAAAGCAATGAGTTAAAGTTCAGATTACATAACAATGAAGTTAAATTCAATGCAAATCAATTCATTAAACAATTGAGAGAAATAAATTTTGTGTCTGCTATTGATTTTTTTGATGTAAAAGAAATTAAGGTGCCCTTTGATGAAAGGTTTGAAGTTGAAACATTAGCTACAGTTAAGATGAACTTCAACAGTAATGACATCAAAGTTTATAAAGAAATACCAAAGAAAAATGTTGGGAAAGGGTGCTTATTCCTACTATATAAAGAAATTAGTCTTGGATATGAAAAATAGGACTACTCCTCCAGCTATGACTTTGATCAAGTAACCGCTAGTGTTGGAACTAAAAGTGATGCTTGGCCACTTATACTATGCTTTATGGGGGAAGAATAGTATACTTCCTATTATTATAGAAACTAATTTGGTTTAGTGGCAGGTTGAGACACTTTAATAGTGCTTAGAGGATTCAAAAGGGCAATAGGGTGGACCATTGCTACATTATTAGAATCTTTCTTGGGATTTCTACTCATAAGATCTAGATGGTAAAATATTTTAGCCTAAGAATCGAGCATTAGCATAGTCTTAATCCACCTATACAAGAGGTGGTAAAGAAATTGATTATCAAGTGATTTGATATAGGGGTGATTTATCAAATCGCAAATAACAAATAGGTAAGACTGGTTTAATGTGTCCTAAATAAGAGGGTATGACGATGGTTCCTAATGAGAATATTCAGTTGATTCACTTATAACCAGCTATACGCTAGCGTGTCTGCATGAACTACTAGAAATGGATACTTAAAGATCACTTTCCAATTCTATCACAAACTAGATGTTGGATCGATTAGTAGGTTGGGGTATTACATTTTAGATTGATAGTTTGTGTATAATAGATTTCTATGGAACAAGAAAATAAAGATAAAACAACATTCGCATACCCCTATGGTACATTCACATTCATGTGCAACCATTTTGTTTATGAATTACTCTTTGCACTTTCTAAAGATGTATAGTGTCTATCTTCTCAGATATGGTGGAGGATACTATGGAAATGTCTGTGGATGATTTTCCCACAGTGAAAGATTATCTTTTTGGAAGATGTAATAGAAGGAGATCACATACCTATTCGATGGTGCTTTTTTAAATGCATTTCATTGCCTTAAGTAAAGCATATCTCTACTTGTATTATTGCTACTCCAAATTGATCTCAACCCTTCAAAATAATGTATGATGCAAATGGGTTGCACTTAGTGTTGTTTTAGGATAAAAGTGGGAGAAAATCCTTTATTTTATTTATTAAGAGAGTAAAACAATGATTGGAGTGCACACGAACTATATAATGATCGAGCAAGAATTGCTTGAAGTGATAAATGATTTTGAGAAATGTCATGCATACATGGTACAAAAGTAATGGAGCACATATATCATTCTACTTTGAGATACTTCATGGTAAAGAAAAAGGAAAAACCAAGACTGATTCAATGGGTTTTATTAGTTTAGGAATTTGACTTTAAATTTAAATACTGTAAAGACAATGAAAACCAAGTGTCATAGAAAGCAGTGATTGATGACTCCTTTCCAAATGAGCAGGTATTAGCAATTTTTCCTTATCTTGTGTCTTGGTTTGCCAATTTTTCTATCTATCTTATTAGTTTTATGATGATAAAAGATCTAGAATTTGATAAAAAGATAAATTTCTTCATGACATGAGTATCTATTTTTGGGATGAGCCAATCTCAGAGCTAACAACTTAATAAGAAGATATGTTCCAAAAGTTGTAATAATAAATACATTGGAAATCTATCATTCATCACCTATAGGGGGACATCGCAGTGGTTCAAACACGACAAAACAAACATTATAATTTTGATGTTATTGGACTTTAGTACATCAACACATATAAAAGTTTATGAAGCCATGTGACAATACCAAAGGCAAGAAGTTGAATTATTTGATGTTTGGGAAATTAACTATATTGGTCCAATTTTTATAAATTTGTTCAACAAGGAATGCATATTGGTAGTGGTAGGTTATGTGTCAAAATGGTTGAAACAGTGGCACCACCAAATAATGAAAGCAAGAGCATGACTGTGTTATTAAAAAGGAACATATTCTAAATATTTGGTACTCTAAGAGAGGTCATCATTCATGGGAGGTCACATTTCTGTAACAAAGTATTTCTTACTCCGCTATCAAAGTATGTAGTCAAGTAGTATAAGGTTGCTACCCCCTTTAATCCATAAACCTATGTTGAGGTGAAAGTTACAAATCAAGAAATAAAGGTGATTCATACAAAAATAGTGAAATTTCAACAAATCTAGTTTGTCTTGAAACTTTGATGATGCCTTATGGGCATATTTAAATGCTATAAAACTCCCACTTTGATATCACCTTTTTAGTTAGTTTTTAGCAAGGCATGACATTTGCTAGTGGAGCTTGATCATAAAGCTTTATAGGATCTAAAAAAGAGAAACCTTAATTGTAATGATGCCTTGAACATGAGGCTTGAATAAATGAATAATTTGGTTGAACTCCAACTGAGAGAATATGAAAAATTGAAATTATAAAAAAAGAAGATAAATTTGTATCATGATCATTGGATCGAGAATTGAGAATTCAATCTAGGAAACTTGGCATTGTTGTTCAAATATAAGCTCCTATTATCTCTAAGCAAAATCCAATTCAAGTGGTCCAGTTCTTTTTACAGTGTTACAAGTGTTTAATCAAAAAGGTAAAACCTTCAACGTTAATGGACAATGTCTTAAGCAGTACTTTAAAATAATCGAAGAGTTAAAATTATTAGAAATGGTATACCTTGATAAAGCCCAAGTAATCAAGGTGTTTAATTTTTGTAACAACATTATATTAAGAGTTATTGGGAGGCAACCCTGTTATTTATAACTTGTATTTCAACTCGTCTATATACCTTGAAGATGGTTTATGTATTTGTTGAAGTGTCTGAGTAAAGAAATCAGTTATTCTAGAAACTTATTGTTGAAGGTTATGTCTTGTGTGACGACCCATTAGACAACTAATGACTCATCAAACCAAGCATCACTTATGACCAACAAAAAGTTAGATTCTGGATTAGTATGATGACCACTTGATGATTCATTAACAAGTTGATTTGACATCAAAAATGTCTTCACCGAGTTCATTAAAATGAATCATTTTGCCTAAGGCTAACAGTAATCTAGACGAGCCATCAACCATTTGACAAGTACACTACGCCCAGGTAAGTGTTTTATTTTTTCAAAATAAAACTACCCAACTCCCTTTATCCAATCCACTATCAAACTCAACCACTGACCCCAAAAACTTCAACCTAAACCTAATTAGTCTTAATCCATTCAATCCCAATCCCTAATTACACGACCAAAAACCAATCTTTTTTAAAAAGAGAAAATGTTAAAAGTGTTTGATCATTCTTATACCCCTCTCATATTACTTTAACCATGATTAAACCTACCAAAATTACATAACCCTATATCCTATAGCATATAAATCATCTCCCTAACTCAATTCCCATCAAAACCAGTTGATCCCCATTCTTAATTTTTTTTACGGAAGTGCTAGGGAAAAATTCAAATTGTTCTCTTTTGTTTTCAATCAATCTTCACCAAGGAATATTTTTCTACATTATTTTTCAAGTATAGATTTAATTTACTTATTTTGTTAGGGTGAGTATGTCAATAGATTGACTGGAGAGAAATAATTTTTTCTTTAGTTGTGACTCAAAATTTTGGGAAAATTTTGTTGCCCACCAAAGTTTGATGAAAAACGTTAATAATTGTAAGGATAAAGTTTGAGAAACCATAAAGTACATTTATAAATTATTAATTCCTCATTGCACCATGAGATTTACACCTACTTGAACTTGTAACCATAATGGTATAATGTAGGAGTATACAAATTTAATATGACTACTCACCTATATCGGTATTGGGTTCTGTTTGAGTTGACAATGGGTTTGACAAACTGCCAAACTTGTGATAGGTCATCAAATACACCATAAACTCTTAATAATTTACCTGATAAATAGGATATTCTTGATGATGAGGCATGATGAGATGTCAAGTCTTTGATTGGCCATCACCTAAAGTCATCAATTGTGAATCAAAAACCATTAAGATTAAAGGTGAGGCTTGATGAGATGTTAAGTCTTTGATACGTCGTTACCTCAAGTCATCAAGCATGTGCATATAAAGGGATTGATTTTAATTCTATCTTATTATTGTGTCAAAGTTAACCTTAGCCCTACATAGGTATAAATTCCTCCAAAAGTTTTAACCAACATGAGATGGGTCTCATAAGAGATCTAGAAGGTCCAGATCAACCCACAAATTTACTGATTAACATGAAAATAAGTTCAACGAGGAAAATTCTCTACTATATAAACTAGATAGAGTTAAAGGAAACAAACACCGACTCCCCAGTCTGATGACAAAGAAAAGTTGACAGGCTATGAGTGTAGTATGCATATGCTAGTTCAGAAGATAATGAATAGAGGGGAACTAATGCAACCAATAACCTAGTAAATGAAGCTAAAATGGTGTGGATGATGTAATAAAAACCAAAGACCTATGTTTTAAAGAAAGTATCTTATGAAAAGTTAAAGGGTCAGATAAACTCTATTTAGATGGTCTAACCTAAACAGCGAAGTAAGGTATAAAGAGGCATGTTACTGAGGAGGTTCAAATTGTCACTTCAAAGCTAATAGAATATCTTGAAATTCAGTAGTGGTTCAATCATTATGAGTTTGGATGGACTAGAACAACACTTGAAATATTTTATCTGACTATAGTTTGTGAGTTTTATGCAAACTATGCTGCCACTTGTAGATATATTAGCAGTATGAAAGGTCAAAAATTTATTGATTTACCAAATTTGAATAAAGTTCTAGTTTGAGGAATCCTAGTCAACATTTTAGACTAGACGATTAATTGCTTCCTAATTGGGCAAGTTATTATGCCACTAGTAAGTAGTCTACATTTTGTTCAGAATATGGTTGATAGAGAGATTCAAAGTCCTTGGTTATTACTATTGTTGACTAAGGGAGAACCCTAATGGTTGAAAAACCTTAATGAAAAAATCTACAAGGCAACATTGTCTTTTAAATCCAAGTATTGCAAGCATTAGTGCATTTCAATTTGATGCCTATTCGAGATAACAACATTTTGGTTGAAGATGAAGTTGTGTTATAGATATTTTGATGTCTAGTTTAAAGGTATGGATAGATCATATATGATTAAATCAGAATAAAAGAACCAAAGCTCTCTACCTTATTACCATTCCTATGACTTGTCACTCAGTTATGCATGGAAGGTCATATTTTGGTGTTGATCAGTATAGATGTCTAAGTGGTAGTAATAAATAAATATAACTTAGAGTGATCTCACAATGAGGGGATGTATGAGCTCCAAGTGCATAAGACTATAGGTCTAGGATTTGATACTTAGACAATAGAGGATCCCCTACCACTTTAGAGGCTTCGAGATCAACTTACGATATGAAGCTAGATGTTTCCACAGTATCACTTACCACTTTTGTAGCTATCATAACCTTGAATAGTGACTTTATGGACTTTTCTGCTTCTGAAACTCTAAATTTGGAGTATATTCTCAATCTCCTCAATTTTGAAGATATAGGTCAAGTAGTCATTTGGTTTGACAAATAGCTGAAATGATTTGAAAAATAGTTTAAACACTTTGTGATCCAAGTTATCCAAGTTGAATTTATGCATATTGTCAGTCTTTATGGTCATATCAATGATACGGAAGGGAGAATAAATATGTAACTGAAGACAATGATTATAATAGATTTGGCCAAATTTGAGGCTCTATTAGAAAATTCTAAAGCCAATATAATAGATATACAAAGTAAACATGCCGAAGTGTTTCCAATCTTGATGTTGAGGAATCAAAGAAGGAGAAATAGTATAACTTATTTTATTTGATGAGAAGAGCTCTAAAATCCAAGGTCAAGGGTAAGAGATAAGAACCACAAAATGATCCATAAAAGGTTAAGATAATAAGGAAAAGGTAAGTGAAGATGGTTCCAAATAAAGCAACAAATATTTTGTTTAAGGACTAATATAAGAGAGAAGAAGGTTTGAGGGATCAAGCAATGGGAGCCTCTTCTAGTGTCTCACTAACTATAGTTGATGGTTCTGAGTTATGTATGGAGTCTTTTATAGCACCACCTACTACATTGAGTTCACCAGTCATCCTAGGTGCCACTACTAATGATATTGTTGTAGACGTTGCATCCCACTCCATGTCACATGAAACAAGCACCTAGGTCATTATAGGTAAATCCTCACGCTAGCACTTATTCATTAATTTGTGATACATTAAGGAAAAAGTATATAATTTTTATGGGGGTGGGGGATACCTGTATGATTCACTACCTAAGTTTTTTATTAACATATTTCTTTTTCTTCGAGTGTACTATCTAGTAAAACAGATATATTTAGGACATTCTAAATTTTTATGTGTTGTTTTGTATAGGAAAAAAAGTTTAGGTGAACTTATGGTAGTTTTTTTATTGAATTTAGTTTAAAAATATGGATGTATCTAAGTTTGGTCTAATATATGTGTGTTTATTTTTTTATATATTAACCATTGGGGATATTTGCATAACACTAGATGTATTTGAACTTGATAGTTTGTTGTCAATTGTGCTATTTTGTGCCATATATGTGTGATCTCTATTTATATAGTTCTTGCTTTGTGTACGCAATTCAAAACTTGCCCAGTTATTCCTATGTAGATCATAGGATAGTGGATTATGAAAAGATCATAAGCCTTGTTTCATTCCAGTCAACTCAAGCCAAATAGTAGTCCAAATAATAATGGTGTATCCCTTGTTCCCATAATTTGTGCGTAATTGACCTTTTTCTTCATTAGCTTATTCACTTTCTTCATTTTTTCGTGAAAAGAATATCTTGGCCTATTCCACTTTAGACATTGTGAACTACAGCTGTGGAAAATTGTCATGACCCGAGTCTACCCCGTAGTAGCAACACGATTCCTAAGGCTACAAGTGACCCCAAGTAACTAATCATCTAGTAACTTCTGTCAGCAATGAATAAAATAGTAGTATAGTATCATATTCGAATGATACATTGATAATGTTCTAATAAGATAGAATACTAAAAAACAATACCACATGTCTGAACTACTGATAAAGCTCAGAACACTGTCTGAAAGCATCTAAAAACATAAGGAGTTGATGGGACAAACCCCCAACTAACTCCAATTGTCTGTGATATAGAAAGTATAGCATATAACAGAATAAAAACATCTTGTCCTCGATTAATGAAGACTCACCACTACTGTTATTAAGAGGTACTGATCTGTCTAAGTATGATCAGGGAATGGCATGTGTGAATCTATGTTATAAGAAAACATAGTGCAAAATAAGATTATGCGATCAGTACTTTTAATGTACTGATATGTGAGATAAGGACTATATGAATTACGTAGGGGAAACTTAACATGAATGCATGAGCATGTAATACTAAGAATTCAATACCAAGTAAAGAATGTACTCAAATAACATATAAAACTGACTGACTGAATGATTGGCTATCTGAATACTTGGTCAATCAAACCTTAATAGATATAAACTGAGCACTTACTGAAACTGTGGGTGATATCATGCGACATGCCCCAATCTGAGCAAATTGGGGTCAAACTAATAACCCTAGTTGGAAGGGTGTTAGTACATTGACATAGGTACTAACACTGACTGTATGGATCAACTAATTTGGTGTCCCAATGGAATAGGGAGTCACTCTCTACTATACGTGCAACAAAGAGAGTGTCAACCCCTAAAAAGCAGGAGGACCTGTCAAAACCTAAGTAGTTTTGAAACTTAGGGATTTCTACTAAGGTTCACACCCTCTAGTGTAGGTGAGCCCCCATCCCTAGGTTCACTCGGTGCTAAATCTTACTCCTAATGAAACTGGCACTGCATCTAATTATGGTCAAATTAACATCTTAACTGATAGTGCTAAACATAATCATAACAAACTAAGTATGACAATAAAATCATGGATTGACGGACTCATTACTTGAAAATCTATAACATGAGTAAACACATAGGTATTGGGTGTTCATAACCCAACAACACTGAATGATACAAAAATATTATAGTATCACTTAAACATTGGTAGAAAGACATAATTAAGAGACCCAAAACATAATACATTTCAATGAATGAATGAGATACAAGAATTTTAACTAGCGATGTGTTAAACTTGGGAGGGTCATATGTTTACATGGTTTAATCCCTAACTTGATAATTTGATGTGGTATTGACCAAACATGACATAGGTCATTGAAATTTCAAGCATAAGGTGCATAATTCACATGGGAGACTTATTGACATGGATTGATTTAAAAACTACTTAGAAAAGCATGGATTAAATTCATATTTAACATGGATAATTTAACAAAAGAGGATAAAATTCATATTTGAACCAAAAAGAGATTTTAGGACTCAATGGGTTGAAGGAACCCATTAATGAATACCCTACATCCCTCAATTGGTTTAATTCGTGAAGAAAAAACTTAAAAATGGAGCTTTAATGCTTGAATTCTTAGGGAGACACTTGAAATTATGTTCTTTGGAAAATAGGGGAATGAGTTTAAGTATAATAACATGTGAACAAGAGGACATGTATGCCCCTTTTGGCTTATAAATCATTGATTTTGGTGTTTGGGAAGAGAGGAAAGACCAAAATACCCCTCTCTAAGTCAGTGAAATTTCTACAGAAAATATAGCCTCTGTGGCACGGAGATAATCATGGAGGATAACCTCTCTGTCATTGAACATACTGCTAAGGTCCTGTCTCCATGTCATTGAGGTTATCACGGGGACTAACCTCCGTGACACGATAATATCGTAGACGTTTATTGCCTTCAGGTCAGAAATTACCCCAAACCCCATCTTTAAATTCTGAAACACTTTTGTGAATCCCCTTTAACATCCCTAAACATGTTTCAACTCTAAAATCAACATTTTGGATTCTGGAAGGCCAAAAGTAAATTCCTTGAAATCTTGGGGTCTTGAAATGACTAAGTCCCTTATTACCACCAGAAGCTGGAAGAGAACCTAGGATGTTATGGGATATTACAAAAATTGCCTAAGTTGAGGGTGGCTACTTTAGAGGATCCTTAAAACCTATATTTTGGCTATATTAAGTTTTGGAAATTATGCACCTTAACTCAGGAAAGTTGCATAAATTGAGGGTGGCCATGTTACAAGGGTGTAAACTAAAATAACAATGTATAAAAAAAAAGACTAATTCTAAAAAAGAGATGATGGTATGGATTGTGTGAACAAAGTAATGAGATTTGTAATTAGAAAAAAATGAGAGAGAGAGAGAAAGAATCTTTTTATTGAAAAGAAAAGCACAGTCATTTAGAGGAAAACAAAGAATAAATAAAAAATAAGAAGAAAAAGGTTCGGTCATAAGTGAAGCAAAAGTAGTATAGTATTGATAAGTGTTTAGTCACTAATACCAAATGTATCATACCTACCCCAAGCCTATGTGACAAAGCCAAAAAAGTCTTAGAGTGACTTGTCCAATTATCCAAAAGTCAAGCATAGAAAATAAAGGCAAGCCAAATATTGCATGTGCATTGCTTAAACTTTGTTATGAGAGTGACAAATTTTATTCAAGTCCTAATTTAATTTGACCTTGCGTGTGTGAGACTTCTTTTTGGTGAGGGAATGAGCATATCATGGTTAACTACTTATTATTAGGTTAGTTTCTATATGTGTATGTAGTGTTGTCCATTTATGTTATAATGTAACCATATCCTGAAGCCAGATGCAATGGGCTAACTTAGTGGAAACAACCTAAAAGTCGAGAATTGACAATTAAGGACATAAGAAGTAATAAAACAGTCATAATAGTCAAATAGATAGATTGAAAATCAACAACCATCTAAAGACTCAGTAATATCGGTAAAAGAGCTACTATAAATGTCCTATGAGTACTAAATAGTCAAATACAATCCATCTCAAAGATGAAAGACTAGAAATCAAACATATAGATGAAAAATGGGTAACTCAACTCAAAGAACTTTCCCAATATCTGTGTCAACCCTGCACAAGCACTGAAATAACGATAGGCACTAGTACTTGGGTCTGCACCAAAAAGGCACAAAAGTGTTGTATGAGTACCAAAACTATAGGTACTCAATAGGCATCATCAGCCGACTGGGCTAAGTCATGATACAAATAAGATAAGACATAAGATAAAATAATCTAAGTCAACGTAAAATAGGCAAACCTAGAAATAAGCTCTTGCACTACTATATGAATATAAATAAATGCATAGAAAATAGTAACATAAATATTGCACATCTACAATTACGACATTGGCCCGCATAAACCAATAAGTGCGGAAAGTAAATAATCTAATACAGGCCCCTATAAGCTTGGAGGGTACAATCAAGGGAACTGAGTAACCGAATAATAATAAGTTACAATTTATCATGCCATAACCAAGAATCCATCCAAAGAGTATAATATCATACAAAAGTCCCCAGTGCGGACTTGAACCAAAATACAATGGCATTATCATAATTATAATCATTTTCCACGCTTAAATTTAAACAGATATTATAAATATCATCATCAACTATCGAACTCGAACAGGTACTCATATTATCAATGTCATCATCAACTGCAAGACTCGAACCTGAGCTTATATATATAAATCAGGGGTGGTGTATCCGATATCAGACAGTAAGTGAGTGAGTCCTGTACAGTGCGTGCCCAAGAAAGGGGGCATGACAGTAGTAGGCAACGAGAATAATAAATTGATCCCACTCAGGCCTATTACTGGGTGGAGGGTGTGTATCGATTACCAAAATCTCAACTTGTGGACACTAAAAGATAACTTTCCAATGTCGTTCATGGATCATATGCTTGATCGATTAGCAGGTAGGGGTTGGTACTTCTTCTTGGATGGTTATTCGGGGTATAACCAGATTTCCATTGCTTATGAAGATCAAGAGAAAATGACGTTCACGTGCCCATATGGCACATTTGCTTTTAAAAGGATGCCCTTTGGTTTGTGCAATGCACCTGCCAATTTCCAGATGTGCATGATGTCGATCTTCTCTGATATGGTTGAGGACACCTTGGAGGTTTTCATGGATGACTTCTCAGTTGTTGGAGATTCCTTTGATTTGTGCTTGCTGAATCTAAGTCAAGCATTACAGCGGTGTAAAGAGTTTAATCTGGTCCTTAACTGGGAAAAATGCCACTTCATGATGAAGGAAGGCATTGTTCTCGGTCATAAAATTTCTGAAAAAGGTATTGAGGTGGATAGGACCAAGGTTGAGGTCATTGAGAAACTACCTCCCCCTATCTCAGTAAAAGGGGTGCGTAGTATTCTTAGCCATGCAGGATTCTATCGCAGATTTATAAAAGATTTCTCGAAGGTTGCAAACCCATTATGAAAAATTATTGAAAAGGAGGCCAAGTTATCTTTTGATTATGACTGCAGACAGGCGTTCGAATGCATTAAGATGAAATTAGTGGAGGCTTCGATTATTATTACTCCTGACTAGAAGAAGCCGTTTGAACTGATGTGTGATACTAGCGGGGTGGCGCTTGGATATGTGTTGGGGAAAAAGAAGGATAAATTGTTTCATCCAATCTATTATGCCAGCAAGGCTCTTAAAGGAGCTCAAAAGAACTACACTGTTACCGAACAGGATCTCCTGGATGTAGTTTATGCTTTTGAGAAAATCAGAGCGTATTTACTAGGACCAAAGTGGTGCTCCACACGAATCATGAAACTCTGAGGTATTTAATGGCAAAGAAAGATGCGAAGCCGAGATTAATCTGGTGGGTATTATTGCTTCAAGAATTCGAATTCGAGGTCAAGGATCGTAAGGGATGTAAAAATTAAGTGGCAGATCACTTATCCAGACTTGAATGTGAATAAGCAACCAAGGATGAGTTAGTTATTGATAATTCCTTTCTGGATGAGAAGATACTAGCTGTGAAGCTCGAGTAGATACCTTGGTATGCAGATTTTGGAAACTCCGTGGTAAGTGAGGTGATACTGGATAATATTTCCTTTCACCAAAGGAAAAATTTTCTTTAAGATGTGACCTATTATTTCTGGGATGAGCCCTATCTTTTTCGGTGATATGCAGATGGTATTATTAGGCGTTGTGTCCCAAAAGTAGAAGTGTTGAGTATTTCGGAAGCATGCCATGCTTCACCTGTTGGTGGTCATCATGCGGGTGACTGTACTGCTCATAAAGTATTGTAGAGTGGCTACTATTGGCCTACGCTATTCAGAGATGCACATGAGTTTGTTCGTAGATGTGATCAATGTCAGAGGCAAGGATTAATCTCCAAACGCCATGAGATTCTGATGTCCAAAATGATAGAAATAGAGTTGTTTGATGTATGGGGAATCAACTTCATGGGCCCATTTATAAGAACATATGGGTTAAAATACATCCTAGTAGCTGTGGACTATGTCTCAAAATAGGTAGAAGTTGTTGATTTGGCTGACAATAAAGGAAAAAGAGTTGTAGCATTTCTGAAGAAGAACATATTCTCCCGTTTTGGAGTACCAAGAACAATCATAGGTGATGGGGGATCTCATTTCTGCAATAAAGTTTTCAGGGCTTCTTTTGCAAAATACGGTGTCAAGCAACATAAGGTGGCAACTCCATACCACCCATAAACTAGTGGGCAAGTGGAGGTTTCAAACAGAGAAATCAAAGCCACCCTTGTTAAAACCATGAATGCCAATAGATAAGACTGGTCACAAAAGTTGGATGATGCTCTTTGGGCATACCGAACAGCTTTTAAAATGCCTATTGGCATGTCGCCGTACCAACTTGTGTATGGAAAAGCATGTCACTTGCCAATTGAATTGGAGCATAAAGCATTATGGGCATTCTGAAGGCTGAACTCAGATTGGGATGAGGCAGGAAAGATGAGACTGGGACAACTAAATGAGATGGATGAATTCTGTCTCAATGCGTATGAAAGAGCAAACCTTTACAAAGAGAGGATGAAAAAGTACCATGATCGGAGGATTTTGCAATGAAATTTTCAAAAGGGTAATTTGGTACTCCTCTTTAACTCCAGACTGAAGCTATTTCCAGGTAAGTTGAAGTCTAAATGGTCTGGTCCATTCAAAATTAGCTAAGTCTACTCATCTAAAGTAGTGGAACTAGAAAAAGAAGACAGGAGTGTCTTCAAGGTGAATGGACAAAGGGTGAAGCTATATATCGGGCCAACAGACTTGATAAAGTGTATAGCCACCATATATCTCAATGAAGTCTGAGTAATCGAGATAGCTGAGTTGTGCCGCGACAGTAAATGAAGCGCAACATGGGAGGCAACCCATAATTTTAATTTTTTTTTTATGGTAAATAAAAATTCAAAAATATGAGTCGAGCCATGACCGAAACTACGGTGCTTGGTGAGAGGCAGCCCACCCTTCTAATCTTGTTTAATTGTGTTTTATTAAGTGTAGGTGAATTTGAAGCACTCGAGAGGTGGTAGAATTTGAACTCAGTTTGAAAGTTAGCCATATCAAAGGTGGTAAGTGTACAAGTAACGGGAGCATTTTTTGTAAGTTGGAACGGTCAAATGTTAAAGCTCGAGTCATGATTCATGCTAGAGTTGTGACTCGAATTAGGTTAATCCAATCACAAAAGTTTCGCGGTGCGACCTATTTTGTGATTTTCATATGCGACTCTACCTCATATGAAAAATATTATGCATAGTGTCAGATTTTAAGTGTACTATTGAGTGTGGCACTTAATTTCACTTGAATCTTGGTAAGGGCATTATTTAGCATTTAGCATAGGTGCATTGCTTCATGCCAGGAAAAATAAGGGTATGTGTGCATCGCACACTTTCATGTTTGCGACCAAGAGTGCACCGCACATCCCATCACACATGCTCACTGGACCAACTATGCGATGCACAATACGCCGCACGCCTTGATGTGTGTGATAAATTATGCGTCGCATACTTTAACATGTGCGATAATAAATGCGTCGCACACCTAACCGCACATGCCCACTTCTTTAAGTCTGCAATACATTATGCAACACATACCTTGATGTCTGCGATAGATAGTGCATCGCCCACTTCTCCGCATAGGCTCACTATCCCAACTGTGTGACAACGTATACGACGCACACTTTGAGATGTGCGATAAGATGTGCATCGCAAACTTAGTCCAAATAATCCTAAAACTCGACTTCCAATTGGATTAACCCGACCCTATATCCAACCTTTAAATAAAGGTCCATACCCTAATTGCCTCACCTTTCAGCCTTTTACCCTAAATTCTCCCTAGAAGCTTTAAAACTCTTCTTTGTGCTTCATCATCTCAGCGACTCCCCCTTCAAAACTTCAAACCCTTCATTGTTAAGGTAAGTTTCTCTCTTAATCCTTTGGTTTTGTAATTTTAATGGGGTGTTGAATTGTTGTATGTGAAATTATTGGTGAAAAACAAAGCTATTTTATTATTGGTGAAACTCAATCATAGTTTTGTTAAATTGATTCTGAAAATGTTGGGAAAATAGGCAATATCATCATATAAGCCATCATTATTATGAATTGTCACTTAACCTGTGAATATGATGTTGGTGGGTTAATAAGAATCATGATGTATTGGGAGTATTGACATATTGAAGTTTTCAACCACTTTTGTGTAGTATTTAGACCTTGTAGATGTGAGTGAACTACTTATAACTACGATGGTAGTTGCATAATTGTTGCTTCATGACTTAGTTTGTTGATCATAATGTTGATGATAGTATCGGAATGTGATATTGTTTTATTACTGCGATGTGTTGAATTATTATTGAATAGTGAAGAATTTGGGTTAGGCTGTATGAAAAGTGAGTTGTTATTCTCTGTGTTATATGGGCTGTGATGATTGATAGAATAAGAGTGTGAATTACAAAAGAAAAAGACATCCATCGTGTGAGTTGCAAATGAATTAAGAATGCTTGCTCACTGCCATGTGTTTATGTTGGCGAAGTTCGAGTACCCGACAAGACCACTTAATTGAGTTATGCTAACAAATTAAGTGTGGGGTGGTCATAACGCCGTCATTTCCTTAATTATACTGAGTGATGTTATGTGTACCTAACATGAATTTATGATGTATCCAGGTGATATGTCTCCCAAAGGAAACTATGGCAAAGAAAAAGCATCCACATCCCAGAAAGGCCAGAAAAGAGCAAGACAGGACAAATCTGCTTCCTTCTCTCTTCAAGTGCCTAGGTTCACTTTTGGTATCAAATGGGTGTTAGAGGAGGATGGTCAGGAATAGTACCAGAACAACAAGGTGAATAGATATGTGCAAATGGAGATGATTCAGAAGGAGAGCTTGGCGAGGCACTGTCCTCATATTCTGTCTAGGATAATGGAACTGAAACTTGATTTTATCTTCCGAGACATGGGTGAGTGCAATCTAGATTGGGCTCGAGATTTTTATGCCAATTGGTCCCCAAAAACTAGTAGGAATTAAGTGAAGATTCGAGGTCAAGTCTTACAGCTGACAGCTGATTTCTTTAACTCTTTATTGGGGACTCCGAATGTGGATCCCTCGAGACTAAGGGAACTCTACACCAAACCTCCGTATAGAGCCATCAGAAATACTGTGTGTGGCTCAAGGTCTATGGCTAGGTGGATTTGTCACAAGGATAATGGTCATCACAATACCTTCACATACGCTTTTATGAACAAAGAAGCTCGCATATGGCTAAGGATAGTCAACTCAAACTTGATTCCTGGGAAGCAGTTCACCAAGGTCTCGCGTGATCGGGTATGCTTGGTATATGCATTGATGACTAATATTCCTATCAATATTGGTGCAGTTATACGTGCTTTAATGAGCAAAGCAAGGTTGCACAAAAGGACACACTTCAGTTTTGGAAGCTTGTTGTTGCCATTCTAAAGAAAGAGCGCATTGAGGATGAGCCAGCGGACCACGAGTTTCCTCAAAAACCAAAGAAGATGGATGTTATGAAAGTTAAAGATCCGGAAATAAGTTAAGGAATTAATCTTACTACTGTTGAATGGCACGCTCTAGATGAGAGTTTTTTTCACCATCTTTATGGCATGACAAGGTTTATTATAATGAGTGAAGGTCGTGTGCCTACTGATGCAGAGCTTCGACTGCTGGATTATGACTATCCTCTTAATGATTATACTCGAAATATGTGTGGAGTGGGAATAAATTTTGAGGCACCTTTGGATGATGACGTACCAACAGATAAAGATCACCGACTGGTAGACTCTGATATGGAGGACGGCTCTGGTAATGAAGACTCTAATGATGATTCTGATGTAGGGGGCATGACCCCAGATGTGGACGAAGAGTCTTTCTAGCCAGGTTTTTCTTGTTTATGTATTTGTACTAGGGACAGTGTTCTCCTTTAAGTGTGGGGTGGTTTTCTAGAAGTGCTTCCTGAATGCTTAGTGTATTGCCTTCTTTTTGGTGCATTTATTTCATTTTGGGTAAGATAGTGAGTTTACTTCATTTCTGTGTGATTAGTTTGTTTTCTTTTAGTCATAATTAAGTAATTTTTTCAATGATGGATGGATGATGACTTTCTTAAGAGAAAATTAGTCATATGTTACATGAGATTGTTCTTGTGAACCACATGGCATTATAACGTGAGTGTGCAATGGGTCTTTACTTTTGAAACACCTGGGCTCTAGTTATGACTCTTGCTGTGATTGTTGGCTTTAGTTGAATTCATTTGCTTGATAGGTCGAGAATCTATAATGCTCCAAATTAAGTTGACCATGTTCCATGAGTGTGTAAGACTATTGTACATTCCTTGTTGCAACTGATGCTAGAACTTGCCTAGTATGTGTGTAAAGCAAAATAAAGATTGTGAGTTTAGGAGATGATTTAGGCATTTCTTTGACAGCCTTTGTTCATGATTTTTTTACCTACCCTTGCACATTATCTTAGCTAGCCCCGTTGAGCCTTTAGTTTGTTCTTTGGCAGCCTCATATGTAGCCTAACCCATTTTTTTTAATTGCCCATAATTTGATCCAAAAAAAAAAATCCTAAGCGCTTTAATTTAAAATAAATGTGAGTTAGGAATGTGAGAGGTGAAATTGATGCTACAAAGTCTAATTATTGGCATGTGAAATTGTTATGGTTGGGAGTAGTGAGAATTGTCGAAAAAGTCCAAATTTTAGCCTGGACGTGTTAAATGAACCTGTTTTGGCCCTGGTCCTTCTTGGACATTGTGCACCTCAACTAAAGCAAATAGTTTAAGTTGAGGGTGGCTATCATAGGGGTGCGTAACATAAAATTGATGTAATGTAAGAAGAGTTGTATACTCCCATCATAGTGTATTAATTGAGTTTAATGAAATGGGTTGAAAATAAAAGATTGGGTAGATGAAAGTGGGTAAATTAGTTGCTAGAAGTTGTTCTTAGTTACATAATATAGTGTATTAAAGTGCTTAGGAAAGATAGTTACTATTTCTGTCCACAGTAGTCCTACCCATTCTTTTAGCCTGCACTACAACCTGTAAAAGACCTATTTGATCCTAATCTTAGCATTCTAATATTAGTGGAGCATTACACTAAGGGCAAGCATATGATCAGCAGTTTTAATTTGAGAATTCTTTGTGAGAGTGAGTGCAACTTAGTTTTTATACCCATATTATTAGAAATTGCAAGATTGTTAGTGATCATGGGTAATTTCCTTGTCGTGAGGGCACATGGTTGATGAATGTTGGGTAACTTTATGTGATTTCTTTGCCTAAATGGCATATATGAATTTTCCAACTTAATGAGTCTATTGTTGAGGGTAGGTTGTCTCTAGTAATGATCCATGAATCTACTTCTTGTTCATAATTATTGTGTGAGTCTATTTGAACATCTTGTTTTTCCTCTATGAGTGTTAAGACTTGGGTAGTATTTGTAAGTAGATAAATTTGTCGAGGAAGAACAAAGCTTTAAGTCTGGGGTGGTGATCTTGGGCATATTTATACGTCTAAGCACCATAACTTACCCATATTTTAGGCAAGTTTTGAGAAAATTCTTATGTTTTTACTCTACTTTGATGTAAGTGAGCTAACCTATATGATTAGCATGATTTTCAGGTGCTAATGAGGTAGATAGAGACATTTTGGGACTATGAATTGTGGAGGACAAATCACACAAGAGGAAAAGCAGCTGTTGGACCAAATGTGATGCATGGGAATTTTGTCTCGGTTCAATTTTCCATTTATAATAAGTTTGAGGACTTAGAAGGAATTATGAGAGAGAAGACTATTAAAAGACTTGTTGCTGAATTTTTAAGGATTATTCATTATTCTGTATTATTTTTGAAAAAAAAAGGAATCAAGAAGAGGCGGCTTAGCTAAGGGTGAGAGAGATAAACATTTTTCTTCTCTTGCTTTCTTTATTTTTTGGACACCAAGATCATCTTCTAGACTGGGGTATGATGAACATTTTTATGGTGATTTACATTTTGTTCATGAGTAGCTAAACTTATTTGTTAGGGTTATGGAAACCTTGTAGTATACTATCTATTTCATGGGTTTTTGAATTCATTATGTGTTGATGCACTTGTATCATACTCTCTTCATTATGATTGAATTCTAGTGGTTGCAAACATAGGGAATGTGCCATCAAAACATAACTTGTTCGATAAAAAAGTTAATGTTTGGAAAAAAGAGTAGTGACAAGAGAATAGGGTTTCCAATCCCTATTTTATACGTTAATGCCTTAATTGGATTAACAACTTAGAGATCTCGCATGAGCATAGATAACATTGTTGGTTCGAGAGAACTAGAGTGAATTAATCCTTGTTGGTTGAGAAACACTCGGATTATGGATTTAAATGTGTTTCTCTATTAGTGCATGCATGTATGAGTTCTAAATACCCATAGTTAGAAAATATTGAAAACTACAAGGTGGAAATAACCCTAACTTGTCTTTCTCTGTAATCAAATATTACTACACATATCGTTTCACTATTACACTGATAATATTACTGCGTACTTAAATCAAAACTCCCCTTTACTTTGGAACCTTCGATCAACAGTCTAATAACAATCGTAATACTTAGTGATTACAGTATTCCCTGTAGGATTCGACACCCAACCCAGTTGCGTTCTATATTTGACGGCGACCGCTTACACTTTCTAACGAGAGTTGTAATTTAGGCGTATCAACTATTAATTTCAAGAATTGATCTTAGTGTGTGATGATTTACGTGGTATTCTTGATAAACCCTTCAATTTGCAAAATGAATTATGCATCCATTATAATTTGATTTATTGATTATTGTATAACCAAAGCATGCTCCCCATGTGTTTGATAAAATGCCTATGTGAAGAAAATAGTGCCTTCATAGCATGTTATTATGAAATCCCCATTCATGTACAAGTTAGTGCATGTAAAGTGTTTGATGAAATGTCTTAGCGAATAAATTATGGATATATGAAGCCATTGTTGTGCTTTTAATCTTGTTCCATGATTTACTTTTATGCTATCGATTCTTATGGGTATTAAATAACTGACAATTTAGCTGTGTACCTAGAGCCAGTGTCATATTTTCATGGTACTCTTAGTCAATCCATGATCAGTAGAATTCAGTCAGTCATGTGACTCAGGAAAACTCACTAAACTCAGTATCAGTCCAGTTCCATTCAGTAATCTTAGTAATCTCAGGAATTTTAGTGATCTCATCTAGTTACCATGTCTCGGTAGTATTCAGTTCGGACATTAGTAAACTCTGACAGCTAGCAGAACTCAGTAGCATTCTGTTAGTAACAAAATTCAGTAGTATTTCATCAGGCAACAAAAATCCAGTGAACTCAGTTCAATCTAGTTAATCAGTAAAATCAGTAACAGACCAGTCCAGCCTAGTATGAACTAGGAAATCAATTTTGTGTCTATTCAGTTGGGAGTAGGATGCAACACCGAGTAAACTCAGGGATGAGGACACACACTGTCATCTAGTAGAAGGTGTGATCCTTAGTAACAATCCCTGTATTCCAAAACTACGTAGTCAGTGTAGGTAGAGATGTACCCCTACGAGTCTAGGGACTATACATCTCATCTGAGTTTTCCTTACAGGAGGGGTTGATGGAAGATCTCCCTGTTAGAGAAGGTTTATTCATAACATGTCTTTACCCGTGGCATGTTACTGACACCCTTCCAGCTGGGGTTACAAGTTTGACCCCACCAGTTCAGATTTGGGGCATGTCGGTTAGATGATTACCTCCCCACAGTTTAAGTTTCAGATTCAATCTTCAGAATAAAACTCAGTCCAGTTCTATAGAAATCAGGACCATCAGACATAGTCACTCAGCTCAGTTAGGAACTCAGCTAGTTCCATCAGATTTTAGGACTGTCAGACAATATCACTCAGCTCAGTACGGAACTCAGTTAGTTCCATTAGATTCAGGACTTCCAGATACATTCATCCATCTCTGTATAGCACTTAGATAAGTTATTTATAATCAGGACTATCAGAAACAGTCTTTCAGTTATCAGTTACTAGTAAACTCGAATATAAGTAAATCTATTTGGTCAGTAGACTTAGTAGTAAGAACTCAGTATTCAGTCCTATCACGACCTCAGTTACAGTTACGTATGCATGCATGTATTCTTACGTTCATGTATACATTCAGTTAGTATTGTTCATGCATATGAACCCTTTGCATTCATCCTACCTCACTTGCATACCAGTACATTCAATCGTATTGACGCATTTGCGCTATGGTTTTTTATACCATAGGTTTAGAAGCATGAGCTCCCGAGTATTCTTAGTAGATCAGACATTAAGCAGCCAGATTAGCAGTGAGTCCTCATCATTCGAGGATAGCATGATTATTTTATTACTTTATTATTTTAGTAGTTCAGAGTTAGTTGGGGACATGTCCCATCAACTCCACAGAATTTAGATAGTTTATTTCAGTTTTTGGTATTGTACTACCCCATTACAGTCATTATTTTATATTTAGTATTAGTTCAATTTTGAACCTTATGGCCTTACAATTTATATTCCACATATTTACAGTATATTATTCAGTGCTCAGTTATAGATATCAGTAATGGGTTAGCTTGTGGTCCTTCGGGGTCATGAGCATCATGTAATGATCTGGGTACCAGATTCGGGACATTACACATATGCATGGAGCCATCTTTCTTCTTCAAAAACAACACTGGAGCTCCCCAAGAAGACACACTCAGTCTAATGAAACCCTTACCCTGAAGATCCTGAAGTTGACAATTTATCTCGATAAACTAGGTAGGATTCATATGGTAAGGTGCTAAAGAAATAGGTTAGATACCCAGCTCAAGATCAACAACAAACTCAATACTATGCTCGGGAGGAAGGCTAGGAAGATCGATAGGGAAAACAATAAGAAACTCATCAACTATAGAATCAGAGTCAAGTGGTGGACTCTCCGCACTAGCATCACGAATATAAGAGAGATAAGACTTGCAACCCCTCAAATAAGCCTCCTAGCATAAATATAAGAAATAATATCAATCGGCTCGTGGCTAATAGCTCTTTACCACACGATCGGGGGTATGCCACCTATGGCTAAGGTAATGGTTTAGGAAAAACAATATAGTATCACATGATAGTGGGTTACAACCAATCAATGCCAAAACTCACTTCAAAATCCAACATATCTAACACAATAAGATTAGCATGAGTCTAAAACTCTCAAACAATTAAAACATATATTCTAAAAAACCCAATCCACTATTAAAGAATACCCGCAGGAGTAGATACTCATAATGGCATAGATAATGCATCCCAAGATAACTCTAACAAAGTAGACTAATAAGAAGACACATAAGAATAAGTGGAACTCGGATCAGACAAAGCAAAAACCAACTATCGGCGCACGAAAATCGTACCTATAATTATTGTATCTGATGACTCATTCTTGGGTCTAGAAAGTACCACATATAACTGACTATGCCCCATACTTGGATGGGCTCCTAACCGATGTCTTATACTACATACTTGAAAACCTTCATAAGCACCCTGGGTACTATCCCTACTACCATGAATACCACCTTTATTTGGGGGATAAACTACCTTGATATGTAGAACACTTTGGGATGAAGGAAAAATTGCTCCACTACTGGGGCACTTTCTTCAAAAATGACAAAAAGCTTCACAACCATAACATGCCCCGGGTGATGGGCTGAAAGCAGAAGATCTAGCTAACCTGAAATAACAATAATGACTAGAATATCTAGAAGATGAACCCCTCAATATCTGACCAGAACACTAGCAAGGACGATCATTAAGGTAAACTGGCCTTCATTGGTAATCTAAAGTGCGACCTGAACAGGTCGACTAGAATGTCCTTGATGCTGATATAACTGATGCAAAGGTACCTAACCTGAGAACCCCTGCCTCAAAATCGTGAGCTACTATGGATCCCACTAAACCTGAACTAATATCACAACCTCTTATTATTTCCCCTTGGGACTCGTGATGCATCTCCTCCATAAGTTGAGAATGATCAGAAACCTTAACAAAAGTCTAACCTATAACAACCAAGATCTGTGTATATATGCAAAGAGCCATATCTAGTAGTTATTATAGAAGTATCATGTCTAGCCAACTCATAAAATTGAGTCTCAGACTCAATAATAGTTATGGAGCCTTGCTCAAACCTCTGTACCTAATCCCTTATACTATCTCTAAGATTATGAAGCATGTACTTCACCAAGAAGATCTTGGAGAACTGGTCTATGTCAAAGGGGGAGATCCAACTAGCCTCAAATCAAGATGAACTCTCCACCAATGTTGTGCTGCCAAGTCTAACTAAAAAGTATTGTAATCCATACCACGTCTCTCAGCTATTCCAAAATTATGGAGCCTATTCTGTCAAGAAATCAAGAACACATATGCATCCTTTCCTATTGCACCAGAAAACCTAGGCGGGGCTAATCTCAAGAATCTACCCAACATCTTCTTCTCTTTTGTACACATAGCAGGCTTGGCAACTATGGGCTGAGCAGCTATCAGCACATAAGGACCTAAACTGTTAGAGCAATAGCTATAGACTGTGGCCCTTCCTAAATTAAACTCTAATCGTTAAACTACGTACCATCAGATGGTGCACCACCAACCAATTCCAAAATATGAACCAAAGAGACCCTGAGCAATGAAGAACAAATAAATACCGATAGATCCTAGGTTTGTACCTAGCCCACCATTGGCTAAAGAAGAAGAATCTTTTGCTCGGGAGCAAGAATAGAGTCTGGTTAAGTCCCCCTATCTTGTCCCCCAGTGATACAAATCAGTCCACCAAGATGCCAAAACAGTCAACAAAATGTTAGAAGAACAAGCAACACAAAGGGATACAAGAGGACAAACACAAAAACACACGGATTTGCAAAATAATGAAAGGATAGATAGTGAGACCAAGATTATTACAAGATTAAGAACCAAGTATATTTCAACATTAATCCCTAATGAATGTAATGATCAAAACCACACTCTTACAGTGACCACCAAGGTAATAGACTCACCTCAAGATTCACCGTTTCCAAGCAAAGAACAATATTGGCTTTTCCAAGCCCTATACTAAGGATGACTTTTCCAAGTCCTAACTAAGACTATACTAAGGTGGTCTACTCTCTCGAGAGAGGATTTCAAGTTTTCAATCTTTCATCTTTCATAAACTAACTAGCAAATGAACTAATAAAACCTATTTATAGTTTAACTTAGTACATGACCACAATACCCTTAATGAAAAGGGGTGGTCATGGAGTGTTACTTGTACAAGGTTAAGTAACCAAAATTTCCTTAATGAAGTTCCAAAACCGTGAGTCCTCAATCATTAATGCTCTAAGAAATCTTTCACACGTGTGATTGCTATTTGGTGTACTCAAATCGGCCCCTCCATGTACGATCCCGTTTTCATAATATGACCAAAGCTTGATTCCCCATGTACTGACTTCGAATGATGTCATTGAAATCTAAGGTGACCATTTGAATTGTATTATCCTCCCCTTATTGAAAAGGATTTGATTGAATCCAAACCTTGCAAAACCAAAGAAAGGACACACAAATACAAACTCCTCATGGCATGAGGGTTAGGGTAAGCACGACAAATCACCTCAACATGCCAAGGTTACACATATTTAGAATATAACCAAGGATACTTTGAACTAAATATTACATAATTAATGAAAAATGCACAAAGGATTTGGCTATAGAATTCACCAAAAATAATACTTTGCTTGCCATGTAATCCAAGCAACACGTTGGGTGCACCATCATCATCAATTCTATATTTGGCACCAGGGTCAAATGGGAAGAGTGGCCATAGACACGGGTCTAGACAACACTCCCCTTTCCCATGGTCTCCACCCTAAATAAATGGCATACTCTCTACAATAGCATACATATTATCCAGAGCAAATAGAAAGTAGAGAAAGGTATCACTCAAGTCGACTTCTACTAAGGTGCCCTCATGTGTGTACTCACTACTAGTTTCACAATCATCACCATGAGTAATCTCAACAATAAAGTCATACAAAGTAGAAGGAGAAATAGTTTCCAAAACCACACATCCCTTACCCTTAAGAGTACTCTCATCTTCCAAGAATATATTTCCATCTTTAGGAGGAATGTTGTCACACCATAGTGGGTTAGCATATCAGCTATAGCTTCTAAGGCAAGTTATACCATCATTTCCACCACTAGGTTCATTAGGAGTGGTTATATCATCTTCAAACATGACATTATACCTTAAGAGAGCATGATCTATTTCACGAGCAGATTTGGAACAAATACGTTTATCACTCTCTAAAAGATCAATATCAAGTTTCAAAGAGATTTCAAATGCAAGATTATCCCAAGAATAGCTCTCGGGTTCACTCCTATTCCTTTGATCAATATTTTCAACATCATCACACACTTGAGATTCATTAATCACATAACACACATCCTCAAGTGGTGGGAAATTTTCACACAAAATTTGATCAACATAAATTTCACAAGACGATGTACTTTTATTCAAAATAATGGTTTCAACACTAGGTCGACATAAATCGATCTTACAAGAAGAGTTATTCGGTCATCAATAGGATCAAATAGTGTATCCAAACTCACAACAAGTACATCATCATCAAGTGGCAAAGAAATAATAGACTCACATATAGGCAAGCTATAACTCACACTCAATGGGCTACTAGCCACCAATTATCATTCACATGCACAAAAGTGTAAGGGTTAGCTATTTCACCTTGACGTTCATGAGTATGTTTGTATTTACCTCGGTGAGAAAGTCCATCACAAGATTGGGAAGCAACTTCCTTCAGAAATCACTTATCACATGTTTTTTGGAAAATTAGATTTTGAGGGAAGAGTTTGGGTAACAATTGGCGTATAATTTCAATGTGTTGTTCCATATCTTCAAGATTGTCATGGATGCGATCACACGTGGCCTTGAAGTTATATGCAGACATAGTACCTAACAAAACAAAAAAAAACAAAAAAAAAGAAAATAAAAAGCTCCTTACCAACACTCGATACACTCACCTTTGTGATTCTCACAATTGGAGCAGCGAATATTAAAAGTTGCTTATACTATGGTAGTCAATAAGATGTCAATCCTACTTGGCGGCCGAAATGGATTCTTGTTTTGATTGAATCAAGACACAAAATAAAATTCACTTATGAACTTGAAATAAAGAAGTTACTACGAGTTACAAACGAGAAAACCACACAAATAACGAAGACACGAAAGAAACGTATTCAAAAACTAATTTACAACTTAGTAGGTATTTACTAGTTGTCAATTAGTATAAGAATAAAAAAAATGAAACTAAGAATCAAAAATAAGAAACTAAGAATCCAAGATTTTGAGCCCTAAGTTTCGATATTGTACAAAAATTGGTGATGTGGTGGTCTAGGTTTGGTTGCGGTTTTTGGAAGGTTCTTAGTTTTCCAACTTTGAAATATTGGTTCAATTTTCAATTCTTGAAGAAGTGTATTTCGGCCTTGGGGAAGAAAAATATCAAGATTGGAGCCCTTTTTCACATTCAAAAAGGTTTGACTTGTCTTATACCTTTTGGGAAAGACACCTTTTTGAAGGGATGGTGGCACTTTTCTCTTTTAGACACCTAGAAAAGTGTTTTTCCCTCTTTTAGTACCAAGTCTTTTGTAGATCTTTTTGTCACTCTTCCCTTTTGGTAGGTCTTTGGAATTTTTTTTAAAGAATAACAAAGGACTCACTTCTTTCCACTTGGCTTTTGGATCAAACAACACTGTTGAAGAGCTTTTTTGCAACTAGACATAAAGATAGTCTAGAACAACAAGAACTTTCAATAGAAGTTTGAAAACCTAGCCTCACATTGAACCTCCAACAATCAACAACACCTTTTACAAGCTTAAAAGCCATAACAAAATACCAACAAATCAAGCTCAAACCACCTTCAAGTTTTGGTCCACACAACAACACCAACGATGTTCAAGTTCTTGAAACCGTAACAACAATACCAACAATAATGTACAAGCTCAACTTGGATCTAGACTCAAGGGTGTTAGTGAATACAAAACTAAGACAAAACTAACACTTAGAAACAACTAATACAATCAAAACACACCTAAATTTAGACAAAAATCTCGTCCAAAACAACAACAACAACAACAAGAACACAATTTCGGCCAAGAACACAAAAAATGGACAGATTTACCTCTTTTTGATTTCTCAGTTTTCTAACTCTTTTTTTTTATTTTCAAGTTTACGAGACCAAGATTGATCTTGTGGGGAAAATATCAAGCCATGCTCTGATACCAAATGATACAAATCAATCCACCAAGATTCCAAAACAGTCCATAAAACGTGAGAAGAACAAACAACACAAAGGGATACAAGATGACAAACACAAAAACACACGGATTTGTAAAATAATGAAAGGATAGATAGTGAGACCAAGATAATTACAATATTAAGAACGAAGTATATTTCAACATTAATCCCTAATGAATGTAATAATCAAAACCACACTTTTACAGTGACCGCCAAGGTAATTGACTCACCTCAAGATCCACTGTTTCCAAGCAAAGAACAATATTGGCTTTTCCAACCCCTATACTAAGGATGACTTTTCCAAGTCCTAACTAAGACTATACTAAGGTGGTCTACTCTCAAGAGAGAGGATTTTAAGTTTTCAATCGTTCACCTTTCATAAAATAACTAGCAAATGAACTAATAGAACCTATTTATAGTCTAACTTATTACATAACAAAATAACCACAATACCCTTAATGAAAAAGGGTGGTCATGGAGTGTTACTTGGACAAGGCTAAGTAACCAAAATGTCCTTAATGAAGGCGCAAAATTATGAGTCGTCAATCTTCAATGCTCCAAGCAATCTTTCACATGTGGGATTGCTCTTTGGTGTACTCAAATCGGACCCTCCATGTACAATCCCGTTTCCTTAATGTTACCAAAGCTTGATGCATGACGTACTGACTTCGAATGATGTCATTGAAAGCTAAGGTGCCCATTTGAATCGTATCACCCAGCTGGGAACAATCCTTGGGTTATAGGTGACATGCCCCAAAACCGAGCTATGTCGTATGGGAACCTTACGCCCATATGAACCATAGGTCGCCCAGATAACCCATCACAATCATCACATCAATCGCAAGGGTCGGGTGAATCACTGCTATATAATAAGGTAGCGAAAACAATACTAGATGTCGTAACTTAACAATGCATAACCATTTTGTAAATATCATCACACTAACCAATATACCCAAGTTCCCAGTCAACCATAATACCTCTATTCAAAAAAAAATTTAGAAATATATATGTCGGGACTAGCACACAACAATAGCCGAACAAAATTTAAATGAGACTAAGTCTAAAAATAGGGTACCAAGAATAAAGGTCTTCCTAAATAAGGAAGCTTACCTCTTCGGAGTCAATGCATGAACTGCTTCAATCACCAAATCACTGCATAGTAAGAGAAGATGATGCTCTGGACTCTATGTCGCGTGGGGACATAGCGTCCTAAGACCGTTAGTGGTTAGAGCGCTAGCATGTAACTCAAGGATAAGGATAAAATAGCGGCATTATTCGCCAACAAGTCAATATATCATATTCAAACATATCCAAACACTTATCCTTACATATAGGTATAACACATGCTAATCAAGAAATCAAGGCTAAACAAAATTCTTGAACATTCATTTATTAGACATGAAGTGGAGTAATCCAACCTTCAACACTTAGATTCGACAATTCTATTTAGGCATAGGACTTTAACCACAATAACATACAATTACAAAGGACTTTAACCATTCTTACACATTCAATAGACAAGGACTTTAACCACATACACAATCATTCAAACAAGGGAGTCTAACGACACAAGCATTCCTCTAGGAAAGGGACTCCAACCTTGTGCCCGTTCGTTAGACAAGGGACTTTAACATCATGCCAAGGTACTCTAAACGCAAGCTATTTTATTTGGTGAGGTACATTAAACAATAGATATCTCTTTATATATGGGACTTTAACCTCGAGCAATTTTATTGGGCAAGGGACTCCAACCCCAAGCCATTTCACTAGGCAAGGTAATTCAACCTTAAGCCATCACAACTATCATTAGTTGACAATGGGATTTAACCCTTTTCCCATGCATCAACATTTATTTCATGCAACACTAAAGGAATTTAACCATATGGCTAATTCAACACTATACATGAACCTATGGTCCTTATGGAAACCTTCATTGCTCAACAATTTCAATAGTCTATTGCCTCAATTCATTCCCACATACAATACAAGTTATGTTCATAAACACCCTCACAAATATTCACATTTCATTAGTCATTATACAACGCATTCTCACCACACTTGGTTCAGCACACAATTAAAATTCAATATCATATTTAGGGACTTCAACCCCTTATTAGTCAATTAACTCAACCTGGTCATAATTTACACAATACATAGCTCACAATACTTTTAATGCACCATTCATAAATCATTCATGCATATTGGGCCATTGCCCTTGTTCAAACACCAACATGTTACAAGATAATTTACTTAGACATTTCCACTAATACCTTATGTGCATACCTTTAACAAGACTATTTTCATGGTAGAAATCATCAAGGTTAAGGTTACCCAAGACCCTCATGTTAAACCTCACACAACACCACCCCAAATATGCAAATAAATATCATTAACATGTATAAACGTGAGTCTAAGAAAGAATCAACATTATTCATCATGAGGAAAAAAAAAATTTCATTGAAGTTCAAAATCACCATGTACACATACTAATCTAAGTGTAAAATACATGGGTTACAAGTTGTTTAAAAAGGGAAGAGTTACATGACTTAGACAACTTGATTCGTCCAAGAAGTTTGACTTCACTTTGCTTCTAGATGGGCACCCTAGAACCCTAGACTCCCATCTTTTACAAATTGTGTTTGAGCGAGAGTTTTGGATGTTTGATCAACTAAAAGTGTGTTTAAGGATGCCTTATACACTTATATAGTGAAGGGACTTAGGTTTTAAGCATGGGAAATGACCATTAGGCTTTTACATAAAAGATGTAAAATGAACCCATGCAGGGGTACAACTCACCTTACGAACCAAACCATACCCTACGTTACTAGTGGTACCCTGACTCATACCCAAGGCTTCTCATAGGTCACCCATACTTTTAAGGGTATAATCATACACCCTTGAGTCATATCCAAAGGGTATGATTCAACCCCTAACTGATATACATGACCTGTACACAAAACAATCCACTCAAGCTAGGATATCCCTCTATACGATCATGTTGGGTACGACTCGTATACTTAGGGTACGATTGAGAAGGATGTTACTCATACCTAGGATAGTGATTAAACCTCACCATACTACCTAAGATATCAGAGGGGAGGGTAAGTAGGATACAACTCATATAAGTGGTATGCCTCGTGCCCCTAGTCATACCCACCCCAGTGAGAGCAAATGGATATATTTTTAAATGGTTCAAAGTCTATGTGTTTTAATTCTCCAACCACTTGGATCATTTGTCTGCAAATGATGGGTAGGGAAAGCAATAAACACAAGTTAACACATTATCACATATCAAACCAACCCCCGAACAAGTTAGAACAAGCATACAACAAGGATATAACACACATCATGATCATTAGAAATTAATCATTCATTTCATCGTCTTTGGGAAAAAACCCATTATTTATAAAGACACTTGTTTATTGCAAAGCTTAGGGACTTAAACCCTTACTTATAAACACTCACTCATTTCATAACTTAGGGAATTCATCCCATCGACTTATCAAGGATACATGCTTAATTAAAGGATTAGGGAATCGAACCCTTCGTTTACCAAATGCATAAATCAACTCAAGATACTAAGGACTTATGACCATCATAATAAGACACACATAATTTCAATGCATTAGGGTCTTGAACTCAAGGTCTAACAAGACACAAATCAACTCAACACATTAGGGACTTTAACAAATTTTCTATCAAAGACATAAATCAAATCAAAGAGAACAACAAATACCTCCATCTCAAGTTTTTGGAATGGGAAACAAATATGGATACTTGGACTTCATGTCCTCTTCTGCATCCCACATAGCTTACTCAGACTTTTGGTTTCTCTATAAAAACTTCACTGAAGCCACCTCTTTTATTCGCAACCAGCGAACTTGCCGATCCAGGATCCTTATCGGGATCTCCTCAAAGGACAAAGAGTTCAAGATATCAACATCCCTCAAGGGAATAACCAACGGCGGATCACCTACAAATTTCCGCAATATAGAGACATGGCAAATTAGGTGAATGGAGTTCATACTAGAAGGAAACTCCAACTCATAGGCAACATTGCCAACCCTCTTCACAATCAAGTAGGGGCCAATATATTGGGTACTAAGCCTCTCCTTCTTACCAAATTGCACTACTCCCTTCACAGGAGACACCTTAAATAACAATCAATCACCAACACTAATCTTTAAGTCACTACTCCTCACATCTGCATGACTTTTTGCAATTTTGTGCGGTTTTAAATGAATCATAAATCAACTCCACCTTCTCAAATGCTTGGTGAAGTAAATTGGGTCCATGAAACTTACCCTTGAAAACTTACTACCATCCAATAGCAGATCGACATCTCCTACCATACAATGCCTTAAAAGGAGCCATACCAATACTAGAGTGGTAACTATTATTATAGGCAAACTCATTAAAATGAAATTGGTCATAAAAACTACAACTATAATCAACCACACAAGCCCGCAACATATTCTCTAATGTTTGGGTGGTCCTTTTTTCTAGTCCATCCATTTTCTGGTGAAAGGCGATACTAAGGCATACTCTAGTACCCAACTCTTTTTGGAACGACTTCCAAAAGTGGGATGAAAATGGAGGACCATGATTCGAGATAATAGATATTGAAGCACCGTGCAACTTCATGATCTCAGCAAGATACAACATATCATAATCTTCTGATAAGAAATACGTCCTCATGGGCAAAAAGTGTGTAGAATTGGTCATTCTATAAACAATGACAAAGTGAATAACATTGATTTTGAGATTTAGGAAGACTAGTTATAAAATCCATATAAATTGCCTCCCACTTCCATTCAGGAAGAAAAATATTTAAGTACAACCTACCGGGCCTCATATACTCAACTTTCACTTATTGAGACACTATACATTTGGCCACATATCTAGCCATATCACGCTTTATATTGCTCCACTAATAGAACTCACTTAGAAAGTGATAGATATTGGTGAGACCGAGATGTATATCATACCGAGATTCATAAGCCTCGTCCATAACCCTTTTCCTCAATACATCGACGTCGGGAACACATAGTCTACCTTAGTCTCTACAGATACCAACACCCTCAATCACAAAGTCTGCAACTTTTTGTTGATCAACATTACCCTTGATCTTCATCAAGTAGGGTCCAAGGATTGCTTTCCTTTTATCTCAACAACATGGGACGACTGAGATATCGGATGCACAAATACACCACCATCCTCGAAGTCCACAAGTCAAACTCAAAAATTAGCGAAACGGTGAATGTCCTTCACCAATTTTAACTTATGCTCATCTACATAGTCCAAACTATCCTTGGACAACCTACTAAGAGCATCGGCGACTATATTCGCCTTACTGCGATGGTAATAAAGACTCATATCATAGACTTTCAACAACTCGAGCCCCTTTTTTGCTGGAGATTTAACTTCTTCTAGGTAAACACATATTGGAGACTCTTATGATCGGGAAAATATATCAACATGAACCCTATAAAGATAATGCCGCCAAATCTTTAATGCAAAAACTACTTCTAACAACTCTAAGTCATGAGTAGGGTTGTTCTTCTCATGAACTTTTAATCGCTTTGAAGTATAGGCCACCACCCTATCATGCTGCATCAATATGCAATTGGGACCAACATGAGAAGCATCTCAATAATTCATAAAACCATCACTGCCCTCGAGCAAGGTCAAAACCAGAGTTGAAGTCAACTTATTTTTTAACTTCTCAAAACTACCCTCACACGTATCGAACCACAGGAACTTGATATTCTTTTGGGTCAATCTGGTCAATGGCGCAGCTATAGTAGAGAAACTTTCCACAAATCTTCTATAGTAACCAGCCAGACCCAAGAAGCTCAAATTATTGGTTGGAGTCATAGGTCTAGTCCACTTCTTAACTGCTGCAACTTTTTAGGGATCTAACATGATCCCTTCACTAGTGATGACATGAACAAAAAAAGTTACGGCTTTAAACCAAAACTCACAGTTGGAGAAATTGGCATATAAATGATGATTTTTCAAATTTTGCAACACGGCACAGAGGTTATGGATATGATATGCCCCACTCATAGAATAGACTAAGATATCATCAATGAAGACAATGATAAACATATCCAAGAACGAATGGAAGACCCTATTCATCAGGTCCATGAATACCACTGGTGCATTAGTACCCAAAAGACATGACAAGAAACTCATACTGACCATACCGGGTTCTAAAGGCAGCCTTAGAGATATCCGCATCCCTAATCTTAAGCTGATGATAACCCGATCTAAGATCAATCTTAGAGAAAAACTTTGCACCCTAAACTTGATCATACAAATCATCGATCCTAGGAAGAGGATATTTATTCTTTATGGTCACTTTGTTCAACTGACAATAATCAATATACATACAAAAGGATCCATCCTTCTTGAAAAAGAATAACACAGGAGCACCCCACGGAGACACATTAAGGCAGATAAAACCTTTATCTAAGAGGTTTTTCAATTGCTTTGTAAGACCTTTTAGATCCACTGGAGTCATTCTATAAAAAGGGGTTGAAATTGAATGAGTGTACGGAACAAGATCAATTCCAAAATTAATTACCCAATTAGAAGAAACACTAGGAATATCATCGGGAAACACATTAACCATGGGAACAGATTCTAGAGAAGGCTCTTCCGAGCTAGAATCTTTAACTTGGACCAAATGATACACACACCCCTTTAAATCAACTTTTGGGACACTAGATAAGAAATGAACCTTCCCTTAGGCACTAAAGAACAACCTTCCCATACAATGATCGATTCATTATGGAATTGGAACATTACCCTATAGGTCTTATAATCTAAAGAAGCATAGAAAAAATGCAACCAATTCATCCCCAGAATAACATCAAAATAAGCCATGTCCAACTTTATCAAGTCTACAAGAGTATCAGTACCACCAACTGATATCACATACCCCTTGTAGACCATTCTAACAATCACAGGATCTTTGATAGGGGTATAAATAGAAAAAGAAACTGATAGACTCTCGGGACCACAATCAAGATACACAGCCACATACGGGGTCACATAAGAAAGAGTAGACCCTAGACCAAGCAAATAATACAAATCATGAGAGAAAAGTCTTAATATTTCCATGACAATATGGGGAGATTCCTCAGAGTCCTGGCGAGTAGCAAGTGCATATAAGCGGTTTCAGCCAGCGCCAGTGCCAGAAATAAAATCAGAGGAAGACATAGCACTCTTCAGTGCGGGAGTAGATGGAGTAGCAATAGGAGCCCTGTTGGCCCAAGAGGCTTCCAGAGTGGGGCACTCACGTTGCATATGCTTAATATAACCATAATGAAAACATTTTTCTCCCCTTCTCACACTGACCATGAGAACTATGACCACAGAATCTGCAAGAAGGGGGGGTGGAGCCGACTGGGCGCTAATAGTTTGGAATTTTGCACCCTGTTCCTAAGTCCCACAACTAAAATGAGATTGATGATCTCCCAAAATCATTGGCTAAGGAGAGCAAACACTAGATGAGGAGAAAGTGCTCAAACTCCCCTACTTCATTCTTGGCCACTTGCCACTATAACCACCACTATGCTCAGAAGGACAAAATTTCTTTCCTTGCCACTCACTACTCTTGCGTCTTTTTCTCTGCATCCATTTGTTGCAAATACATAATCAACCTAGAAATATCCATGTTTACAATAAAAAAGGATGCCTTAATATCAAGGACTAACTCATAGGACAACCTCGAGACAAACTTACGCATTCTAGCCCTCATGCTAGAAACCATCTAGGGAGCACACCTTGACAATTGATGGAATTTCAAGGCATACTCTTGAACATATATCCTCCCTGTCTTCAATTTCACAAACTTTTCCACATTTGACTCCCTCAACTCTAGAGAAAAGTAGCGGTCTAAGAAAGCCTCAAAGAAGTCATCCTATATGGGAGGACTAGGATCAACACCTCTAGACAACTCCCACCTCTCGTACCATTAGTACGCTACATATTTGAATTGGTAGGAAACAAACTCAATGGCCTCATTCTCTGAAGCCTGCATGATTAAGAAGATCTTCTTTATTTTATCAATGAAGCCTTGAGGATATCCTCAACCTTCATACAGGAGAACATAGAAGGGTTCAGCCTCAAAAATTTGCAAACCCTTGTGTCCTCAGAGGAAATGGTAGTCGGAGAACCACGATCTAATTGAGAGGTTACCAATTTAGTCAAGAGGCTTATAGAGCGATGGAACTCGACATTAGAAGGATCCCTTTGAGATGGTTGAATAAGAGGGTAACTCTCATAGTCGGGGTTGGTAGGGATAGGTGGAACCCAACAAAGATGGCTGGATACTGCAACTCTAGCCCGGGTTTGAGCTCCAAAAGTTGGACGAGCTTCGGCCCTCAAAAAGTTTTGCCTGAGTCTCAATTCTCCTTGGAGGCATGATCTGAAAGATAGCAAACAAAAATAATAGAAATCAAATATCTTAGACTCTATAGCCTGAGATTGACATACAAGAAAGGGAAACATTTCCTAAAATATCTCATATCTCCCCTTATATAAGTGTGGTGGGCTTCACATACATAGATGAGACTCTACACGACCCGATATTATGGAAACCCAACTGATCATGAACCTAGTATTTGACACCAACATCACATTCCCCAAAATCGGTCCATGTCGTATGGGTACCTCAAGCCCACATGAATCGGAGATCGGATAGATAACCCATCATAATCATCACATCAATCACAAGGGTCGGGTGAATCCCTACCATATAATAAGGTAAAGAAAATAATACTAGAAGTCGTAACTTAACAATGTCTAACCATTTAATTAATATCAACACACTAACCAATATACCTATGTCCACAGTCATCCACAATACCTCTATACAAACCGATGGTGAGAAATGTATATGTCAAGAAAATCTTCTGACAATAGCCATGATAAGTCAAAATGAGACTAAGTCTAAAGATAAGGTACCAAGAATGAATGTCTTCAAAAATAAGAAAGCTCACCATTCTATAGTCAATGCACGAACTGCTTCGATCACCTAATCACTGCGTAGAAAGAGAAGATGATGCTCCAACCCCTATGTCGCCAGGGGACATAGCGTTTGGAGACAGTTAACGATTAGAGTGCTAGCATGTAACTCAAAAATAAGGATAAAATAGCATCATTATTCAACAATATGTTAATAGATCATATTCAAACAAATCCACACACATACCCATACATATCATTATATCACATTCTAATTGAGAAATCAAGGCACAAAAACATTCTTGAACATTTATTCATTAGACATAAAGTAGAGGACTCCGACCTTCCACACTTAGATTAGCAAAATGTTATTTAGGCATAGGACTTTAACCATAATCACATACCATTAGACAAATGACTTTAACCATGCTCACACATTCATTAGACAAGGACTTTAACCACATACATAATCATTCAAACAAGGGACTCTAACCACACATGCAATTCTCTAGGGAAGAGACTCCAACCTTCTCGCCTATTTGTTAGACAAGGGACTCTAGCCTCATGCCAAAGCACTCTAACAACAAGTCAATTTATTCGATGAGGTCTATTAACCTCAAGAGGTATCTTTATGTAAGGGACTTTTACCTCGAGCAATTTCATTGGGCAAGGGACTCCAACCTAAGGACATTTCATAAGGCATGGGACTTCAACCTCAAGCCATCACAACTATCATTAGTTGACATTGGGACTTTAACCCTTTTTCCATGAATCAACATTTATTTCATACAACACTAAAGGACATTAACCATATAGAAAATTCAACACTATACATGACCCCAGGGTTCTTATGGGAGCCTTCAGTGCTCAACTATTTCAATAGGTCATTTCCTCCATTCAATCTATCATGCAATACAAGTTATGGTCATCAAGACCCTCTCAACTACTAAAATTTAATTAACTAGCTTATACAGTATTCTCACCACACTTGGTTCAACACACAATTAAAATACATTATCATGTTTAGGGACATCAAACCCTTATTAGACAATTAACTCAACATGGTCATAATTTATACAATATATAGCTCACAATAATTTTAACACACTATTCAGAATCATTCATGCTTATTGGGCCATTTACTTAGTTAAAAATATCACAAACATATGACTAGACCATTCACTTAGGCATTTCCACAAACACCTTATGTGCATACCTTTAACAAGGCTATTTTTATGGTATAAATTATCAAAGTTAGGGTTACCTAAGAACCTCATGTTAAACCACACACAACAAGAACCCATATATACAAATAATCATCATTAACATGTATAAACATGATTCTAAGCAAGAGTCAACATTATTCATCATAAGACAACAAAACCCATTTTATTTTATTATAAAATCACCAGGTACACTTTCTAATCCAAGTGTAAAATACAAGAGTTTAGAGTTATTTAATAAGGGGAAGAGTTAAATTCCTTAGACAACTTGATTCACCCAAGAAGCTCTACATCACTTTGGTCCTAGATGGACACCCTTGAACCCTAGCCTCCAATCCTTCACAAATTATGTTTGAGAGAGAGTTTGGATGTTTGATCTACACAAAGTGTATTTAAGGAGGCCTTATACACTTTTATTGTGAAAAGACGTATGGTGTAAGGCATGGGAAATAACAACAAGGAACTTAGTTTAAAGATGCAAAATGAACCAGTACAGGGGTACAATCACCTTACGAACCATAACCTGGGGTATGAGTGGTACCCTAACTTGTACCTTAGGCTTCTCCTAGTTCACCCACATTTTTAAGGGTATGATCACACACCCTTGATTTTTATCCAAAGGGTAAAACTAAATCCCTAACTCATATAAACCACTCGTACCCAATATAGTCTACTCAAGCTAGGACTTCCCTCTATACGATAAAGTTGGGTACAACTTGTATATTTAGTGTACGATTGAGAAGGGGTAACTCATACCTAGGATAGTGAGTAACCCTCACCATACTTCCTAGGATATAAGATAGGAGGAAAGGAAGATACAATTCGTATCGAAGGGGTAGGAATCGTTCCCCTAGTCATACCCACCCTAGTGACATCAAATGGAAAAAAATTTCGACGATTCAAAGTCTAGATGTTTTAATCGACAACCTATAAGTCATCCATGAACAGTGACAGGATCCCTAGCCTCATCCTCGAGCCTCTCATCTTGTATGGCAGTAGCACTCACCCTAGTTATCTGCGATAAAGTGAATCCAATAAAATACTTTAAAACCAACTAAAACTCTTAGCACAAAATGATTGAACTAAGTGAAGAACTCTAAAGAATGTCTTATAGCCTCCAAAATATAAGAAATAGAAGTCATTGTTCTGATTTATGGAACTCAACCAGATACTTTCTCTTTACCTACAACACCGATGAAACTTAGGCTCTGATACATATATGTTAGAACTCGATTTATGAGTCATGATTACACCTACTTTATCCTACCAATAGGTAAGTTAATTCATCGCCTAGATCCATATGCAATGGGAAAACTCGATGGAAATTATCAAAAAGTCGATCATTAACAATTAAGGACTTAAGTAGTAATAGAACAATCATAATAGTCTAATAGATACATAGAAAATCAACAACCATACAAATACTCAATAATGTTGGTATAAGAGCTACCACAAATTAACAATGAGTACTAAATAGTCAAATATAATTCATCTCGAAGATTAAAGACAGACATAGATAAATAGAAGGAAAATAGGTAACTCTATCTCCAAGAGCTCACCTAATCTCCAAAGTTAACCCTGTAAGAGCATCAAATCAGCGGTGGAAACAAGTACTCTGATTAGTTCCAAAAAGGTAAAAAAATATATTATGAATAACAAAACCATGGGTACTCCATATGATTATCAGTCGACTAAGCTACATTATGATACGATAAGATGCAAGATATAATAAGCTACATCAAGTTAAAAAGATTAAACCTGAAAATAAGCTCCAAACAGTTGTGCATAAATAAATAAATGCATACGAAATAGTAACATAAAGACCACACAACTATAACTACAAGGTAGAATTCTTCCCAAATATGAACTACTAAGTAAATCACACCTAAATTAGCGACTAAGGTAGATTTTCCAAACATAAGGAACTAAGGTCAATTCCACCCTAAACATGAATTACTGGGGCAATTTCATCTAGCTTATGCAACTAAGGCATTGTCATTTTAAATATAAGCCATAAAGCCACTTTCACCTAAGGCTTGAGTAACTAAGCTAATCACTTCTAATCTATAAAATTAAGATAGCCTAAATGATTTTACTATTCCAAATATTCTCATTCATACTTACAACACCTGAATACCACCCTATATCTAGAATAATATCATAATCATAATATGATATAGCTTAATTTATAAAGATGGTAAATCTAACCTACCTGGATGCTAGAGAAAAACTTAAAGAATCTTCTAAACAACTTATTTAGATTTTTGAGAAGCTTTTGCAAGGTGTCATGCTATCAAAACCATAATATAATCATCAAAATAAGAACAATGATACCCATATTGCACTATTGTGCTTTAAATCCAAAATTTTATAAAAGAATCCCATGTAGGGACCATTTACAGAATTGCATATTATAAATAAACACTACATCCCTTTATTCTCAGGAAAAAATTATCTTCAAAAATAGATGAATTCTAAGATCTAATGGTGCTAAAATAAAGCCACCAAGATTCTAGAGATTTTAGCAAAAGATGGTGAATTTAATCATGAACTTTTATGGAAGCTTACTAGAAATTCAAAGAATAAATGCATAAATAATCTCTACCCAAGCTCCAAAAATACCCAAAAATGGTTCCCCCAAGCTTTCCCACTTTTTACACCTTAATATTCTAGATAATGCATGAAAATGGTAAAAATCGGACTAATTCAATACATGGCTGCCTGATCAAATATCGCATATATGACATAAGTGTTGCTTATGCGACAGTGCCTACACTTTTAAGCCATTCACTTAAGCAAAGAAATATTTCTCTTAAATGATACTTGCTGAGGTTTGGCAGATTTCTTAGGCAACATAGGGATTGCAAAAGCGATACACCATCACCATATGTGACTTGGAGAAATTCCAAGTGTTTGGCAACCCCTTGGGATTCTTCCAAAATTCCATAAGCAAACAGACTATGCTACCCTATCAAATTTATTATTCTAAAATCAATGGAATAGTGGAAATTTTTATTCGAGGTCCTTTCGACAAAAAGAGGATCCCACACCCACTTTTCATTTTTCTTAACTTCAAACTAATTTCCCAAAATGAGCTTAGGATCCTCGAGACATAAATCAAGGGTCCACCTAACCTAAATTCAATGTTCTAGAGCTATTGGAGGATTTAGAATTGGGTTATGAGGTTGTTTAGCTAAATTTTTCTCCTAGTAGCCAATTTAAACCAATAAATGCTTCAAAATAGGGAATTAGGTTTAAACACCAAACAAACTTCCTGATAATCGAACTGTCCATTTTAATAAGTCATAAATAAGGATGTTATAAGAAATCTCTAAATGAAAAAATGAGTGAAAATGCAAAAAATGATCTCAAGGGTCATTATATAGACACTGGTTTTGTTCTCAACGAAAGAAAATAATAGGGTTGTGTTTTTATTAAAAAATAATATGTGACTTGCAAATGTTCCCTGAACTTTTGTTGTTTATATAGCTTGGTGGTGTTTTGTTTCTTGAGAACAAGAAATCATTATAAATTGAGGGTGTTGATGTGTCGATAATTTAATGGTACATTTAACGCTTTTGACTCTGAATAATTTCAAGCACTCTGGTTTTATTCTCAAAGGAAGGAAATAATGGGGTTGAATTTTTTAAAAAAAGATGTGGGATTGTCATAGTGTTCCCTGAACTTATTTTGCTTAAATAGCTTGGTGTATTTTAGTTTTCTGAGGGAAAGCAAATATTCTAAGTTGAGGGTATTCATTTTAATGGAACATTTAAGGCTTTTGACTATGAATAATTAATTTCAAGTTCTTTAGAAACTCTTGATACATTTAATTTATTTTACTTCTAGTGTGCACAAAAAAATGACAAAGTAGAAAATAGGGTAAATTAAGCTAAAATAAGGAGTTGATGAGATGTCGACCCTCTGACAGCTATCAACCATATTGACAAGCTAAGGTAGAATATCAAGCAAGTTAAAGTCTAGTTAACGACCAAGTTGATGAGACATAAATCATCAGACAAGATATCAACCACTTTATCAAGTTCATATATAATCTAACACAAAGTGAAGTCAAGTTGACAATCAAGGTGATGAGACGTCAACCTCCTGATGGGTCATCAACTCTATAAATATATGCAATACGGTTAGCTCTGAGTTTTATCAGGATTTCAAATTACCTAAAGCTATAAATAGCCACATTTAGGGCTTATTTTTGTATCTCATGTTAGAGAGACAAAACACGTGTTAATCATGAGATATTTCTTTAACAATTATTCATCACATTGGGGTTTAGCAAGCTTAATTAAGAAAGAGGAAAATCATAATATCATTCTATAACAAATGCTTCATATTATGTATATTCTTCAATCGAATTCAAGATTCAACAATTAGAAATTGAGACGATAAACTTTCCCCCAAAATCTACATACTTTAGATTACAAGGTTCAAAAACTCAATGAAGAACACAAAAGCATGGAATAATCCTTAGAATATGAAAAGATTCTATTTATATGACCTAGAAAACAAGACCCAAATATTTGCAAAGTTGCCATTAGATTACTTTGTGCGGGTAGAATTTAGGATGCATAACTTGTGTGCTATACACACACCATCTCACTGAGAATGCACAACCCAATATTTAGTGTTTTGTTATTCAAATATTATATTAACTTTTTATCCATTTGAGGTCACAACATAACTAATATATGATACGAACAACTTAATTCTTGCTCGCACAATTGTAAGTAGAGGTTTCCTTCAGACTCTGCAACTTTATACAAGGAGAACTTCTATTGTGTGTTCAGCACACACCTTGTGCAATTCCATGAGTCATTCTGGAAATCTAATTTTCATCATATTATCTTTTGCTCCAAGGTTTTGTATCCTTTATGTCACTTTGTCTTCCTTGGGTAGTTTCTTCAGCCGCATTACCTTCATGCAACCAGATTAACAAATGAAATGACTCAAACTACTCATTGAGAAAATCACCTTAGTATCAACTGTATACATAATGAGTCACAAATTTTAGACTCCTCAACACCTCAAACATAAAATTTAGCTTGTCCTCAAGTACATCAATATACTTAATAAAACAACTATGTCTATAAATGATACAATTTGGGAGTTCAGACACAATCTTCTTTGTGAAAACTATCTTTCCCTCATGAATTTGAAAAGCACTGGCACAAATTTTTCCTATCAAACATTAAATTCATGAACTACAATCCTCAATTATTGACTAGCGGCTAACAAACCAAGCATATAATGATTGATATCAACTAAGGCCAACCAATGTGTTTGATTAATGCATTCTTGTGCCGTCACAACAAGCATATCCTTTACATCAAGAAGCAATTAAATTTTAAGAGAAGGTATCAACGAGAATCTCTCCCGCACTAAAAAAAGATCATCCACAGGAATGATCTAACATGGGCTTTTCCTTATTTTCCATCTCACCACAATCTAACATGCTTAGTTAGAGAAGAATGGTCTTTGATGGCTTGTAATGTAGGCATCAGCTAATGTAGGATAGCATATGGTTTAAGGGACTCTACCTCATTGAAAATATAAACTAACTTGTTCCCCAAGATTCACTATATTCTATCATACGATGGATTCACTTTCCAACTTCCTTCCCTCATCCTGAATAAAGCAAAAAACTACAATATTTACATTCTAATACTAAAACTTCAAAAAAAATCTCTTTTTTGTGAAGGATGGTAGGATTAACTAGACAAGAGATAGAAAGGACCCTAATTTTATGAACTTCTAATCACAAGTTCCACCCAAAAATTCCTCCACACCTAAAATATAAGTCTAAGTTCGTTTAAGGTTTAGCATAATTGATTCAAGATGATTTTTGTTCAAAAGTGAATATTCTAGGAAAACTTGTTATGTCTTGTAATATAGTTATCGAAGAAAAGGTATAAAAGACACAAATTAGAGCCAATCTTTGTCAATCAACTCATAATGCAGATGGCTATAGGGTCACTACAAAGGCTCGCCATTGATTGATGGCTTAAAGTCATTATTTCAAACTTCACAATGCTTTATGGTTATTGATGGACCAACCGGGAAAGTTCTCAATTGACTTATGGTGCAAGATTAAATCAAAGCCTCACATCTAAGGGAACTCAACTACACCCTCGAAGAAACACTTTAAATTCCTAAATTGACATACCACATTTATTGTACATATCATGGGAGGTAAAAAAGCAGTGAAAACGAGATGCAAATATAACCAATAATCAGTATCTAAACACTCTAACTCAAATAAATAAAAATTTTAAAAGATAGGGCCCATTTTGAAAGTTGGGTTGATTCACAAACAAATTTTTCATTTTCAAGTGTCATGCATGTAAAATCTCCATAAGAGTACTCTTCGAGTCAAAGCATTTCTTTATCGATCAATGGCTCAGTTGAGCCCAACACTAATATGAGTCAAAGAAAATCTAACTAAAAAAATAACACAAAATAAAAATTTTTAACTAAAATTCATGCCAAAACACACATTCATATTAGGCAAAAATATATCCATATATCTAAATAATCCACACCAAAATCAAAATCTGAATGAATATCTACACTACTAATAAAAATAATATTCATTGTCATTAAATGCATAAAAGAGAGATAAGGGATATAATAGTAAAATTATGGTTCCCTAATGATATCTAAGGAAGAGTAGGACTCTATCTTTCTGGTGGAGATGGGAAATAAATACCCTTTTTTCAAGATGGTAAGTGTTGTGGGTAAGATGATAGCATCCATGCTTACAATATAAGTCTCTTCTTACATTTTGGAGATGTGGTCCCCTCCATATAGTATCTGCCAATGAGAGATCAAGATTTTCCAGGACTTGGGTATCCTCGATGTCCTAGATCTCATCAATGTTCTCTACCTACATGCCATCAACAACCACATCTCTATGATCCCCAAAATCCTCCTTAAAAATCTCCTACTCCTTTGTCATTAAGGCATAATTAGTATCATTACCATTAAATGAAGTCTACTTCATATACTGCTTAGCAATGTGTGGGGTAGCCTGCGCAATTAAAGTCTGTGGAACAACTAGAGGTATCTTTGTAAAAAAATTATTAAAATTTTCATAGTGTAACTTCTCTATATCAGCCCATAATTTAGAAACATTAGTATGAATAGTTATCCAACTATCTCCATTATGTATGATACCTCTCTCATTCTCTTTGAGATCTCTCTGGTCATCCTTCTCTATTAGCCTATTCAACTAATCACCATATGAATGAAATATTGTCCTTACCTCTTTTGATTACTTTAAAAAAGGTTATAGTTCTAAGGAAATCATATTTGTGTTCTACAAGAGATAATATCTAGTCAGCAGCATTAGCTATGGCATCCATCATCAACCCTATAACATGAGTCATAATTAGTTATGAACTTAATGTTAAAGCATCCAAAGGTGTTGGGATAAAAGTTGAAACTATATAAAAAGTAATATATGAATAAGGGGAGTTGAGATAGAAGAAGGAGGTAGCCCTTGGGTAGATAAAGTTAGGAAATCTACAGACTTAAGCAACTGCACCTCGACTATAGGAGAATTATAAACTTGTTGCTCTTGTAGAGGCCTGTTATCTTCAGGATCATATGCAGACTGAATCCTCAAAATTTTATTTGTGGTTTTGTATTTTACATGATATCGGTGACAACACTCTTAGATACCCATGCTGAACTGATCCATTAATGCATGGATGATAAGATAATGATATGCAGCTAAAACTAAGCATGGAATAGAGTAAATCGAATGAACATTGTTACCTAACGCTGAGTTTGAGATTGCGTAGAAGAAATGAGGGTACTTGGTTTGTATGTCTGTTTGTGCTTCCCAAGTTGCTCCCTCAACGGACTATTCCCCCAAAGAACTTAGACCAAGGGAACTTTTCTGTTCCTTAGTCTATGGGTCTGATAATCAAAGATTTCGATTGGGACTTCTTCGTAATAGAGACTATTCTCAACATCTATACTCTCTACGGGGACTACAACTGTTGGTTTACCTATGCACTTCTTTAGCAGGCAGACATAAAACACTGGGTGCACTGATACTAAGTCTGCAGTCAACTCAAGTTAATAGGCTACCTTTCCGAAACGGCTCAGAATCCTATAAGGACCAATATATCGGGGACTAAGCTTCCCCTTCTTCCAAAATATTTTCACTCCCTTCATGGAAGAAATTTTTAAATACACATAATCACCAATCTCGAATTTAAGATTTTTCCTTCTTTCATATGCATATGATTTTTGTCAGCTCTGGGTTGCCTTAAGCCTCTCACTAATCAACTGCACTTTCTCTAAGGCATAAAACACCAAGTCAGTCCCAACCATTGTGGCTTCACCTACTTCAAACCAACTAGTGGGAGATCTACATCTCTTCCCATAAAGTGCCTCAAATAGAGCCATCTTAATACTGGTATAATAGTTGTTATTATATGTGAACATAATCACAAGTAAGTTATCATCCCAACAACCCTTAAAGTCAATGACACACACTCCCAACATATCTTCTAAAGTTTGAATGATCTTTTTTTCTTGACCATCTATCTGAGGGTGAAAGGTTGTACTGAGATGGAAAGGGGTACCAAGAACCTTCTTGAAAGTTTTCCAAAAGTTAGAGGTGAACTGCATTCCTCTATCTAAAATAATGGAAAACGGGACACAGTGTAACCTAACCAACTCTTTGATATAGAGTCTGGCATAGTCCTTGACTTAAAAAGAAGTATGACCTAGATAGAAATGGGCTGATTTGGTCATCTTATCAACAATGACCCAAATCAAATCATGTTGCCAATGAGTACGAGGCAAACCTATCACAAGTCCATGTTCACTTCTTCCCACTTCATTATGAGAATACTGAACTTCTGCATAGAACAACTAGGATTTTGGTGCTCAATCTTCACCTGCTAACAAGTAGAGCACTTAGCCACAAACTCTATAATGTCTCTCTTCATCCCACTCCACCAATAGACTTCCTGTAAATTGTGGTACATCTTAGTGGCCCCTGGATGAATAGAGTAACGCACACCATGTGCTTCAGTAAGAATTTATTGTCTTACATTGTCTACATATGGCACACATAGCCTACCCTAGAAACGCAACACACCATCTCCCCCTTAGGAGAAAACCTCTAATTTCTAGTCTCTAACTAACTTTTTTAGCTTAAATAAACCGGGATCTATGTCCTTCTTTTCTTTCTCCTCGAAAACTAAAGATGACTCCAAACTATCCTACACCCAAACACTTACCTCAGCCGAATCAACCAAACGGACACCTAGTCTTGAAAGATGATGAACTCCCTGAACTAACTTCTTCTTACCATCCTCAACGTGAACAACACTACCCATGGAAAACCTACTGAGGGTATCCGCCTCAATATTGGCCTTGCCTATATGATATAGAACACTCATGTCATAATCTTTCAATAACTCTAACCACCATTTTTTATGAAAGTTTAGGTCTTTCCGTGAAAACACATACTGTAAACTTTTGTTGTGTGTGAATACATCAACATGCACCACACACAAATAGTGCCTTTAAATCTTTCACGCAAAAAAAACAACTACTAATTCAAGATCATGGATGGGATAATTCTTTTCATGTGGCTTAAGATATAAAGAAGAGTAGGCTATAACCTTACCTCTCTCCATCAAAACACACCCCAAACCAACTTTGGAATCATCATAGTATACAATAAATCAATCTGAACTATCGGGCAAAGTCAAAATTGGGGTTGTAGTGAGTCATCTTCAACTCCTGAAAACTTTTCTCACAAGAATTTGACCACTAGAACTTGACTTTATTTTGAGTCAATCTGGACATGAGGGATGAAATAGACAAAAATCCTTCAACAACCATCGATAATAGAAAGACAAACCCAAGAAACTCCTAGTATCTAATGGAGGGATGGGTCTGGGCTGATTTCTCACTTCTTTGGTCTTTTGAGGATCAACTCTAATGCAATCATCAAAAACTATGTGACCAAGCAAAGCTACTGACCTTAGCCTAAATTCGTATTTACTGAATTAGGCGAACAACTAATAGGCTCTGAGAGTCTATAATACTATTCTGAGATGGTGTGCGTGATCATGTTCATTGCGGGAGTAGACAAGGATGCCATCTTGAAGACTATCATGAATATGTCCAACTACTTACTGAACACATGGTTCGTCAAGTCTATGAAAGTTTTTGGGGTATTGGTAAGACCAAATGACATGACTATAAATTTGAAGTGACCATACCGAGTTCTAAAAGCTATTTTTGGAATGTCATATTCTCTGACTCTGAGCTGATGATAGCCGAATCTGATGTCTATCTTACAAATTTTACCCTGAAGTTAGTCAAATATGTCATCGATTCAAGGTAGGGGACATTTATTCTTGATGGTGACTTTGATCATCTGACGGTAGTCTATACATATTCTAAGAGAACCCTCTTTCTTTCATATGAATAGAACTGGTGCATCCCAAGGAGATACGTTGGGCCTAATAAATCCTAATAGAGATGGGTTGAGTATTAAGAAGAAGGTCTATTGCAAAGTAAATTTCACTTTCGAGAGGAACTATGGGGAGATCTTTAGGAAACACATCTGGAAATTAACTTGCGACTGGAACTGATTCAAGTTTAGGAGTCTTGGAACTAATGTCTTTGACTCACACCAAATGACAGACATACCCCTTGGATATCATTTTTCTTGCTCTACGGTATGAAATAAGTTTACCCTTAGGTGTTGTGGTACTACCCCTCCATTCAAGGACTGGTTCATTTGGTAACTAAAAATTGACAACTCTATTACTACAATCCACTAAAGTGTAGCATGAAAGGAGCTAATCCATACAGAGAATGGCATAAAAATCTATCATCTCTAGATCTACAAGGTCTGTTGAAGTAAATTTCTGAGACATAAAAACCGGACAATTCCTGTTTACCCATCGGGCTATGATAGACTTACCTACTGGGGAAGAGACTAAGAAAGGCTCTGTTAGGATTTTGGGACTGACTCTGAAATTGAAGGCTATATAAGGGGTTACAAAATAACGAAAAGCTCCAAGGTCTAACAAAACATAAATATGTTAATTAAAGACTTGCAGCATATCAGTAACTATATCAGGAAAACTCGCCTGATCCCATCACGTCTGAAGTGCATAGAGCCTATTTTGGCGTTGCCTATTTGTGGCACTAGAAGCAGCACCCTGCTGAGACGGGTGATCAGACTGAACTGGAGGATGGTTATGCTAACTCTAGAACAAACATGAGGACATTATCTAATCTTATGGCCTGGCTTACCACAATTAAAACACACATCGCTGATAGCCATATTGATACCCTGATGGTTTCTGCCACACTTCTGATAAAGAGGATTTGTTCGGGCACTGTTCACACTACCCTAAGATTTAGAGCCTGGTGCCCTATCCTTATTATCATTCCATAATTTGGGCATTGTCACAGTAGCTGAAGATGGAGTTGGCACTAAATATTTTGGGCAGAAATGAGGACGATTACCAACTTTAGACTTTGGCTGAGCGAAACTGAAGCTACCTATTCGAGCCTTCTTGTCCTCCTTCTCTTTCTCCTTAGTTTTCTATTACTCAATATGTTGAGCATGGACCACCAACCTAGACAATTCCATTTCCTTAGTTAGCATTATGGTCCTACACTTTTTACCATACTATCAAACATACTAGTCATGAACTTTCCCATCTTAGACATGCTATCAGCTACCATATGAAGATCAAACTTGGACAACTAAGTAAATTTGAGGGGATACTCTTTCACACTTATGTTGCCCTACTTCAGGTTAATAAACTCTAGAACCTTATCCTCTCTAAACTCCTACGGGAAAAACCTATCTAAGAAGGGAGTAGGAAACTCCTCCCATTATTAATTCCCTGCCTTTGCACCCCTATCTACCTTCCACCGCTTAAACCATGTATGAGAAACATCCTATAACTAATAGGAAGCTAATTCAACACTCTCACAAGCGGTTACCCCCATAATATCTATTACCTTTTTCACTATGTCAAGAAATTCCCGTAGATCTTCTTCAAACATAAACCCTAAAAATAAATGAGGGTTCATTGGGGAGAAGTCCCGAATTCTTGCTGAAGTAGTATTGGCCACTGGGTTAGCCTGAACTGCAGTTGGTTAAACATTCTGAGCTGCCGTAGAATGGGCTAGAGTGGTGAAAGCTGCTCTGAATTCTTCGAGAAAAACATACTTATTCAAGGGATCTTCCTGAATAAGCGGAGGTGTTAGTTGGTTACCAATTCTTTTCCATTGGTTTTTATGAGGGGCATATTATGTAAATGGAAGGAAAATTTAGATTAGGCAAAGAGTTTAACTTGAGCTCATGCTCACTCGCATGATATGGACATTGAAAGAAGGGCCACAGCCATGCACAAGACTCTACTTGATACATCTTTCATATTCCCTAGGACTCTTTAGAACCTTAGGCTCTGATACCAAGTTGGTAATGCCGCGAGACTACACCCTGGGAGCCACACGGTTCTTATAATCCCAAAGGACCATAAGCTAACTCATGACAGGTACCTGCTATGAGCACTGAGTAATATTCATGAAAACATGTGCAAAAGTAAAGCTAAAAAGGCCATAAGGTTCATAAAGCTGAAATCAATACTAAATACATCTATAGAATAACTACTAACTAATAGTGTCTGAATGCCTCTAGCATCTGAAATAAATAAGTCGATGGGATAGGCCCTAACTAACGCAAAACTGATGTCTAAAAGTAACTGAAAAGCTTAAATACTACAAATAACGAAATGACTAAATAAGTGTCATTCCCTCAATGAATGAGGACTCACTACAATAGCTACGGCTTATCAACTGAATATGACTAAGTACAGTCAAGAACCCGAGCGTACAAACCTATGATATAAGACTTCATAGCGCAAAGAAAGAGTATGCGTCAGTACTTTGAATATACTGGTATGCTAGGTGAGGCTAGGCTGATAGGCATAGGTTCACGTGTATGAGAATAATAACTAAATAACATGAAATAACTTGATGAGATCATATGCAAGACAAAGAATACTATAAGTACTAAACATACAATACCAAGTATACATTATCTGTCTGAATTAGTTTAAATCTAAAGTACTAAGTTTTCTGATAACTTAATAACTGATAATTGTAAGTCATGATCATGTAGAACTGAACAGAGTTCTCTACTGAATACTGATTACTGGATACTGATTTTTGAATACTGAATATTGAAACTATAAATATGAGAGTTATAATCTAACTAACATACCCCGATTATGGATTAATTTAGGGTCCTACCTGTAACCCCAGTTGGAAGGGTGTTAGTGTAACGCCTCAAAACCTAATCCCGAGACATCACACAGTGCTCAAGACTATGAGTACTGAATCATGGAAATATAGACATAAAAGTCATACTAAATATGGAAATTCATCTGAAATAACTGAGAATAATCTGAATATAATCTTTGAAAACCAAATATTGTAAGTCTGAATCAAATCTAACAGTTTGACAAGCTTCTACTACTAATAACTAGAGATTCATAGGGACAAAACCCCAGCTAACTCAAACTGTCTAAAAAGAATACTGAATTATCTAGACTAATGAGCTGAAAATAAACTGAATGACTAAGTCCCTGGACTATGAGGACTCACCAACTGTCGGATGTAGATGAAGATGCTCGAAATCACTCATGCTGCGGAAACTAAACACCTGAACCTACATTATGAAACAATATAGCACATAGACGTATAAGTGGATTAGTACTTTGAGGATGTACTAAGTATATTTGGGTGAATGCATAAGTAAAACATCATCTCATCATCATTAAAATTTATAAAATAATTCATGCAAAATGTAAATAACTCATATAAGCTTGAGTAACTGAGAAACTAAAATCTGTAATCATGTGTAGTAAAACATATTAAATAAATCTAGTGAGTCATAACATTTAGCTATAATAATTGTACTAGTGTTCTGTTTGTAAATCATGCTATCTATGTGTAAAAAGGACTTACTTTTGTATCTGAAATATGTAACAAATTTTATTTTGTAAAGAATAATTTGAATAAAGTTGTGAGCCTTTACACTTAGTTTTCTAAAAGCTTTTCTGTTATTCTTTTCTATAGTGTTTTCATATTAGGGAGGTTCTTCTAACCAATATTAACCATGTGAGCTAACATGGAGTCCAACGTCTTATTCCCCTATGGGGAAATCCTCACGATGGGGAGAGATGGCATACTCTTTCCAAGGAGTATAACCTAATCTATATGATCACATCTGTATCTGTCATCCATATAAAAATAGGAATAATCTTAATTTGTACCCCTACATTAGCTACGAAGTTCTATGGATGTTAGGGCATACTAATCCCACACTTCTTGCTCGGTGCTAAATACTACTCCCTTTAATTTGTATGCTCATTCTGTTGGAAATCCACTTTTAAAAGATAGCATAAGGGTTTATTATGAAACCAATTATGCATTTATCTAATTTAAATCTATAAGTAAAGATAATCTATTTTCTATTAATCTGTAATAAGTCTATAAAGTGGATTCCAAATCTTATTTGAGGATCAAAAGATCAAAGATTTATTGAAAATCTATCAATTATCATATTATAGAATGCTTAAAGCAACATCTTTCTTGAAATATCAACATATAAACTTGGTTTTAATAACCCATGCATCATGTTCATGTCAAAACATCATAGAGTTCATGCTTGATAATGTAATTAATGATAATTCAACTGAAAATCTGAAAATTACTGCAATAGGCATAAAATATGAAAATAAACATGAAATTCAACTTTAAAATATCTCAAAACTCATAATCTTGCAACTAACAATAATGGGTATGAACCCTAATTCAAATCTCATGTAATTTCATATAAAATCATGTAAATTTGTAGTAAAATCTAGATTTGGGCACAAGGATGAAAGAATATCCTTGTTCATAAACCTCACATACCTTGTTGATGAATTTGATTGTAAAAGTTTAATTCTTGACTCTCTAATGGTGTTCTTGAAGCTTCCTCTTTAAGTTCTTGATCCTGGACCTTTGAATTATTAGATTTCTTGGATTAGGAGTTATGGAATTTGTTCTTGATTCTTAGAGGTAGGGTTTTGTTATTAGAGATGAAAAAGATGAATAGTGAGGCATCTTTTCAATTCGGCGCTAAAATTCTGTGTTTTTGGCGGAATAAGAGTAGGGAAATTGGCTTATTTACCCCTTAGGATGCGGATTTTAATTACAAAAAATTTGTACCCAGTGACGCCCAAACCTATTTACCGTATCAATGGGGTCAATGCGATGGCCAACATGACGAGTTGAGATAGCATTGGCTCACTTTAATTTGCATTGGGATATTGAAAAAAATATATTGATATGATAGGTGATGCGACACATCCAGATCACGTCGATTCACTGTGTTGGGCTCCCAAACGTGCCTCAAACGATTTCGAATTATCCGAAACTAAGCCGAGAACACCTAATGATATTCTTGATCATGAATCAACCTAAGGATCAACATTTTAAGGTCGAAAGGGTTGAAAATAATTCAATGGAAATATCGAGGCCAAAATAAGACTAAGTGCCAATACTTAGCTTAAAATTTTTTAAGTCTGGGCCTCATTTTATGCTATAAAGGACTGAGTTAGGCTTTAAAGTTTACGGGGTCTTACAATATCTCCCCCTTGAGAACATTCATCCTTAAATGAGACTGGCTAAGCTGAGAATACTAATAGACTGAGCTTACATACTGAACATGCACAACTTATGCATGATTACTGACAAAAACAACTGATGTATTGAGTTTTCATACAGAACATGCATAACTGAAACCAAAATTTAATGTCTGAATCTAAAACATGATGAGCTACTTATCTAATCCATGTGTGCATAAATTAACATAAGACAACCGTATGGCTGAAACCAAGACTAGAAAAAACATAATGAAGGAAGACTATTACCTTCGGTTGAATTTTAATTCGTGGAGTAGATATAAGGATACTTGGTATGCATGTCTTCTTCTGCTTCCCAAGTAGCACCCTCAATAGACTGATTTTTCCATAGAAATTTGACCAAGGGAACTTCTTTGTTCCTTAGTCTACAGATCTGATGATCAAGAATCTCTACTGGAATCTCTTCATAAGAAAGGCTATTCTAAATATCTGTACTTTCTAGAGGGACTATAGCGGTTGAATCTTCCATGCACTTCTTCAACAAGAACACATGGAACATTGTATGAACTGTGGAAAAATATGTGGGTAGCTCAATCTCATGCACTACCTTCCCAACATGACTTAAAATTCGAAAGAGGCCTATATATCGAGGACAAAGTTTCTACTTTTTGCAAATCTCTTTACCCCTTTCACGTGTGAAACTTTAAAGTGCACAAGATTATCTAAGTGAACTCCAGATATCTTCTTTTTATGTTTGCATAATATTTCTGATGACTCTAGGTTGCTTTCAATCTCTCTCGAATCAACTAAACTTTCTCCATGGATTCAAACACCATGTGTAATGCCCCGAGTCTGTACCCCGGATGCTATATGGTGCTCATAACCCCAAAGGACTACAAGTTAACCCATGACTGGTACCTGCTATAATAATTGAGTAATAATGCGGTATAATGCAGAATAATGAGCTGAAATGCCATAAGGTTCAAAACTGCAATACTGATGAAAAGAAAATAATAAAGTCTGATAAAACATCAGAATCTAAAATACTGAGTACTTTCTGAACATCTAGTCTGAAAATCCTATAAACTAAACTATTTGAGTAAGCAGTTGATGGAAAAATCCCTGAACTAACTCCATCTACTGAAATGTTGAATCTAATAAGTTAATGAAATAAAAGAATATCCTCAAATGATGAGGACTCACAGCTAGTCTACTGCTGCTGGCTGAATGCCTGAAATGCTAAGAATGATCTGGGCCTGTACGTTTGAACCTATGGTATAAAATACCATAGCACAAAAGAAAAGTATGTGTCAGTACGTGTGAATATACTAGTACGCAAAGTGAGGTAAGTCTGAATGCAAGGGTTCTTATGCATGAACTATAACTTACTCAATAACATGAACATGAATACGTGAGAATACATGCATGAATACATAACTTTGACTGAAGCCATAAGGATTCTGAATACTGAGTTTATTGATAACATGGATTACTAATAACTGGTATAACTAATAACTAATATAGTGTTTGCTGAGTGACAGTGTATTTGCTTCATAGGGTATTAAATTTCATGTTTTAGGGGCTAAGAGTCGGGGGAAAAGACCTAAATACCCCTAAGAATGCGGTCTTTTAATTAGTGATAACTGGATTGCCGACGCCCAGGTCGATGGGGCACATCGATGGCACCGATGCTATATCTAACGCATCAGTCCAAGATCGCGCCGACTCACTAGAATTTGATGCTGATAGCTGGTGAAAATATTAACCAACGCGATAGGCGATGCGGCGCACCAAGATCACGTTGGTACACTATTTTGGGATTCCAACGGAGCTACAAATGAAGTCTAAAAATCCAAAACTTGTCTAGGAAAACCTATTGACCTTCTTGATCACGAATTAACTAAAATATAGACATTTAAAGGACATTAAGGTCACGAAATAAAAGTGCCAACTTTCGAAGGGTATAAAAATAACTAAGTTTGAATATTTAGCAGAATATTCTAAGTTTGGGACCCCTTGACAAACATAAAGGACTGAATTAAGCTAGAAATTTTATGGGGTCTTACAATATCTCCCCCTTGGGAACATTCATCTTAGAATGAAAATTTAATTTTCTTTTGATCTAAGAAACATATTTGGGCAGCATAACACAGACTAACTCCATTTGGTGGTTCTTTTTTTCCAGGTGGTTAGTAAAGAAAATCAATGGCATGAAAAGGTCATGGTAATGGATGATGTAAGAAAGGTAAGAAAGGACTTGATAATCTTTCTTCTAGTTAATATACAACACCACCACCACCACCTATTACCAAAACTCTTCAACCAGCTACTACAAATATTCTTCCTCCTCCAAGGGCAAATATTTCACTACAAAATGCATTTTCCATGCCCCCACTACCCCACCAGTTCTAGCCCTCTTCTTCCCATAATAGTCTGTATAGTAGTTATTTATTTTTAGCTTCAAAATCATCCACACCTAGCCTTTTTGGATCAAGAATTAGAGTTTCTATCACATCAACATCGCCATTCATTGATAGTGCTACAACATCTAATGCTACAGCAGCTGCTTCCCAACATCTAAAATTTAAAAAGGTAGTAAATATGATGGCAACGGGAGGATAATTATCGCCAATGATGGTAATAGGTAAGTAAACCTTATGTTTTACCATAATGTTTAAAATATTTAAAAGATAAGATAATTTAATATAATTTTATTGCAAGTTCATTCCCGCATATAGCGGCGGACATATGGTTATAGAAGCAATTAAACCATTTTACATGGAGCCGTGGGCTAGTTGGAATGAGATTTGACTCGACGTCAGAAGTCTTATATGGAACCAGTTTATGGTATAATCAAAATCAAAGAATTTAATATTTTATTATGTTATCAACCATAAATTAACCTTTGTATCTGTCAACTCATTTCATGACTTTATATTAAACTATTTTGAAGACAAAGTGTGCATATAATTCGCATCATGAAAATAAAATACAATGCATTTTTAAGTTGCAAGTAGCTCAACGGATCAAAGAACACTTGTATCAGGCCCGGAGGAACTTGGAAAACCTAGTTGGCTGAATGCTGATGTGTGGGTCCAGGTTTTGGAAACATAAAATACTCCTAAATATAGGGCGAGGAGAAAATAGGAAAAGGAAAATAAAGCATCTCAAATGGGTGGCTCGTTGCACATAGGAGGATCGATGAGTTTTGCTACCCACCGATGAAGACTGGTAATATTAGCTTAAATTTTTGATTTGTTTGGTTTAGTTCAATGTTCTAAACCGTGACATAGTGAAGACGTATGGGGATATTTCAATTCACTATTGTTGTTATTTTCTTGTTGTTGTTCATCTTGAAGTCTAGTGAAGCCGTGTGTGGCCTATTTCGATTCACTAGCATTGTTGTTGACATCTTGTTGCTCTTATTTTTGCTTTTTTCTTTTGTTTTGAACTTGATCTTATATCACACTTCCTGATTGTTTTAGAAAGTAAGATGAAGAGAATTAGTGGTTTAGTTAGAGATGTGATGACTTAATTGGAAGTAATGAGCAATGTATTTATAGTAACACTCTTAATCTAAGGCAGTCGTTGGTAGGGAGTTGTTAATGTAGTTGGAAACAAACAAAGAAACAAAGTATGAATACCAGAATTAACTAATTGAATGAGTCTAAATCACAATGTAGCTGGCGGGCAGTGCCATCTGAAAGAAGACTGTGAGCCTTTTTGTATTACAACTCTTGAAAGATATGGAACTGTATTGCTACTGAATGACTAAAAGTCAGGTGGTTTGCACCGAGTAGATAGAAGGTTATTTATAGATAAACACCCACAGAGCATCATTTGAGGTATTTTTATACAACGAGAAACAAATAATGTCACTAATATGACGTCATTTATGCTGATGATGCAAGTTTTTATTTTACCGTCTAGAACACAAGACACCATCATAGTGAAGCTTCATCCCTGATACAGACTGCTGAATGAATGATTTATGGCCACACAGATAGTCGAGTGTTTTAGACCACAAACTTTCTAAAGGTCTTCCTTATTTTCTTAAACTTTGTGCTAAGTCAAATGGTACTACATAAATTGGGATGTAGGGAGTAATAAATTTCAGCAGAAAGGACCTTAATGTGAGGCGGAAGATATTCTCACAAAGGTAATCGGCATATAATTCTTTTTGGGCACTAAGACACTATTGGAGATATTAATCTTACTAGGATACACTTGATGTGGGGCCTGCAGGTGTCATGCTCATAAGGACATTGAAGAAACTACTCATTTTGGTTTGTATACGCTTTCTAGGAAATTAAAAGAAAACAAGAAGTAGCTAAAGATGAGGCATGAATGACCATTTAAGCTATTTTTTCCTCTTTTCTATTTTCTATACCTTATCCAGTGTTCAATTTATATACTTGTTAAGGAATGTGGTAGGGATCAGGATCTCAAGGCCTTTTATAATAAAGGAACCATACCTCCAACCATAGTAAACTTTAATCCAAAATTTTTAGCAGCCATGTTAAAAATATCTCGAACCACAGATGCCCTGGACGAAGGAATAGGAACAACCTACAATATACCCAAGGAGTGGAGGTTAAGATACTGATAAGTAAGCAATAATAAAGAAGAAAAAGTAATGGACTAAAGAATTGCATGGTTCATTAATTTCCACTCGCGATAAATTAGTCCCAATAATTCAATTTCAAGTTGTTATAAAAATTAATCAAAGTTGTTCAGTATCTAGGAACTCTAAATGATTAATGAGAAATAGCTAAAACAAGATCATTACAAATATGTACATTGGGAAGCTGAAAAGAGAGGATTTTTCAGGGCCTTGTGGAAATTCTAAAGCACAAAAATGTTAATGAGTTTTGCCATATGGTTCAACTTCTTAACAGAGGAGCAAATTAAGGACGTGTTGGTGCATTAATGAAGTGTATGAAAAGATATCCTTCAGGAGATGAATTCACTTTTGCTTTTTCTCCTTATATATTTCCTTTTGATTGGGGATATTTCTGTGGAAGGGTGTTCTTCATTGTTTCACAGGCTTGCACAATCTTATTCGGCAACAATTGAGAAAATTAGAAGAAAGTGTATTCTCAACTACTAATTCTAGAAACTAGTGTGAGATCTAATGAATCAATTGAAAAAGTTGCATTTAATTTTGTGGAGTAATGTAGTTCTCTTTTGAACTATGTTAGAACATAACTTTAGTCATGTTTAGATGAATAGATGAGTGTCATTCTTATGTTTATGAGAGTGTTAAAGTTGTCTATAGTTTGTATGAAATTTTGAAAAATGGCTTTTTCTTTTATTTCTTCCGCCTGAATGTTGGATACATTCTCTTTGTACTTTGTTGCTTGCTGATTCTACTCACTCTTTCAGTCTGTGAAAATTACCAGCTTTTGCCTACTGATTTATAGCTCAAGAAATTCTATATATCTCTCTTGTATTTTACCAACCTCCCCGAGCATTTTGTTTTCACTCTCTTTTATCAAGTTAATACTGTCTATAATATGAATAAATTAACAAAGGTAAACCAATCAAACTTTTGTATTACACATTTGTTTACAGGAGTGCTTTATAGTTTCATGTGAATTATTTCTCGTATCTCGAAAATTAACTGTTAACAGTTTAGGGATATGACTTATTTTTCTATTAATGGTGTAGAGTTGTCTCCAATTGGTGATACATTTAGTGGTATCACTCCCGAAAGGAATGAAATATGACATGGTTGTTAAAATATGAACTATATAACCATGTGGAGAACAAGTGTTGTCATGGTATAAGTTCGGTTTTCTCATTTCCTGAGTATACTATGCTGGCTTCTGAAAACTTCTAAGAGACACACTTGTGAACTGTGAATAAGATGGTTTTCAGTACATATCCATTATCTAGAAATTTTGGAAAAAGTTACACAAAGTTTGGAATCAATTGAAGAGCACTAGTGACTACCTGATGAAACTTAAATAAATTATAGATTCATGTGGCATATGGAAAGTAGAAAGGCCTGTAACTAAGGACTTTTGTTGATAATAACATGACTTTGTTAAGGTCTATTGAACTACATCAAAACCTTGAAATCTTTTGAGTTTCTCATTCTATGTGGACCATTGCACATAACTTATATTCAATTACATACTACCTAGTGTCTGATACAGTATCTCCATTTCCTAATCCATGTGCCTATGCTACATTGGGGTACATAACAACTAGTAATTCTTGTATAAGATATTTTGTTCTATGCTGCCCGTACTTGTCTTCATACTTGCATTATATTTATTTCTAAAATTTTGCAGGAATATGAAAATGAGGGAAAAGAGCGCCCTTTTCTTGAGGTCTACGAAGAGACGCATAGGAAGAAAAATAAGCACGGTACAAGAGGAGATTGGGTTGAAACGCTTGCTAAGAATGCATATGTAAGATAATAACTTTTACATACATTATGTTATTAGTACTCAACTTTGTTTGTTTACGTATTGACAAATAATTTTTCTTTCAGGAAGAATTTCAAAAAAGCATAGAAGAGTGGCGTCAAACCCAACCTACTTCAGATGATGGTACCATGGCCAACCATCCCATGGAGAGATGAATAATATGTGGATAACTGTGGTAGGTGGTCCAAAGAAAGGTAGAACATACAGGACAGGGGTTCTCTAATATTCGAGTAGTCCTTCGTTGTTTCGCAGTTCCTCTTCTACGTTGCAAACTGTGGAAGAAATGGAAGCGATGAAAAAGAAAATTGTGGAATTGATGCAGAAATGTGCAGCTAACGATGCTAAGTTTGCTTAATTTTAGGAGTTAGTTAAGAAGCACATGTCGCAAGTATTTCATGATGAGGAAGATAGTGGATCTGATGATAATTAGATTGTAGTTATTGTTCTTATTTTTGGTTGTGACATTTAGATGTTTAAACTATTTTATTTGATGTTTGTTTTGAATGTTTAAAGTGGTTGTATTTATAAATTTTTGTCGTGTTTGATCCTATTGTAAAAAATACATTAGCAGTGTAAGCTAATGCAATATAATAATTATTAAATAATTATTTATTAAATAATAATATTTTTTAAATAATAATTATTTATTAAATTTTTGGCTACAGTAGTCAGAAAAATATAATTATTAAATAATTATTTATTAATTTTTCGATTACAGTGGTCGAAATCATTATAATTATTAAATAATTATTTATTAAATTTATAAATATAGTAGTCGAAATAATTATAATTATTAAATAATTACTTATCAAATTTCCAAAAATAATATTTGGAATAATTATAATTATTAAATAATTATTTATTAAATTTTCGACAACAGTAGTCGAAATAATTATAATTATTAAATAATTATTTATGAAATTTCCGACTACCCAGTTGGAAATTTTATAATTATTAGATAATTATTTATTAAATTTCCGACTAGAGTAGTCGAAATATTAATAATTATTAAATAAATATTTATTAAATATCTGACTACGTTTCCGACTAAAGTAGTCGAAAATTTCCAACTACTTTAGTCAGAAATATTTTTTTGACGAGCTATATTCCGACTACCATCAAACAGTCGAAAAGTAGTCGAAACTATCTTTTCTACAATGGCCGTCGAAAATTTAATGTTTTCTAGTAGTGAAAAACCCTCAACGAAACGCCTGTAGTAGCTAGCTAAACCCATGAAACTTCTTATATCTAATGGGGAAATAGGTCTAGGCCAATTTCTTACTGCTTCTATCTTTTGGGGATCAACTCTAATGCCCTCACTAGAAACAATATGACCGAGAAAAGCTACAGACCATAGCCAAAATTTGCATTTGCTGAATTTGGCAAACAGTCGGTGGTCTCTAAGAGTTTGTAACACAATTCTAAGATGGTCCACATGATCATCCTCACTACGGGAATAGACAAGGATATCATCTCTAAAGACTATAACAAACATGTCCAAATATTGTTTGAGCACTCTATTCATCAAGTTCATGAAAGTTGTTGGGGCATTTCATAACTCAAAAGGCATAACTAGAAACTCAAAATGATCATAACGGGTTTTGAAAGCAGTCTTTGGAATATCACATTCCCTTACTCTAAGTTGATGATAGCTGGATTTATGGTCTATCTTTGAGAAGTAACTTTCACCTTGGAGTTTGTCAAATAGATCATCAATTCGGGGAAGAGGATATTAGTTTTTGTCTGTGACTTTATTCAACTGACGATAGTCAATTCGCATTCGCAAAGAACCATCTATCTTTTGCACGAATAGGACGCGAGCGACGCATGGAGAAACACTAGGGATTATGAAACCTTTATGTAAAAGATCTTTGAGCTGCTCTTTTAACTCCTTAAGATCAACTGGAGCCATAAGATAAGGAGGAATAGAGATATGTTGAGTATCTGGGAGAAGGTCAATGCTAAATTCTATTTCCCTATCGGGAGGTTTCCCTGGAAAATTTTTGGGAAAGACTTCAGGAAAATCATTGAGTACTCGGACTGATTGAACTATTGGAGTCTCAGACTTAGTAACTTTGACTCGAACTAGATGATAGATACATCCTTTGGAAATCAACCTTCTAGCTTTAAGATAGAATATGAAATGACTTTTGGGAGACACTGAATTACCTTGCCACTCAAAGACTGGCTGATCTGGAAACTAAAACTTCACCACTTGGGTGCGACAATGTATGGATGCATAACAAGAATGAAGCCAATCCATACTAAGAATAAGGTTAAAGTAGACCTTATCTAACTCTATTAAGTCTACCAACATGATTTTATGAATGACAGTTATAGGACACTTTCTATAGATATGTTTGGCAACAACTGACTCACCCAATGGGTAGAAACCAAGAAGGGCTCAGGAATCTTTTTAGGGCCTATTTCAAAATTCAGTGCAACTAACGTGGTCACATAAGAGAAATTTGACCTAGGGTCCAACAACACATAAACATCAAGGTGAAAGACATGAAGTATACCAATAACAAAATCTGGGGAGTTCATCTTCTACTGATAGGATGGTAAAGTATAGAACTGATTCTAGCACTGACTGCCACTGGTACTGGATGATTCACCCTGGGGAGGGATTAGGTGAGCTATGTGAGCTAGTGCACTTGTATCCTTAGTCTGGGGAAGAACATTCTTGTTCCCCTGCTTAGCATGTGGACACTCTCTAATTCCATGACACAACTTACCATCCTTTTTGTCCCATCAAATATTCACCAGGATGATTTTTACCATCCCTAGCACATGGAGAATAACTGGGTCTTCCACTCACATTATTCTGAGTTTTGTACATAGAAGACCTACCCCAAAGCTCTTACCTAGATCAAGGAGCAAGAGCACTAGCTGAAGATGGTGCTGGCATAGATGAATGATTCTGAAACTGTGAATGATTTCCCCCTGCAGATCTTGACTACCCATACTTAAACTGCCTAGTTCTAGTCTTTTTATTTCTTCTATCTCTTTCTTTCAACTTTTCTGCTTCAATCTATTGGGCATGAGTTATAAATCTAGTAAGATACATGTCTCCAATAAGCATGGAAGTCCTACACTCCATAACTACCAGTTCAGATACTCCAGTAACAAACTTACTCATACTAGATCTAGTGTCAGCCATCAACTCAGGAGCATACTTAGACAACTGGTTGAACTTAAGCCAGTACTCTTTCACTGTCATTGAACCCTGACTCAGGTTCATGAATTCCTTAATCTTGGCTTCCGGTAACTTACATGGAAAGAACCTGTCTAAAAAAGCTTCTTGAAACACCTGCCAATTCATGGGAGCTGCATTTTTACCCCTACCTTTCTTCCACATAACCACCCAATCATAAGTAATATCTTTCAGCCTATAAGCAGCTAGTTCCATACTCTCATCTTCAGTAACGTGCATAACTTGGGTGATCTTTTTCACCTCATCAAGAGACAATTGTGGGTCCTCACCTACCTTTGACCAAAAGAAATTAAGCGGATTAATTCTCATGAATTCACAAAGTCTGGCTGTAGCTAAATCACCCTCTTGTTGATGCAAAATTGTAGCCTTATTATTGTCCTAAAAATTAGCAGTCACAGCTTGAGCTAACTTCTGAAAGGCAACCTAAAATTCAGCATGGGATACAATCTCATTGGGGAGTTGACAGGCTGGGGTGGCTGCTTATTATTTCTACTGGCATTAGCTTGATGAGGAGGCATTTTCAAAATCTGTCATGAGAGAGCATGAGTTAAAAGAACTTAGAGTACCATAAGCATGATAGATCATGAAAGAAAGAGATAATTTCCTAAGAACATCCCGTAGCCTCTTGCTCATGAATGTGGTGTGCTTCACACTCATGATCAAGACTCTATGTAACGCGGCTTGTATGAATCCCTAGGACTCTTATAAACCTTAGGCTCTGATACCAATTTTGTAGCATCTCGAAACTTGGTCTTGACACGTCACACGGTTCTCAAGACTATGAGTAGTCTTAATCTAACCTTATCTGCTTTCTTCTAAGTTTGAATCTCATAATAAAGGAAATATTAACATAAAAGTCATACTAAATACAGAAATTTATATGAAATAACTAAGAATAATCTAAATATAATCTCTAAAAACCAAATGCTAAAAGTCAGAATCAAATCTAGTAGTCTGACAAGCCTCTACTACTAATAATTAGTGTGTTATTGGGACAAACCCCCAGCTGACTGGAATTGTCTGAAAAGAATATTGAATCATCTAGACTAATGAGCTGAAAATAAACTGAATGACTAAGTCCTCAGACTATGAGGACTCACCAACTATCGGATGCAGATGTAGATGCTCAAAATCACTCACGCTGTAGAAATTGAGAACCTAAACCTACATTATGAGACAATGTAGCACATAGACGTATATATGGATCATTACTTTGAGGATGTAATGAGTATATGGGGGTGAATTCATAAGTAAAACATCATCTCATCATCATCATCAAAATTTAAAAAATAATGCATGCCAAATGTAATTGACTAACCTAAGCTTGAGTAACTGAGAAACTGAAATCTATAATCATGAGTAGTAAAACATATTGAATAAATCTAGTGAGTCATAACATTTAGATCTAAAAGTTGTAGTAGTGTTTTGTCTATAAATTATGCTATCTAAGTGTAAAGGACTAACTTTTGAATCTAAAATCTGAAAGCTGAAATTTGTAACTAATATTTTTCTGTAAAGCATAATCTGAATAATGTTGTGAGCCTTTACACTTAGTTTTCTAAGAGCTTTTTTGTTATTCTTTTCTGTAGTGTTTTTCTTTTAGAGAGGTTCTTCTAACCAACATAAACCATGTAAGATAACATGGATTTCAACGTCTTGTTCCCCTATGGTAAAAACCTTATGATGGGGAGATGTGCCATTCTCTTGCCAAGGAGTATAACCTAATCTAAGTGATCACATCTATATCTGTCATCCATATAAAAATAAGAATAATCTGAATCTGCACCTATGTTCGCTACATAGTTCTGGGGAAGTTAGGGCACGCTAATTCCACATTTCCCGCTTAGTGCTAAATACTACTCCCTTTAATTTGTATGCTCATTCTGTTGGAAATCAATTTTTAAAAGTTAGCATAAGGGTTTATTATGAAATCAATTATGCATTAATCTGATTTAAATTTGTAAGTAAAGCTAAGATGATTTTTGTTAATCTGTAATAAGTCTTCAAAGTTTATTCAAAATCTTATCTGAGGATCAAAAGATTAAAGCTTTATTGAAAATTTGTAAATAATTGGATCATAGAATTCTTAAAGAATCATCTTTCTTAAATTATCAACATATAAACTTGGGTTTAATAACTCATGTATCAAGTTCATGTTAAAATATCATAGAGTTCATGCTTGAAAATGTAATTAATGATAATTCAATTGAAAATCTAAAATTTACTACATAGGCATGAAAATATGAAAACAGACATGCAATTCAACTTCAAAATCTCAAAAAATCTCATAATCTTGCAACTAACAATAATGGCTATGAACACTAATTCAAATCTCATGTAATTTCATATAAAATCATGTAAATTTGTAGTTAAAAGCTAGTTTCTGGAACAAGGATGAAAGAAGATCCTTTTTCATAAACCCCAAATTCCTTGTTGATGAATTTGAATGTAACTCTCTAATGTTGTTCTTAAAGCTTCCTCTTGAATTTCTTGAACCCGGAACTTTGGATTATCAGATTTCTTGGAGTAGGAGTTATGAAATTTGTTCTTGATTCTTAGAGCTAGGGTTTTGTTATTAGAGATGAAGAGAATGAATAATGAGGCATCTTTGCTATTTGGGGCTGAAATTGTATGTTTTGGGTGGAATAAGAATGGGGAAATTGACTCATTTACCCCTTAGGATGCGTATTTTAATTACAGAAAATTTACACCCAACAATGCACCAATCGATATGCCGCATCGATGGGGTGACGCGATGGCCGACGCGATGCATCTAGATCGTATCGGCTCACTGAAATTGGCACTGGGAGCTGGAAAAAAATATCTATCGACGCGATAGGTGATGCAACGCATTGAGATCGCATCGATTCACTGTCTTGGGCTCCCAAACAAGCCTCAAACGATGTTCGAAAATTTTGAAACTCGCTCGAGAATACCTACTGACATTCCTGATCATGAATAAACCTAAGGATCAATATTCTAAGGTCATAAGGGTCAAAAATAAGTCCATGGAAATCTCGAGTCCAAAATAAGACTAAGTGTCAATACTTAACTTATAATTTTCTAAGTCTGGGCCCTCTTTTATGATATAAAGGACAGAGTTAGGCTTGAAAGTTTATGGGGTCTTACAGTTAGCACTGTGCCACGGGATGCTAATAGGAGTTGGGTTAACCCTAATCTGGCAAGAAGACTCATAAGATGTATATGGTTACGTCAACCCTAGTCTGGCAAAAAGATAATTTAACCTACGCTGGGGACGTAGTTCTATAATACAAGGACTACTAGTAAGGGTCAAACCCTTTGCTGATAGGAATTCCCCCATCCCTAGTTTCACTCGGTGATGAATCCTACTCCTAACTGAATCGACACTGAAATGATCACTTGACTGTACTAGCTTGACTAAACTCACACTGATTCTGTTGATTGACTGTTTGCTACTATTCAGGATACTACAGAATCCTTCTATTCCACCTATAGACTAGAAAATAGCTAAATTTTAGGTACTCAATACCCCCAGGACTCCATAGCATAGATAATGAAATAATATCTCAACTCGAAAAGCATAACACATAGGTTATCATGCATAATTCTTTCACATAGACATTTTGTCAAACACCTAGGATACATTAATTTTGTACATGAGAATGAGCAATCTATGAATATCATGACTACAACATTCAACACCAAAATTCAAAGATTAAAAATTGAGGTTACATACATCAACATGCATTCTAGTTAATAAACATGAAACTCAAATGATTCTTGACTTGAAATCCACACAATATCACATAAATGAACATAATTCTATTCAAGAATGTAAATCACAATCTAAGTGTTTTAAAAAGGATTCTTGAATTCCAAGGGTGGAAGGAACCCAAGGATGAACACCTAAACATACCTTGATTAACAAATTCTTAGAATTTATTGAGGGATTTTTTATAAATTGTCCTTGAATGTTAAAGGGGATATGGTTTGTTCTTGAAGGGAATGCTTTTGATTTTGAGAGAATTGTGATAAATGAGGCAAAAATATTGTTTTTGGAACTAAATCCAGTGTTAAAGTTAGGGGAAAATACTGAAATACCCCTCTGGACTTGGGATTAAATAAGCTAAAAAAATGCCCACTGATACGATAGGCACCGCGCTGAGTTTATGGTGTCGATGCAATTACAGATGCATCACATCAATATTGACGACACGATAGGCAACGCGATGCGTCTTGATCGCATTGGCTTGCAATTTTGGTCATCCAAATGCGACTCAAATAATGTTTGAAAAATTCAAAATATATCCGAGATGGCCTATAGATAACCCAAATCATGAATCAATATAAAAATCAACAATCTAAGGCTAAAAAGATCATAAATGATACCATTGAAATATCGAGACCAAAAATGAGACTAAGTGTCAACACTTAGATGAAATTTTTCCAAGTCTAGGACCTCCTTTGGCATGCTATAATGGACACAAATGGGCTAGGACTTTACAGGGTCGTACAAGTTATTTGTGGCTTGATGTTCAAGTGAATGCAAAGAGTAGGTTATGTGATGCAGATCTTCACATGATCAAGAGTAATGATTTTGAGATGAGTTCTAACAAAGAAGTGGTGAAGATTAATTTTGAAGAATTTATGGTGATTCACTAACCAACAAAGCCACAAATAATGTAAGATGAATAAATTAATGAAATGATACTAGAGATTCAAGAAAAAGCCACAATTAAGTAATATTTTTGGACTCTAGTTCATTTTGAGGGAGAAAATGTCATGAACAATACATATTTAGAAATGGAGAGGAATAAACCTCATTCCAAAATATTTTCAATGTTGTGCTTGGTAGATATGATGGGAATTAACATCACCGAGTGAAAGATTTTGGATATGAGGGACAAAGTTCCTATATTTTAGGGTTTATCATACTATGTAAGCAAAAATACTTTTCTTACGTGAAGGCCAAGAAGTATAAAATACGATTTTTAGCAAGTGGCCTATTGATGTGAAGTTGGGTAAAAAATTTAAGTCTTCCAAATAAAGAGATAGAGTTGGACTTTGAATGATGTTGTGCCATATCTGAGTTAAGCATGTTATGCATCTGATTTGGGATCAAAACAGTAATAAAAAATTCATGTAAGGGTTGAATTTTTTTTTATTAAACATGGTAAAAATTGAGTCTTACAATTAAGAAATCTTGAACATGAAAATATTTGTACTTGATGTGTGAGGATAAATTTAGAGGTCTTGAGTATGAATTTTTCCAAAATATATGTTTGAATGTAAATAAAAAATGGTAGTTTTTGGCCTATTCTTGAAGAAGACGATGTCGCTTGGGCACCATTTTTTTGTTGTAGCGACATTTCTCAAGTGTGGTTTCTTCCGTTTAAGCTAACTTGCTCCAGCTGACTTTATGCTAAAGTGGTACTTGTAAAGCTAAAGCAATATTACTTAAGCGGTGAACTTTCTACTAAGGTAATGGTTAATGTTCAATTACAAGGTTACTAAGGTGACACTCTTTCCGCTAAGGAGAGGTCTCATGAGCGAACATTACACTACCTTAGAAATCACTGGCAAAGTTTTCCGAAAATAGTAGCTTTGTAATTGGAATTTCTTGATCCCGTTTTGCTTGATTCTCTTGATTAAATAAAGTGTTTGGAATTGTTTAACATGACTCTATACTTCCACTAACTTGATTTTGCATTTTTAGGTTCTTTGAACAATAAAAATAGCACAATACCTTAACAAAATATTGGATTGCTTAACGACATAAAAGGAGAGGCAAAGGATGCACAATATGATTAATTAAGATTCATATCCTTTGATTTCCATCATTTCAAATACAGTAATTTACTCAAAAAGATTATTAAACTAGAACGAGAAATTTTTGAAGATAGACTACCCAATAAGAACCCTAATTTTTATTGCCATTGAGGTTATCACGGGGACTAACCTCCGTGACACGATAATATCGTAGACGTTTATTGCCTTCAGGTCAGAAATTACCCCAAACCCCATCTTTAAATTCTGAAACACTTTTGTGAATCCCCTTTAACATCCCTAAACATGTTTCAACTCTAAAATCAACATTTTGGATTCTGGAAGGCCAAAAGTAAATTCCTTGAAATCTTGGGGTCTTGAAATGACTAAGTCCCTTATTACCACCAGAAGCTGGAAGAGAACCTAGGATGTTATGGGATATTACAAAAATTGCCTAAGTTGAGGGTGGCTACTTTAGAGGATCCTTAAAACCTATATTTTGGCTATATTAAGTTTTGGAAATTATGCACCTTAACTCAGGAAAGTTGCATAAATTGAGGGTGGCCATGTTACAAGGGTGTAAACTAAAATAACAATGTATAAAAAAAAAGACTAATTCTAAAAAAGAGATGATGGTATGGATTGTGTGAACAAAGTAATGAGATTTGTAATTAGAAAAAAATGAGAGAGAGAGAGAAAGAATCTTTTTATTGAAAAGAAAAGCACAGTCATTTAGAGGAAAACAAAGAATAAATAAAAAATAAGAAGAAAAAGGTTCGGTCATAAGTGAAGCAAAAGTAGTATAGTATTGATAAGTGTTTAGTCACTAATACCAAATGTATCATACCTACCCCAAGCCTATGTGACAAAGCCAAAAAAGTCTTAGAGTGACTTGTCCAATTATCCAAAAGTCAAGCATAGAAAATAAAGGCAAGCCAAATATTGCATGTGCATTGCTTAAACTTTGTTATGAGAGTGACAAATTTTATTCAAGTCCTAATTTAATTTGACCTTGCGTGTGTGAGACTTCTTTTTGGTGAGGGAATGAGCATATCATGGTTAACTACTTATTATTAGGTTAGTTTCTATATGTGTATGTAGTGTTGTCCATTTATGTTATAATGTAACCATATCCTGAAGCCAGATGCAATGGGCTAACTTAGTGGAAACAACCTAAAAGTCGAGAATTGACAATTAAGGACATAAGAAGTAATAAAACAGTCATAATAGTCAAATAGATAGATTGAAAATCAACAACCATCTAAAGACTCAGTAATATCGGTAAAAGAGCTACTATAAATGTCCTATGAGTACTAAATAGTCAAATACAATCCATCTCAAAGATGAAAGACTAGAAATCAAACATATAGATGAAAAATGGGTAACTCAACTCAAAGAACTTTCCCAATATCTGTGTCAACCCTGCACAAGCACTGAAATAACGATAGGCACTAGTACTTGGGTCTGCACCAAAAAGGCACAAAAGTGTTGTATGAGTACCAAAACTATAGGTACTCAATAGGCATCATCAGCCGACTGGGCTAAGTCATGATACAAATAAGATAAGACATAAGATAAAATAATCTAAGTCAACGTAAAATAGGCAAACCTAGAAATAAGCTCTTGCACTACTATATGAATATAAATAAATGCATAGAAAATAGTAACATAAATATTGCACATCTACAATTACGACATTGGCCCGCATAAACCAATAAGTGCGGAAAGTAAATAATCTAATACAGGCCCCTATAAGCTTGGAGGGTACAATCAAGGGAACTGAGTAACCGAATAATAATAAGTTACAATTTATCATGCCATAACCAAGAATCCATCCAAAGAGTATAATATCATACAAAAGTCCCCAGTGCGGACTTGAACCAAAATACAATGGCATTATCATAATTATAATCATTTTCCACGCTTAAATTTAAACAGATATTATAAATATCATCATCAACTATCGAACTCGAACAGGTACTCATATTATCAATGTCATCATCAACTGCAAGACTCGAACCTGAGCTTATATATATAAATCAGGGGTGGTGTATCCGATATCAGACAGTAAGTGAGTGAGTCCTGTACAGTGCGTGCCCAAGAAAGGGGGCATGACAGTAGTAGGCAACAAGAATAATAAATTGATCCCACTCAGGCCTATTACTGGGTGGAGGGTGTGTATCGATTACCAAAATCTCAACTTGTGGACACTAAAAGATAACTTTCCAATGTCGTTCATGGATCATATGCTTGATCGATTAGCAGGTAGGGGTTGGTACTTCTTCTTGGATGGTTATTCGGGGTATAACCAGATTTCCATTGCTTATGAAGATCAAGAGAAAATGACGTTCACGTGCCCATATGGCACATTTGCTTTTAAAAGGATGCCCTTTGGTTTGTGCAATGCACCTGCCAATTTCCAGATGTGCATGATGTCGATCTTCTCTGATATGGTTGAGGACACCTTGGAGGTTTTCATGGATGACTTCTCAGTTGTTGGAGATTCCTTTGATTTGTGCTTGCTGAATCTAAGTCAAGCATTACAGCGGTGTAAAGAGTTTAATCTGGTCCTTAACTGGGAAAAATGCCACTTCATGATGAAGGAAGGCATTGTTCTCGGTCATAAAATTTCTGAAAAAGGTATTGAGGTGGATAGGACCAAGGTTGAGGTCATTGAGAAACTACCTCCCCCTATCTCAGTAAAAGGGGTGCGTAGTATTCTTAGCCATGCAGGATTCTATCGCAGATTTATAAAAGATTTCTCGAAGGTTGCAAACCCATTATGAAAAATTATTGAAAAGGAGGCCAAGTTATCTTTTGATTATGACTGCAGACAGGCGTTCGAATGCATTAAGATGAAATTAGTGGAGGCTTCGATTATTATTACTCCTGACTAGAAGAAGCCGTTTGAACTGATGTGTGATACTAGCGGGGTGGCGCTTGGATATGTGTTGGGGAAAAAGAAGGATAAATTGTTTCATCCAATCTATTATGCCAGCAAGGCTCTTAAAGGAGCTCAAAAGAACTACACTGTTACCGAACAGGATCTCCTGGATGTAGTTTATGCTTTTGAGAAAATCAGAGCGTATTTACTAGGACCAAAGTGGTGCTCCACACGAATCATGAAACTCTGAGGTATTTAATGGCAAAGAAAGATGCGAAGCCGAGATTAATCTGGTGGGTATTATTGCTTCAAGAATTCGAATTCGAGGTCAAGGATCGTAAGGGATGTAAAAATTAAGTGGCAGATCACTTATCCAGACTTGAATGTGAATAAGCAACCAAGGATGAGTTAGTTATTGATAATTCCTTTCTGGATGAGAAGATACTAGCTGTGAAGCTCGAGTAGATACCTTGGTATGCAGATTTTGGAAACTCCGTGGTAAGTGAGGTGATACTGGATAATATTTCCTTTCACCAAAGGAAAAATTTTCTTTAAGATGTGACCTATTATTTCTGGGATGAGCCCTATCTTTTTCGGTGATATGCAGATGGTATTATTAGGCGTTGTGTCCCAAAAGTAGAAGTGTTGAGTATTTCGGAAGCATGCCATGCTTCACCTGTTGGTGGTCATCATGCGGGTGACTGTACTGCTCATAAAGTATTGTAGAGTGGCTACTATTGGCCTACGCTATTCAGAGATGCACATGAGTTTGTTCGTAGATGTGATCAATGTCAGAGGCAAGGATTAATCTCCAAACGCCATGAGATTCTGATGTCCAAAATGATAGAAATAGAGTTGTTTGATGTATGGGGAATCAACTTCATGGGCCCATTTATAAGAACATATGGGTTAAAATACATCCTAGTAGCTGTGGACTATGTCTCAAAATAGGTAGAAGTTGTTGATTTGGCTGACAATAAAGGAAAAAGAGTTGTAGCATTTCTGAAGAAGAACATATTCTCCCGTTTTGGAGTACCAAGAACAATCATAGGTGATGGGGGATCTCATTTCTGCAATAAAGTTTTCAGGGCTTCTTTTGCAAAATACGGTGTCAAGCAACATAAGGTGGCAACTCCATACCACCCATAAACTAGTGGGCAAGTGGAGGTTTCAAACAGAGAAATCAAAGCCACCCTTGTTAAAACCATGAATGCCAATAGATAAGACTGGTCACAAAAGTTGGATGATGCTCTTTGGGCATACCGAACAGCTTTTAAAATGCCTATTGGCATGTCGCCGTACCAACTTGTGTATGGAAAAGCATGTCACTTGCCAATTGAATTGGAGCATAAAGCATTATGGGCATTCTGAAGGCTGAACTCAGATTGGGATGAGGCAGGAAAGATGAGACTGGGACAACTAAATGAGATGGATGAATTCTGTCTCAATGCGTATGAAAGAGCAAACCTTTACAAAGAGAGGATGAAAAAGTACCATGATCGGAGGATTTTGCAATGAAATTTTCAAAAGGGTAATTTGGTACTCCTCTTTAACTCCAGACTGAAGCTATTTCCAGGTAAGTTGAAGTCTAAATGGTCTGGTCCATTCAAAATTAGCTAAGTCTACTCATCTAAAGTAGTGGAACTAGAAAAAGAAGACAGGAGTGTCTTCAAGGTGAATGGACAAAGGGTGAAGCTATATATCGGGCCAACAGACTTGATAAAGTGTATAGCCACCATATATCTCAATGAAGTCTGAGTAATCAAGATAGCTGAGTTGTGCCGCGACAGTAAATGAAGCGCAACATGGGAGGCAACCCATAATTTTAATTTTTTTTTTATGGTAAATAAAAATTCAAAAATATGAGTCGAGCCATGACCGAAACTACGGTGCTTGGTGAGAGGCAGCCCACCCTTCTAATCTTGTTTAATTGTGTTTTATTAAGTGTAGGTGAATTTGAAGCACTCGAGAGGTGGTAGAATTTGAACTCAGTTTGAAAGTTAGCCATATCAAAGGTGGTAAGTGTACAAGTAACGGGAGCATTTTTTGTAAGTTGGAACGGTCAAATGTTAAAGCTCGAGTCATGATTCATGCTAGAGTTGTGACTCGAATTAGGTTAATCCAATCACAAAAGTTTCGCGGTGCGACCTATTTTGTGATTTTCATATGCGACTCTACCTCATATGAAAAATATTATGCATAGTGTCAGATTTTAAGTGTACTATTGAGTGTGGCACTTAATTTCACTTGAATCTTGGTAAGGGCATTATTTAGCATTTAGCATAGGTGCATTGCTTCATGCCAGGAAAAATAAGGGTATGTGTGCATCGCACACTTTCATGTTTGCGACCAAGAGTGCACCGCACATCCCATCATACATGCTCACTGGACCAACTATGCGATGCACAATACGCCGCACGCCTTGATGTGTGTGATAAATTATGCGTCGCATACTTTAACATGTGCGATAATATATGCGTCGCACACCTAGCCGCACATGCCCACTTCTTTAAGTCTGCAATACATTATGCAACACATACCTTGATGTCTGCGATAGATAGTGCATCGCCCACTTCTCCGCATAGGCTCACTATCCCAACTGTGTGACAACGTATACGACGCACACTTTGAGATGTGCGATAAGATGTGCATCGCAAACTTAGTCCAAATAATCCTAAAACTCGACTTCCAATTGGATTAACCCGACCCTATATCCAACCTTTAAATAAAGGTCCATACCCTAATTGCCTCACCTTTCAGCCTTTTACCCTAAATTCTCCCTAGAAGCTTTAAAACTCTTCTTTGTGCTTCATCATCTCAGCGACTCCCCCTTCAAAACTTCAAACCCTTCATTGTTAAGGTAAGTTTCTCTCTTAATCCTTTGGTTTTGTAATTTTAATGGGGTGTTGAATTGTTGTATGTGAAATTATTGGTGAAAAACAAAGCTATTTTATTATTGGTGAAACTCAATCATAGTTTTGTTAAATTGATTCTGAAAATGTTGGGAAAATAGGCAATATCATCATATAAGCCATCATTATTATGAATTGTCACTTAACCTGTGAATATGATGTTGGTGGGTTAATAAGAATCATGATGTATTGGGAGTATTGACATATTGAAGTTTTCAACCACTTTTGTGTAGTATTTAGACCTTGTAGATGTGAGTGAACTACTTATAACTACGATGGTAGTTGCATAATTGTTGCTTCATGACTTAGTTTGTTGATCATAATGTTGATGATAGTATCGGAATGTGATATTGTTTTATTACTGCGATGTGTTGAATTATTATTGAATAGTGAAGAATTTGGGTTAGGTTGTATGAAAAGTGAGTTGTTATTCTCTGTGTTATATGGGCTGTGATGATTGATAGAATAAGAGTGTGAATTACAAAAGAAAAAGACAGCCATCGTGTGAGTTGCAAATGAATTAAGAATGCTTGCTCACTGCCATGTGTTTATGTTGGCGAAGTTCGAGTACCCGACAAGACCACTTAATTGAGTTATGCTAACAAATTAAGTGTGGGGTGGTCATAACGCCGTCATTTCCTTAATTATACTGAGTGATGTTATGTGTACCTAACATGAATTTATGATGTATCCAGGTGATATGTCTCCCAAAGGAAACTATGGCAAAGAAAAAGCATCCACATCCCAGAAAGGCCAGAAAAGAGCAAGACAGGACAAATCTGCTTCCTTCTCTCTTCAAGTGCCTAGGTTCACTTTTGGTATCAAATGGGTGTTAGAGGAGGATGGTCAGGAATAGTACCAGAACAACAAGGTGAATAGATATGTGCAAATGGAGATGATTCAGAAGGAGAGCTTGGCGAGGCACTGTCCTCATATTCTGTCTAGGATAATGGAACTGAAACTTGATTTTATCTTCCGAGACATGGGTGAGTGCAATCTAGATTGGGCTCGAGATTTTTATGCCAATTGGTCCCCAAAAACTAGTAGGAATTAAGTGAAGATTCGAGGTCAAGTCTTACAGCTGACAGCTGATTTCTTTAACTCTTTATTGGGGACTCCGAATGTGGATCCCTCGAGACTAAGGGAACTCTACACCAAACCTCCGTATAGAGCCATCAGAAATACTGTGTGTGGCTCAAGGTCTATGGCTAGGTGGATTTGTCACAAGGATAATAGTCATCACAATACCTTCACATACGCTTTTATGAACAAAGAAGCTCGCATATGGCTAAGGATAGTCAACTCAAACTTGATTCCTGGGAAGCAGTTCACCAAGGTCTCGCGTGATCGGGTATGCTTGGTATATGCATTGATGACTAATATTCCTATCAATATTGGTGCAGTTATACGTGCTTTAATGAGCAAAGCAAGGTTGCACAAAAGGACACACTTCAGTTTTGGAAGCTTGTTGTTGCCATTCTAAAGAAAGAGCGCATTGAGGATGAGCCAGCGGACCACGAGTTTCCTCAAAAACCAAAGAAGATGGATGTTATGAAAGTTAAAGATCCGGAAATAAGTTAAGGAATTAATCTTACTACTGTTGAATGGCACGCTCTAGATGAGAGTTTTTTTCACCATCTTTATGGCATGACAAGGTTTATTATAATGAGTGAAGGTCGTGTGCCTACTGATGCAGAGCTTCGACTGCTGGATTATGACTATCCTCTTAATGATTATACTCGAAATATGTGTGGAGTGGGAATAAATTTTGAGGCACCTTTGGATGATGACGTACCAACAGATAAAGATCACCGACTGGTAGACTCTGATATGGAGGACGGCTCTGGTAATGAAGACTCTAATGATGATTCTGATGTAGGGGGCATGACCCCAGATGTGGACGAAGAGTCTTTCTAGCCAGGTTTTTCTTGTTTATGTATTTGTACTAGGGACAGTGTTCTCCTTTAAGTGTGGGGTGGTTTTCTAGAAGTGCTTCCTGAATGCTTAGTGTATTGCCTTCTTTTTGGTGCATTTATTTCATTTTGGGTAAGATAGTGAGTTTACTTCATTTCTGTGTGATTAGTTTGTTTTCTTTTAGTCATAATTAAGTAATTTTTTCAATGATGGATGGATGATGACTTTCTTAAGAGAAAATTAGTCATATGTTACATGAGATTGTTCTTGTGAACCACATGGCATTATAACGTGAGTGTGCAATGGGTCTTTACTTTTGAAACACCTGGGCTCTAGTTATGACTCTTGCTGTGATTGTTGGCTTTAGTTGAATTCATTTGCTTGATAGGTCGAGAATCTATAATGCTCCAAATTAAGTTGACCATGTTCCATGAGTGTGTAAGACTATTGTACATTCCTTGTTGCAACTGATGCTAGAACTTGCCTAGTATGTGTGTAAAGCAAAATAAAGATTGTGAGTTTAGGAGATGATTTAGGCATTTCTTTGACAGCCTTTGTTCATGATTTTTTTACCTACCCTTGCACATTATCTTAGCTAGCCCCGTTGAGCCTTTAGTTTGTTCTTTGGCAGCCTCATATGTAGCCTAACCCATTTTTTTTAATTGCCCATAATTTGATCCAAAAAAAAAAATCCTAAGCGCTTTAATTTAAAATAAATGTGAGTTAGGAATGTGAGAGGTGAAATTGATGCTACAAAGTCTAATTATTGGCATGTGAAATTGTTATGGTTGGGAGTAGTGAGAATTGTCGAAAAAGTCCAAATTTTAGCCTGGACGTGTTAAATGAACCTGTTTTGGCCCTGGTCCTTCTTGGACATTGTGCACCTCAACTAAAGCAAATAGTTTAAGTTGAGGGTGGCTATCATAGGGGTGCGTAACATAAAATTGATGTAATGTAAGAAGAGTTGTATACTCCCATCATAGTGTATTAATTGAGTTTAATGAAATGGGTTGAAAATAAAAGATTGGGTAGATGAAAGTGGGTAAATTAGTTGCTAGAAGTTGTTCTTAGTTACATAATATAGTGTATTAAAGTGCTTAGGAAAGATAGTTACTATTTCTGTCCACAGTAGTCCTACCCATTCTTTTAGCCTGCACTACAACCTGTAAAAGACCTATTTGATCCTAATCTTAGCATTCTAATATTAGTGGAGCATTACACTAAGGGCAAGCATATGATCAGCAGTTTTAATTTGAGAATTCTTTGTGAGAGTGAGTGCAACTTAGTTTTTATACCCATATTATTAGAAATTGCAAGATTGTTAGTGATCATGGGTAATTTCCTTGTCGTGAGGGCACATGGTTGATGAATGTTGGGTAACTTTATGTGATTTCTTTGCCTAAATGGCATATATGAATTTTCCAACTTAATGAGTCTATTGTTGAGGGTAGGTTGTCTCTAGTAATGATCCATGAATCTACTTCTTGTTCATAATTATTGTGTGAGTCTATTTGAACATCTTGTTTTTCCTCTATGAGTGTTAAGACTTGGGTAGTATTTGTAAGTAGATAAATTTGTCGAGGAAGAACAAAGCTTTAAGTCTGGGGTGGTGATCTTGGGCATATTTATACGTCTAAGCACCATAACTTACCCATATTTTAGGCAAGTTTTGAGAAAATTCTTATGTTTTTACTCTACTTTGATGTAAGTGAGCTAACCTATATGATTAGCATGATTTTCAGGTGCTAATGAGGTAGATAGAGACATTTTGGGACTATGAATTGTGGAGGACAAATCACACAAGAGGAAAAGCAGCTGTTGGACCAAATGTGATGCATGGGAATTTTGTCTCGGTTCAATTTTCCATTTATAATAAGTTTGAGGACTTAGAAGGAATTATGAGAGAGAAGACTATTAAAAGACTTGTTGCTGAATTTTTAAGGATTATTCATTATTCTGTATTATTTTTGAAAAAAAAAGGAATCAAGAAGAGGCGGCTTAGCTAAGGGTGAGAGAGATAAACATTTTTCTTCTCTTGCTTTCTTTATTTTTTGGACACCAAGATCATCTTCTAGACTGGGGTATGATGAACATTTTTATGGTGATTTACATTTTGTTCATGAGTAGCTAAACTTATTTGTTAGGGTTATGGAAACCTTGTAGTATACTATCTATTTCATGGGTTTTTGAATTCATTATGTGTTGATGCACTTGTATCATACTCTCTTCATTATGATTGAATTCTAGTGGTTGCAAACATAGGGAATGTGCCATCAAAACATAACTTGTTCGATAAAAAAGTTAATGTTTGGAAAAAAGAGTAGTGACAAGAGAATAGGGTTTCCAATCCCTATTTTATACGTTAATGCCTTAATTGGATTAACAACTTAGAGATCTCGCATGAGCATAGATAACATTGTTGGTTCGAGAGAACTAGAGTGAATTAATCCTTGTTGGTTGAGAAACACTCGGATTATGGATTTAAATGTGTTTCTCTATTAGTGCATGCATGTATGAGTTCTAAATACCCATAGTTAGAAAATATTGAAAACTACAAGGTGGAAATAACCCTAACTTGTCTTTCTCTGTAATCAAATATTACTACACATATCGTTTCACTATTACACTGATAATATTACTGCGTACTTAAATCAAAACTCCCCTTTACTTTGGAACCTTCGATCAACAGTCTAATAACAATCGTAATACTTAGTGATTACAGTATTCCCTGTAGGATTCGACACCCAACCCAGTTGCGTTCTATATTTGACGGCGACCGCTTACACTTTCTAACGAGAGTTGTAATTTAGGCGTATCAACTATTAATTTCAAGAATTGATCTTAGTGTGTGATGATTTACGTGGTATTCTTGATAAACCCTTCAATTTGCAAAATGAATTATGCATCCATTATAATTTGATTTATTGATTATTGTATAACCAAAGCATGCTCCCCATGTGTTTGATAAAATGCCTATGTGAAGAAAATAGTGCCTTCATAGCATGTTATTATGAAATCCCCATTCATGTACAAGTTAGTGCATGTAAAGTGTTTGATGAAATGTCTTAGCGAATAAATTATGGATATATGTAGCCATTGTTGTGCTTTTAATCTTGTTCCATGATTTACTTTTATGCTATCGATTCTTATGGGTATTAAATAACTGACAATTTAGCTGTGTACCTAGAGCCAGTGTCATATTTTCATGGTACTCTTAGTCAATCCATGATCAGTAGAATTCAGTCAGTCATGTGACTCAGGAAAACTCACTAAACTCAGTATCAGTCCAGTTCCATTCAGTAATCTTAGTAATCTCAGGAATTTTAGTGATCTCATCTAGTTACCATGTCTCGGTAGTATTCAGTTCGGACATTAGTAAACTCTGACAGCTAGCAGAACTCAGTAGCATTCTGTTAGTAACAAAATTCAGTAGTATTTCATCAGGCAACAAAAATCCAGTGAACTCAGTTCAATCTAGTTAATCAGTAAAATCAGTAACAGACCAGTCCAGCCTAGTATGAACTAGGAAATCAATTTTGTGTCTATTCAGTTGGGAGTAGGATGCAACACCGAGTAAACTCAGGGATGAGGACACACACTGTCATCTAGTAGAAGGTGTGATCCTTAGTAACAATCCCTGTATTCCAAAACTACGTAGTCAGTGTAGGTAGAGATGTACCCCTACGAGTCTAGGGACTATACATCTCATCTGAGTTTTCCTTACAGGAGGGGTTGATGGAAGATCTCCCTGTTAGAGAAGGTTTATTCATAACATGTCTTTACCCGTGGCATGTTACTGACACCCTTCCAGCTGGGGTTACAAGTTTGACCCCACCAGTTCAGATTTGGGGCATGTCGGTTAGATGATTACCTCCCCACAGTTTAAGTTTCAGATTCAATCTTCAGAATAAAACTCAGTCCAGTTCTATAGAAATCAGGACCATCAGACATAGTCACTCAGCTCAGTTAGGAACTCAGCTAGTTCCATCAGATTTTAGGACTGTCAGACAATATCACTCAGCTCAGTACGGAACTCAGTTAGTTCCATTAGATTCAGGACTTCCAGATACATTCATCCATCTCTGTATAGCACTTAGATAAGTTATTTATAATCAGGACTATCAGAAACAGTCTTTCAGTTATCAGTTACTAGTAAACTCGAATATAAGTAAATCTATTTGGTCAGTAGACTTAGTAGTAAGAACTCAGTATTCAGTCCTATCACGACCTCAGTTACAGTTACGTATGCATGCATGTATTCTTACGTTCATGTATACATTCAGTTAGTATTGTTCATGCATATGAACCCTTTGCATTCATCCTACCTCACTTGCATACCAGTACATTCAATCGTATTGACGCATTTGCGCTATGGTTTTTTATACCATAGGTTTAGAAGCATGAGCTCCCGAGTATTCTTAGTAGATCAGACATTAAGCAGCCAGATTAGCAGTGAGTCCTCATCATTCGAGGATAGCATGATTATTTTATTACTTTATTATTTTAGTAGTTCAGAGTTAGTTGGGGACATGTCCCATCAACTCCACAGAATTTAGATAGTTTATTTCAGTTTTTGGTATTGTACTACCCCATTACAGTCATTATTTTATATTTAGTATTAGTTCAATTTTGAACCTTATGGCCTTACAATTTATATTCCACATATTTACAGTATATTATTCAGTGCTCAGTTATAGATATCAGTAATGGGTTAGCTTGTGGTCCTTCGGGGTCATGAGCATCATGTAATGATCTGGGTACCAGATTCGGGACATTACACATATGCATGGAGCCATCTTTCTTCTTCAAAAACAACACTGGAGCTCCCCAAGAAGACACACTCAGTCTAATGAAACCCTTACCCTGAAGATCCTGAAGTTGACAATTTATCTCGATAAACTAGGTAGGATTCATATGGTAAGGTGCTAAAGAAATAGGTTAGATACCCAGCTCAAGATCAACAACAAACTCAATACTATGCTCGGGAGGAAGGCTAGGAAGATCGATAGGGAAAACAATAAGAAACTCATCAACTATAGAATCAGAGTCAAGTGGTGGACTCTCCGCACTAGCATCACGAATATAAGAGAGATAAGACTTGCAACCCCTCAAATAAGCCTCCTAGCATAAATATAAGAAATAATATCAATCGGCTCGTGGCTAATAGCTCTTTACCACACGATCGGGGGTATGCCACCTATGGCTAAGGTAATGGTTTAGGAAAAACAATATAGTATCACATGATAGTGGGTTACAACCAATCAATGCCAAAACTCACTTCAAAATCCAACATATCTAACACAATAAGATTAGCATGAGTCTAAAACTCTCAAACAATTAAAACATATATTCTAAAAAACCCAATCCACTATTAAAGAATACCCGCAGGAGTAGATACTCATAATGGCATAGATAATGCATCCCAAGATAACTCTAACAAAGTAGACTAATAAGAAGACACATAAGAATAAGTGGAACTCGGATCAGACAAAGCAAAAACCAACTATCGGCGCACGAAAATCGTACCTATAATTATTGTATCTGATGACTCATTCTTGGGTCTAGAAAGTACCACATATAACTGACTATGCCCCATACTTGGATGGGCTCCTAACCGATGTCTTATACTACATACTTGAAAACCTTCATAAGCACCCTGGGTACTATCCCTACTACCATGAATACCACCTTTATTTGGGGGATAAACTACCTTGATATGTAGAACACTTTGGGATGAAGGAAAAATTGCTCCACTACTGGGGCACTTTCTTCAAAAATGACAAAAAGCTTCACAACCATAACATGCCCCGGGTGATGGGCTGAAAGCAGAAGATCTAGCTAACCTGAAATAACAATAATGACTAGAATATCTAGAAGATGAACCCCTCAATATCTGACCAGAACACTAGCAAGGACGATCATTAAGGTAAACTGGCCTTCATTGGTAATCTAAAGTGCGACCTGAACAGGTCGACTAGAATGTCCTTGATGCTGATATAACTGATGCAAAGGTACCTAACCTGAGAACCCCTGCCTCAAAATCGTGAGCTACTATGGATCCCACTAAACCTGAACTAATATCACAACCTCTTATTATTTCCCCTTGGGACTCGTGATGCATCTCCTCCATAAGTTGAGAATGATCAGAAACCTTAACAAAAGTCTAACCTATAACAACCAAGATCTGTGTATATATGCAAAGAGCCATATCTAGTAGTTATTATAGAAGTATCATGTCTAGCCAACTCATAAAATTGAGTCTCAGACTCAATAATAGTTATGGAGCCTTGCTCAAACCTCTGTACCTAATCCCTTATACTATCTCTAAGATTATGAAGCATGTACTTCACCAAGAAGATCTTGGAGAACTGGTCTATGTCAAAGGGGGAGATCCAACTAGCCTCAAATCAAGATGAACTCTCCACCAATGTTGTGCTGCCAAGTCTAACTAAAAAGTATTGTAATCCATACCACGTCTCTCAGCTATTCCAAAATTATGGAGCCTATTCTGTCAAGAAATCAAGAACACATATGCATCCTTTCCTATTGCACCAGAAAACCTAGGCGGGGCTAATCTCAAGAATCTACCCAACATCTTCTTCTCTTTTGTACACATAGCAGGCTTGGCAACTATGGGCTGAGCAGCTATCAGCACATAAGGACCTAAACTGTTAGAGCAATAGCTATAGACTGTGGCCCTTCCTAAATTAAACTCTAATCGTTAAACTACGTACCATCAGATGGTGCACCACCAACCAATTCCAAAATATGAACCAAAGAGACCCTGAGCAATGAAGAACAAATAAATACCGATAGATCCTAGGTTTGTACCTAGCCCACCATTGGCTAAAGAAGAAGAATCTTTTGCTCGGGAGCAAGAATAGAGTCTGGTTAAGTCCCCCTATCTTGTCCCCCAGTGATACAAATCAGTCCACCAAGATGCCAAAACAGTCAACAAAATGTTAGAAGAACAAGCAACACAAAGGGATACAAGAGGACAAACACAAAAACACACGGATTTGCAAAATAATGAAAGGATAGATAGTGAGACCAAGATTATTACAAGATTAAGAACCAAGTATATTTCAACATTAATCCCTAATGAATGTAATGATCAAAACCACACTCTTACAGTGACCACCAAGGTAATAGACTCACCTCAAGATTCACCGTTTCCAAGCAAAGAACAATATTGGCTTTTCCAAGCCCTATACTAAGGATGACTTTTCCAAGTCCTAACTAAGACTATACTAAGGTGGTCTACTCTCTCGAGAGAGGATTTCAAGTTTTCAATCTTTCATCTTTCATAAACTAACTAGCAAATGAACTAATAAAACCTATTTATAGTTTAACTTAGTACATGACCACAATACCCTTAATGAAAAGGGGTGGTCATGGAGTGTTACTTGTACAAGGTTAAGTAACCAAAATTTCCTTAATGAAGGTCCAAAACCGTGAGTCCTCAATCATTAATGCTCTAAGAAATCTTTCACACGTGTGATTGCTATTTGGTGTACTCAAATCGGCCCCTCCATGTACGATCCCGTTTTCATAATATGACCAAAGCTTGATTCCCCATGTACTGACTTCGAATGATGTCATTGAAATCTAAGGTGACCATTTGAATTGTATTATCCTCCCCTTATTGAAAAGGATTTGATTGAATCCAAACCTTGCAAAACCAAAGAAAGGACACACAAATACAAACTCCTCATGGCATGAGGGTTAGGGTAAGCACGACAAATCACCTCAACATGCCAAGGTTACACATATTTAGAATATAACCAAGGATACTTTGAACTAAATATTACATAATTAATGAAAAATGCACAAAGGATTTGGCTATAGAATTCACCAAAAATAATACTTTGCTTGCCATGTAATCCAAGCAACACGTTGGGTGCACCATCATCATCAATTCTATATTTGGCACCAGGGTCAAATGGGAAGAGTGGCCATAGACACGGGTCTAGACAACACTCCCCTTTCCCATGGTCTCCACCCTAAATAAATGGCATACTCTCTACAATAGCATACATATTATCCAGAGCAAATAGAAAGTAGAGAAAGGTATCACTCAAGTCGACTTCTACTAAGGTGCCCTCATGTGTGTACTCACTACTAGTTTCACAATCATCACCATGAGTAATCTCAACAATAAAGTCATACAAAGTAGAAGGAGAAATAGTTTCCAAAACCACACATCCCTTACCCTTAAGAGTACTCTCATCTTCCAAGAATATATTTCCATCTTTAGGAGGAATGTTGTCACACCATAGTGGGTTAGCATATCAGCTATAGCTTCTAAGGCAAGTTATACCATCATTTCCACCACTAGGTTCATTAGGAGTGGTTATATCATCTTCAAACATGACATTATACCTTAAGAGAGCATGATCTATTTCACGAGCAGATTTGGAACAAATACGTTTATCACTCTCTAAAAGATCAATATCAAGTTTCAAAGAGATTTCAAATGCAAGATTATCCCAAGAATAGCTCTCGGGTTCACTCCTATTCCTTTGATCAATATTTTCAACATCATCACACACTTGAGATTCATTAATCACATAACACACATCCTCAAGTGGTGGGAAATTTTCACACAAAATTTGATCAACATAAATTTCACAAGACGATGTACTTTTATTCAAAATAATGGTTTCAACACTAGGTCGACATAAATCGATCTTACAAGAAGAGTTATTCGGTCATCAATAGGATCAAATAGTGTATCCAAACTCACAACAAGTACATCATCATCAAGTGGCAAAGAAATAATAGACTCACATATAGGCAAGCTATAACTCACACTCAATGGGCTACTAGCCACCAATTATCATTCACATGCACAAAAGTGTAAGGGTTAGCTATTTCACCTTGACGTTCATGAGTATGTTTGTATTTACCTCGGTGAGAAAGTCCATCACAAGATTGGGAAGCAACTTCCTTCAGAAATCACTTATCACATGTTTTTTGGAAAATTAGATTTTGAGGGAAGAGTTTGGGTAACAATTGGCGTATAATTTCAATGTGTTGTTCCATATCTTCAAGATTGTCATGGATGCGATCACACGTGGCCTTGAAGTTATATGCAGACATAGTACCTAACAAAACAAAAAAAAACAAAAAAAAAAGAAAATAAAAAGCTCCTTACCAACACTCGATACACTCACCTTTGTGATTCTCACAATTGGAGCAGCGAATATTAAAAGTTGCTTATACTATGGTAGTCAATAAGATGTCAATCCTACTTGGCGGCCGAAATGGATTCTTGTTTTGATTGAATCAAGACACAAAATAAAATTCACTTATGAACTTGAAATAAAGAAGTTACTACGAGTTACAAACGAGAAAACCACACAAATAACGAAGACACGAAAGAAACGTATTCAAAAACTAATTTACAACTTAGTAGGTATTTACTAGTTGTCAATTAGTATAAGAATAAAAAAAATGAAACTAAGAATCAAAAATAAGAAACTAAGAATCCAAGATTTTGAGCCCTAAGTTTCGATATTGTACAAAAATTGGTGATGTGGTGGTCTAGGTTTGGTTGCGGTTTTTGGAAGGTTCTTAGTTTTCCAACTTTGAAATATTGGTTCAATTTTCAATTCTTGAAGAAGTGTATTTCGGCCTTGGGGAAGAAAAATATCAAGATTGGAGCCCTTTTTCACATTCAAAAAGGTTTGACTTGTCTTATACCTTTTGGGAAAGACACCTTTTTGAAGGGATGGTGGCACTTTTCTCTTTTAGACACCTAGAAAAGTGTTTTTCCCTCTTTTAGTACCAAGTCTTTTGTAGATCTTTTTGTCACTCTTCCCTTTTGGTAGGTCTTTGGAATTTTTTTTAAAGAATAACAAAGGACTCACTTCTTTCCACTTGGCTTTTGGATCAAACAACACTGTTGAAGAGCTTTTTTGCAACTAGACATAAAGATAGTCTAGAACAACAAGAACTTTCAATAGAAGTTTGAAAACCTAGCCTCACATTGAACCTCCAACAATCAACAACACCTTTTACAAGCTTAAAAGCCATAACAAAATACCAACAAATCAAGCTCAAACCACCTTCAAGTTTTGGTCCACACAACAACACCAACGATGTTCAAGTTCTTGAAACCGTAACAACAATACCAACAATAATGTACAAGCTCAACTTGGATCTAGACTCAAGGGTGTTAGTGAATACAAAACTAAGACAAAACTAACACTTAGAAACAACTAATACAATCAAAACACACCTAAATTTAGACAAAAATCTCGTCCAAAACAACAACAACAACAACAAGAACACAATTTCGGCCAAGAACACAAAAAATGGACAGATTTACCTCTTTTTGATTTCTCAGTTTTCTAACTCTTTTTTTTTATTTTCAAGTTTACGAGACCAAGATTGATCTTGTGGGGAAAATATCAAGCCATGCTCTGATACCAAATGATACAAATCAATCCACCAAGATTCCAAAACAGTCCATAAAACGTGAGAAGAACAAACAACACAAAGGGATACAAGATGACAAACACAAAAACACACGGATTTGTAAAATAATGAAAGGATAGATAGTGAGACCAAGATAATTACAATATTAAGAACGAAGTATATTTCAACATTAATCCCTAATGAATGTAATAATCAAAACCACACTTTTACAGTGACCGCCAAGGTAATTGACTCACCTCAAGATCCACTGTTTCCAAGCAAAGAACAATATTGGCTTTTCCAACCCCTATACTAAGGATGACTTTTCCAAGTCCTAACTAAGACTATACTAAGGTGGTCTACTCTCAAGAGAGAGGATTTTAAGTTTTCAATCGTTCACCTTTCATAAAATAACTAGCAAATGAACTAATAGAACCTATTTATAGTCTAACTTATTACATAACAAAATAACCACAATACCCTTAATGAAAAAGGGTGGTCATGGAGTGTTACTTGGACAAGGCTAAGTAACCAAAATGTCCTTAATGAAGGCGCAAAATTATGAGTCGTCAATCTTCAATGCTCCAAGCAATCTTTCACATGTGGGATTGCTCTTTGGTGTACTCAAATCGGACCCTCCATGTACAATCCCGTTTCCTTAATGTTACCAAAGCTTGATGCATGACGTACTGACTTCGAATGATGTCATTGAAAGCTAAGGTGCCCATTTGAATCGTATCACCCAGCTGGGAACAATCCTTGGGTTATAGGTGACATGCCCCAAAACCGAGCTATGTCGTATGGGAACCTTACGCCCATATGAACCATAGGTCGCCCAGATAACCCATCACAATCATCACATCAATCGCAAGGGTCGGGTGAATCACTGCTATATAATAAGGTAGCGAAAACAATACTAGATGTCGTAACTTAACAATGCATAACCATTTTGTAAATATCATCACACTAACCAATATACCCAAGTTCCCAGTCAACCATAATACCTCTATTCAAAAAAAAATTTAGAAATATATATGTCGGGACTAGCACACAACAATAGCCGAACAAAATTTAAATGAGACTAAGTCTAAAAATAGGGTACCAAGAATAAAGGTCTTCCTAAATAAGGAAGCTTACCTCTTCGGAGTCAATGCATGAACTGCTTCAATCACCAAATCACTGCATAGTAAGAGAAGATGATGCTCTGGACTCTATGTCGCGTGGGGACATAGCGTCCTAAGACCGTTAGTGGTTAGAGCGCTAGCATGTAACTCAAGGATAAGGATAAAATAGAGGCATTATTCGCCAACAAGTCAATATATCATATTCAAACATATCCAAACACTTATCCTTACATATAGGTATATCACATGCTAATCAAGAAATCAAGGCTAAACAAAATTCTTGAACATTCATTTATTAGACATGAAGTGGAGTAATCCAACCTTCAACACTTAGATTCGACAATTCTATTTAGGCATAGGACTTTAACCACAATAACATACAATTACAAAGGACTTTAACCATTCTTACACATTCAGTAGACAAGGACTTTAACCACATACACAATCATTCAAACAAGGGAGTCTAACGACACAAGCATTCCTCTAGGAAAAGGACTCCAACCTTGTGCCCGTTCGTTAGACAAGGGACTTTAACATCATGCCAAGGTACTCTAAACGCAAGCTATTTTATTTGGTGAGGTACATTAAACAATAGATATCTCTTTATATATGGGACTTTAACCTCGAGCAATTTTATTGGGCAAGGGACTCCAACCCCAAGCCATTTCACTAGGCAAGGTAATTCAACCTTAAGCCATCACAACTATCATTAGTTGACAATGGGATTTAACCCTTTTCCCATGCATCAACATTTATTTCATGCAACACTAAAGGAATTTAACCATATGGCTAATTCAACACTATACATGAACCTATGGTCCTTATGGAAACCTTCATTGCTCAACAATTTCAATAGTCTATTGCCTCAATTCATTCCCACATACAATACAAGTTATGTTCATAAACACCCTCACAAATATTCACATTTCATTAGTCATTATACAACGCATTCTCACCACACTTGGTTCAGCACACAATTAAAATTCAATATCATATTTAGGGACTTCAACCCCTTATTAGTCAATTAACTCAACCTGGTCATAATTTACACAATACATAGCTCACAATACTTTTAATGCACCATTCATAAATCATTCATGCATATTGGGCCATTGCCCTTGTTCAAACACCAACATGTTACAAGATAATTTACTTAGACATTTCCACTAATACCTTATGTGCATACCTTTAACAAGACTATTTTCATGGTAGAAATCATCAAGGTTAAGGTTACCCAAGACCCTCATGTTAAACCTCACACAACACCACCCCAAATATGCAAATAAATATCATTAACATGTATAAACGTGAGTCTAAGAAAGAATCAACATTATTCATCATGAGGAAAAAAAAAATTTCATTGAAGTTCAAAATCACCATGTACACATACTAATCTAAGTGTAAAATACATGGGTTACAAGTTGTTTAAAAAGGGAAGAGTTACATGACTTAGACAACTTGATTCGTCCAAGAAGTTTGACTTCACTTTGCTTCTAGATGGGCACCCTAGAACCCTAGACTCCCATCTTTTACAAATTGTGTTTGAGAGAGAGTTTTGGATGTTTGATCAACTAAAAGTGTGTTTAAGGATGCCTTATACACTTATATAGTGAAGGGACTTAGGTTTTAAGCATGGGAAATGACCATTAGGCTTTTACATAAAAGATGTAAAATGAACCCATGCAGGGGTACAACTCACCTTACGAACCAAACCATACCCTACGTTACTAGTGGTACCCTGACTCATACCCAAGGCTTCTCATAGGTCACCCATACTTTTAAGGGTATAATCATACACCCTTGAGTCATATCCAAAGGGTATGATTCAACCCCTAACTGATATACATGACCTGTACACAAAACAATCCACTCAAGCTAGGATATCCCTCTATACGATCATGTTGGGTACGACTCGTATACTTAGGGTACGATTGAGAAGGATGTTACTCATACCTAGGATAGTGATTAAACCTCACCATACTACCTAAGATATCAGAGGGGAGGGTAAGTAGGATACAACTCATATAAGTGGTATGCCTCGTGCCCCTAGTCATACCCACCCCAGTGAGAGCAAATGGATATATTTTTAAATGGTTCAAAGTCTATGTGTTTTAATTCTCCAACCACTTGGATCATTTGTCTGCAAATGATGGGTAGGGAAAGCAATAAACACAAGTTAACACATTATCACATATCAAACCAACCCCCGAACAAGTTAGAACAAGCATACAACAAGGATATAACACACATCATGATCATTAGAAATTAATCATTCATTTCATCGTCTTTGGGAAAAAACCCATTATTTATAAAGACACTTGTTTATTGCAAAGCTTAGGGACTTAAACCCTTACTTATAAACACTCACTCATTTCATAACTTAGGGAATTCATCCCATCGACTTATCAAGGATACATGCTTAATTAAAGGATTAGGGAATCGAACCCTTCGTTTACCAAATGCATAAATCAACTCAAGATACTAAGGACTTATGACCATCATAATAAGACACACATAATTTCAATGCATTAGGGTCTTGAACTCAAGGTCTAACAAGACACAAATCAACTCAACACATTAGGGACTTTAACAAATTTTCTATCAAAGACATAAATCAAATCAAAGAGAACAACAAATACCTCCATCTCAAGTTTTTGGAATGGGAAACAAATATGGATACTTGGACTTCATGTCCTCTTCTGCATCCCACATAGCTTACTCAGACTTTTGGTTTCTCTATAAAAACTTCACTGAAGCCACCTCTTTTATTCGCAACCAGCGAACTTGCCGATCCAGGATCCTTATCGGGATCTCCTCAAAGGACAAAGAGTTCAAGATATCAACATCCCTCAAGGGAATAACCAACGGCGGATCACCTACAAATTTCCGCAATATAGAGACATGGCAAATTAGGTGAATGGAGTTCATACTAGAAGGAAACTCCAACTCATAGGCAACATTGCCAACCCTCTTCACAATCAAGTAGGGGCCAATATATTGGGTACTAAGCCTCTCCTTCTTACCAAATTGCACTACTCCCTTCACAGGAGACACCTTAAATAACAATCAATCACCAACACTAATCTTTAAGTCACTACTCCTCACATCTGCATGACTTTTTGCAATTTTGTGCGGTTTTAAATGAATCATAAATCAACTCCACCTTCTCAAATGCTTGGTGAAGTAAATTGGGTCCATGAAACTTACCCTTGAAAACTTACTACCATCCAATAGCAGATCGACATCTCCTACCATACAATGCCTTAAAAGGAGCCATACCAATACTAGAGTGGTAACTATTATTATAGGCAAACTCATTAAAATGAAATTGGTCATAAAAACTACAACTATAATCAACCACACAAGCCCGCAACATATTCTCTAATGTTTGGGTGGTCCTTTTTTCTAGTCCATCCATTTTCTGGTGAAAGGCGATACTAAGGCATACTCTAGTACCCAACTCTTTTTGGAACGACTTCCAAAAGTGGGATGAAAATGGAGGACCATGATTCGAGATAATAGATATTGAAGCACCGTGCAACTTCATGATCTCAGCAAGATACAACATATCATAATCTTCTGATAAGAAATACGTCCTCATGGGCAAAAAGTGTGTAGAATTGGTCATTCTATAAACAATGACAAAGTGAATAACATTGATTTTGAGATTTAGGAAGACTAGTTATAAAATCCATATAAATTGCCTCCCACTTCCATTCAGGAAGAAAAATATTTAAGTACAACCTACCGGGCCTCATATACTCAACTTTCACTTATTGAGACACTATACATTTGGCCACATATCTAGCCATATCACGCTTTATATTGCTCCACTAATAGAACTCACTTAGAAAGTGATAGATATTGGTGAGACCGAGATGTATATCATACCGAGATTCATAAGCCTCGTCCATAACCCTTTTCCTCAATACATCGACGTCGGGAACACATAGTCTACCTTAGTCTCTACAGATACCAACACCCTCAATCACAAAGTCTGCAACTTTTTGTTGATCAACATTACCCTTGATCTTCATCAAGTAGGGTCCAAGGATTGCTTTCCTTTTATCTCAACAACATGGGACGACTGAGATATCGGATGCACAAATACACCACCATCCTCGAAGTCCACAAGTCAAACTCAAAAATTAGCGAAACGGTGAATGTCCTTCACCAATTTTAACTTATGCTCATCTACATAGTCCAAACTATCCTTGGACAACCTACTAAGAGCATCGGCGACTATATTCGCCTTACTGCGATGGTAATAAAGACTCATATCATAGACTTTCAACAACTCGAGCCCCTTTTTTGCTGGAGATTTAACTTCTTCTAGGTAAACACATATTGGAGACTCTTATGATCGGGAAAATATATCAACATGAACCCTATAAAGATAATGCCGCCAAATCTTTAATGCAAAAACTACTTCTAACAACTCTAAGTCATGAGTAGGGTTGTTCTTCTCATGAACTTTTAATCGCTTTGAAGTATAGGCCACCACCCTATCATGCTGCATCAATATGCAATTGGGACCAACATGAGAAGCATCTCAATAATTCATAAAACCATCACTGCCCTCGAGCAAGGTCAAAACCAGAGTTGAAGTCAACTTATTTTTTAACTTCTCAAAACTACCCTCACACGTATCGAACCACAGGAACTTGATATTCTTTTGGGTCAATCTGGTCAATGGCGCAGCTATAGTAGAGAAACTTTCCACAAATCTTCTATAGTAACCAGCCAGACCCAAGAAGCTCAAATTATTGGTTGGAGTCATAGGTCTAGTCCACTTCTTAACTGCTGCAACTTTTTAGGGATCTAACATGATCCCTTCACTAGTGATGACATGAACAAAAAAAGTTACGGCTTTAAACCAAAACTCACAGTTGGAGAAATTGGCATATAAATGATGATTTTTCAAATTTTGCAACACGGCACAGAGGTTATGGATATGATATGCCCCACTCATAGAATAGACTAAGATATCATCAATGAAGACAATGATAAACATATCCAAGAACGAATGGAAGACCCTATTCATCAGGTCCATGAATACCACTGGTGCATTAGTACCCAAAAGACATGACAAGAAACTCATACTGACCATACCGGGTTCTAAAGGCAGCCTTAGAGATATCCGCATCCCTAATCTTAAGCTGATGATAACCCGATCTAAGATCAATCTTAGAGAAAAACTTTGCACCCTAAACTTGATCATACAAATCATCGATCCTAGGAAGAGGATATTTATTCTTTATGGTCACTTTGTTCAACTGACAATAATCAATATACATACAAAAGGATCCATCCTTCTTGAAAAAGAATAACACAGGAGCACCCCACGGAGACACATTAAGGCAGATAAAACCTTTATCTAAGAGGTTTTTCAATTGCTTTGTAAGACCTTTTAGATCCACTGGAGTCATTCTATAAAAAGGGGTTGAAATTGAATGAGTGTACGGAACAAGATCAATTCCAAAATTAATTACCCAATTAGAAGAAACACTAGGAATATCATCGGGAAACACATTAACCATGGGAACAGATTCTAGAGAAGGCTCTTCCGAGCTAGAATCTTTAACTTGGACCAAATGATACACACACCCCTTTAAATCAACTTTTGGGACACTAGATAAGAAATGAACCTTCCCTTAGGCACTAAAGAACAACCTTCCCATACAATGATCGATTCATTATGGAATTGGAACATTACCCTATAGGTCTTATAATCTAAAGAAGCATAGAAAAAATGCAACCAATTCATCCCCAGAATAACATCAAAATAAGCCATGTCCAACTTTATCAAGTCTACAAGAGTATCAGTACCACCAACTGATATCACATACCCCTTGTAGACCATTCTAACAATCACAGGATCTTTGATAGGGGTATAAATAGAAAAAGAAACTGATAGACTCTCGGGACCACAATCAAGATACACAGCCACATACGGGGTCACATAAGAAAGAGTAGACCCTAGACCAAGCAAATAATACAAATCATGAGAGAAAAGTCTTAATATTTCCATGACAATATGGGGAGATTCCTCAGAGTCCTGGCGAGTAGCAAGTGCATATAAGCGGTTTCAGCCAGCGCCAGTGCCAGAAATAAAATCAGAGGAAGACATAGCACTCTTCAGTGCGGGAGTAGATGGAGTAGCAATAGGAGCCCTGTTGGCCCAAGAGGCTTCCAGAGTGGGGCACTCACGTTGCATATGCTTAATATAACCATAATGAAAACATTTTTCTCCCCTTCTCACACTGACCATGAGAACTATGACCACAGAATCTGCAAGAAGGGGGGGTGGAGCCGACTGGGCGCTAATAGTTTGGAATTTTGCACCCTGTTCCTAAGTCCCACAACTAAAATGAGATTGATGATCTCCCAAAATCATTGGCTAAGGAGAGCAAACACTAGATGAGGAGAAAGTGCTCAAACTCCCCTACTTCATTCTTGGCCACTTGCCACTATAACCACCACTATGCTCAGAAGGACAAAATTTCTTTCCTTGCCACTCACTACTCTTGCGTCTTTTTCTCTGCATCCATTTGTTGCAAATACATAATCAACCTAGAAATATCCATGTTTACAATAAAAAAGGATGCCTTAATATCAAGGACTAACTCATAGGACAACCTCGAGACAAACTTACGCATTCTAGCCCTCATGCTAGAAACCATCTAGGGAGCACACCTTGACAATTGATGGAATTTCAAGGCATACTCTTGAACATATATCCTCCCTGTCTTCAATTTCACAAACTTTTCCACATTTGACTCCCTCAACTCTAGAGAAAAGTAGCGGTCTAAGAAAGCCTCAAAGAAGTCATCCTATATGGGAGGACTAGGATCAACACCTCTAGACAACTCCCACCTCTCGTACCATTAGTACGCTACATATTTGAATTGGTAGGAAACAAACTCAATGGCCTCATTCTCTGAAGCCTGCATGATTAAGAAGATCTTCTTTATTTTATCAATGAAGCCTTGAGGATATCCTCAACCTTCATACAGGAGAACATAGAAGGGTTCAGCCTCAAAAATTTGCAAACCCTTGTGTCCTCAGAGGAAATGGTAGTCGGAGAACCACGATCTAATTGAGAGGTTACCAATTTAGTCAAGAGGCTTATAGAGCGATGGAACTCGACATTAGAAGGATCCCTTTGAGATGGTTGAATAAGAGGGTAACTCTCATAGTCGGGGTTGGTAGGGATAGGTGGAACCCAACAAAGATGGCTGGATACTGCAACTCTAGCCCGGGTTTGAGCTCCAAAAGTTGGACGAGCTTCGGCCCTCAAAAAGTTTTGCCTGAGTCTCAATTCTCCTTGGAGGCATGATCTGAAAGATAGCAAACAAAAATAATAGAAATCAAATATCTTAGACTCTATAGCCTGAGATTGACATACAAGAAAGGGAAACATTTCCTAAAATATCTCATATCTCCCCTTATATAAGTGTGGTGGGCTTCACATACATAGATGAGACTCTACACGACCCGATATTATGGAAACCCAACTGATCATGAACCTAGTATTTGACACCAACATCACATTCCCCAAAATCGGTCCATGTCGTATGGGTACCTCAAGCCCACATGAATCGGAGATCGGATAGATAACCCATCATAATCATCACATCAATCACAAGGGTCGGGTGAATCCCTACCATATAATAAGGTAAAGAAAATAATACTAGAAGTCGTAACTTAACAATGTCTAACCATTTAATTAATATCAACACACTAACCAATATACCTATGTCCACAGTCATCCACAATACCTCTATACAAACCGATGGTGAGAAATGTATATGTCAAGAAAATCTTCTGACAATAGCCATGATAAGTCAAAATGAGACTAAGTCTAAAGATAAGGTACCAAGAATGAATGTCTTCAAAAATAAGAAAGCTCACCATTCTATAGTCAATGCACGAACTGCTTCGATCACCTAATCACTGCGTAGAAAGAGAAGATGATGCTCCAACCCCTATGTCGCCAGGGGACATAGCGTTTGGAGACAGTTAACGATTAGAGTGCTAGCATGTAACTCAAAAATAAGGATAAAATAGCATCATTATTCAACAATATGTTAATAGATCATATTCAAACAAATCCACACACATACCCATACATATCATTATATCACATTCTAATTGAGAAATCAAGGCACAAAAACATTCTTGAACATTTATTCATTAGACATAAAGTAGAGGACTCCGACCTTCCACACTTAGATTAGCAAAATGTTATTTAGGCATAGGACTTTAACCATAATCACATACCATTAGACAAATGACTTTAACCATGCTCACACATTCATTAGACAAGGACTTTAACCACATACATAATCATTCAAACAAGGGACTCTAACCACACATGCAATTCTCTAGGGAAGAGACTCCAACCTTCTCGCCTATTTGTTAGACAAGGGACTCTAGCCTCATGCCAAAGCACTCTAACAACAAGTCAATTTATTCGATGAGGTCTATTAACCTCAAGAGGTATCTTTATGTAAGGGACTTTTACCTCGAGCAATTTCATTGGGCAAGGGACTCCAACCTAAGGACATTTCATAAGGCATGGGACTTCAACCTCAAGCCATCACAACTATCATTAGTTGACATTGGGACTTTAACCCTTTTTCCATGAATCAACATTTATTTCATACAACACTAAAGGACATTAACCATATAGAAAATTCAACACTATACATGACCCCAGGGTTCTTATGGGAGCCTTCAGTGCTCAACTATTTCAATAGGTCATTTCCTCCATTCAATCTATCATGCAATACAAGTTATGGTCATCAAGACCCTCTCAACTACTAAAATTTAATTAACTAGCTTATACAGTATTCTCACCACACTTGGTTCAACACACAATTAAAATACATTATCATGTTTAGGGACATCAAACCCTTATTAGACAATTAACTCAACATGGTCATAATTTATACAATATATAGCTCACAATAATTTTAACACACTATTCAGAATCATTCATGCTTATTGGGCCATTTACTTAGTTAAAAATATCACAAACATATGACTAGACCATTCACTTAGGCATTTCCACAAACACCTTATGTGCATACCTTTAACAAGGCTATTTTTATGGTATAAATTATCAAAGTTAGGGTTACCTAAGAACCTCATGTTAAACCACACACAACAAGAACCCATATATACAAATAATCATCATTAACATGTATAAACATGATTCTAAGCAAGAGTCAACATTATTCATCATAAGACAACAAAACCCATTTTATTTTATTATAAAATCACCAGGTACACTTTCTAATCCAAGTGTAAAATACAAGAGTTTAGAGTTATTTAATAAGGGGAAGAGTTAAATTCCTTAGACAACTTGATTCACCCAAGAAGCTCTACATCACTTTGGTCCTAGATGGACACCCTTGAACCCTAGCCTCCAATCCTTCACAAATTATGTTTGAGAGAGAGTTTGGATGTTTGATCTACACAAAGTGTATTTAAGGAGGCCTTATACACTTTTATTGTGAAAAGACGTATGGTGTAAGGCATGGGAAATAACAACAAGGAACTTAGTTTAAAGATGCAAAATGAACCAGTACAGGGGTACAATCACCTTACGAACCATAACCTGGGGTATGAGTGGTACCCTAACTTGTACCTTAGGCTTCTCCTAGTTCACCCACATTTTTAAGGGTATGATCACACACCCTTGATTTTTATCCAAAGGGTAAAACTAAATCCCTAACTCATATAAACCACTCGTACCCAATATAGTCTACTCAAGCTAGGACTTCCCTCTATACGATAAAGTTGGGTACAACTTGTATATTTAGTGTACGATTGAGAAGGGGTAACTCATACCTAGGATAGTGAGTAACCCTCACCATACTTCCTAGGATATAAGATAGGAGGAAAGGAAGATACAATTCGTATCGAAGGGGTAGGAATCGTTCCCCTAGTCATACCCACCCTAGTGACATCAAATGGAAAAAAATTTCGACGATTCAAAGTCTAGATGTTTTAATCGACAACCTATAAGTCATCCATGAACAGTGACAGGATCCCTAGCCTCATCCTCGAGCCTCTCATCTTGTATGGCAGTAGCACTCACCCTAGTTATCTGCGATAAAGTGAATCCAATAAAATACTTTAAAACCAACTAAAACTCTTAGCACAAAATGATTGAACTAAGTGAAGAACTCTAAAGAATGTCTTATAGCCTCCAAAATATAAGAAATAGAAGTCATTGTTCTGATTTATGGAACTCAACCAGATACTTTCTCTTGTACCTACAACACCGATGAAACTTAGGCTCTGATACATATATGTTAGAACTCGATTTATGAGTCATGATTACACCTACTTTATCCTACCAATAGGTAAGTTAATTCATCGCCTAGATCCATATGCAATGGGAAAACTCGATGGAAATTATCAAAAAGTCGATCATTAACAATTAAGGACTTAAGTAGTAATAGAACAATCATAATAGTCTAATAGATACATAGAAAATCAACAACCATACAAATACTCAATAATGTTGGTATAAGAGCTACCACAAATTAACAATGAGTACTAAATAGTCAAATATAATCCATCTCGAAGATTAAAGACAGACATAGATAAATAGAAGGAAAATAGGTAACTCTATCTCCAAGAGCTCACCTAATCTCCAAAGTTAACCCTGTAAGAGCATCAAATCAGCGGTGGAAACAAGTACTCTGATTAGTTCCAAAAAGGTAAAAAAATATATTATGAATAACAAAACCATGGGTACTCCATATGATTATCAGTCGACTAAGCTACATTATGATACGATAAGATGCAAGATATAATAAGCTACATCAAGTTAAAAAGATTAAACCTGAAAATAAGCTCCAAACAGTTGTGCATAAATAAATAAATGCATACGAAATAGTAACATAAAGACCACACAACTATAACTACAAGGTAGAATTCTTCCCAAATATGAACTACTAAGTAAATCACACCTAAATTAGCGACTAAGGTAGATTTTCCAAACATAAGGAACTAAGGTCAATTCCACCCTAAACATGAATTACTGGGGCAATTTCATCTAGCTTATGCAACTAAGGCATTGTCATTTTAAATATAAGCCATAAAGCCACTTTCACCTAAGGCTTGAGTAACTAAGCTAATCACTTCTAATCTATAAAATTAAGATAGCCTAAATGATTTTACTATTCCAAATATTCTCATTCATACTTACAACACCTGAATACCACCCTATATCTAGAATAATATCATAATCATAATATGATATAGCTTAATTTATAAAGATGGTAAATCTAACCTACCTGGATGCTAGAGAAAAACTTAAAGAATCTTCTAAACAACTTATTTAGATTTTTGAGAAGCTTTTGCAAGGTGTCATGCTATCAAAACCATAATATAATCATCAAAATAAGAACAATGATACCCATATTGCACTATTGTGCTTTAAATCCAAAATTTTATAAAAGAATCCCATGTAGGGACCATTTACAGAATTGCATATTATAAATAAACACTACATCCCTTTATTCTCAGGAAAAAATTATCTTCAAAAATAGATGAATTCTAAGATCTAATGGTGCTAAAATAAAGCCACCAAGATTCTAGAGATTTTAGCAAAAGATGGTGAATTTAATCATGAACTTTTATGGAAGCTTACTAGAAATTCAAAGAATAAATGCATAAATAATCTCTACCCAAGCTCCAAAAATACCCAAAAATGGTTCCCCCAAGCTTTCCCACTTTTTACACCTTAATATTCTAGATAATGCATGAAAATGGTAAAAATCGGACTAATTCAATACATGGCTGCCTGATCAAATATCGCATATATGACATAAGTGTTGCTTATGCGACAGTGCCTACACTTTTAAGCCATTCACTTAAGCAAAGAAATATTTCTCTTAAATGATACTTGCTGAGGTTTGGCAGATTTCTTAGGCAACATAGGGATTGCAAAAGCGATACACCATCACCATATGTGACTTGGAGAAATTCCAAGTGTTTGGCAACCCCTTGGGATTCTTCCAAAATTCCATAAGCAAACAGACTATGCTACCCTATCAAATTTATTATTCTAAAATCAATGGAATAGTGGAAATTTTTATTCGAGGTCCTTTCGACAAAAAGAGGATCCCACACCCACTTTTCATTTTTCTTAACTTCAAACTAATTTCCCAAAATGAGCTTAGGATCCTCGAGACATAAATCAAGGGTCCACCTAACCTAAATTCAATGTTCTAGAGCTATTGGAGGATTTAGAATTGGGTTATGAGGTTGTTTAGCTAAATTTTTCTCCTAGTAGCCAATTTAAACCAATAAATGCTTCAAAATAGGGAATTAGGTTTAAACACCAAACAAACTTCCTGATAATCGAACTGTCCATTTTAATAAGTCATAAATAAGGATGTTATAAGAAATCTCTAAATGAAAAAATGAGTGAAAATGCAAAAAATGATCTCAAGGGTCATTATATAGACACTGGTTTTGTTCTCAACGAAAGAAAATAATAGGGTTGTGTTTTTATTAAAAAATAATATGTGACTTGCAAATGTTCCCTGAACTTTTGTTGTTTATATAGCTTGGTGGTGTTTTGTTTCTTGAGAACAAGAAATCATTATAAATTGAGGGTGTTGATGTGTCGATAATTTAATGGTACATTTAACGCTTTTGACTCTGAATAATTTCAAGCACTCTGGTTTTATTCTCAAAGGAAGGAAATAATGGGGTTGAATTTTTTAAAAAAAGATGTGGGATTGTCATAGTGTTCCCTGAACTTATTTTGCTTAAATAGCTTGGTGTATTTTAGTTTTCTGAGGGAAAGCAAATATTCTAAGTTGAGGGTATTCATTTTAATGGAACATTTAAGGCTTTTGACTATGAATAATTAATTTCAAGTTCTTTAGAAACTCTTGATACATTTAATTTATTTTACTTCTAGTGTGCACAAAAAAATGACAAAGTAGAAAATAGGGTAAATTAAGCTAAAATAAGGAGTTGATGAGATGTCGACCCTCTGACAGCTATCAACCATATTGACAAGCTAAGGTAGAATATCAAGCAAGTTAAAGTCTAGTTAACGACCAAGTTGATGAGACATAAATCATCAGACAAGATATCAACCACTTTATCAAGTTCATATATAATCTAACACAAAGTGAAGTCAAGTTGACAATCAAGGTGATGAGACGTCAACCTCCTGATGGGTCATCAACTCTATAAATATATGCAATACGGTTAGCTCTGAGTTTTATCAGGATTTCAAATTACCTAAAGCTATAAATAGCCACATTTAGGGCTTATTTTTGTATCTCATGTTAGAGAGACAAAACACGTGTTAATCATGAGATATTTCTTTAACAATTATTCAGCACATTGGGGTTTAGCAAGCTTAATTAAGAAAGAGGAAAATCATAATATCATTCTATAACAAATGTTTCATATTATGTATATTCTTCAATCGAATTCAAGATTCAACAATTAGAAATTGAGACGATAAACTTTCCCCCAAAATCTACATACTTTAGATTACAAGGTTCAAAAACTCAATGAAGAACACAAAAGCATGGAATAATCCTTAGAATATGAAAAGATTCTATTTATATGACCTAGAAAACAAGACCCAAATATTTGCAAAGTTGCCATTAGATTACTTTGTGCGGGTAGAATTTAGGATGCATAACTTGTGTGCTATACACACACCATCTCACTGAGAATGCACAACCCAATATTTAGTGTTTTGTTATTCAAATATTATATTAACTTTTTATCCATTTGAGGTCACAACATAACTAATATATGATACGAACAACTTAATTCTTGCTCGCACAATTGTAAGTAGAGGTTTCCTTCAGACTCTGCAACTTTATACAAGGAGAACTTCTATTGTGTGTTCAGCACACACCTTGTGCAATTCCATGAGTCATTCTGGAAATCTAATTTTCATCATATTATCTTTTGCTCCAAGGTTTTGTATCCTTTATGTCACTTTGTCTTCCTTGGGTAGTTTCTTCAGCCGCATTACCTTCATGCAACCAGATTAACAAATGAAATGACTCAAACTACTCATTGAGAAAATCACCTTAGTATCAACTGTATACATAATGAGTCACAAATTTTAGACTCCTCAACACCTCAAACATAAAATTTAGCTTGTCCTCAAGTACATCAATATACTTAATAAAACAACTATGTCTATAAATGATACAATTTGGGAGTTCAGACACAATCTTCTTTGTGAAAACTATCTTTCCCTCATGAATTTGAAAAGCACTGGCACAAATTTTTCCTATCAAACATTAAATTCATGAACTACAATCCTCAATTATTGACTAGCGGCTAACAAACCAAGCATATAATGATTGATATCAACTAAGGCCAACCAATGTGTTTGATTAATGCATTCTTGTGCCGTCACAACAAGCATATCCTTTACATCAAGAAGCAATTAAATTTTAAGAGAAGGTATCAACGAGAATCTCTCCCGCACTAAAAAAAGATCATCCACAGGAATGATCTAACATGGGCTTTTCCTTATTTTCCATCTCACCACAATCTAACATGCTTAGTTAGAGAAGAATGGTCTTTGATGGCTTGTAATGTAGGCATCAGCTAATGTAGGATAGCATATGGTTTAAGGGACTCTACCTCATTGAAAATATAAACTAACTTGTTCCCCAAGATTCACTATATTCTATCATACGATGGATTCACTTTCCAACTTCCTTCCCTCATCCTGAATAAAGCAAAAAACTACAATATTTACATTCTAATACTAAAACTTCAAAAAAAATCTCTTTTTTGTGAAGGATGGTAGGATTAACTAGACAAGAGATAGAAAGGACCCTAATTTTATGAACTTCTAATCACAAGTTCCACCCAAAAATTCCTCCACACCTAAAATATAAGTCTAAGTTCGTTTAAGGTTTAGCATAATTGATTCAAGATGATTTTTGTTCAAAAGTGAATATTCTAGGAAAACTTGTTATGTCTTGTAATATAGTTATCGAAGAAAAGGTATAAAAGACACAAATTAGAGCCAATCTTTGTCAATCAACTCATAATGCAGATGGCTATAGGGTCACTACAAAGGCTCGCCATTGATTGATGGCTTAAAGTCATTATTTCAAACTTCACAATGCTTTATGGTTATTGATGGACCAACCGGGAAAGTTCTCAATTGACTTATGGTGCAAGATTAAATCAAAGCCTCACATCTAAGGGAACTCAACTACACCCTCGAAGAAACACTTTAAATTCCTAAATTGACATACCACATTTATTGTACATATCATGGGAGGTAAAAAAGCAGTGAAAACGAGATGCAAATATAACCAATAATCAGTATCTAAACACTCTAACTCAAATAAATAAAAATTTTAAAAGATAGGGCCCATTTTGAAAGTTGGGTTGATTCACAAACAAATTTTTCATTTTCAAGTGTCATGCATGTAAAATCTCCATAAGAGTACTCTTCGAGTCAAAGCATTTCTTTATCGATCAATGGCTCAGTTGAGCCCAACACTAATATGAGTCAAAGAAAATCTAACTAAAAAAATAACACAAAATAAAAATTTTTAACTAAAATTCATGCCAAAACACACATTCATATTAGGCAAAAATATATCCATATATCTAAATAATCCACACCAAAATCAAAATCTGAATGAATATCTACACTACTAATAAAAATAATATTCATTGTCATTAAATGCATAAAAGAGAGATAAGGGATATAATAGTAAAATTATGGTTCCCTAATGATATCTAAGGAAGAGTAGGACTCTATCTTTCTGGTGGAGATGGGAAATAAATACCCTTTTTTCAAGATGGTAAGTGTTGTGGGTAAGATGATAGCATCCATGCTTACAATATAAGTCTCTTCTTACATTTTGGAGATGTGGTCCCCTCCATATAGTATCTGCCAATGAGAGATCAAGATTTTCCAGGACTTGGGTATCCTCGATGTCCTAGATCTCATCAATGTTCTCTACCTACATGCCATCAACAACCACATCTCTATGATCCCCAAAATCCTCCTTAAAAATCTCCTACTCCTTTGTCATTAAGGCATAATTAGTATCATTACCATTAAATGAAGTCTACTTCATATACTGCTTAGCAATGTGTGGGGTAGCCTGCGCAATTAAAGTCTGTGGAACAACTAGAGGTATCTTTGTAAAAAAATTATTAAAATTTTCATAGTGTAACTTCTCTATATCAGCCCATAATTTAGAAACATTAGTATGAATAGTTATCCAACTATCTCCATTATGTATGATACCTCTCTCATTCTCTTTGAGATCTCTCTGGTCATCCTTCTCTATTAGCCTATTCAACTAATCACCATATGAATGAAATATTGTCCTTACCTCTTTTGATTACTTTAAAAAAGGTTATAGTTCTAAGGAAATCATATTTGTGTTCTACAAGAGATAATATCTAGTCAGCAGCATTAGCTATGGCATCCATCATCAACCCTATAACATGAGTCATAATTAGTTATGAACTTAATGTTAAAGCATCCAAAGGTGTTGGGATAAAAGTTGAAACTATATAAAAAGTAATATATGAATAAGGGGAGTTGAGATAGAAGAAGGAGGTAGCCCTTGGGTAGATAAAGTTAGGAAATCTACAGACTTAAGCAACTGCACCTCGACTATAGGAGAATTATAAACTTGTTGCTCTTGTAGAGGCCTGTTATCTTCAGGATCATATGCAGACTGAATCCTCAAAATTTTATTTGTGGTTTTGTATTTTACATGATATCGGTGACAACACTCTTAGATACCCATGCTGAACTGATCCATTAATGCATGGATGATAAGATAATGATATGCAGCTAAAACTAAGCATGGAATAGAGTAAATCGAATGAACATTGTTACCTAACGCTGAGTTTGAGATTGCGTAGAAGAAATGAGGGTACTTGGTTTGTATGTCTGTTTGTGCTTCCCAAGTTGCTCCCTCAACGGACTATTCCCCCAAAGAACTTAGACCAAGGGAACTTTTCTGTTCCTTAGTCTATGGGTCTGATAATCAAAGATTTCGATTGGGACTTCTTCGTAATAGAGACTATTCTCAACATCTATACTCTCTACGGGGACTACAACTGTTGGTTTACCTATGCACTTCTTTAGCAGGCAGACATAAAACACTGGGTGCACTGATACTAAGTCTGCAGTCAACTCAAGTTAATAGGCTACCTTTCCGAAACGGCTCAGAATCCTATAAGGACCAATATATCGGGGACTAAGCTTCCCCTTCTTCCAAAATATTTTCACTCCCTTCATGGAAGAAATTTTTAAATACACATAATCACCAATCTCGAATTTAAGATTTTTCCTTCTTTCATATGCATATGATTTTTGTCAGCTCTGGGTTGCCTTAAGCCTCTCACTAATCAACTGCACTTTCTCTAAGGCATAAAACACCAAGTCAGTCCCAACCATTGTGGCTTCACCTACTTCAAACCAACTAGTGGGAGATCTACATCTCTTCCCATAAAGTGCCTCAAATAGAGCCATCTTAATACTGGTATAATAGTTTTTATTATATGTGAACATAATCACAAGTAAGTTATCATCCCAACAACCCTTAAAGTCAATGACACACACTCCCAACATATCTTCTAAAGTTTGAATGATCTTTTTTTCTTGACCATCTATCTGAGGGTGAAAGGTTGTACTGAGATGGAAAGGGGTACCAAGAACCTTCTTGAAAGTTTTCCAAAAGTTAGAGGTGAACTGCATTCCTCTATCTAAAATAATGGAAAACGGGACACAGTGTAACCTAACCAACTCTTTGATATAGAGTCTGGCATAGTCCTTGACTTAAAAAGAAGTATGACCTAGATAGAAATGGGCTGATTTGGTCATCTTATCAACAATGACCCAAATCAAATCATGTTGCCAATGAGTACGAGGCAAACCTATCACAAGTCCATGTTCACTTCTTCCCACTTCATTATGAGAATACTGAACTTCTGCATAGAACAACTAGGATTTTGGTGCTCAATCTTCACCTGCTAACAAGTAGAGCACTTAGCCACAAACTCTATAATGTCTCTCTTCATCCCACTCCACCAATAGACTTCCTGTAAATTGTGGTACATCTTAGTGGCCCCTGGATGAATAGAGTAACGCACACCATGTGCTTCAGTAAGAATTTATTGTGTTACATTGTCTACATATGGCACACATAGCCTACCCTAGAAACGCAACACACCATCTCCCCCTTAGGAGAAAACCTCTAATTTCTAGTCTCTAACTAACTTTTTTAGCTTAAATAAACCGGGATCTATGTCCTTCTTTTCTTTCTCCTCGAAAACTAAAGATGACTCCAAACTATCCTACACCCAAACACTTACCTCAGCCGAATCAACCAAACGGACACCTAGTCTTGAAAGATGATGAACTCCCTGAACTAACTTCTTCTTACCATCCTCAACGTGAACAACACTACCCATGGAAAACCTACTGAGGGTATCCGCCTCAATATTGGCCTTGCCTATATGATATAGAACACTCATGTCATAATCTTTCAATAACTCTAACCACCATTTTTTATGAAAGTTTAGGTCTTTCCGTGAAAACACATACTGTAAACTTTTGTTGTGTGTGAATACATCAACATGCACCACACACAAATAGTGCCTTTAAATCTTTCACGCAAAAAAAACAACTACTAATTCAAGATCATGGATGGGATAATTCTTTTCATGTGGCTTAAGATATAAAGAAGAGTAGGCTATAACCTTACCTCTCTCCATCAAAACACACCCCAAACCAACTTTGGAATCATCATAGTATACAATAAATCAATCTGAACTATCGGGCAAAGTCAAAATTGGGGTTGTAGTGAGTCATCTTCAACTCCTGAAAACTTTTCTCACAAGAATTTGACCACTAGAACTTGACTTTATTTTGAGTCAATCTGGACATGAGGGATGAAATAGACAAAAATCCTTCAACAACCATCGATAATAGAAAGACAAACCCAAGAAACTCCTAGTATCTAATGGAGGGATGGGTCTGGGCTGATTTCTCACTTCTTTGGTCTTTTGAGGATCAACTCTAATGCAATCATCAAAAACTATGTGACCAAGCAAAGCTACTGACCTTAGCCTAAATTCGTATTTACTGAATTAGGCGAACAACTAATAGGCTCTGAGAGTCTATAATACTATTCTGAGATGGTGTGCGTGATCATGTTCATTGCGGGAGTAGACAAGGATGCCATCTTGAAGACTATCATGAATATGTCCAACTACTTACTGAACACATGGTTCGTCAAGTCTATGAAAGTTTTTGGGGTATTGGTAAGACCAAATGACATGACTATAAATTTGAAGTGACCATACCGAGTTCTAAAAGCTATTTTTGGAATGTCATATTCTCTGACTCTGAGCTGATGATAGCCGAATCTGATGTCTATCTTACAAATTTTACCCTGAAGTTAGTCAAATATGTCATCGATTCAAGGTAGGGGACATTTATTCTTGATGGTGACTTTGATCATCTGACGGTAGTCTATACATATTCTAAGAGAACCCTCTTTCTTTCATATGAATAGAACTGGTGCATCCCAAGGAGATACGTTGGGCCTAATAAATCCTAATAGAGATGGGTTGAGTATTAAGAAGAAGGTCTATTGCAAAGTAAATTTCACTTTCGAGAGGAACTATGGGGAGATCTTTAGGAAACACATCTGGAAATTAACTTGCGACTGGAACTGATTCAAGTTTAGGAGTCTTGGAACTAATGTCTTTGACTCACACCAAATGACAGACATACCCCTTGGATATCATTTTTCTTGCTCTACGGTATGAAATAAGTTTACCCTTAGGTGTTGTGGTACTACCCCTCCATTCAAGGACTGGTTCATTTGGTAACTAAAAATTGACAACTCTATTACTACAATCCACTAAAGTGTAGCATGAAAGGAGCTAATCCATACAGAGAATGGCATAAAAATCTATCATCTCTAGATCTACAAGGTCTGTTGAAGTAAATTTCTGAGACATAAAAACCGGACAATTCTTGTTTACCCATCGGGCTATGATAGACTTACCTACTGGGGAAGAGACTAAGAAAGGCTCTGTTAGGATTTTGGGACTGACTCTGAAATTGAAGGCTATATAAGGGGTTACAAAATAACGAAAAGCTCCAAGGTCTAACAAAACATAAATATGTTAATTAAAGACTTGCAGCATATCAGTAACTATATCAGGAAAACTCGCCTGATCCCATCACGTCTGAAGTGCATAGAGCCTATTTTGGCGTTGCCTATTTGTGGCACTAGAAGCAGCACCCTGCTGAGACGGGTGATCAGACTGAACTGGAGGATGGTTATGCTAACTCTAGAACAAACATGAGGACATTATCTAATCTTATGGCCTGGCTTACCACAATTAAAACACACATCGCTGATAGCCATATTGATACCCTGATGGTTTCTGCCACACTTCTGATAAAGAGGATTTGTTCGGGCACTGTTCACACTACCCTAAGATTTAGAGCCTGGTGCCCTATCCTTATTATCATTCCATAATTTGGGCATTGTCACAGTAGCTGAAGATGGAGTTGGCACTAAATATTTTGGGCAGAAATGAGGACGATTACCAACTTTAGACTTTGGCTGAGCGAAACTGAAGCTACCTATTCGAGCCTTCTTGTCCTCCTTCTCTTTCTCCTTAGTTTTCTATTACTCAATATGTTGAGCATGGACCACCAACCTAGACAATTCCATTTCCTTAGTTAGCATTATGGTCCTACACTTTTTACCATACTATCAAACATACTAGTCATGAACTTTCCCATCTTAGACATGCTATCAGCTACCATATGAAGATCAAACTTGGACAACTAAGTAAATTTGAGGGGATACTCTTTCACACTTATGTTGCCCTACTTCAGGTTAATAAACTCTAGAACCTTATCCTCTCTAAACTCCTACGGGAAAAACCTATCTAAGAAGGGAGTAGGAAACTCCTCCCATTATTAATTCCCTGCCTTTGCACCCCTATCTACCTTCCACCGCTTAAACCATGTATGAGAAACATCCTATAACTAATAGGAAGCTAATTCAACACTCTCACAAGCGGTTACCCCCATAATATCTATTACCTTTTTCACTATGTCAAGAAATTCCCGTAGATCTTCTTCAAACATAAACCCTAAAAATAAATGAGGGTTCATTGGGGAGAAGTCCCGAATTCTTGCTGAAGTAGTATTGGCCACTGGGTTAGCCTGAACTGCAGTTGGTTAAACATTCTGAGCTGCCGTAGAATGGGCTAGAGTGGTGAAAGCTGCTCTGAATTCTTCGAGAAAAACATACTTATTCAAGGGATCTTCCTGAATAAGCGGAGGTGTTAGTTGGTTACCAATTCTTTTCCATTGGTTTTTATGAGGGGCATATTATGTAAATGGAAGGAAAATTTAGATTAGGCAAAGAGTTTAACTTGAGCTCATGCTCACTCGCATGATATGGACATTGAAAGAAGGGCCACAGCCATGCACAAGACTCTACTTGATACATCTTTCATATTCCCTAGGACTCTTTAGAACCTTAGGCTCTGATACCAAGTTGGTAATGCCGCGAGACTACACCCTGGGAGCCACACGGTTCTTATAATCCCAAAGGACCATAAGCTAACTCATGACAGGTACCTGCTATGAGCACTGAGTAATATTCATGAAAACATGTGCAAAAGTAAAGCTAAAAAGGCCATAAGGTTCATAAAGCTGAAATCAATACTAAATACATCTATAGAATAACTACTAACTAATAGTGTCTGAATGCCTCTAGCATCTGAAATAAATAAGTCGATGGGATAGGCCCTAACTAACGCAAAACTGATGTCTAAAAGTAACTGAAAAGCTTAAATACTACAAATAACGAAATGACTAAATAAGTGTCATTCCCTCAATGAATGAGGACTCACTACAATAGCTACGGCTTATCAACTGAATATGACTAAGTACAGTCAAGAACCCGAGCGTACAAACCTATGATATAAGACTTCATAGCGCAAAGAAAGAGTATGCGTCAGTACTTTGAATATACTGGTATGCTAGGTGAGGCTAGGCTGATAGGCATAGGTTCACGTGTATGAGAATAATAACTAAATAACATGAAATAACTTGATGAGATCATATGCAAGACAAAGAATACTATAAGTACTAAACATACAATACCAAGTATACATTATCTGTCTGAATTAGTTTAAATCTAAAGTACTAAGTTTTCTGATAACTTAATAACTGATAATTGTAAGTCATGATCATGTAGAACTGAACAGAGTTCTCTACTGAATACTGATTACTGGATACTGATTTTTGAATACTGAATATTGAAACTATAAATATGAGAGTTATAATCTAACTAACATACCCCGATTATGGATTAATTTAGGGTCCTACCTGTAACCCCAGTTGGAAGGGTGTTAGTGTAACGCCTCAAAACCTAATCCCGAGACATCACACAGTGCTCAAGACTATGAGTACTGAATCATGGAAATATAGACATAAAAGTCATACTAAATATGGAAATTCATCTGAAATAACTGAGAATAATCTGAATATAATCTTTGAAAACCAAATATTGTAAGTCTGAATCAAATCTAACAGTTTGACAAGCTTCTACTACTAATAACTAGAGATTCATAGGGACAAAACCCCAGCTAACTCAAACTGTCTAAAAAGAATACTGAATTATCTAGACTAATGAGCTGAAAATAAACTGAATGACTAAGTCCCTGGACTATGAGGACTCACCAACTGTCGGATGTAGATGAAGATGCTCGAAATCACTCATGCTGCGGAAACTAAACACCTGAACCTACATTATGAAACAATATAGCACATAGACGTATAAGTGGATTAGTACTTTGAGGATGTACTAAGTATATTTGGGTGAATGCATAAGTAAAACATCATCTCATCATCATTAAAATTTATAAAATAATTCATGCAAAATGTAAATAACTCATATAAGCTTGAGTAACTGAGAAACTAAAATCTGTAATCATGTGTAGTAAAACATATTAAATAAATCTAGTGAGTCATAACATTTAGCTATAATAATTGTACTAGTGTTCTGTTTGTAAATCATGCTATCTATGTGTAAAAAGGACTTACTTTTGTATCTGAAATATGTAACAAATTTTATTTTGTAAAGAATAATTTGAATAAAGTTGTGAGCCTTTACACTTAGTTTTCTAAAAGCTTTTCTGTTATTCTTTTCTATAGTGTTTTCATATTAGGGAGGTTCTTCTAACCAATATTAACCATGTGAGCTAACATGGAGTCCAACGTCTTATTCCCCTATGGGGAAATCCTCACGATGGGGAGAGATGGCATACTCTTTCCAAGGAGTATAACCTAATCTATATGATCACATCTGTATCTGTCATCCATATAAAAATAGGAATAATCTTAATTTGTACCCCTACATTAGCTACGAAGTTCTATGGATGTTAGGGCATACTAATCCCACACTTCTTGCTCGGTGCTAAATACTACTCCCTTTAATTTGTATGCTCATTCTGTTGGAAATCCACTTTTAAAAGATAGCATAAGGGTTTATTATGAAACCAATTATGCATTTATCTAATTTAAATCTATAAGTAAAGATAATCTATTTTCTATTAATCTGTAATAAGTCTATAAAGTGGATTCCAAATCTTATTTGAGGATCAAAAGATCAAAGATTTATTGAAAATCTATCAATTATCATATTATAGAATGCTTAAAGCAACATCTTTCTTGAAATATCAACATATAAACTTGGTTTTAATAACCCATGCATCATGTTCATGTCAAAACATCATAGAGTTCATGCTTGATAATGTAATTAATGATAATTCAACTGAAAATCTGAAAATTACTGCAATAGGCATAAAATATGAAAATAGACATGAAATTCAACTTTAAAATATCTCAAAACTCATAATCTTGCAACTAACAATAATGGGTATGAACCCTAATTCAAATCTCATGTAATTTCATATAAAATCATGTAAATTTGTAGTAAAATCTAGATTTGGGCACAAGGATGAAAGAATATCCTTGTTCATAAACCTCACATACCTTGTTGATGAATTTGATTGTAAAAGTTTAATTCTTGACTCTCTAATGGTGTTCTTGAAGCTTCCTCTTTAAGTTCTTGATCCTGGACCTTTGAATTATTAGATTTCTTGGATTAGGAGTTATGGAATTTGTTCTTGATTCTTAGAGGTAGGGTTTTGTTATTAGAGATGAAAAAGATGAATAGTGAGGCATCTTTTCAATTCGGCGCTAAAATTCTGTGTTTTTGGCGGAATAAGAGTAGGGAAATTGGCTTATTTACCCCTTAGGATGCGGATTTTAATTACAAAAAATTTGTACCCAGTGACGCCCAAACCTATTTACCGTATCAATGGGGTCAATGCGATGGCCAACATGACGAGTTGAGATAGCATTGGCTCACTTTAATTTGCATTGGGATATTGAAAAAAATATATTGATATGATAGGTGATGCGACACATCCAGATCACGTCGATTCACTGTGTTGGGCTCCCAAACGTGCCTCAAACGATTTCGAATTATCCGAAACTAAGCCGAGAACACCTAATGATATTCTTGATCATGAATCAACCTAAGGATCAACATTTTAAGGTCGAAAGGGTTGAAAATAATTCAATGGAAATATCGAGGCCAAAATAAGACTAAGTGCCAATACTTAGCTTAAAATTTTTTAAGTCTGGGCCTCATTTTATGCTATAAAGGACTGAGTTAGGCTTTAAAGTTTACGGGGTCTTACAATATCTCCCCCTTGAGAACATTCATCCTTAAATGAGACTGGCTAAGCTGAGAATACTAATAGACTGAGCTTACATACTGAACATGCACAACTTATGCATGATTACTGACAAAAACAACTGATGTATTGAGTTTTCATACAGAACATGCATAACTGAAACCAAAATTTAATGTCTGAATCTAAAACATGATGAGCTACTTATCTAATCCATGTGTGCATAAATTAACATAAGACAACCGTATGGCTGAAACCAAGACTAGAAAAAACATAATGAAGGAAGACTATTACCTTCGGTTGAATTTTAATTCGTGGAGTAGATATAAGGATACTTGGTATGCATGTCTTCTTCTGCTTCCCAAGTAGCACCCTCAATAGACTGATTTTTCCATAGAAATTTGACCAAGGGAACTTCTTTGTTCCTTAGTCTACAGATCTGATGATCAAGAATCTCTACTGGAATCTCTTCATAAGAAAGGCTATTCTAAATATCTGTACTTTCTAGAGGGACTATAGCGGTTGAATCTTCCATGCACTTCTTCAACAAGAACACATGGAACATTGTATGAACTGTGGAAAAATATGTGGGTAGCTCAATCTCATGCACTACCTTCCCAACATGACTTAAAATTCGAAAGAGGCCTATATATCGAGGACAAAGTTTCTACTTTTTGCAAATCTCTTTACCCCTTTCACGTGTGAAACTTTAAAGTGCACAAGATTATCTAAGTGAACTCCAGATATCTTCTTTTTATGTTTGCATAATATTTCTGATGACTCTAGGTTGCTTTCAATCTCTCTCGAATCAACTAAACTTTCTCCATGGATTCAAACACCATGTGTAATGCCCCGAGTCTGTACCCCGGATGCTATATGGTGCTCATAACCCCAAAGGACTACAAGTTAACCCATGACTGGTACCTGCTATAATAATTGAGTAATAATGCGGTATAATGCAGAATAATGAGCTGAAATGCCATAAGGTTCAAAACTGCAATACTGATGAAAAGAAAATAATAAAGTCTGATAAAACATCAGAATCTAAAATACTGAGTACTTTCTGAACATCTAGTCTGAAAATCCTATAAACTAAACTATTTGAGTAAGCAGTTGATGGAAAAATCCCTGAACTAACTCCATCTACTGAAATGTTGAATCTAATAAGTTAATGAAATAAAAGAATATCCTCAAATGATGAGGACTCACAGCTAGTCTACTGCTGCTGGCTGAATGCCTGAAATGCTAAGAATGATCTGGGCCTGTACGTTTGAACCTATGGTATAAAATACCATAGCACAAAAGAAAAGTATGTGTCAGTACGTGTGAATATACTAGTACGCAAAGTGAGGTAAGTCTGAATGCAAGGGTTCTTATGCATGAACTATAACTTACTCAATAACATGAACATGAATACGTGAGAATACATGCATGAATACATAACTTTGACTGAAGCCATAAGGATTCTGAATACTGAGTTTATTGATAACATGGATTACTAATAACTGGTATAACTAATAACTAATATAGTGTTTGCTGAGTGACAGTGTATTTGCTTCATAGGGTATTAAATTTCATGTTTTAGGGGCTAAGAGTCGGGGGAAAAGACCTAAATACCCCTAAGAATGCGGTCTTTTAATTAGTGATAACTGGATTGCCGACGCCCAGGTCGATGGGGCACATCGATGGCACCGATGCTATATCTAACGCATCAGTCCAAGATCGCGCCGACTCACTAGAATTTGATGCTGATAGCTGGTGAAAATATTAACCAACGCGATAGGCGATGCGGCGCACCAAGATCACGTTGGTACACTATTTTGGGATTCCAACGGAGCTACAAATGAAGTCTAAAAATCCAAAACTTGTCTAGGAAAACCTATTGACCTTCTTGATCACGAATTAACTAAAATATAGACATTTAAAGGACATTAAGGTCACGAAATAAAAGTGCCAACTTTCGAAGGGTATAAAAATAACTAAGTTTGAATATTTAGCAGAATATTCTAAGTTTGGGACCCCTTGACAAACATAAAGGACTGAATTAAGCTAGAAATTTTATGGGGTCTTACAATATCTCCCCCTTGGGAACATTCATCTTAGAATGAAAATTTAATTTTCTTTTGATCTAAGAAACATATTTGGGCAGCATAACACAGACTAACTCCATTTGGTGGTTCTTTTTTTCCAGGTGGTTAGTAAAGAAAATCAATGGCATGAAAAGGTCATGGTAATGGATGATGTAAGAAAGGTAAGAAAGGACTTGATAATCTTTCTTCTAGTTAATATACAACACCACCACCACCACCTATTACCAAAACTCTTCAACCAGCTACTACAAATATTCTTCCTCCTCCAAGGGCAAATATTTCACTACAAAATGCATTTTCCATGCCCCCACTACCCCACCAGTTCTAGCCCTCTTCTTCCCATAATAGTCTGTATAGTAGTTATTTATTTTTAGCTTCAAAATCATCCACACCTAGCCTTTTTGGATCAAGAATTAGAGTTTCTATCACATCAACATCGCCATTCATTGATAGTGCTACAACATCTAATGCTACAGCAGCTGCTTCCCAACATCTAAAATTTAAAAAGGTAGTAAATATGATGGCAACGGGAGGATAATTATCGCCAATGATGGTAATAGGTAAGTAAACCTTATGTTTTACCATAATGTTTAAAATATTTAAAAGATAAGATAATTTAATATAATTTTATTGCAAGTTCATTCCCGCATATAGCGGCGGACATATGGTTATAGAAGCAATTAAACCATTTTACATGGAGCCGTGGGCTAGTTGGAATGAGATTTGACTCGACGTCAGAAGTCTTATATGGAACCAGTTTATGGTATAATCAAAATCAAAGAATTTAATATTTTATTATGTTATCAACCATAAATTAACCTTTGTATCTGTCAACTCATTTCATGACTTTATATTAAACTATTTTGAAGACAAAGTGTGCATATAATTCGCATCATGAAAATAAAATACAATGCATTTTTAAGTTGCAAGTAGCTCAACGGATCAAAGAACACTTGTATCAGGCCCGGAGGAACTTGGAAAACCTAGTTGGCTGAATGCTGATGTGTGGGTCCAGGTTTTGGAAACATAAAATACTCCTAAATATAGGGCGAGGAGAAAATAGGAAAAGGAAAATAAAGCATCTCAAATGGGTGGCTCGTTGCACATAGGAGGATCGATGAGTTTTGCTACCCACCGATGAAGACTGGTAATATTAGCTTAAATTTTTGATTTGTTTGGTTTAGTTCAATGTTCTAAACCGTGACATAGTGAAGACGTATGGGGATATTTCAATTCACTATTGTTGTTATTTTCTTGTTGTTGTTCATCTTGAAGTCTAGTGAAGCCGTGTGTGGCCTATTTCGATTCACTAGCATTGTTGTTGACATCTTGTTGCTCTTATTTTTGCTTTTTTCTTTTGTTTTGAACTTGATCTTATATCACACTTCCTGATTGTTTTAGAAAGTAAGATGAAGAGAATTAGTGGTTTAGTTAGAGATGTGATGACTTAATTGGAAGTAATGAGCAATGTATTTATAGTAACACTCTTAATCTAAGGCAGTCGTTGGTAGGGAGTTGTTAATGTAGTTGGAAACAAACAAAGAAACAAAGTATGAATACCAGAATTAACTAATTGAATGAGTCTAAATCACAATGTAGCTGGCGGGCAGTGCCATCTGAAAGAAGACTGTGAGCCTTTTTGTATTACAACTCTTGAAAGATATGGAACTGTATTGCTACTGAATGACTAAAAGTCAGGTGGTTTGCACCGAGTAGATAGAAGGTTATTTATAGATAAACACCCACAGAGCATCATTTGAGGTATTTTTATACAACGAGAAACAAATAATGTCACTAATATGACGTCATTTATGCTGATGATGCAAGTTTTTATTTTACCGTCTAGAACACAAGACACCATCATAGTGAAGCTTCATCCCTGATACAGACTGCTGAATGAATGATTTATGGCCACACAGATAGTCGAGTGTTTTAGACCACAAACTTTCTAAAGGTCTTCCTTATTTTCTTAAACTTTGTGCTAAGTCAAATGGTACTACATCAATTGGGATGTAGGGAGTAATAAATTTCAGCAGAAAGGACCTTAATGTGAGGCGGAAGATATTCTCACAAAGGTAATCGGCATATAATTCTTTTTGGGCACTAAGACACTATTGGAGATATTAATCTTACTAGGATACACTTGATGTGGGGCCTGCAGGTGTCATGCTCATAAGGACATTGAAGAAACTACTCATTTTGGTTTGTATACGCTTTCTAGGAAATTAAAAGAAAACAAGAAGTAGCTAAAGATGAGGCATGAATGACCATTTAAGCTATTTTTTCCTCTTTTCTATTTTCTATACCTTATCCAGTGTTCAATTTATATACTTGTTAAGGAATGTGGTAGGGATCAGGATCTCAAGGCCTTTTATAATAAAGGAACCATACCTCCAACCATAGTAAACTTTAATCCAAAATTTTTAGCAGCCATGTTAAAAATATCTCGAACCACAGATGCCCTGGACGAAGGAATAGGAACAACCTACAATATACCCAAGGAGTGGAGGTTAAGATACTGATAAGTAAGCAATAATAAAGAAGAAAAAGTAATGGACTAAAGAATTGCATGGTTCATTAATTTCCACTCGCGATAAATTAGTCCCAATAATTCAATTTCAAGTTGTTATAAAAATTAATCAAAGTTGTTCAGTATCTAGGAACTCTAAATGATTAATGAGAAATAGCTAAAACAAGATCATTACAAATATGTACATTGGGAAGCTGAAAAGAGAGGATTTTTCAGGGCCTTGTGGAAATTCTAAAGCACAAAAATGTTAATGAGTTTTGCCATATGGTTCAACTTCTTAACAGAGGAGCAAATTAAGGACGTGTTGGTGCATTAATGAAGTGTATGAAAAGATATCCTTCAGGAGATGAATTCACTTTTGCTTTTTCTCCTTATATATTTCCTTTTGATTGGGGATATTTCTGTGGAAGGGTGTTCTTCATTGTTTCACAGGCTTGCACAATCTTATTCGGCAACAATTGAGAAAATTAGAAGAAAGTGTATTCTCAACTACTAATTCTAGAAACTAGTGTGAGATCTAATGAATCAATTGAAAAAGTTGCATTTAATTTTGTGGAGTAATGTAGTTCTCTTTTGAACTATGTTAGAACATAACTTTAGTCATGTTTAGATGAATAGATGAGTGTCATTCTTATGTTTATGAGAGTGTTAAAGTTGTCTATAGTTTGTATGAAATTTTGAAAAATGGCTTTTTCTTTTATTTCTTCCGCCTGAATGTTGGATACATTCTCTTTGTACTTTGTTGCTTGCTGATTCTACTCACTCTTTCAGTCTGTGAAAATTACCAGCTTTTGCCTACTGATTTATAGCTCAAGAAATTCTATATATCTCTCTTGTATTTTACCAACCTCCCCGAGCATTTTGTTTTCACTCTCTTTTATCGAGTTAATACTGTCTATAATATGAATAAATTAACAAAGGTAAACCAATCAAACTTTTGTATTACACATTTGTTTACAGGAGTGCTTTATAGTTTCATGTGAATTATTTCTCGTATCTCGAAAATTAACTGTTAACAGTTTAGGGATATGACTTATTTTTCTATTAATGGTGTAGAGTTGTCTCCAATTGGTGATACATTTAGTGGTATCACTCCCGAAAGGAATGAAATATGACATGGTTGTTAAAATATGAACTATATAACCATGTGGAGAACAAGTGTTGTCATGGTATAAGTTCGGTTTTCTCATTTCCTGAGTATACTATGCTGGCTTCTGAAAACTTCTAAGAGACACACTTGTGAACTGTGAATAAGATGGTTTTCAGTACATATCCATTATCTAGAAATTTTGGAAAAAGTTACACAAAGTTTGGAATCAATTGAAGAGCACTAGTGACTACCTGATGAAACTTAAATAAATTATAGATTCATGTGGCATATGGAAAGTAGAAAGGCCTGTAACTAAGGACTTTTGTTGATAATAACATGACTTTGTTAAGGTCTATTGAACTACATCAAAACCTTGAAATCTTTTGAGTTTCTCATTCTATGTGGACCATTGCACATAACTTATATTCAATTACATACTACCTAGTGTCTGATACAGTATCTCCATTTCCTAATCCATGTGCCTATGCTACATTGGGGTACATAACAACTAGTAATTCTTGTATAAGATATTTTGTTCTATGCTGCCCGTACTTGTCTTCATACTTGCATTATATTTATTTCTAAAATTTTGCAGGAATATGAAAATGAGGGAAAAGAGCGCCCTTTTCTTGAGGTCTACGAAGAGACGCATAGGAAGAAAAATAAGCACGGTACAAGAGGAGATTGGGTTGAAACGCTTGCTAAGAATGCATATGTAAGATAATAACTTTTACATACATTATGTTATTAGTACTCAACTTTGTTTGTTTACGTATTGACAAATAATTTTTCTTTCAGGAAGAATTTCAAAAAAGCATAGAAGAGTGGCGTCAAACCCAACCTACTTCAGATGATGGTACCATGGCCAACCATCCCATGGAGAGATGAATAATATGTGGATAACTGTGGTAGGTGGTCCAAAGAAAGGTAGAACATACAGGACAGGGGTTCTCTAATATTCGAGTAGTCCTTCGTTGTTTCGCAGTTCCTCTTCTACGTTGCAAACTGTGGAAGAAATGGAAGCGATGAAAAAGAAAATTGTGGAATTGATGCAGAAATGTGCAGCTAACGATGCTAAGTTTGCTTAATTTTAGGAGTTAGTTAAGAAGCACATGTCGCAAGTATTTCATGATGAGGAAGATAGTGGATCTGATGATAATTAGATTGTAGTTATTGTTCTTATTTTTGGTTGTGACATTTAGATGTTTAAACTATTTTATTTGATGTTTGTTTTGAATGTTTAAAGTGGTTGTATTTATAAATTTTTGTCGTGTTTGATCCTATTGTAAAAAATACATTAGCAGTGTAAGCTAATGCAATATAATAATTATTAAATAATTATTTATTAAATAATAATATTTTTTAAATAATAATTATTTATTAAATTTTTGGCTACAGTAGTCAGAAAAATATAATTATTAAATAATTATTTATTAATTTTTCGATTACAGTGGTCGAAATCATTATAATTATTAAATAATTATTTATTAAATTTATAAATATAGTAGTCAAAATAATTATAATTATTAAATAATTACTTATCAAATTTCCAAAAATAATATTTGGAATAATTATAATTATTAAATAATTATTTATTAAATTTTCGACAACAGTAGTCGAAATAATTATAATTATTAAATAATTATTTATGAAATTTCCGACTACCCAGTTGGAAATTTTATAATTATTAGATAATTATTTATTAAATTTCCGACTAGAGTAGTCGAAATATTAATAATTATTAAATAAATATTTATTAAATATCTGACTACGTTTCCGACTAAAGTAGTCGAAAATTTCCAACTACTTTAGTCAGAAATATTTTTTTGACGAGCTATATTCCGACTACCATCAAACAGTCGAAAAGTAGTCGAAACTATCTTTTCTACAATGGCCGTCGAAAATTTAATGTTTTCTAGTAGTGAAAAACCCTCAACGAAACGCCTGTAGTAGCTAGCTAAACCCATGAAACTTCTTATATCTAATGGGGAAATAGGTCTAGGCCAATTTCTTACTGCTTCTATCTTTTGGGGATCAACTCTAATGCCCTCACTAGAAACAATATGACCGAGAAAAGCTACAGACCATAGCCAAAATTTGCATTTGCTGAATTTGGCAAACAGTCGGTGGTCTCTAAGAGTTTGTAACACAATTCTAAGATGGTCCACATGATCATCCTCACTACGGGAATAGACAAGGATATCATCTCTAAAGACTATAACAAACATGTCCAAATATTGTTTGAGCACTCTATTCATCAAGTTCATGAAAGTTGTTGGGGCATTTCATAACTCAAAAGGCATAACTAGAAACTCAAAATGATCATAACGGGTTTTGAAAGCAGTCTTTGGAATATCACATTCCCTTACTCTAAGTTGATGATAGCTGGATTTATGGTCTATCTTTGAGAAGTAACTTTCACCTTGGAGTTTGTCAAATAGATCATCAATTCGGGGAAGAGGATATTAGTTTTTGTCTGTGACTTTATTCAACTGACGATAGTCAATTCGCATTCGCAAAGAACCATCTATCTTTTGCACGAATAGGACGCGAGCGACGCATGGAGAAACACTAGGGATTATGAAACCTTTATGTAAAAGATCTTTGAGCTGCTCTTTTAACTCCTTAAGATCAACTGGAGCCATAAGATAAGGAGGAATAGAGATATGTTGAGTATCTGGGAGAAGGTCAATGCTAAATTCTATTTCCCTATCGGGAGGTTTCCCTGGAAAATTTTTGGGAAAGACTTCAGGAAAATCATTGAGTACTCGGACTGATTGAACTATTGGAGTCTCAGACTTAGTAACTTTGACTCGAACTAGATGATAGATACATCCTTTGGAAATCAACCTTCTAGCTTTAAGATAGAATATGAAATGACTTTTGGGAGACACTGAATTACCTTGCCACTCAAAGACTGGCTGATCTGGAAACTAAAACTTCACCACTTGGGTGCGACAATGTATGGATGCATAACAAGAATGAAGCCAATCCATACTAAGAATAAGGTTAAAGTAGACCTTATCTAACTCTATTAAGTCTACCAACATGATTTTATGAATGACAGTTATAGGACACTTTCTATAGATATGTTTGGCAACAACTGACTCACCCAATGGGTAGAAACCAAGAAGGGCTCAGGAATCTTTTTAGGGCCTATTTCAAAATTCAGTGCAACTAACGTGGTCACATAAGAGAAATTTGACCTAGGGTCCAACAACACATAAACATCAAGGTGAAAGACATGAAGTATACCAATAACAAAATCTGGGGAGTTCATCTTCTACTGATAGGATGGTAAAGTATAGAACTGATTCTAGCACTGACTGCCACTGGTACTGGATGATTCACCCTGGGGAGGGATTAGGTGAGCTATGTGAGCTAGTGCACTTGTATCCTTAGTCTGGGGAAGAACATTCTTGTTCCCCTGCTTAGCATGTGGACACTCTCTAATTCCATGACACAACTTACCATCCTTTTTGTCCCATCAAATATTCACCAGGATGATTTTTACCATCCCTAGCACATGGAGAATAACTGGGTCTTCCACTCACATTATTCTGAGTTTTGTACATAGAAGACCTACCCCAAAGCTCTTACCTAGATCAAGGAGCAAGAGCACTAGCTGAAGATGGTGCTGGCATAGATGAATGATTCTGAAACTGTGAATGATTTCCCCCTGCAGATCTTGACTACCCATACTTAAACTGCCTAGTTCTAGTCTTTTTATTTCTTCTATCTCTTTCTTTCAACTTTTCTGCTTCAATCTATTGGGCATGAGTTATAAATCTAGTAAGATACATGTCTCCAATAAGCATGGAAGTCCTACACTCCATAACTACCAGTTCAGATACTCCAGTAACAAACTTACTCATACTAGATCTAGTGTCAGCCATCAACTCAGGAGCATACTTAGACAACTGGTTGAACTTAAGCCAGTACTCTTTCACTGTCATTGAACCCTGACTCAGGTTCATGAATTCCTTAATCTTGGCTTCCGGTAACTTACATGGAAAGAACCTGTCTAAAAAAGCTTCTTGAAACACCTGCCAATTCATGGGAGCTGCATTTTTACCCCTACCTTTCTTCCACATAACCACCCAATCATAAGTAATATCTTTCAGCCTATAAGCAGCTAGTTCCATACTCTCATCTTCAGTAACGTGCATAACTTGGGTGATCTTTTTCACCTCATCAAGAGACAATTGTGGGTCCTCACCTACCTTTGACCAAAAGAAATTAAGCGGATTAATTCTCATGAATTCACAAAGTCTGGCTGTAGCTAAATCACCCTCTTGTTGATGCAAAATTGTAGCCTTATTATTGTCCTAAAAATTAGCAGTCACAGCTTGAGCTAACTTCTGAAAGGCAACCCAAAATTCAGCATGGGATACAATCTCATTGGGGAGTTGACAGGCTGGGGTGGCTGCTTATTATTTCTACTGGCATTAGCTTGATGAGGAGGCATTTTCAAAATCTGTCATGAGAGAGCATGAGTTAAAAGAACTTAGAGTACCATAAGCATGATAGATCATGAAAGAAAGAGATAATTTCCTAAGAACATCCCGTAGCCTCTTGCTCATGAATGTGGTGTGCTTCACACTCATGATCAAGACTCTATGTAACGCGGCTTGTATGAATCCCTAGGACTCTTATAAACCTTAGGCTCTGATACCAATTTTGTAGCATCTCGAAACTTGGTCTTGACACGTCACACGGTTCTCAAGACTATGAGTAGTCTTAATCTAACCTTATCTGCTTTCTTCTAAGTTTGAATCTCATAATAAAGGAAATATTAACATAAAAGTCATACTAAATACAGAAATTTATATGAAATAACTAAGAATAATCTAAATATAATCTCTAAAAACCAAATGCTAAAAGTCAGAATCAAATCTAGTAGTCTGACAAGCCTCTACTACTAATAATTAGTGTGTTATTGGGACAAACCCCCAGCTGACTGGAATTGTCTGAAAAGAATATTGAATCATCTAGACTAATGAGCTGAAAATAAACTGAATGACTAAGTCCTCAGACTATGAGGACTCACCAACTATCGGATGCAGATGTAGATGCTCAAAATCACTCACGCTGTAGAAATTGAGAACCTAAACCTACATTATGAGACAATGTAGCACATAGACGTATATATGGATCATTACTTTGAGGATGTAATGAGTATATGGGGGTGAATTCATAAGTAAAACATCATCTCATCATCATCATCAAAATTTAAAAAATAATGCATGCCAAATGTAAATGACTAACCTAAGCTTGAGTAACTGAGAAACTGAAATCTATAATCATGAGTAGTAAAACATATTGAATAAATCTAGTGAGTCATAACATTTAGATCTAAAAGTTGTAGTAGTGTTTTGTCTATAAATTATGCTATCTAAGTGTAAAGGACTAACTTTTGAATCTAAAATCTGAAAGCTGAAATTTGTAACTAATATTTTTCTGTAAAGCATAATCTGAATAATGTTGTGAGCCTTTACACTTAGTTTTCTAAGAGCTTTTTTGTTATTCTTTTCTGTAGTGTTTTTCTTTTAGAGAGGTTCTTCTAACCAACATAAACCATGTAAGATAACATGGATTTCAACGTCTTGTTCCCCTATGGTAAAAAACTTATGATGGGGAGATGTGCCATTCTCTTGCCAAGGAGTATAACCTAATCTAAGTGATCACATCTATATCTGTCATCCATATAAAAATAAGAATAATCTGAATCTGCACCTATGTTCGCTACATAGTTCTGGGGAAGTTAGGGCACGCTAATTCCACATTTCCCGCTTAGTGCTAAATACTACTCCCTTTAATTTGTATGCTCATTCTGTTGGAAATCAATTTTTAAAAGTTAGCATAAGGGTTTATTATGAAATCAATTATGCATTAATCTGATTTAAATTTGTAAGTAAAGCTAAGATGATTTTTGTTAATCTGTAATAAGTCTTCAAAGTTTATTCAAAATCTTATCTGAGGATCAAAAGATTAAAGCTTTATTGAAAATTTGTAAATAATTGGATCATAGAATTCTTAAAGAATCATCTTTCTTAAATTATCAACATATAAACTTGGGTTTAATAACTCATGTATCAAGTTCATGTTAAAATATCATAGAGTTCATGCTTGAAAATGTAATTAATGATAATTCAATTGAAAATCTAAAATTTACTACATAGGCATGAAAATATGAAAACAGACATGCAATTCAACTTCAAAATCTCAAAAAATCTCATAATCTTGCAACTAACAATAATGGCTATGAACACTAATTCAAATCTCATGTAATTTCATATAAAATCATGTAAATTTGTAGTTAAAAGCTAGTTTCTGGAACAAGGATGAAAGAAGATCCTTTTTCATAAACCCCAAATTCCTTGTTGATGAATTTGAATGTAACTCTCTAATGTTGTTCTTAAAGCTTCCTCTTGAATTTCTTGAACCCGGAACTTTGGATTATCAGATTTCTTGGAGTAGGAGTTATGAAATTTGTTCTTGATTCTTAGAGCTAGGGTTTTGTTATTAGAGATGAAGAGAATGAATAATGAGGCATCTTTGCTATTTGGGGCTGAAATTGTATGTTTTGGGTGGAATAAGAATGGGGAAATTGACTCATTTACCCCTTAGGATGCGTATTTTAATTACAGAAAATTTACACCCAACAATGCACCAATCGATATGCCGCATCGATGGGGTGACGCGATGGCCGACGCGATGCATCTAGATCGTATCGGCTCACTGAAATTGGCACTGGGAGCTGGAAAAAAATATCTATCGACGCGATAGGTGATGCAACGCATTGAGATCGCATCGATTCACTGTCTTGGGCTCCCAAACAAGCCTCAAACGATGTTCGAAAATTTTGAAACTCGCTCGAGAATACCTACTGACATTCCTGATCATGAATAAACCTAAGGATCAATATTCTAAGGTCATAAGGGTCAAAAATAAGTCCATGGAAATCTCGAGTCCAAAATAAGACTAAGTGTCAATACTTAACTTATAATTTTCTAAGTCTGGGCCCTCTTTTATGATATAAAGGACAGAGTTAGGCTTGAAAGTTTATGGGGTCTTACAGTTAGCACTGTGCCACGGGATGCTAATAGGAGTTGGGTTAACCCTAATCTGGCAAGAAGACTCATAAGATGTATATGGTTACGTCAACCCTAGTCTGGCAAAAAGATAATTTAACCTACGCTGGGGACGTAGTTCTATAATACAAGGACTACTAGTAAGGGTCAAACCCTTTGCTGATAGGAATTCCCCCATCCCTAGTTTCACTCGGTGATGAATCCTACTCCTAACTGAATCGACACTGAAATGATCACTTGACTGTACTAGCTTGACTAAACTCACACTGATTCTGTTGATTGACTGTTTGCTACTATTCAGGATACTACAGAATCCTTCTATTCCACCTATAGACTAGAAAATAGCTAAATTTTAGGTACTCAATACCCCCAGGACTCCATAGCATAGATAATGAAATAATATCTCAACTCGAAAAGCATAACACATAGGTTATCATGCATAATTCTTTCACATAGACATTTTGTCAAACACCTAGGATACATTAATTTTGTACATGAGAATGAGCAATCTATGAATATCATGACTACAACATTCAACACCAAAATTCAAAGATTAAAAATTGAGGTTACATACATCAACATGCATTCTAGTTAATAAACATGAAACTCAAATGATTCTTGACTTGAAATCCACACAATATCACATAAATGAACATAATTCTATTCAAGAATGTAAATCACAATCTAAGTGTTTTAAAAAGGATTCTTGAATTCCAAGGGTGGAAGGAACCCAAGGATGAACACCTAAACATACCTTGATTAACAAATTCTTAGAATTTATTGAGGGATTTTTTATAAATTGTCCTTGAATGTTAAAGGGGATATGGTTTGTTCTTGAAGGGAATGCTTTTGATTTTGAGAGAATTGTGATAAATGAGGCAAAAATATTGTTTTTGGAACTAAATCCAGTGTTAAAGTTAGGGGAAAATACTGAAATACCCCTCTGGACTTGGGATTAAATAAGCTAAAAAAATGCCCACTGATACGATAGGCACCGCGCTGAGTTTATGGTGTCGATGCAATTACAGATGCATCACATCAATATTGACGACACGATAGGCAACGCGATGCGTCTTGATCGCATTGGCTTGCAATTTTGGTCATCCAAATGCGACTCAAATAATGTTTGAAAATTTCAAAATATATCCGAGATGGCCTATAGATAACCCAAATCATGAATCAATATAAAAATCAACAATCTAAGGCTAAAAAGATCATAAATGATACCATTGAAATATCGAGACCAAAAATGAGACTAAGTGTCAACACTTAGATGAAATTTTTCCAAGTCTAGGACCTCCTTTGGCATGCTATAATGGACACAAATGGGCTAGGACTTTACAGGGTCGTACAAGTTATTTGTGGCTTGATGTTCAAGTGAATGCAAAGAGTAGGTTATGTGATGCAGATCTTCACATGATCAAGAGTAATGATTTTGAGATGAGTTCTAACAAAGAAGTGGTGAAGATTAATTTTGAAGAATTTATGGTGATTCACTAACCAACAAAGCCACAAATAATGTAAGATGAATAAATTAATGAAATGATACTAGAGATTCAAGAAAAAGCCACAATTAAGTAATATTTTTGGACTCTAGTTCATTTTGAGGGAGAAAATGTCATGAACAATACATATTTAGAAATGGAGAGGAATAAACCTCATTCCAAAATATTTTCAATGTTGTGCTTGGTAGATATGATGGGAATTAACATCACCGAGTGAAAGATTTTGGATATGAGGGACAAAGTTCCTATATTTTAGGGTTTATCATACTATGTAAGCAAAAATACTTTTCTTACGTGAAGGCCAAGAAGTATAAAATACGATTTTTAGCAAGTGGCCTATTGATGTGAAGTTGGGTAAAAAATTTAAGTCTTCCAAATAAAGAGATAGAGTTGGACTTTGAATGATGTTGTGCCATATCTGAGTTAAGCATGTTATGCATCTGATTTGGGATCAAAACAGTAATAAAAAATTCATGTAAGGGTTGAATTTTTTTTTATTAAACATGGTAAAAATTGAGTCTTACAATTAAGAAATCTTGAACATGAAAATATTTGTACTTGATGTGTGAGGATAAATTTAGAGGTCTTGAGTATGAATTTTTCCAAAATATATGTTTGAATGTAAATAAAAAATGGTAGTTTTTGGCCTATTCTTGAAGAAGACGATGTCGCTTGGGCACCATTTTTTTGTTGTAGCGACATTTCTCAAGTGTGGTTTCTTCCGTTTAAGCTAACTTGCTCCAGCTGACTTTATGCTAAAGTGGTACTTGTAAAGCTAAAGCAATATTACTTAAGCGGTGAACTTTCTACTAAGGTAATGGTTAATGTTCAATTACAAGGTTACTAAGGTGACACTCTTTCCGCTAAGGAGAGGTCTCATGAGCGAACATTACACTACCTTAGAAATCACTGGCAAAGTTTTCCGAAAATAGTAGCTTTGTAATTGGAATTTCTTGATCCCGTTTTGCTTGATTCTCTTGATTAAATAAAGTGTTTGGAATTGTTTAACATGACTCTATACTTCCACTAACTTGATTTTGCATTTTTAGGTTCTTTGAACAATAAAAATAGCACAATACCTTAACAAAATATTGGATTGCTTAACGACATAAAAGGAGAGGCAAAGGATGCACAATATGATTAATTAAGATTCATATCCTTTGATTTCCATCATTTCAAATACAGTAATTTACTCAAAAAGATTATTAAACTAGAACGAGAAATTTTTGAAGATAGACTACCCAATAAGAACCCTAATTTTTATTGCCAGCTAAAGGCCATAAGATGGCTTGCTTTATTCCCACTCAATGTCATGCTAAGAAAGAGTGGGTGGGGGATTTTTATTCCTACCTTAAGCACCAACTATGCTGAACCCAAACTCATCATAAGGGATAAGAGAGTGAATTTTGGACAAGTTCAAATAAACAAAGTGTATGGGCTACATGGTCATCCACTGAAGCAAATGCGGGCCAAGGAACATGGAGCTGGTGACTATATAATGTCCAAGATTTTTACTTTAGTTGAAACTGTCTGATGGTAAAGAACAAAAAAAAATTAAGGGTAGAGACTTTATCATAGAGGTGAGAATCAAGCTGAAATCATTTATAGTAGAGTATCTCCTTCTGTGAAGTTCTTGGATGTTCTACCTCTTTGGTATCATATGATAGCTTGTCTTCTTGAAAACAGTTCTATGAATGTTGGTCACTATATTTTGCTAGATTTGAAGGAGTATGGTGCCCAGGATAACATGACATTAATGGTCTCTTTTTTAATAATTGAGTTATATAAAATGGTAGAAGTTGAGGTACACCCTACACAATCATTGGATACAACCTAATAAACTAATACACCCATAACTAGTGTATTAGAGAGAAAGTTATTGTGATAAGAAAGAAATGGAAGATGGAGATTAATATGGAATAGGGTGCTTTTAAGGTAGCACAAACCCGCCTAATATACCCTTTAGGGTGATTCCTTCTCAGTTGTATAGAATATTAGAGTTAGTGTCATAGCTTCAAGGATCCTCATACTGCTCAAAGCCTGAGCATTCCCCTATAAAGGAGATGTAGGTCTATCTAGATGCTTTATGCTAAGATGAGATTATCTATGATTATGCTTGAGATAGTCTATGCTAATATAACCATGGCTTATGCCGAACTCTGGGATGATTTCAATGTTTAAAAAATAAACAAGTGAAAGAATTGAAATTTCATGATATAAATGTTGAGAGGAATCAAAACCATCATTAAATGGGGTCAGTTTAATAAAAGGACACATGTGCATAATTCTAATAATAAAGAGCAGTATTTTGTCCTCTTTGATATTGTGGGTTGTGATAGCAGTGATGAGGCTCAATTTTCAACCAAACACTGACTGCCCCATTCATAATCTACTAGTACGATGTAGCATTTAGGGAGTCCTTATGTCCTCCTCTACTTTAGGTTACTTGCATTGGGGACAACACAATATCTTTTAGTTTGGGGTGGGATAGATTATATATTTGATTGGGTCTATACTTAAAAATTTTATTTTGATACTTTTGTTCCCTTGTTGGGCTTTACTTATGCATTTTGCATTATTTTCCCTTGTCAGGTTTTTGGATTTATATTTTAGACATTATTGTACCCTTGTTGGGATTTTCTTGATTTTGTGGATACTTTGTGCCTTTTTGGGGATTGATTTTTGTGGTTATTATATTCTGTGCCCTTGTTAGGCTTATTTTTTATTAACGATTTTCTTGAAATTGTTTTTTTTTGTCTTTAGCTTAGGTTTTTATAATTGTTTTTAGCAATATTTCTCAATGATGGATTGACTTACAATATTCATAAGGGAAATTGTTGTTTTTGGGTGGTGGTGTTGTTTTTGTTGGGGAATTATGACTGACCATAGATAATGTGATTCGGGGTTATGATTGTTATTGTGATGAAGTCTGAGTAATCAATTTCTATGGTGAAATCTAAGTCACTATTATGGTATTACCCTTTGGATTTTGATTGTGAGATCATTACTTGTTTGGTGATAACACTCAACTTACACGTCAATTTAGTGCAAGGCGGTCATTGTCAATATATTTACCCAACTTTTGGAGTCGGGGTTGAATCCATAGGAAAAAATGTGAGTGGTGATTAAACTAATTTGAAACTATAGCTACAAGTTGAATTCAAACAGCTGGCATGAAAAGATAAAATGGGGGTTTTGGAGATTAGCTAATAATTGTTGGTCACATTAGTTTAGATGTTTGTAATCAAGAGTTTATGAAAAAACAGAATTATGTTCACTAGGAGTTTTGGTACTTGACAGATGCTACTAGTGGTTCAAGATTCTCACGGTAGGTAGGACAACAAGTTATTTTTATCAAAGTTATGCTTAAATGTCTCTCGACCTACTTAAGCATTTAATTACCTAATCCTCTCGGACTTAGGGAATTTATATTCACTGCCCAGATTTTACCTCAAGTTAACCAACCTTCTTACAGCACTGATTATTAAATGGAAGTTTAGTGTTTCCAAGGGTCTGTTGATAATTCACTTCCCACTATAGTTGATTTCTTTCTTAAGTAAATTAAAGCAGGTGTTATCTATCCTTTCCAACCAACAAATAATAATTAAAACATCAGGATTATCAAGAAGTCCTACCACCTATCGAATCCTGAACACTCAGTACCTTATTAAGACCTAACCCTAGATCCCATAATTCAGGTTAAAGGAATTTAACCGCTCATGAAGTAATAATTGAAGCAACTAGATGAATTCATGCTTTGAAAGATAAAATTACCACAAGATAAATAGAAACTAGAGATTCTCCGATTAAATCACAAAGAAAATTCCAAAATAATGATTAAATTCTCTTCAAAGTAATTACTTTTTTAAGCCACAAAGTTAGAGAGAGAAAATATCAAAGTATCATGTCTCAAAACTCAAGGTTCGTAACTCTCAAGAAAACCATAAACAAGGCTTTAAATAGTTCACCCTAATTATGGAAACAAAATAATAAAATTCAGAAATTCCTCGTATTAGGTGACGCCATTTGTGATAGCTTCCTCTTTGCTTTGGACACTTGCTTCCTAACACTAACGACAAATGGTGATGCCCTATCATCTCCTTGACGACTTATCACAAATGTCGTCAGTCTCTTCTTCAGTTGTCATATGCTGCCTTAGGCTGACGGCATTCTTGATGGCTTATCAGCTCCTTGATAACCTATCACAAAATGTCGTCACAGGTTTCAACTTAGGCCAATTCTCTGTCTATGGCTGACGATGAAGCTGATAGCTTATCACAGGGATGACGACTTATCACAAATGTCGTCATCCACACTTTACCCCTATTTTCTTCAGATTTCAGCTCATTTTCTTCCATTCTTATTGGTTCTCTAACATATTAGCTTCTTCTGCAAAAATAAACATAAAGTAATCAAAAATGACAAAAGTTGCTTAAGACTTCGCAATTATTATTAGTTAAAATCATCAAATGTGTTAGAATTAGCTCACACATCAACACCCTCAACTTAAAACAATTGTTTGTCCTCAAGCAACTCAGCACAACTAAGAGAATACAAAGCATATTTGGCAGTCAATCATCCATATTATCTCAAAACACTTTCACCATCTCCAAGGTCAGTAAATTCGAGAACAACTGTGTATATTATTGAAGAACACCAATGCAACACATATGAATCAAGATACGACATTAATTCAGCTATAACAACCATGCATAGACTAGTATTACACTCTCTAAATAAGTTAGCAGCTAGCAACATATCTGATGTGCCCTCACAGCAAAGAAATCCCCCTCATCTCATATCAGTAATCATATATGTAACCATGGGGACAATCAAAACACTCACTCTCAGAATGAAGTTCCAACAATATATGCCAAGTACCATAGGCTTGCCCTTATTTTCATTACCTAGATCTTCAGATAGGTCAGCTAGGATCACTATTGGACTTCTCTTAGGCTTGTAATATAGGTTAGGGGATGGTATGATACTCTATGGTATTTAAAGTAACTAAGCCTCCTTGACACTACACTAGCTTTTTGGGGTTTCACTCCTTAGCCTTTTCTACTCTTCTCTTATCTTGATCACACTTATTTATGATGGGTGTGATCTTTTCCAAAATCATTTATTCTTTTTCACAATTTTTCCTTTTCTTGCTCTATTCCTCCACACTCAGCTTTTTATTCCTTTTTTATGCTACCTTTCTTCATACTCATTTTGTATCATGCACCCCTATGATAGCCACCCTCAACTTAGGCCATTTGCCTAAGTCAAGGTGCACAGTGTCCAAGAAGGACCAGGGCCAAAATAGGTTCATTGTGATCTAAATGGGAAGGTGACAAGTGTCATAAAAAGAAATAGGCTAATCAGGCTCAAAACAGGGATCAAGGGATATTATGCACATAGGGAAGGTCATTTAGGCTAAAGTGAGCTAATATCAAAACGGCCTATGATCCTTTCCTAACCCCTATCCTTTAACCAAGGTAAGACTAACCGGGCAAGTTCTAGATTTAACACACAATGGAAACTAGGTAGTATTTCACACACACACGGCACAAAGGTACATCACAAGCTACTACCCATTCAGTTCATGCAATTGTTTAGCAATGGTTATCATATCACTAGTACTAATGCCATAACAAGATGCACAATGGTGACACATAAATGCATATCACATAGTTATAAAATAGACCTTTGGATAGGTGTTCAAAAATCAACAAAAAAATGTTAACTGCCTAAGGTACTTGTATTTCTCCTAGTCAACTATCACATTTTACAAAAAATCACAATACGCCTAAACATGCCGGCTCTACTAGGAACAAGAATCCGGAGAAAAGAGGCACCGCAACAAAAACTCCAAGAGGATATCAACACCCATAAGTAGTCTTACCCTCAACTTATAATCATACATTGTCCCCAATGCATCAAACCAAAACAAGAGATCCAGAAACATACATGTGGCACCATGGGTGCAAAGCTATAATGTCAATTAGATAATACGAATACAAACAACAAAATACATTGGTTTGTCTCCCAAGAAGCGCCTAATTTAGTGTTGCGGCACGACTAGGTTATCTTGACTACTCAAAATTCATCAAGATACCTTAAAAGTTCTTCATACTTTATCCCTCCACTTAGACGATTTAAATTTTACCCCCAACTTAGAGTTCATCTTCTTGCCTCGATCATAGGGGGTGGTAAAAAAATAAAGAGGTCGGGTAATGGATTGAGCATGGTAAACCACTCGGCCTAAAAGTGCGGTGTGTTTTTATGTTGATTATCAAGTTTAAAATAAATAATATAGGATTTTTGTTCCTCATCTTCACACTCTTCCACTATTTTAGATGATTCCACAAACAAGATATCATCTAAACATAATGTGGAAAAATACTTCGAGTGAGGACCAACTAATTCTACTTCAAAATTTACACTATCTACTACATACTCACTTTTATTCACCTTCTAAATGTCAGTCTCAAGATCAAGATGACAATTGAGTGGTTGTGATTCTTGAGTTTTCTACTCAAATTGGCTAATGTCCCCCTTATATTCTTCTTTGTTTAGCCACTGTAAACATGGTGGGAGTGGTAAATCTTTTAGCTTTACCTACATCTGTTCTTGATTCTCTAAGATTCGTTTCATCAATTTGTTCACTTGAATCGTGATAGCACACATATCTTCAGCATGATCACTTTGACCACAAGCCAAACACCAAGTTACAGTAAGTAGAAAAGTATCCACATCATATTGTGAAGGTCCCATCCATGCACTTCCAGGTAAATCTAGACAGCAAGACTCAAAATATGGTACCCCACAATAATAACAAGAATCTTCATCACTCAAAAAAACATCTATCCAGGCTGACATCTCAAGAAAGGTGTGAGAAAAATAAAAATAAAAGAAAATAAAATAAATAAATAAAAAAATAAACTAAACAAATATTTACAAGTTTGAATTCAAGCAAGTAAACTAAAATTCCAACCAACTCAATACACCAAATTATTCCCAGGCAACGGTGCCATTTTCGATAACGCTCAACTTACACATCAATTTAGTGTAAGGCAGTCGTCGTCAATATATTTACCCAACTTTTAGAGTCAGGGTCGAATCCACAAGGAATAATGTGAGTGACGATTAAACTAATTTGAAACTATAGCTACAAGTTGAATTCAAATAACTGGCACGTAAAGATAAAATGGGGGTATTGGAGATTAGCAAATAATTGTTGGTCACTTTAATTTAGATGTTTGTAATCAAGTGTTTATGAAAAAATATAATTATGTTCACTGGGGGTTTTGGTACCTGACAGATGCTACTAGTGGTTCAAGATTCTCACGGTAGGTAAGACAACAAGTTATCTTTATCGAAGTTATGCTTAAATATCTCTCGACCTACTTAAGCATTTAATTACCTAATCCTCTCAAACTTAGGAAATTTATATTCACTACTAGGGAATTTATATTCGCTGCCCAGATTTTACCTCAGGGTAACCAACCTTGTTACAGCGCTGATTATTAAACGGAGGTTTAGTGTTTCCAAGTCCCTGTTGATAATTCATTTTCCACTATATTTGATTTCTTTCTCAAGCAAATCAAAGTAGGTGTTATCTATCATTTGCAACCAATAGAAAATAATTAAAACATCAGAATTATCAAAAAGTCCTACCACCTTTCGAATCCTGAGCACTCAGCACCAAGAAGTTAAAGAGGGAAAATATTAAAGTATCGTGTCTCAAAACTCAAGGTTCGAAAATCTCTAGAAGAACCTAAACAAGGCTTTAAATAGTTCACCCTAATTATGGAAATAAAATAATAAAATTCAAAAATTCCTCGGATTAGGTGACACCATTTGTGATAGCCTATCAAGAGGCTGACGACTTATCACAAATATCATCAGCTTTCTCTTTGCTTTGGACACTTGTTTCCTAACGCTGATGACAAACGGTGACATCCTATCATCTCCTTGATGACTTATCATAAATATCGTCAAGTCTCTGCTTCAGTTCTCATGTGTTGCCTTAGGATGACGGCAATCTTGACGGCTTATCAGCTCTTTGACGACCTATCATAAAATATCATCACAGCTTTCATCTTAGACCAATTCTCTGTCTATGGCTGACGATGAAGCTAATAGATTATCACAGGGCTGGCGACTTATCACAAATGTTATCAGACACACTTTACCTCTATTTACTTCAGATTTCAGCTCATTTGCTTCCATTCTTGTTGGTTCTCTAACATATTAGCTTTTTCTGCAAAATCAAACATAAAGCAATCAAAACTAACAAAATTTGCTTAAGACTTCGCAATTATTCTTAGTTAAAAGCCTCAAATGTATTAGCATTAGATCCCACATCATTTGGTACTAATAAAGTCTCGTATTGTGAAATTTTGAACTAAGCATCTCCCTCAAGAATATTTGTGAAAGCAAGTGCATGGAAGTGAATGATGTTTGTTACAACTCTAAGACTCTTTTTCTAATTTTGTACTCATTAGGAGGAGATAATTTGGATTGAAATATGACTACTTTTGTGTTTTTTAGGAAAAAAAATTAATCCATCTTAATTGTTTGTATGTCATGCGTTGTAATATTTTGTTTAATAATTCTTGTTCATACTTGTGTCATCTAGAACTTTCCAAATTGGTCATTCAATGCTAGTTTTTTATTGTGTTTTTTTTTCAAAAACTGATATTTGGCCTTCTTTGTGATTTTTGAAAACCTTTTTAACCTTAAAAGTCCACCCATTAATAAATTCCTTAACAAGTAACCCCATTTGAGCTTAATATCCTTTCTTTGATAATCACATTACAAGCCTTAAACCTTTTTGAAACATTCCTTCTTTTGAACCCTACCCTCCTTAAACTTAAAAGTTCCAACTTGAGGCTAAAAGCCTAAGATAGAGGTGGTGGTAAAACACTTAAAAGAGGTGATCATGCATTGTCATTTTTTAAGTAAATGACATAATAATAAATTAGTGATTGAATAAAAAGAGAGAAAAAGAAAAGAAATAAAAAGAGAAAAGAAAAAAGGAGAAAGTTCTCATTATGTGGGTAAACTAGAATAAAAAAGAAAGATGCATTATGTTGTATGGAAATGAAAAAGAAAAATGACCAAAGTTTGAATTATAAAATATTGTGTAGAGTTCATAAAAAGGGTAGTAACTTTTTATCCAAAATGCTTATCCTACCCTTCCATAAGTCTACATTACAAACTAGAAAAGTGTTCTCTGAGATCTCCTATTTTGTGTTTTTGAGTTAGTGGAGATTTAAAATAAGGTCAAGACTAAAGTATCATTCTTATTTGCATTGTAAATTCTTTGTTGAGTGTAAGTGTTTACATTGGTCCCTTGCTTAAGTGTTGTAAATATTATGAATTTGGGGCTTTTTACCTTGTGATGGCGTGTGAACTAGAAATAGATTGGTGAAGTTACTAAATTCCAAAAATAAGTCAAGGGGGCATGTTTGTTGACTAGTAGTTTTGAGTCACTTCTTAAGAATTGGTTATTATTACTTAATTATCATGGAGATTCCATTGTATTCTACACTTGTATTTAAAGTTTAGGGAATTGCTTTGGTATGGCTACCATGTTTGTTGTCTAATTGTGAATACCAACTAATGTCATAGTCGTTGTACCTCTTTTGAAAATATTAAATAAAAATGTTGATGTTGGTTCATGAGTTTTAATTGATAGACCTCATTCAGTTTTCAATTTTGTATTGCTTGAGGATAACTAAAGTCTTTAAGTCTGAGGTGTTGTTAAGTGGTGGGTTTGCCACTTAATTGCATATTTTTTTCTTATGATTTTGTATTGTTAATTCATTGTGAATTTATGTATGAGTCTATTTATGGTATTAAATCTATCAAATGAAGGCCTGATGAAGCACAAATTAATTTTCCATAAAGTAACTAACACTTGAGCAACATGGAGATAAAATTTTAGTGTGCCGCCAGGTGACTAGATTTGCGAGAATAGGACCGCCTAAGTCAGAATAAATAGAAAATCGCTTAAGAAGTATGGGAAATGTTCATGTGGCATCACCTTAGTAAATAGATGGCTACCCAAGAGACTTTGCTTGACTGACAAAAATCTTGCATGAGAGATAAATAAAAAAAAGTCAAATGCACATCTGGGCAAGGTATCTTATACCTTAAAGGTCCCGCCTAGATGATTAAAATATCGCCTTAGAAAATTACGGTGAACTATTTAGTGAACATTCATCATATAACATTTTCTCAATCCCTGTCCATACAAAACTCAATCCACAGCTATTCCAAGACTATCTTTATCTATTTTCTCATGCATGGAGACTAGGGATCTTTAACCAAAACCCTTGGAGTGAAGATATGGAAGCTTTGTTGTGACAAATTCTTAATCCTTTCTTTATTTTCTTGCAGTGTAGTTACTAAATTTAAGTGTAGTTCATACTTGGATATATAGAAGATATAATACAATATTTATGTTTTGACTTTAAATTTTATCTGGTACTCTTATATTGATTGAATACTTTTTGATTTATGAAATTTATTTGTGCTTAGATAAATTAATCTCATGTTTTATTGATTTTTTAAGAGAGTAGCTAACTAGATGTCTCACCCATTTACTTTGGTTAATCTTAAAATAGTTTATTCGGGTTGGGAAAGGTTAATTTAGCAAGATTTGATGCTTTAAGCCTCATCTAATAGATTTGAGCTATAGATAGTAAAATCCTATTGTAGAATAAAACTTGCTTTGTGATTAATGTTTCTTAGCTTTGTTCGAAAGAACAAGTGAGGACTAAACCCTAAATGATTGAGTAAAATTAGTGGGTAATTTTTGATCAATGTCTAAATTTCTAAATGTGTGACTAATTGTGAGTTCTTGATTTAAATACAATAGATCATTAGCAGAACTGATTGTCCATTAACAATCCCTTTGTTTTCCATCGATTGTAAAAGTCATTGATTAAATTATTCTTATTAATATTGTTCTATCCTTGTCTTTTTATATATAGAAAACCTCCTAAAAAATACTTGTATCTTTTGTTTGGATCAGCGTGAGTTACTTTTATTCGTGATTTTCTCAATTGCTAGTCATATTATTCCTAATAGGATTGATCTTGATTCTATAGTTAGGTAAATGTATTGCTAACAACCACGTATATCTTTTTACGAGGGTAACTGAGCGTTATCATGAATCAACACTAGTATTGCATACATAGGACATATAATAAAGACACCTCTTCCCAACTATGAAATGAGAATACATTAAAGATATAACCCCTTGGGACAGGAACTCAGAGTACCCTTCCACTATTATCTCGGCGCACATGGAGTAGCTAAGGTCAAGGTCTTGGAAAATAATCCAAACCTAAATGATAAGGATCTAACAAATTCATATCCAGTATGACACTAAAATCAATCACATCGAGGATAATCTAGTCTACCTAAGTCTCACACCTCAAAAAGGTCACTACACGTGATTGGTACAACCAATCCACCACTAATAAATCAATTACAGGGATAGAAACATGAATGCGCATAGTGAGGGACACACACATAGCATCACTACTAGCAGTAAGAATATAAATACACACAAGAGAATGTAGATCCAGGGTTAAGCGGTACTGAAGGGGGATGATGATAACTCAAATGATACATGTAATCATTGCATCAGAAGTCTCTACCTCAGGTCACCTAGAAAAAGTATAGAACTGGCCATATTTTCTTCCATACTAAGTGACTCCCTATCCACTACAACACCTTCTTGATATGCACCTCTGGTAACTCTAGGGCGACCTTTACTGCCTTGTGTACCACCTCTAACTATTGACACTATAGTTGGACAAAGCTAATGGTTAGAACCCTATTAAGAAGGACCAATCATATGTTGTAGATAATCCCTTGATAGTTATGCAGACTCGTGAAAAGAAAAATATCTTCTACTAGAAGAGTCACGTTGAGAGGGATCAGAAGAACTAGAATTCCCTCTATACCCAATGAACCCGAATGAGACCTAATCTATGACCACTCAAAGTCTCAAAACCTACAAACCTTCTAACTAAACCCTGCAAGTCCACTCAAACTAGTCTTTTATGATAACTATAAGAACCTCTACCTTAGAAATACCTACCTAAGAATGAATGACTATTGAAATTACCTTAATGTTGTATATTCTTAGTACCACTAATTTAAATACCTTGGAATATAGTCTCAATCATCTTGACATTATCCATTATAGTCTAAAAAGAAGCACAAGAAACCACTAATTGAACCATCTCCAACTGGTAATAAGTAGTTAAAATCTTAACAAACTTCTAGATCATCTCGGTCTTTATGAAATTGCTACATATGGCATTCTTGACAATGTGTAAAAGCAAACCTCATACTCTACAATAGTCATAGAGACCTTCTCTAAGTGATCAATCTCATTTATCCACTGTTTCTTCTATCTATACGTCACATATTTCTCTTGAAAAGTCTCATAAAATAGGGTCCATGTAAAAGGAGGGGAACCCACTAGTATACAACTAACAAGAGATCTCTATCATTTCCTAGCCTCATCACTGAACTAGTAGGTAGTATAAGCAACACCATGAGACTCAATCAAACTTAGGTTATGCTAGCAGTCTTGATAATCAATCAAAAACTCATAAGTATCCTCAACAATAGCACCACTGAACTTGGAGAGGCCAATCTAATAAGTCTATCCAATCTCTTCTACTCAGCGATCGACATCATAAGCCATAGATCTATAGGTACAAAAATAAGACTAAAAGGTAGTGTATCAACATATGAGTCCATAACTATAATTACCCTCTAGGTCATTTCATCAATTTAAGTTCATTTTAAGTATTTCGAGCCTTCCCCACAGTGGTTACTGGTCATTTATCACTTACAAGAACTATCGATTTAGTTATGGATAGTTTATTTAGATTTTAGGCTCATTTCCCTGCTTTGCAGCTTTTATTTTGTAATATTTGGTCTCAGGCAAAAACTTCTAGTATATGACCCCAGATGAGAATTCCCACAGTGCCATCAAATCTACAACATTGATTTTATTAGGCTATGGGGGCCCTTACTTTATGTCTCGAGGATTCTTCACTCATTTTGGGATATTGGTCGAGTTATGTAAAGAATTGAACAATAAGTTTGAGAATCACATTTAGTAAAAACAATCTCATATTAAATATTATATGATTCCATTTGATCCAAAATATGTTTTACAATCAGTTTGCATTATTGGATCATGTTAATAAGGTTCTTAATGAGTTTTTGTGGTCAAAAATAAGTTTTTGAATTTATTGGTGCTGGTGTGGTTGCAAAATTGATATTTGACTATATTTTCAACCATTTGACCAGGACACAAAAGTTAACCTTATGTCGCATTCACGATCACTAATAGTTAAGATCGAAATCAAACCCTTTTTGTATTTTTAACATTTGGGAGCTAAAAGCTGCCATTTTAATGATTTTTGATGCATTTTCTAGTATAATCAACATTTATTAATTTAGAACTCTATTTCTCCATTGCCCAAGAGTTTCTATTTTATTTTTCATGATTTTCATCTAATTTGAGCATCAATATCCCATTTTTGTTGTTTTTGGGGCTTGAGAGCTCGAATATGGGCTATTCCAAAGGAGCATTTGAGATTTCTTCCATATGTATGTTTTCTAATCTTATAACTATTCTTTTCTCCTGGATTCCATTCTAAAAAAACTTCTATTTCTTGATTTCAAAATAGATTTTGGGGGGGTTTTGCCTTTGAAATATTTTTTTCTTTGATTTGAACCTCGTTTTAACTTATTTTTGCATGGATTTTAAGTTGTAGACTCCTATGATTTTAGCAACATATTTCTAAATTAAAATTAAAGTTTTACCCTTTTTATTATAAAACCAATTTTCAGGGTCCATTTTTAGACATGTCTTGAATATAGCAATATGAGTCTTATTGTACTCCTAATGTTGTGAAGATTACTATCTTGATAGCGTGAGGGCATTTTGGGATCGTAGAGTGAAGGTAAATGAATTATGGACAGTTTAAATATTCCAGTTTAACATAAAGATAGGCATCTGTCTACTCTTATTCATGAGATTGTGTAATATATATGTTGCATGTTAGATAGGGAAGTTAGGATGTGATTATAAGACTGTGACTTAGCAGAATTTATGGGTTGGAGAATATAAGGGTGAATGGACCCTTAAGGTAAAATACTTATTATGCTTCTATTATCCTATTAACCTAGATTGCTAGCATGTTGGGCATAGTTGAGGTTAATAACCCTTTAGTCTAAGGTTTTCCATTATACTCTGTGGATTGTAATGTTTTCTTAAATTATGATATGGTTATGTCAGATATATATTATTAGGCCCAAGGCCGTGATTATGATATTAGTTGAATTTTAGGAAGTGTTTTATCCTTGAAATGTATGTGACCATAGTCTATAGTCATTTTGATGCTTATTATTATACTGTTTGGAAACTGGCGATGGTATGCATAGATTTGGTATATTTATGCTCACTAAATAGTAAATGGTACAATTCTAACTAGAAATATAGTTTTACTACTATTTTTCTAAAAATGGATTTATTCCTAGTTTTTACATTAAAATTGATTCTTTTATAACGGGAATCATACCATCTTAATGAATGACTTATGAGCCATAGAGATGAAAAATAATGTTCTAAAGATTTGATCGAGATATATTATGGTCCATAATTTTACTACTACAATTTACCTCATCAAGAGAGATTTTGACCCTTTCTACAATTTTCAGATAATTTAGTCCCAAAGTTAACCATGGGCAAAGGATTTATGGATTTACACTCACTTAGCTACGACTTGAGTTCCTGTATTATTATATATACATATAGATATCTCTAGTACTAGAAAGAGTAGATGTTGGTTATTAGAAATCCTTGATAGTGAGCAGGTAGGTGTATACGGGCACTCTCAAACCCCCTAGTGGACCCTTCATCAATTATCCATCATGCTAGAAAATAGAGGTCAGCGTAGGTCCTACCTTTGTTAGTCGTCTTGCTGGTGGAGGTGTGTACACTCGATTATATTATGGTATGATATTTTGTTATAGTAGTATGAATTATAGTTTTCATTTATCCTTTAATGCACATCGCCTATCACCGGTATGTGCCTATATCTCTCAGCCTTTTGGAGGGTTACATAGGTATAGGTGTTGAGTATTGCTTGTGGTATGTTATATGTTGATTGGACCTTTTAGGTTATGGAGGTATTGTTTTTTTGGGCCATGCGGTTACTATATTGTGTTATTAGTATGTTTAGTTCATGACATATTGATTATTAGACTAGTATTGAGATTTAAGGTATAATTCAGATTCCATTCTCTATGGTTTCTTTTTGTGGATAGTTATCTAATGTTTAGACGTATGAATCAGAGACCCTGATTATTTAACGCTAGTTCCTACAATTTGTAGGAGGCCTTAAGATGCTAGTATGAGTAATTTAGGTAGTGCCTTTGGGTTACACTTGTTTTTGTGTGTGTGTGCATCTATATATATATAAGTAGCTACGACATTATCGTATATTCCTATCTTCCTTCATTCATGATTGTATATCCCTTTTTGATCTTGTAACTACTGTATATATCCTTTTCTACTCTTCATTTGTATAACGGCCAGCAATATATGCTAGAGTACATAGGTTCCACAGTATGTCTAGAATAGAATATTTTATACTTATAGTTCCCTTAGCTTTACTATGTTATTTTCCAGGATATTTGGGTGTAGTTTACATTGCTGCTTCCACGTTATTAATATTTGCATTATATTTGGAGCTCAATCAGCAGTTGCCTAGTGATTACCATATGTTTGGTACTCATACTAATTTTGTATCCTGCAGATCATAGTACGGGTTCTCGTTGTAGTATTGCATGTCATGCAGAGAAGTTATGGTTTGGATACGTAGGGTGAGCTCTTGGTGTTTGGGTTATTACTATTCTCTATCTTATAACTATATTAATATCTATGTTGTGTTCACAGATAGGTTGTGTCAGTATATTTATTTAGTACTTCATGTTGTATTCTTACTATATTAGAAGCTCTTGTACTGGTTCCACCAGGTTTGAGGACTATCTTATATATTCTAGCCTTTTTACTATATTTATTCTGCATTCTTCCTTTATTTCTCTTAGTAGTTCATTACAAGTAGTTTCTGACTATAGGTTGGCTTTCCTGTGTGTTATAGTAGGTTCCATCATGACCTCAGAAATTAGGTCGTGACAACTATAGCGATTGGCTATGCACTGATAGTCTAAAAAGCATGAGTAGGAGTCTTCCCTAGAAGTTGTACACCTCATATAGTATGAGAACCATCGAGTACGCAGTAGAATACCTATATGGGGAATTCCATCCAAATAGACCAACAGATTAACTCATGATCCTGCATCACTAAAGTAACAACAAACTCTGAAAAACATGGGTTGGTCCCATATCCTCTTGCTAATAATGCTCCTTATCATTATCAATATCAGGATCATACTCGAGAAAGGTTTTTTTGTCTCATCCTCTAATTAGTCACTCTTCTTGCCTATCCTTTACCTATATCTTAGAATGAACCCTTACCTTGCCCCTTGACAAAGGATCTGTCAATGGGTTTTGGCTTCTCATCCATAATAACTCGATATCTAGTCATTACCATCTGTACCAAAATAATTTTATACAAGTTTCGAATGTTGTGCAAGAATAATACCCACAATAAGGAATCAAAGTGGAGTATTTTTCCAACAAACATTCTAATGCCTTTCAGATAAATATACAGTCATCAACGTATTGACCTTTAGAACTCAATTGGACATCCTGCTCTTTTACTCATGAGATTAGAGAACCTAGTTCTCTGATACTAATTTGTAATCCAAAAGTAAAGGTCATGATGGCACCTACACCATCCCAACTTGAGGCCAACCCATGCTTCGGGGGAGCTCATGAATGCTTTAGCCTTTCAACATTCAGCATTAGGTATCCTAAGTCTTTTTATGGATACGTCATAGACAGCGATGACATTGGGTTCATCGGTCTATTCTTAGGACAAAGTTGGTTTTATTGGCATTCATCACGGTTCTTTGTCTATTTTAGAGTATGAGATTGGGTTTTTTGAGTGGGACAACCTTATTTCTATGTTATATCCTTCAAAGCACGACATGGTGCATGAATTTATTAGGGGATTAGCACTGACAATCCATTAGGAATCAATAGTATAACTTGATAGTAATTGGGTCTTCCTCCACTCAGGTCGTTGATGATGTGAGGGCCACGGAAAGAGAGCATGCATTAGGCCTTGTTGAGGTGGTGTTAAGAGTCTATGTTAGTAGTACACTGCTATTCGTATTCCATCTGAGAGTGAGGATTCTTCTGGTAGATGTCAGCATTACTTGCATCCTATAAGTTCTACATAGGTGGCCTCTCAGTCAATAAGTGGCTCTCAAATTAGTCTTAGTGATCACAGCGTACAGAGTTCACATCGGACCCTGCAGAGTATTTAGTATTGGTCTTTAGGACCTTGCAACTATTTTGGATTAGAAGGGGTAACATCTCAGTGTATTGAAGGAGCTTGTTACGATTAAAAATCTAAGGGTCATTATGATACTTTTCAAAACAAGCCAAATAAGTAAAACTATCACCCAAACTGATATAAAAAGACAAAATAATACAGAAACTCAAGGTAAGGTTTATAGAAAAAAGCCGAACCACCCATATAGGATAATAGCAGAAAATATATATAAAAAAGATACCATAAATCTAACAAAGTCTAGTGTCATAGTGAAAGAGCCAACTAAAAACATCTCAAAGACAAAATATATAATGGACAATTCGAAAGGATCAGAATCTCTCTCTAAATATGAAAATAAGAGATAATCTAAACAAGAAGATGTAGTAGACCAACTCTGGAAGCATAGATAAACTGCTACCTAAAAAATACTCAAAACTCGACCCGAATCAGCTACCATTTGGTGCACTCATACCTGGATCTACTCCAAAAGGGCACAATAAGGATAAGTACAGTTTGTTTGTACTCAGTAGGTATCATAGGCTGACTGAGCAAAGTAGAAAATAAAGCATATAAAATACACATTATGGGAACATCAACAACAATAAAAAATGTCCCAACTGATAGATGACACTATCTCCACTAACAATTCAACAATATACACATGTACCAAATATAAGAAGAAGAATGAGGACAAAACTAGAAAGATATCACATCAAGAATAAAATACAACAGAGAATGTAAACAAAGTATGAAATTCAATTAAGAAGATGATGACGTTGATGATGATGATAATGTGATGAATAACATTGTTGCATAATGTGATGGACCTCTAGGAGTTTTTTGTAATTCTACTTATTTTCACTATTTAGAGCTTTTCTATAGCTACCTTAAGTTATTTATGATTTGCTAGGACTTACAGTTCTTTTGGTTTTTAGAGCCAATCCCCTATTTTGATGTCTTAGCTGGTTCAAATTATCTAACGGGTGAAAACTTTAGTTAAACAACCTTGTATGATAATTCTAACAGTTCCAACAGTTTTGGAACATCAATTTTATATTAGGTGGACCCTTGGTTTGGTTTCAAGGCTCCAAAACTCATTTTGTCCCATTGATAAAAAGTTAAGGAAAGGGGGAAGTGGGTATGGGACTAATATTTTATTAAAACAATGTTGAATGGAAATTTTTTCTACCATTGAGTCTATAGTATCAAAATTTATAGGGTCGTATAGTCCTTTTGTGTATATAGGATTTTGAATGAATCCCGAAGAGATCGTGGAGACTTTTCCAAGTTTCAGCTGGTGCTGGTGCATCACTTTAGGAATGTCTTTAATCGCTTATGTGATCTTTCAAACCCTAGTAAGTACTGCTTAAGCGAAAAAATGTGTCGCTTAAGCCAATGGCTTGATAGTGTGGGAACTATCGCGCAAGTCATATTTATGTTGTGTACATGTCATTATCTCATGCAGCCAACTATTGCATAAATAGTATACTGATTATGTAAGTGATAGGCGTGCATGATCAGAAGTATTGCTTAAGCAACCCAAAGTTTATTTAAGTGATACTCGTGCACCTGGAAAGGGTATAAATACCACTAGCCTATTTTTCACCATTTTCATCCATTCTTTAGAATATTAAACCATAAAAAGTAGTTATTGGGAGAATCAATTATGGATGATTATAGATCTTTAGTTTCATTAATATATGTAATTTCCCATTCAATTTGTGGTAAGGTTCTATTATTTTCATGGTTGATTTCTCCATACATTTTTCAAATTCCCTAAGAGCTTGGTGACTTTATTTTAGCACCTTTATAGCTCGAAGTTCACCTATTTTTTAGGGTAAATTTTACATGAGCATAGAGGGATGTTGTGTTGGTTTTAAATGTGAGATTCAATAAATGGGTCCCATATGAGAATTTTACATAATTCTAGAACCGAAGCGTAATAGTGTTATATGGGTATCATTGTTCTTGTTTTGACGAGTAGATTGTGATTTTTATAGCGTGGCACGTTGCAGAAGCTTTTTGTAAAGGGAAATTATTATTGTAGCAAATTCTTTGAGTTTTTCTTTGATGTTAAGGTATGCTAGGTTTACCCTCTTTATAGATTGAGCTATCTCAAAATATGATTATGATATCATGCTTGATATATGATGGGATTTAGGAGTTGGGGGTGTGAATGAGAATATTTTCATTAATTAAACCATTTATGTTATCTTGAAATTCTAAATTAGGAATAGTTCACCTAGTTTCTCATGTCCTAGGTGTATTTGGCTTTGTATCTCATCTTTAGAATGTGACTGACTTTGTTCGTCAAGCTTGATGAGATTGGATTAGTCATGCATGTTTATGGTGGAATTGGTCATAGTTTCTAATTTAGGTAGAATTTGTGTAGTTCTCTATATTTTGGAAGGATTTCTATCTAGGGCTATTGATTTCTTACTCGATATCTATAAATGGATTTAGATACCTTAGCCTAGTCCTGGTAGAATTTGTCAAAATGGAATTCGAGGGTTAGAAGTGGTCCCTTTCGCCCCACTATAGTCCAAGACTTGTGTTAGTCTTATAGACTTACTTAAGTATGATATACTCTTATTAATATTTGGTTTGGGACTTAAGGACATTGAATACATCAAATGAGTATGTTAATTAGCTATTGGAGGATAGATGTTATTTCTGGTTATTTTTAATGATGTGTCTTATATACATATGATTATCGATATTACTTTGGAATATGATTAATAGTATGTCCTCTCATCATGCTTGATGATATTTATATTGATGCGATTAAAGATTAATGGATCATAGAAATGGTAAGTCTTATAGATATGGTATGACTTATAAATAAGATAAGGCATATATATATATGTAATGGATTATAGACATGATTGGTGACTTAAAGATATGATTATTGAAATAACTCATGATTATGACTATTGACATGGCTTATGGGCTTAGTGACTTGATAGATACGGTATTAGCATAGTCTAGTGGGTTAGTGTATTGGTATCGCTTGTTGATATTGTTCATTGATACGGTGTATACACACAAGTTTTAGTTTTCTTCTGGCAATTAAAAATAATCTTAATAATATTAGTTATGGTTTGAGTATAACAGTTGATAATGATCTTATGTGCATACACCGTATCGATATAGTGACTTAAAGATATGATTATTGAAATAACTCATGATTATGACTATTGACATGGCTTATGGGCTTGGTGACTTAATAGATACGGTATTAGTATAGTCTAGTGGGTTAGTGTATCGGTATCGCTTGTTGATATGGTTCATTGATATGGTGTATACACATAACTTTGAGTTTTCTTCTGGCAATTGAAAATGATCTTAATAATATTTGTTATGGTTTGATTCTAACAGTTGATAATGATTTTGATAATATGAGTTTCAATTCACACCCAGAAAATGATGATAATGATGATGATACTATTGAGTTTTGGTTCAAGTGCGGCATTGGTACTTATGTATTAAATGAAGAAATTTGCATGGATTATTGGTCATGGTATGATAATTGGGTGATTTAAAGTTATTCAATGACTTAGTTTTCTTGATTTCACCTTTCAAGCTTATGGGGGCCTGTCTTAGGTTATTACTTTCTGAACTTATTAGATTATGGGCGCCTATCTGGTAGTTATGAATGTATGGTCTTTATGTTATTGTTTTGTATGCATTCATTTATTTATGTTGAGATGTGACAGAGCATATTTCAAGGTTTGCCCCTTTTTAACTTGACTTAGCTTATTCTATCTTGCATCTTATTGTATTTATATCATACTTTAGCTCAGTTGGCTAATGATTCCTATTGAGTACTTATGGTTTAGTGTTCATACAACACTTTTGTACCTTTTTGGTGCACATCCTCGTACTAGTTGACGCTTCTAAGTCAACGTTTGTGTAAGGTTGAATTTTTAGATCGGGTGAGGTCTTGGAGTCAGAGCTACACTTTTTCCTTCTATTTATCTATGTCTAGTGTTTTCTCTTTGAGATGGATTGTATTTTACTATTTAGTACTCATAGTTCGTTTATAGTAGTTGTTGAACTGACATTAGTAATTCATTAGATGGTTGTTGATTTGTTATCTATCTAGTAGACTTTTATGACTGTATTATTGCTAGTAAAATCTATAGTTGTTAATTTCTGGATTTTAGGTTATTTTTCACCAAGTTAGCCCGTTGCATCATGCTCTGCACTATGGTTTGACTTACCTACTGGCGAGATAGAGTAGGTTCCATCATGACTCATAAATCGTGTTTTAACAAATTGGTATTAGGGCCTAGGATTCAGTGATATTGTTGGTATAAGTGCAGGTGCCTAGTATAGTCCCGCAGATCTAAATAATGACGTACATTTCTTATATTTGGGAGGATATAAGACATTCTTAGGAGTTCTTCACTTCTTGAATTGATTTTATACTAAGAGTCAGTGTTGGGTTATAAAGAATTTCTTTGATTTCTCTTTTTCGCAATGGCTAGGACATATGCTACTACTACTTTATAATATGTTGGTCCTAAGTTCGATCCTAGGGATCTAATCATTAATCATGGATAACCTAGAGGTTTTTGATAACCCAGGGATGTTTCCCCAGCTTAGGGCTAGAATAGAGGGCCTTCGCTAGAACCTATTACTATGCCTCAGCTAGATATTCTTTTGCCCCAGCCAGCGGTAGGATAGGGACCAGCACAGGCTCCATCGGGGTTTATTTTCTCTTTAGTGCTCAGAGATTCTTTGGTTCAGATTTTGGGATCGGATGGTGGTGCAACTTCTAATTGTACACTTTCGACAGATTATAGTGATACTAAGGTGAGAGCGCAACCTATAACAGCGACTCCCAGAGTAGAGGTTCCTCCTGCACCGATAGTTTCTCAGTCGACAGTTTTCCAACTTAATATGTCTATGGAGGAGCAGTATGTTGGGTAGATTCTTAAGATTGGCTCCGCATAAGGTTTTTGGTGCACCAGGTGAGGATGGAAATGAGTTCTTTATTGCTTGTGATGATAGGCTCTGTAATTTTGTCCAAATTAAGACTCATGGTATGGATTACACTATATTTCAGTTGGACTTGATAGCTGGACATTGATGGAGAGGTTGTATTTATCCTAGGCCAGCTAGATCCCCCTTTCACAGTGACCAGTTCTCTGAGATCTTCTTAGAGAAGTATTATGCCATGTATTGTCAAACATCGCTTAACGGATTAGTTCTCAAGATTATAGCAGGACCTTATGACTGTTGTGGAGTATGAGGCTTAATTTTATGATTTCAATAGGCATGCCACATCTATTATATCTACTAAGTATGGGAATTTTCATTGCTTTGTTTGAGGATTGGTACTTTCTCTTGGCATGTCTACATAGAGTTTGGTTCTGTGAGTAGTTATTTACTGAAGTTTCTAATCATGCTCAACTGATAGAGGAGATTTATCATGAGGCCTAAGAGAGCAGCAATAAGATGCCATGATATGAGGGTAGGTTTAGTAGGAGTCGCGGTACCTTATAGTTTAGAGGCAAGGGTTTTTATATTAGGTTCCTTCCACATCAGTCATATATGCATTAAGGCTAGTTTAGTAGACCCGTTAAGGCTGCACTTTAGATTACCAATAAAGGTTTGTCTAGCTTTAATAATTGTCTTGGCCAGGGTCGTGGTCTGTCTTTGAGGGGTTTATATTTTGGTTATTTTAGTTGTGGTTGTTATTTTAGGTTAGTTAGATCTTCTGGTTAAAGTCTAACACCTAGGGCATGTTATGGTTGTTCAGATTTTGGCCATTTCTCCAAAGAGTAACCTAGTCGTAGAGAGATTATTCCTTTATCCTAGAGTGTTCCACCTATTAAGGAAGTTTATCCTCCAACTAAAGGTGGTATGCATGGTCATAGGGGTAGTCCCAAAGATACTTGTAGACTTTCTCAAATAGGTAGGAGAGGATATTTGCCAAGAGCCTAGCTAGGGGGCAGACGTAGTCAGTTATATGCGGTACCTACAAAACCTAAGGCCGAGCCTTCAAATGTGATTATTACAAGTATAATTTTTGTATGCCGTCAGTTGTCCTTTGCTTTGTTTGACCTAGGATCCACGTATTGTTATATGTATTCTTATTATCCCTTATGGTTAGAGTTATCTTGGGATTCATTATGTGTTCCATTACGTGTATCTATTCTCGTAGTGGATCAGGTTTTAAGATTATGTGTTGTGACTATTTGAGAGTTTCATACTCAAGCTGAGCTTATTGTGTTAGATATGGTTGATTTTAATGTGATCCAGGAATGGATTGGTTATCCCACTATTATGTAGTTTTTAATTATTTTGTGAAGACCGTTACCTTAGCTATGCCTGTCGTTCCCTTGATCATATGGTAGAGAGTATTTACACATAAGTCGATAGGCATTTTTTCTTATATTCATTCTAGGAGGCTTTTTTGAGGAGTTGTAAGTCTTATCTTTCTTATATTCATGATGATTGTATGGAGTGTCTGTTGCTTGACTCTATTTCTGAAGTTGCTAACTTTCTTGATGTTTTACCTATTGATCTACCTAGTCTTACCCTAAGCATATTTAGTTTGTTTTTTTATCTTGAGTCAGACGCCCACCATATATATATAGAAATTTATTGTATGGATTATGTCGAGCTTAAGAAACTGAATTCTTAGCTTTAGGATCTTCTTTATAAGGTTTGGTTAGACCAACCGTGTCTCATTTGGGTGCTCTTATGTTGTTTGTGAAGAAGAATAATTGTTCCATATGTACGTATATTTATTATAGGTAGCAAAATAAGGTGATAGTGAAGAACCATTATCTTACCTCACATTGATGATTTATTTTACAAGCTTCAGGGAGCAGTGGTGTTCTATATGAATTATTTGAGGTTTGGTTACAATCAGTTGACGACTTGGATTGAGTACAACCCAAAGATAGCCTTTCAAACCCATTACCATTATTATAGTTCCTAGTGATGTCTTTTGGATTGACTAATGCCCAGACGTGTGTTATGGATTTGATGAACTTCGTTCATGCCATACTTATATTCTTTTGTGATTATGGTCATCGATGATATTCTTTTGTATTTGAAAAGTAGGGAAGGGAATATGCAGAATTTGAGGATGTGCTCTAGCCTTTTAGACATCACATGTTTTTTGCCAAGTTCTATAAGTATTAGTTTTTTCTTGATTCAATGACATTACATGGGCATGTGATGTCTAAGGATGGTATTATGGTAGACCCAAAAAAGATTGAGGTGATTTTTAATTAGGTTAGACATACATCTATGATTGAGGTTCATAGATTCATTTGTTTGGTAAGTTATTATAGATGATTGGTTGAGAGTTTTTCCATTATTGCAGCGTTGATTACCAGATTAACTCAAAAGGATATTCCTTTCCAATTGTGTCGGGAGTAAGAGTTGAGCTTTGGAAAGTTCAAGGGATTTCTCACTTTAGCTCCTATTTTAGCTCTTCCTATTAAGGGTGAGAGATTCACCATATATTGTGATGCTTACATTATTGGTTTGGGTTTTGTAGTGATGTAGCAGGGTAGTGTTATCGCTTATGTATCGAGGCAGTAAAATGTGCACGAGCACAACTACCCAATTCATGATTTAGAGTTGGAAGTAGTAGTTTTTTGTTCTTACATTTGGAGGCATTATCTTTATGGTGTGTATTGTGAGGTTTTCCTGGATTACTGTAGTCTTCAGCATTTGATGACTCAGAGAGAGCTTAATTCTAGGTAGCGTAGATGGATGGAGTTACTTAAGGATTATGATATCTCTATCTTGAATCATCCAAGCAAGGTAAATGTCGTAGATGACGCCTTAAGCCAGAAGGCAGTAAGTATAGGTAGCTTGGCATATATTTTAGTTTTTCAAAGGCCATTGGACCTATACATTCAGTCCTTAGAAAAATTTATGGTATGACTGTATTTCAGACCCTAGGATGATTCTTGCTAATGATGAGGTAAGTTCCTCAATATTTGAGTAGATTTGGGTTCACTAGTTCGAAGAGAAGAGACTTTGTATCATTCGTGATCAGGTGTTGAGTAGTGTCTCCAATAAGGCTACCTAGATTTGGAGAGTATCTTTAAATTTTATAGCCTTATTTGTTTTTTGAGGGTTGGTGACTTGAGTCAGTCAATTTTGCATGAGGCTCATAGGTCTAAATATTTATTCACTCAAGTAAAACTAAGATGTATGCAAATTTAAGACAATATTATTGGTTGAGTGGTGTGAAGAGAGATATGGCTAAGTTTGTAGCTCGATGCCTATGTTGTCAACAGGTGAAGGCTGAGCATCAATGACCTGGAGGTTTGATCCATAGGTTGCCCATTCCCATATAAAAATGGGAGTGAATTACCATGGACTTTGTTAGTGGGTTGCCTTGTACTTTCTATTGTTCCAATTTTATTTGAATCATAGTTCATCGTTTGACCAAGTCAACAAATTTCATTCCTATTCAGATGTCATTCAGTGCCGTGAGGTTGGCTTATGTCTATGTTAGTGAGATAGTTTATTTTTATGGAGTGCCTATATCTATCATTTTAGACCGAGGTGTAGTGTTCACTTCTAGCTTTTGGAGAGTGTTTCAAGAGGAGCTGGGTACTTAGGTTGATATTAGTATAATATTTAATTATCAGACTGACGTATAGTTAGAGTGAACTAATCAGGTTCTCGAGGATATGCACTGAGCATGAATAATGGATTTTGGAGGTCAGTGGGAGCAATAATTAGCCTTGGCAGAGTTCGCCTATAATAACAGTTACCAATAGAGTATTCAGACTGCACCTTTTAAGGATTTATATGGTAGTATATATAATTCCCCGATTGAAGGTTGCAAGACTTCCTAGATAAGACCCTGTGGTACTGACTTGCTTTAGGAGTTGCTAGATAAAGTCAGGGGGATTCAGGATATGTTGAGGGCAGCTCAAATTAGGCAGAACGCTCATGTAGATCGTATACTTTGTGCCTTGATATTTGAAATGGGTGATCGGGTGTTCCTCCATGTATCGCCCATGAAGGGTATTATGAGGTTAGGAAGGAAAGGCAAGCTCTGCCCCAGAAATATTGGACCCTTTGAGTTTCTTTGCATAGTTGGTAAGGTGGCTTATGAGTTAGATTTACTTCCAAATTTTGCTATTTTCCATATGGTTTTCTTTGGTTGTATGTTGTGGCGATACATTCCTAACCCGCCTCATGTTCTTAGATGGGACTCAGTTTAGTTTGTTGAGGGGTTGACCTTCATTGAGGATCCTGTCCTCATTTTGGCGAGTGTTGTCAGGCGGTTGCTTACTAGAGGTATTCTAATAGTTATGGTTAAGTGGAAGCACCGCCCAATAGAGTAGAGTACTTGGGAGATTGATAGTGTGATGCAGTCCTAGTATCCTCACCTATTCGAGGCTTTAGGTATATCTTAATTCTTTGCTTTCATTGATGAAAGTTCTTTTACTAGTGAATATTGTGATTGCCCTCTTTATCATTTTCTGTAATTTCACTCATTTTTGCTATTTATAGCTTTCCTGCGTCAAGTCTTTTATGACTTGCTGGAACTGACAATTTGGTTATTGGACAGTTCATTTTGTTTTTAGAGCCAATCATCTATTTAAAGCCATTATTGGTACAAATTGGCTACCAGGGAAACACTTCAGCAAATCAACCCTATATGCCAGTTTGATAGTTTCAACAGCTCCGAAACATCAATTATAGGTTAGTGGACCCTTAATTCGGTCCTAAGCCTCCCGAACTCATTTTGGGCCATTTGTTGAAAATTAAGAAAAATGGTAAGTGGGTGTGGAACCCATATTTTATCAAAATAACCTATATGGAAATTTTGACTGATCCATTTCGTTTAGAATGGAATTTAATATGGTAGCATAGTCTGTTTGAATGTACAGTATTCCAGACGAATCCCGAGGGGTTGGTAGAGACTTGGAATTTCTCCAAGTCTCAACTAGAGATGGTGCAGTGGTTCAAGATGTCTTTGATAACTTAAGCGATCTGCCAAACCCAAGCAAGTACCGCCTAAGTGATAATATATATCTCTTAAGAGAATAGGTTGACAACGTCGGCACAATTACGTAAGTGATAATTATATTGCGTATGCAACGTGGGCTTAGGCAGGTAGATATCACGTAAGCGATCTACTAATCGCATAAGAGACAGGTGTACCAAAGCACGATTATTTCTTAATTGACGTGAAGTTTTCTTAAGCGTGACCCGTGTACCTAGGAAGGATATAAATACCCGCTTAGCCCAATTTTTCTCCTGTTTCATCCAATCTTTAGAATCTTAAACCCTAAGAAGTAGGATTTATTAGGAGAATAAATTGTGGTTGATTGTGAAACTTTAGTATCATTAATATACACAATTTCCCATTAAATATGTAGTAAGATTCCATTATTTTCATGGCTGATTTCTCCATACTTCTGTTAAAATCCCTAAAAGCTTGGTGACATGATTTTAGAACCATTATAGCTCGGATTTCACCCATTTTTAAGGGTAAATGTTCCTTGAGCATAGAGGGATTTATGTTGGTTTCAAATATGTGATTCCATAAACGTGCCCCAAATGGGATTGTTATGTAATTTTGGGACTATAGAAAAATAGTGCAATATGAGTAGCATTGTTCTAATTTTTATTAGTAGATTGTGATTTTTATAGCATGTCACCACGATGAAGCTTCTTGAAAAGGGAAATTGGTTATTTAGCAGATTCTTTAGGCTTTTCTTTGGCACCTTTGGAGGCTAGGTTTACCCTCTTCATTTATTGAGTTGTCTCGTAGTATGATTATTATATCATGTTAAATATGGGGTGGGATTTAGGTGTTGGAGGTATGAATGATAACATTTAGATTAGTTAAACCATTTAAAGATAGAAATAGTAAATTAGGAGTAAATAGCTTAGTTTCTCATGTCTTAGGTGTATTTGTCTTTGTGGATCATGTTTAGAATGGGAATACCTTAGCTACTCGAGCTAGATGAGATTGCCTTAGTCATTCATGTTTTGGGTAGAATTGGGCTTAGTTGCTTAAGTTAATGAAAATTTCCTTAGTTTATAATTTAAGTGTTATTTGCGTAGTTGTCCATGTTTAGGAAGGTTTGCTATCATAAGGCTATTTATGGCTTTCTCGAAATATAAAAATGGGTTTAGATAACTTAGTCTAGTCCCGGTATAATTTGTCTAAATGGAATTTAAGGTTTAGAAGTGGGCCCCTCCGATACACCATAGGCCAAGATATGAGTTAGCCTTATAGACATACTTATACAAACTATACTCTTATATATGTTTGGTTGCCTGTAGGAGATTGACTACATCAAATGAGTATGTTAATTGGATATTGAAAGATTAATGCTAATTATTATTATTTCTAATGATATTCCTTAAATGCATATGATTATTGATATGACTTCCAGAATTGAATAATTATATGGCCTCTCATCAATATTGATGATATAAATATCAACATTAATAATGATTAATGGACCATAGATATAGTAAGGCTTATCAATATGATATTGCCCATCGATAAGATACATAATGTAGATATTATTAATGGCTTCTAGACATGATTAGGCACTTATACATATGATTATTAAAATAACTCATGATTATGACTATTGGCATGGCTTATGGACTTGTTTATTGACATGACTTAATAGATGTGCTATTGGTATACTCTAGTGGGTTTGTTTATCTTTATATATTGTTGATATGGTTCATTGATATTGTGTATTAACATGAGTTTCTGTTTGCGTTTGGCAATTGATAATGATATTTATAATATGAGTTCCAGTTCGTGTTCGGCAGTTAATATTGATCTTAGTAATATGAGTTCAAGTTCAGGCCTGAGAAATGATGATAACTATGATACTACTATTGTGTTCCAATTAAAGTCTGGCAATGGGAATTATATTGAAATGATGTGAATGAATTCTTTGTCATGGCATGATAATTTTGTGATTTATGACTAGTAAATTTCTTAGTTCCCTTGATTGTACCCTCCAAGTTTATGGGGTCCTACATTGGGTTATTTACATTTCGCATTTATTGGCTTATGAGGGCTAATATTGTAGTTATGATGGTATAATATTTATGTTATTATCTTATATGCATTCATTTATTTATGTATGGTGGTACTTATTTCTAGGTTTGGCTCCTTTTACCTTGACTTATCTTATTTTATCTTGTATCTTATCGTATTTATATCAGGATTTAGCTAAGTCAGCTGACGATACCTACTGAGGACCCATGGTTTGGTACTCATACTACACTTCCTTACCATTTGGGTGCAGATCTGAGTACTAGTTGTCGCCGGTGATTCAACGTTCGTGCAGGGTTGATTTCGGATATTGGGTGAGCTCTTGGAGTCGGAATTGCCCTTTTCCTTCTATTTATCTGTCTAATATTTCCTCTTCGAGATGGATTATATTTGACTATTCGGTACTCATAGTTCATTTGTAGTACCTCTTGTACCTACATTACTAAGTCTTAAGATGGTTGTTGATTTTCAATCTATCTATTAGACCTTTATGATTGTATTATTTCTATTTAAGTCTTTAATTGTTGATTCTGACTTTTAGGCCATTTTCCACTGAATTAGCACATTACATCTTACTTTGGGCTATGGTTGGGCTTACATACTGGCGAAATAGATTAGGTGCTATCATGACTCGTAAATTGGGTCGTGACACACAACCTCCTTATACACCTACCTAGTTGTTCTCCCGAGGTAGGACCCATGAGGAGTCATCAGCCCATATACAATCAAATATCCAGTACCAATCCAATATCCATAACTCTTTTCTGGCACATACATCAATTGAGAGTTTTTAAAGATGTCATATTTTCTATAAGAAAAAGTAAGTATTTCCACGGTGGTATCAATGTTTCATAAATGTGTATGATATAAGGATGTAACGTTCACAACCATCTAGAATGTGAATTTCCAAGTCCAACCACTATACTGCAGGCCCCCATATAAGACAACGCACTGCATAGAATATAGTCTCACAAACCACAAAATATCTATAACACAGGCCCCCACAGTTGCAAAAAAGAATAGTAAAGACATTTCCATTATTAGTTCACACACCCATAACATGAGTTTATATCCATATTAACTACCCAGCCCAATCTAAAGAAAGTTAAGACACAACCTACCTCAAATAAAGAAAATTGGGTTTAAGAGCCTTCAACACGAAACCTTCCCCTCACGAATAATCTTAGAATAAAATAAACAAAACTATAGAATCTATGCACCAAAACGAAGAAAATGAAATCCATATTGCCTATTTCTAGGTCAGGGTCAAAACGGACCCATGAAATGTGTTTTCAAAATAAAGGGGTAAAACTGAAAGTCTAGTGAAAAAATATATTACCTATGATTAAAGGGAAGCCATAAAAGAAAACCCAAGTGTAAATTGGTTGAAATTATTGCTTAAATCGAAGAATAACTAATTTGTCAAATCACACAGAAATGAATAATTCACATAAATCACAAAAATCAAGTCATGTCATCTACCACTTAAAAAACTAGTTCCTTCTCGAACTATTGTTAAGAAAATACCTGAATGAGCAAAAAGCTAGGGATAACTACCACGCATATCGGACTCAACCTACCAAGTAGCCTAATCTAAAGGTTGATGTCACCACAGGATCTTAACCATTGGAATAACTCTAGAACACAACCGTCTAACACCCCTTTCTAGAATGGAGAGGGGCTCCTTAATGAAAGACAAACTCTCATCTAAATCCATTGAATCCCAATGAATTACATGAGACTCATATGGAATGTAACATCGAAGCATTGAAAGATGAAAAAGTTGATGATCTGCTGATAAATTTAGAGGCAATGCTAACTCATAAGCCAATCTTTAATTGTTTGAAAAATATAAAATGGTCCAATATATCTTGGGCTAAGCTTTCCCCTCTTACCAAATCTCATCACACACTTCATAGGCGACACACGAAGGAAAACACAATCACCAACACTATATATCAAGGAACAAACAATATTTTTGACTACTCTAAGTTGCTCGAAGTCTATATTGGATAACCCGAACTCAATCCAAAGACTCACGAAGTAAGTCCATACCTCAAGGCCTATTCTCAAAAACCTCAAACCAACTAACTTGAGTGTAACAATGACTACCATACTAAGACTCAAAGGGAGCTAAATGAGCCTCCTCCCAAATAAATCTAATACAATCATCCACTGTCGGCTCACAAATTCAGCCTCCAATACTCAAAAACACCATTTGGATCAAATGATGCTTCATTACTTCTCCACTCAAAAACTTACCCTGAATCACTCTACACCAAATATCATCAAACTGATGAGCTTGAATTTGCTCCATCAAGGAAGAACTAGCCTTTATAAATTCCATAATACATCTAGGTTTCAAAACATCAATCCTAACCATCTACTTATCCAAAGACTACGCCTCTAAGGACAAGGGCCTCTCCTGGATCAAAAGATGCATACCCATTCTAGTCGACTTCCGGATTAAGTCATTTGTAACCACATTATGCTTGCACGAATGATAGAGAATAGCAAGGTCATAATCCTTAAGCAACTACATCAAACGGTGATGCCTCATATTAAGATCTCACTAGATGAATAAATACTGAAGAATACGATAATCGATGAAGATCTCACAATAAACTCCATATAAGTAGTGCCTCCTAAACATTAAAGAAAAAACAAATTTGCATAACTAAAATCATTTGTAGGGTAATTCCTTTCATGGGTCTTTAACTGAAAAAAGCATATGCAATCACCTTACCCTCCTACATTAACACAACGCCTAATCCAACACCTGAAGTGTCACAAAAGATAGTAAAACCACGTTTTCCTTAGGATATGTCAAGATAGTTGTTATTCTCAACAAAACCTTCATCTTTTGAAATCTCACCTTACAAGAATTAGACAACTTAAGGCAAATCTTCATTTGGGTAAACTTGTTTAATAGAGATGCAATAAATTAAGAACCCTCAACAAATTGTGAATAGTAACCTGCTAAGCTAACAAAAATCTAAATCATGATAAGAGAGATAGGCCTAACTCAATCACAAACTAGATAAAACTTAATACCATTATTTCTTACCATATGACCAAATCTTTATCCTTGAATGATGGCTCAACATCTCTAACCTCACAAGATCTAGTCCTCACCATCTATGCAAGAAAATTAAGTATAATTTAGAACACAAGGTATGACAGAATCTGCACGATGAGGAACAAAATAAGGAGAGTTTTCTAAAGATATCTTATATTATCTAGAAGATAGATATGGATGTCTATTTACAAATGCATAAGAGTCTACTATACACCTTGTTCTTACACTGACGAGACCAATGAACTTGTATGCTCTGATACAAATTCTTCATAACCCTAAACCAAGGGTCTTGATGGTACTTGTTGTGGCAAGACTTGACAATTAATCTATCAACCCAACTTGACACGATACAAACCCCGAGCCATGTCGTATGGGCACCCCAAGCTCACATGAATTGGAGGTTGCCCTAATATCCTAACCCAACCATTTTATCATACAATAGGAATCGAAGAAACTCCAACTCATAAGTTAAGATTGTAGAAATAATATCATAAGTCAACATCAGATTCATGATAACTAACTCGCACCCAAGTTCACAATTATGTACAATACCTCTATACAAAACAAAGTCAATAAATGTATATGTCGGGACAAGCCCCCGACGATAGCCAAACCAAGTCTAAAGGAGTAAGTCTATCATAAGTGACAAAGAGATGAAGATCTTCCAGAGTAAGAAAGCTCACCACTTAAAGTCAATGCACTAACCTCTTTGATCTACTAATTAAAGCATAGAAAGAGAAGAAGATGCTCCAACCCCAATGTCGCATGGGGACATAGTTTCCAGAGATAGTTATCGGTTGGATCGCTAGCATGTAACTAATAGATAAGTGATAAAACATCACCATCAATCAAAATCAAGTCAATATATCACATTTCATCTCATTTACACACTAATTCATACATATAGATATATCACATGCTAATCATAATATCAAGGCTCATCATTATTCTCAAGCATTTATTCATTAGACATGAAGTGGGGGGCTCCGACCCTCTACACTTATAAGATCAATAATTCACATTATGCATAGAACTATAACCACTTTCACATCCACTTAGACTAGGGACTTTAACCATGCTTACTCATACATTATCCAAGGACTTTAACCACATAAGAAATCATTCAAACAAGGGGCTCTATCCATACACACATCCAATTGGACATAGAACTTCAACCACATGTTCACACATTTAATTGTACATGGGAATTAGACCTCATTCTCACACATTAGGCAAGGGACTCTAAGATAATGCTTACTTAGACTCTAACCACAAGTTGTTCCATTAGACAAGGTTCTCTAACCTCAAGAGATCTCTTTAAGCAAGAGACTTTAACCTCGAACAATATCATTGGGCAAGGGAGTTCAACCTTAAGGCATTCATAGGGCAAGAGACTTAAACCTCAATCCATCACATAAGGTAAGAGACTTTAACCTCAATCCATCACGACGATCATTAGTTGGCATTCGGTACTTTAACCCTTTATCCATGCACCAACATACATTCAATGCAACATTAAATGATTTTAACCACTTCAACCAATTCAACACTATACATGACCATATGGTCCTTATGGGAGCCTTTATTTCTCAACCATATCAATAGGCCAATGCCTTCACTTAATTCAACATAAAGAAAAAGTTATGGTCATCAAGACCTTTACAACAATTCTATGCCACATTCTTACTACACTTGGGTTCAACCTACAATTTAAGTTCATCTTTATATCTAGGGACTTTGCCCTTTTATTAGCCAACAACCATGGTAATCAATTTAATTACACATTATTCATAATTCCTTTAACACATCATTTATAATTCATCAATAACATTTGACTTAGGCAACTCAATTAGATATTTTAACAAATATCTTGGGTCCATACCTTCAACAAGGCATTTTCCATGGTATATATTATCAAGATTAGGGTTACTGATGACCCTCATATTAATCAACTTACAACAAGAACCCACACATGCAATTATTTATCAATATCACATATAAATATAAGTCTAAGCAAGGTTCAATATCATACATTATTAAGCAATAAAACCCTTTTTATTTGATTTGAAAATCACCATGTACACTTACTAATCCAAGTATGAAATACACGAGTTTAGAGATATTTAAAGAGGGTAAGATATACATGCCTTAAACAAGATGACACACTAACAATCTTGGCTCCTTCTTTCCACTAGATGGGCTCCCTCCAAACCCTAGCCTCTAATCTTGCTCCAAGAAACTTTTAGAGTGTTTTTGAGTATTTGAGTCTTGAATAATGAGGGCTTAGGAGGATACAATTCCTTATATAGTGAGAGGTCTTAGGGGTTTTGGAAATGGAAATGACAACAAGTCCCTTAGTTAAAGAGCTGAAAAGTGTCCTCATCCAGCGGTACGACTCCCCAAGATAACTCCCTTAGAAATCATACCCTAAGGTATGAGTGGTACGCTATGTTGTTCCCTAGGATTCTCCTAGGTCAACCATACTTTTATGGGTATGAGTGGGAACCCTTGAGTCGTATCCAAAGAGTATGACTCACCCCTAACTCAAAAGCTTTACTCGTGACAAAAATAGTCCACTTGGTTTGAGACTCCCATCTATACGGTTGAGTAGTATACAACTCGTTTGCATTGGTTAAGACCAAGGGGACGTTATGTCATATAGGAAATAGTATAAAACATGGACTGATCAAGGTATGAAAGGGTAGGGAAAGGTGGGTACGAGTTGTGACCAAGGGTACGACATAAGTCTCCAGTCGCACCCAACTCAGAGACACAAAAATGAAGTTGTTTTTCAATGGTTCAAGTCTAGGTGTTTCAATTCTCCCCCACATGGATCAATTATGCAGGAATGAAGAGTAAGGCAAATATAAACACAAGTTAACACATCAACATGCATTAAATCGACACTACGCATATTAGAAACAAACACATAACAATGATACAACACAACACATATCATGATCATCATTAATCAACCATTTCATGTCATTGGTCTTTGCACTCAAACCCACTACTTATCAAGCACTTACTCATTTCATAACTTAGGGACTTCAACCCATGGACTATCAAAGATATAAAGCAACTCAAAGAATTAGGGAATTCAACCCACTACCTATAAAAGACATGAATCAATTAAATGCACTAGGGACTTAATCCCATCATAACAAAACACACATAGTTTCAAGCATAAGGAACTCAAACCTACAGTCCAACAAGGGACAAATCAATTCAAACTTGGGTACTTTATCCCCTTATCTAACAAGACATAACTCAATTTCAAACATTGGGGGCTCAAACACATTGTTTATCAAGACATAAATCATGCAAAGAGATCTTAAATATACCTCAATCACAAGCTTCTGGAATGGGAAATAAATATAGGTACTTGGACTTCATTTCCCCTTTTACCTCCTAAGTATATTCCTCGAACTTTTGGTTTCACCATAGAACCTTCACCGAAGCTACATCTTTCTTTCACAATCGGCGAACTTGCTGATCCAAGATCTTCATCGGGACCTCCTCATAGGACAAGGAGTCTGAGATATCAACATCTTCTGAGGCAACAATGAAGTAAGGATCACCCACACATTTTTTCAACATATAGACATAGAAAACTAGGTGAATGGAGTCCACACTTGAAGGCAACTCCAACTCATAGGCAACATTGCCAAAAATCTTCACAATAAAATAGGGACCGATATACCGGTGACTAAGCTTGCCCTTTTTGACAAACTATATCACTCCCTTCATGGGAGATCCTTTCAAGAATACCCCATCACCCACACTCAATTCTAAGTCCCTACGCATCATATTCACATAGGACGTTTGGCGACTTTGAGCAGTTTCAATCTAAAACAAATCACCTTCACCTTCTCTAAGGTTTGGTGAACTAAATCGAGGCCTAGCAACTTACCCTCGCCAACTTTGTACCACCCAATGGGATATCGACATCTTATACCATATAATGCCTCAAAATATGCCATGTCAATACTAGAGTGGTAGCTATTATTATAGGAGAACTCAACAAAAGGCCAATGGTCATATCAACTACCACCATAATCAATCATACAAGCTCACAAAATATCCTCCAATGTTTTGATAATTCTCTCCACTTGCCCATTCATTTGCAGGTGGAATGTTGTACTAAGGCACGGCTTAGTTCCCAAATATCTTTGTAATGACTTCAAAAATTTGGATAAAAATGGAGGACCACGATCCTAGAAAATAGACATTGTAGCACCGTTGAACTTCACGATCACTGCAAGATACAACTTATCTTAATCTTCTGTTGAGAAATTTGTTCTCGCAGGAAAGAAATGGGCAAACTTGGTCATTTTATTAAAGATGAACCAAATAGAATCACATTGATTCCAGGGTCTAGGAAGGCTAGTAATGAAATCCATATTAATTGCCTCCAACTTTTTCTAGGGTAACACAATTTCTTTGTACGAACCACTGGGCCTCATGCACTCAACTTTCATTTGTTGACACACCATACACTTGGCCATATAGATAGCCACATCTCTCTTCTTATTATTCCACTAATAGAACTCTCTAAGTTCATGATACTTCTTGGTAGAACCGGGATGAATAGCATAATGGGCTTCATGAGCCTCGTCCATGACCTTTTCCCTCAATTGGTCGATATTGGAAACATATAGCCTATCTTTGTATCTCAAGATACCATCACAACAAATCACAAAGTTCATGGATTTTTGTTTGCCCACATTACTCTTGATCTCTATAAAGTTGGGGTCCGATACTTTCTTCTCTTTTATCTCAACTAATATAGATGACTGAGATACCAAAAGCACAAGTACACCACCATCCTTGGAGTCTGTAAGTCAAACACCAAGATTTTCCAAATGGTGAATATCTATCTTCAATTCATGCTTATTCTCTTCAACATGGGCTACATTGCCCATACACAATCTACTAAGATCATCAATGACTATATTCGCCTTATCGGGCTAGTAATGAAGACTCATATAATAGTCTCTCTATAGCTCAAGCCACATCCTTTGAAAGAGATTCAACTCCTTTTGAGTAAACACATATTGAAGGCTCTTACGGTTAGAAAAGATATCAACGTAAGCACCACAAATATAATGCCACCAAATCTTTAAAGCAAAGACCACGGTTAATAACTCCAAGTCATGGGTGGAGTATATCTTTTCATGAACTTTTAATTGCCTCGAAGCATAGGCCACAACCCTACCATGTTGCATCAACACCCAAACAAAAGACCAAAATGAGAAGTATCACAATAAACCAAGGCTACACGTAGCCTCAAGCTAACCCTTTAAGCCAAAACACTACCCTTGGGTTCCAAAACAACAACATACACACTACGCTAAGGATATATATATAAGTACATATCATATCACATCGCACATGGCATGGAATATCGTTAGATTGTACTATATGGAATGTCTATAAACAAACCAACCCAACAATACACTAGTCTGACATAGCCTCTATACAGCAAAATCAACGAGCCATTGGGACAAACCCCCAACTGACTCAACATACCAAAGGGATCACAAAACAACAGTACCAAAACTAGAAACTTGGTCCTCGAACCATGAGGACTCACCACTAAAAGAACGTAGATGCGGCACCGGATATCACTGTCGCGGCTTTGGCTGAGTACCTGAACCTACATCATGGTAAGAATGTAGACCATAGAGAAATATGTAGGTCAGCACAAGATATGTACTGAGTATGTGGGGGCGCATACAAAATATAAATAATATCATAAATTTCATAAAAATGTACATACGGACCATAATGACACACCTGGCTTGAGTGACATTGAATCACGCAACTCATAACATCTTAGATAGGAAATATAGGAGAAAAACCTCATAAATCATTATTGATCATCATAGGCAACTTGACTTACCACATCAAAACTCAGAGTAACTCGGTATTTCAATAAACATGACTCTTATGGACAGGGGAGTTTTCTATAATAGACAACCCCACGTGAGCTACGTGGAATACCAATGTTTGAAACCCCCATTGGCGGGAGCGTCATACTCTTTGATAGGGAGTACGACCTTAAAACTGCAATAATCATAATCGGGCTCTCTGGCCAATAATATCATCATCAAACAACCCTACGGTGGCACATAGGTTTGGGAAAATACCAAATTTCTCTCTCGGTGCTAAGTACTACTCCCCGACAAGCTCAGAACGCGTTAGGAAATCCACCACAACATCACAAGGGTCTATCATAAAGACCAAATCAAATCTCTTTCTCATTTGATCAAATCATATCAATTTGTGGATTCCTAACTCAACATATTTTAGCTCAAAATATTTTAATCTTCCTCAACATCAACAACGTATCAATGCATTGAACCATAACCGACTCGACATTTGGACAAGGATATGAAGACTCAATACATAATATTTTCAACAATTTAACTCATCAAAACCATCCGAAAAATACCAAGACTCATTGCAACTTCAATATCAACATTTCTTAATTTGCCATCCAACTCTCATTTAAAGGTACTTGAGACATCAACCCATAGTAGGGATATAGAATTTCCAATATCAATTATAAATTCATAATAAGGAAATAGTGGAATGATAGTATAAATCAAGGCTTAACAAATTAAATCATCATACTCTCATAATCAAATACTTTTTGGACATAATTTCATCTCAACATCATACACATATCGGATGACATAATCCCATATCTCATGGACAATAATATAAGATATAAAACCATATTTCCAATTCATGGTAAAACATATAAAATCTCATATTAATGTAATTCAACAAAAATATCGAGCATAAGATCGAAAGGATAATCTTGTTCAAAGCCCCACATACCTAAAAATGGAAGATGAATATGAACTTCCGACTCCGGAACTTTATTCACGAAAATAAAGGGTGCTTCTCGAAGCCCTTAACATGATCAACTCGAATCCCAAATCAATTTGAAATTTCTACGGTTCAATCAAGAGACATAGAAGGATGAAATTTAGAGTAGTAGGGTTGGGGTTTGAGCCTTAGGAAATTTTGGAGAAAAATGAGTTATTGAATTCTCTTAATGGACATAAATCCATGGTTTACCTGGATGGATTAGAGTGGGAATAACCAAAATACCCTTAAAAATCAAATAATGGCAAATCTGTCCTTTGATGGACTGTTTTGATAGGCTGAGTAGATCGACCATAACTTTTTTCTCCGATGACCAAATTGGATGAAACCAATTTCATTGGAAAGAGGACTTTCAGATATTTCTGTTGATATATAGTAGCTCACCAGATCATTATGTACAAGGAGTTATGATCATTTGAAGTTGACCCTAAAATTCGCCTAGCCTCAGTATTTTTTTCCTGCACATTTACTGTTCAACACTATTCACTGTTAGATCGGAATGATCATAACTCATCGCTCGAGTGTCCGTTTTTGATGATCTATCATTGGAAATATTATTCGATGCTCTACGCGATGACGGGTATCATATCTAGAAATTCCACACAGAAAAATTATTAATCACGATAAAGAACAGAATTCAACACATTTTTGTCCGAGATCTTAACAAAAAAAAATTTCGGGGCATCTCACGTAGAGAGGATGGTTATTTCAGTAGGGACTTCCATCATATTTCTCATTAGGTTAGGTATTCTCGGGTTTTCTAAGACTGTAGAGAGATCGGTCACTAGCAAAGAGAGTGTCCTTGGCAAGGGATTATTAGTCATTCAGCTTATTCAAATCAGTCTCATAGTGTTGTTTCACCTTCGGTTTGAGGTAGTTGTTTTAGTGCCATAGTTTGTAATCACGTGGTTAGACTTAGTTTAGACCCATTAAGGTTTATTCTCCATATGACCCATCAGGAATATGACCTCAGATTTTGTCGTGATAGGTGCACCTTTATTTTTTTTCTTTAACTTTTCATTTGTGTGTATTGGGTTTCTTATACCCATTGATTATCGCATGACTTTGTAGATTTATATCGATTATTGTAAGCCTTGATGTAGAGTTTATGATTATATGACTACCCTCATAAATTATTTTTGTAAAAGTGGATAGAATAGATCAGTGTTGATATTTTCCTTATGGGTGTAGCATTTGGGTTCAAGTCCCATTTACCTTTGCATAATTGCATTCTTCTGTCCTTGGGGTAGAAATTCTTGTTGATTTTCATTCTTTGGTACAACCTATCTTTTATACTAATATTTATATTATTATTGTTATTATTTGCATTGTTTGATGTTTATCGATCCTCTATTGGTAGATGATTAGACTACCAGTATGTAGTTAAATTTTCCTTTCTCGCAGTTTTTATTTGTTGGCTTGGACGGCTATCTTAATTTGATGATTTATCTCTTGTAATAAGTTGAGGTTGGTTGTTTTATTTTTCTGTTAGTGAGGCTAGACTAATTGGGATGTGAAGGTAAGTTGGCCTTTCATGGTTCTATTATGGTTCTATAGTGAGCAATTGGCTATACTATCCTCATCGAGATTTTAGATTCTTGGACTTGCCTCTTGGGTTGCAAAGGTTTTGGCATTGGCAATCCCTCTCTAGTAACCCCTTCCTGAGGATCACTAGTTTAGGGTTTATTCATTTATTTAACAACTTCATCATTATGTGCTATGAATTCATATCACCTAAGATGCTTAAACATTGATAATATATATGTACTTATGGAAATTTTATTTGATTTGATGTATTTCTGGAGTGATGTTGCATGAAACTAGGTTTTTGAAGCTAAACGGAAGAAAAACTAGGTTTTGGATGTTAAATGGAAGGAATACATAAAAAGTTTTAAGTTTTGGGCCACTTACCTGGGCACTTAATTAAGTAAGTACCTAAGAAGGTACTTAAGTAGGTGTAAGAACGTGAATTCTAGAGACTCAGAAGTAGGAAAAAGAAGAGTCTATCACTTACCAAGGTACCTACGGTCCGTAAGTTCCACCTTCGGTCTGTAGGTACGACTCTATCACTTACCAATTGAACTTATGGAAAGTGGGTGTCACCTATGGTTCGTAGGTTTCCTTAGTAAATTCAAGAGAATAAATTCCAAAGAGCTTCAGGAGATATGCAGGAGGTTTGTCACTTACTAAGGACCCGTAAGTGACCTTACTGAGTGGTTACCGACTTTAATTTTCCTGTATCATTTCTCAATCATTTCCTAGGGTTTCCATGTAACATACATACTCTCCTATGATCTTTTTAGTCCTTATTATCTACATTTGGTCAATTCGTATTTTGTTTAGGATTGGATTTTTGGGGTTTCTTATAATAGATAAATACCCTATAGAATTTGTTTAATTGATATAGAATATAGAGATGAGAGAGGAATTTTGGGGGGCTATCTTTACGTATTTTTTTATTCTAAGAATAACTTATAATGTTGGTGTTTTATTATTATTGGTTTGTTATTCATTTTAAGGCTTTTGGATTTCTTCTTTCATTATTATTAGATTGATTTTGTAATTTGGTTTGTGGATTCCAAGATTTATCTCATAACTATGAACGGCTAATTGCCTTAGCTAGGGTTATGGGAACCCTGGCTGATTAATGAAGTAGAGGTAGTTCAAGGTCATTCTAGATAAATATTTTTGCATGTATTGGGTTTTCTTTGTTCTTATTGATTTCATAGAGGTGGCAAACATTAACATCCTGCCTATATTCTCTACTTGCTTCACAAAAGATGTAGAGAGTAGGAAAAGAAGATCATAATAGTAATTTGGAGATTAATTGATGATCTAAGCTAATCAGCATCATTTACATAAGACAATTATCTTTCATCTTATAACTTAAGCCTTAAACGGTTATAGTTAATTCGGATCTCGGATAAGGGTTAGTAAAGTGACACCTTAAGACTCAAAAGGTAAAGGGTTAAATCCATCAATGAGTCAATAATATAGTTGATGGCACATAAATTACTAGATTCTATATGTAAGGTATTGGAATAGTTAGACAGTGCACGATAGCTCCATGGTGTTATAAGCCAAAGGGAACACAAGGATAGTGTTAGTCTTAGATTGTTTACAACTGAAAGCATCTAATTCTAGTTACTTCTTGTTAGTTACTACAAATCCCCCCAATTTACTTTTCTGCACTGCCTGGTGATTTTAATAAGTTCATACAAGATATCTGATGTATTCCTTGTGGGATTGATCCCTACCTAGTTTGATTAATATATTTTGACAGTGATTGTTTTTCCTTCTATTATGGGATGGTTTGGGAGACATCAAAATTTTGGCCCTATTGTCGGGGAATATCATTGTTGGTTGATCGATTGGAGTTTTTGAAGTTATCATACATTTATTTTCTATTCTTCTTTGGGCATACATTGTGTGTGTCTATTCTTTTTAGATGATAACTTGGCCAGAGGAATTATGGATTGATGAAGTATTCTTTCTTATTGATCCTTATCCTTTTGATATAGTGCATTATTGCAGGAGTGTGGCAGATATAGCATATGCTAAGGACAACCTATTGGAAATATTAACACACCATATCCACAATAATCATGATCTTATTCAAAAGGTTTATAGGTTTGATTTAGATATTTACCACTTAAAAGTAAAGTTGGATACAAAAGTTGTCATGTGTAATGTCCAATGACTTAGTTATAGGTGGTGTGAGACTGAAAAAAATTTGAGAAGCCACCTTGATGAGCTAAAATTAGAGGATTAAAAAATTGATCATACTTTTATAGGTAATGTCACGCTTAAGGAGAGCATACTAGAGTTAAGTGGGGATATACAAAAGAATGCAATTCCTGAGTTGGGGAATATTGGACCTCATTCTAAGCATTTTTCCACATTGTATTTGGATATTCAGATCCTGATCAAGGAATCCAAAACTAAAGAAAAGTGAAAGAAGGAGGAAACATATGTCTTCATTCTTCAATTTGTTAAGCCAGGATCAAAGAATTACATTCCTCATATAAAGGACAAGAAGTATAACATTCTTTATTTATTACTTGGTTCCTTTATTTTATGCCACTACCCCTGGAGCTTTGTACAAAATCAAAAAAATTAGGGATAAAATTAATAATTTCAATGTTGAAAGAGAAAACTAGAGGTCAACTCTTGGGCTACCTTGATGAAGTCTTAGTAATCAAGGTACCTATAGGCTTGTTGTTGAAGTCTTAGTTACTAACATAGCCATGTCATGCTGCAACCATAAATCAGGCATTATTGGGGAGGAAACCTAAGGTATTTTGTTTTATGTACGTGTTATTATGATTGACGTTAGAGATTTGCTCCTATTGTGTTGTAGGTATGTTCATAACTCTCTTATTTTGTAGTGGTTTTATGCATTTGGGATATTGCATGATTTTAAGTAGTGGGTGGGGCTCCTTGTCGGTCTTTTTATTTTTTTCATCTTGTCTCTTTTTTTTAAAGTCCTATTTCTAGCGGAGTCGGCATGTTTAGGCGTATTGTGTTTTTCTTCATTATGTTTTGTGTTTAATTTGGACTAAAAATGAGTATCTAAAGCAGTTGATATGATTTGGTTGATTCATGAGAAAAAGACACCCCTTCAATAGCTTGTTTTTTAATTGTGTGATATGTATATATTTGTGACTATTGTGGATGTTGTTATGGCCTTAGAATTAAGGACATGATAATCATTACGAACAATTGCATAAACTAGACAGGTTGTAACGCCCCAAAGATGATACCTAGAATGCTACACGGTGTTCATGACCCCGTAGGACCACAAGCTAACCCATGACTGATATTTGTACCTGTATACTATATAAACTACTAAATAATGTGGAAACATAAACTGAAAGGCCATAAGTTTCAATACTGAACATAACATGGATGAGATAACATCTGTGGGGTAATACAATACCTAAAACAAAACTGTAAACACTGAAGTTTGAAACATAATAATCTGCATCTAGTGTGAAAGCCTCTACTGTCTGAATAATTTGAATAAAGAGTTGACGGGACATGTCCCCAACTAACTCCAACTAATAACTAATCAATGAAATAGTGGAGAAATAATCATGTCCTCGAAGGATGAGGACTCACTTCTATTCTGACTGTTGAGACTGGAATCTACTGTAAATCTGGAACTTGTGTCTCTGAACCTATGGTGTAACATAAAAAGAAAGAACCATAGCATAAATGCATCAGTAAAATAGAATGTACTGAGTATACATGTGAGGTAGGCTAATGCATGGGTTAACATGCATGAATAATGCTAGCTGACTGTCTAACATGAATGCAAGAATGAATACATAAGTACGTAACTATAACTGACACTGTGATATAGTTATTACTGAATCTAAATACTGATGACATGACATACTAATAATTGATATATCTGATAGCATAAATAGTTGTATCTAAATGTAACTGATAACATGGGTGACTGTATCTGATAGTCCTACATATGATGGATCTATCTGAGTTCCTTACTGTATCTGAGTCGACTGTATCTGACATTCTTAGATCTGAAGAACTATCTGAGTACTTTTACTGGGACTGGTACTAAAACTGTGGGAGGTAGTATTTAATCGACATGCCCCTGATACGCCATTATGGCTGAGTTGGGGTCCAATCTGTAACCCCAATTGGAAGGGTGTCAATACCGCTCCACTAGTAAGGAAAAGTTGTGGGCAACCCTTATTTGATAATGTCCCCAAAAGAGAATGGTGGGGCCCTTATCTGATAGTTCATATCCACCTCATCAACCCTCATCAGACAGTGTTGATGTATCTACCTATGCTGGCTATATAGTTCTAGAATATAAGGATGACTTGTAAGGATCACACCCTCATCTGAGAGTGTGTGTCCCCATCCTTGGATTCACTTAGTGCTAATTCCTACTCCCATCTGAATGGACACTGAACATGATTTACTGAACTCAATATGAGTAGAGTTACTAAGTTCCGTTCACTGACGGAATACTAGTGATATCTGACAACTGACTGAGCCATGAGATCATGGAGATTTTTCCTGAGTTATAAGACTATCTGAAGTCTAAGGATTCATAGCTTGACTGAGAGTATCTTGAAAACATGACATGGCTCTAGGTACACAGCTAATATTTTGGGTACAAGTAACCCCAGGACTCGATGGGAGGAAACTGACAAAGCATGAATTACTTGAATACATAATAATCATCATAATACATTTACTGAAGTATTTCATCAAACATGTGATAGGCATAAGCTTGTACGTACAAGGGGATTTCATGATATCATGCTAATTAGACACTTTTCCTTCATCTAGGAATTCAACCAAACACATAGTAGGCATAGAATGCGTAAACAACATCATACAACAATTAACTCTCGTGATTCAATTCCAATTTAATCATTCAAGGGTTTAGTCCCAGGGTTTCATGAATCTATACCGATACAAATCAACCCATATGGAATTTAACACTCATTCATGGAATTCAATTCAATTACTCATTATCGACATGAACAAAAGTAGCCCAATCATGAAATTCATAATAAAATCCATAACTTGAATTTAGAAAAGGGATTCTTGGGCTTCATGGATGAAAGGAGTCCATGAATGAACACTATACATACCTTAGTTCATGATTTCCTCAAGATTGATGGAGAAATTTTCTTTAATTTGAATCCCCAATAGAAACCCTAGATTGTTCTTGAGAGAAACTTGAGAGAAAATAGAATATTTTGTGTGAAGAATAGCTAAATCACGTGTTATTGGGTTTAAATAGGGGTAGGAAATTGACCCTTTTAACCCTGGCCGCGTCATTTAATTTTAGTAAAATTTTCCTGAACTGGGCCCCTGCTGCGATGTAGCATTTTCACACCATGTCACTAGAAATTGACAATTGGGAAATTAAGGGATGGTGCGACGCGGAGCCATCGCGTTGCCCCTTCCTTCGTGATCTGGAATTTTGGCACGACGCGGGGAAAATCGTGTTGAGACACTGGAAAAAGGACAATTCTGAATTTGAGTGTTGGCGCGACACGCCATAATCACAGACACCTACTGGAAATTGCCAAATGCCATTTCATCTTTTGGCGCGGCGCGCCATTGACTAATATGGCGATGTTTTATGATGGAAACTTGAAATAGTCATAACTTCTTACCCGATTATCGGATTTAAGCGAATCATATATCGATGGAAAGATTATTGAATTTTCCACATAAAAAAATTGAATATCTTGAAAATTACTCATGGAATAATTATCATTCACTTTAGAAGCTACTACTAGGCATTCTTGGGATGAAATTTGCTAGAAATCTTTGGGGTATTACAATATCTCCCTCTTGAGAACATTCATCCTCGAATAAGACTGACTGAGAGGGGAAATAATAAGCTGAACATGACTAACTGGAACATGATCTCATGGCTGACAAGCTGAACATAACATACTGAACATGCGTATCTGATGCATGTGTAACTGATTCATGAATGCATGACTGAATGTTCCAAGGAACTAAGTTTCTCACAATTAGAATGCATTTCTGATGCATAATTACATAACTGAGCTGATACATAAATGCATGACTGAATATGCAATGGTACTTGATACCAAGTTTATACTGGCAACTTGAACATGAAACTGAATACCAAGTTCGTGATGAACACTGATCATGAAACTGAGTAAGCTTAAGGAGAACTGTTACCTTGAGCTTGATCTGAGTTGGTGGAGAAGAGGTTAGGATACTTGATATGCATGTATTCTTCTTATTCCCAAGTATCTCCCTCAACGGACTGATTTCGTCAAATAACTTTAACTAGAGGTACTATTTTGTTCCTCAATCTACAAGTCTAATAGTCTAAGATTTCGAATGGAATCTCTTCATAAGAGAGACTTTTCTGAACAGCAATGCTCTTACTACGGACTACGATTTGTGGGTCACCTATACACTTATTGAGCAAAGATACATGGAAGACTGGATGAACTGAGGCTAGATCTGATGGCAATTCGAGCTCATTAGCTACCTTGTCGAAACGACTGACAATCTTGAAGGGACCGACATATTGGGGACTGAGCTTATTTTTCTTGACGAATCTCTTCACTTCCTTCATGGGAGATATATTTTGATAGACATGATCACTAACCTCAAACTCGAGATCTTTCCTACGAACATCTGTATAAGACTTTTGTCGGGTCTGAGCAGCCCGGAGTCTTTCTCTGATTAACTGGATTTTTTCTAAAGCGTCGAATACTAAGTCATGACCTATGACTGAGGCCTCACTAACTTTGAACCAACCAATTGGAGATATACATCTCCTACCATAGAGAGCTTCTAATGGAGCCATCTGAATACTAGAATGATAGTTGTTGTTGTATGCAAATTCAATCAAAGGCAAGTGGTCTTCCCAACTTCCCTTGAAATTAATTGTACACGCCCTTAGAATATCTTCTAAAGTTTGAATGGTCTTTCCTACTTGACCATATGTCTAAGGATGAAAGGCTGTACTGAGATAAACTTGGGTACCGAGACCCTTTTGGAATGCTTTCTAGAAATGAGAGGTGAACTAGGTACCTCTGTCTGAGATAATGGACAACGGAACACCGTGCAATATGACCAACTCATTGATATAGAGTTTGGAATAATCCTCAGTTGAATAAAAGGTATGAACTGGAATGAAATGAGCTGATTTGGTCATTCTGCCTACAATGACCCAGACTGAATTATGTTGAGGACGAGTTCGAGGCAAACCCATCACGAAGTCTATGTTCACAACTTCCCTCTTCCAAGTAGGAATACTGAACTCCTAGATGGACCCACTAGGCTTCTGATGCTCTATTTTAACTTGTTGACATGTTGAATACTTAGCTACAAACACTGCAATGTCTCTCTTCATCCCACTCCACTAATATATTATAAGTCATTGTACATCTTTGTGGCCCCTGGATGAATAAAGTAGCATGGACCATGTGCTTCTACAAGAATTCTCTACCTTAAGTCGTCTACCTAAAACACAGAGACGACCCTGACAATGCAAAACACTATCTTCCCCTTGGGAGAAAACCTCTACTTTCTGATCCTGAACGAACTCTTTCAACTTGAAAAGGCTGGGATCTCTATTTTGCTTTTCTTTCACCTCGGAAACTAGAGATGATTTGTAACTACTCTGAACCCATATATCACCCTCATCTATATCAACTAAGCAAACGCCTAGTCTGGTAAGCTGATGGACTTCCCAAGCTAACTTCTTCTTACTGTCCTCAACATGAGAAACACTACCCATGGATAGCCTACTGAGAGTGTCGGCCACTACGTTGGCCTTGCCCGAATGATAGAAGACACTCTTGTCGTAGTCTTTCAAGATCTCTAACCACTTTCTCTGATGAAGATTAAGATTTTTTTTAGAAAAGACATACTGAAGACTCTTGTGATCTGTGAATACATCTACATGAACTCTGTAGAGATAATGCCTCTAAATCTTCAAGGAAAATACTATGGCTGCTAACTCAAAATCATGAGTAGGATAATTCCTCCCATGGTGTTTTAGCTGTCTGGAGGCATAGGCTATGACCATACTATGCTGCATGAGGACACAACCCAAACCTACTCTGGATGCATCACAATACACCACGAACCCATCTTAACCATCTGGAAGAGCTAAGATTGGGGCTGAGGTAAATCGAGTCTTCAACTCCTAAAAACTCCTCTTGTAAAGGTCTGACCACTGAAACTTGAATTTCTTCTGAATCAATCTGGACATAGGGGATGTAATAGATGAAAATCCTTCAACAAACCATTTTTAATAGCCAGTCAAACCCAAGAAACTCCTGATATCTGATGGAGAGATAGGTCTTGGCCAGTTTTTTACTGCATCAATTTTTTAAGGATCCACTCTAATGCCATCACCGGAAATGATGTGACCAAGGAATGCTACTGACCTTAGCCAAAATTTGCATTTACTAATTTGGCAAATAGTTGATGATCTCTGAGAGTCTGAAGTACTATTTTTGAGATGGTCTGCATGATCGTGCTCAGTGTGGGAATAGACCAGAATATCACTTATGAAGACTATAACGAACATGTCTAAGTACTGCTTGAACATGCGGTTCATCAAGTCCATGAAAGATGCTGGGTCATGGGTAAGACCAAATGACATGACTAAGAATTCAAAGTGACCATACCAAGTTCGGAAAGCTATTTTTGGAACGTCACTTTCTCTAACTCTGAGCTGATGATAGCCAGATCTGATGTCTATCATAGAGAAATAGCTAGAACCCTGAAGTTGGTCAAAAAAGTCATCGATTCTGGGAAGAGAATACTTGTTCTTGACCGTGACCTAATTGAGTTTATGGTAATCAATGCAAATTCTGAGATAACTATCTTTCTTGCGCACAAATAAGACTGGTGCGCCCCACGGGGAAATGTTGGGTCTGATGAATCCCTTATCTAAGAGATCCTTCAACTGTTTTTTTAATTCTCTGAGTTCTGCTGGTGCCATTCTGTATGGCAAAATAGAGATAGGATGAGTATCTGGAAGAAGATCTATACCGAAGTCTATTTCCCTTTTAGGAGAAATTCCTGGAAGATCTTCGGGAAAGACATCTGAATAATCATTCACTACTGGGATTGATTCAAGACTGGCAATCTCGGAATGGGAATCGTTAACATGAACAAGATAATAGGAACACACTTTAGATAACATTTTCCATGCCCGAAGGTAGGAAATAAGCTAACCCCTGAAGGAAGATACACTACCCTTCTACTCAAGGATGGGTTTATTTGGGAACTAAAACTGGACTATTTTATTTCTACAGTCTACTGTGGCATAGTAGGGATGAAGCTAATCCATGCTGAGAATGATGACAAAATCAGTCATCTCTAATTCGACTAAGTCTACTGAAGTGACTTTCCAAATTATCATAACCGGGTAGTTCCTGGATACCCACTGGGCTATGATGGATTTACCCACTGGGGTAGAGACTAAAAATGGTTCTACTAGGATTTTGGGACTGATTCTGAAATCACCTGCTATATAGGGAGTAATAAAATACAAAGAATCTCCTGGATCTGGCAAAGCATAAACATGCACATGAAATATCTATAACATACCAGTAGCTATAGCAGAAGAATTTTTCTGATCTTGTCGGAACTGGAGAGCATAGAGTCTATTTGGGCATTGCCCACTAGCAGCACTAGAGGTCGTACGCTGCTAATTCAGGCGACCAGACTGATATGAGGAGTAGATATGACTCTGATAAGCTGACTGAGGGCAGTCTTTGACGCTATGGCCTGGCTTGCCATAATCGAAACAAACATCTCTGTCAGCTCTGCAAGCACCCTTGTGGTTCTTACCACAGGTCTGACAAAGGGGATTAGTTTGGGCATTGCTAACACTGCCCTGAGACTTAAAGCCTAGCACTCTATCTCTGCACTTAGGAGTTGGAGAACTGGCTGAAGAAGGAGCTGGAACTGATGACTTAGGATAAAATTGAGAACGGTTTCCTCCTTCTAATTTAGGCTGACTAAAGTTGAAGCTACCTATCCTAGCTTTCTTATTCTACTTTTTCCTCTTCCTAATTGCTCCGCTATCTACTGAGCATGGGTCATAACTCTAGATAAAGTCATGTCACTATTTAGCATGGCGGATCTGCACTCATTAACCACGCTATCATTTACCCCTGAAGTGAACTTACTCTTCTTAGCTCTGCCGTCTGCAACCACATGAGGGGCATATCTGGCTAATTGAGTAAACTATAGAGAATACTCTTTCACCATCATATTTCCCTACCTGAGGTTGATGAATTCTAGCATCTTAGCTTTTCTAAGCTCTTTGGGGAAAGATTCTTTCTAAGAATGCAGTGACAAACTTCTCCTACTCTATAGGACCTGCATCATCTGACCTTTCTTGACTTCCATTGTTTGAACCAAGTATGAGCTACATCCTACAACTGGCATGCGGCTAACTCAGCACTCTCAACAGTAGTTACCACATGATGTCTTTCACTTTCTGAACTTGATCAATGAATTCTTGAGGGTCTTTATCTACTTTAGACTCGTGGAAGGACAGAGAATTCATTCAGGTAAAGTCATATATCCTAGCTGCAGCTTAGTTGGCCACTGGTTTGGCAAGAATGACAGCTGGTCTCTCATTATGGGCAACTACTGACTGAGTAAGAGTGGTAAATACGGTTCTAAACTCCGTATAAGAAACTTGATTTCCCAAAGGTTCTTCGGGCTGAGGGGCTGACGGATTTCTTCTCTTAGAAGGAAGATTCTGAAATGAAGAGAAAAAATAAATTAGACTGAGAGATTGACTTGTGATTATGCTCACTGGCACGACATGCATATTGAAAGAAGAGAAACTATTCGTAAACATCTTATAGCCTCTTGCACATAAATGTGGTTCGCAACACACCCATGTACAAGACTCTACTAGATGCGGCTTTTAGACTTACTAGGACTTTATTGAACCTTGGCTTTAATACCAAGTTTGTAACACCCCGAATATGGTACCCGGAATGCTACACGGTGCGCATGATCCCAAAGGACCACAAGCTAACCCATGACTAATATTTGTACCTGTATATTAAATAAAATACTGAATAATGAGAAAATATGAACTGAAAGGCCATAAGGTTCAATAGTGAACATAACATGGATGAGATAACATCTGTGGGGTAATACAATATCCTAAACAAAATTGTAAACACTGAAGTCTGAAACATAATAATTTGTATCTAGTCTGAAAACCTCTACTGTCTGAATAATCTGAATAAAGAGTTGATGGGACAAGTCCCCAACTAATAACTAATTAACAAAATAGTAGAGAAATAAGCATGTCCTCGAAGGATAAGGACTCACTTCTATTCTGTCTACTGAGATTGGAATCTACTGTTGATCAAGAACTCGTGTCTCTGAACCTATGGTGCGACATAAAAAGAAAGAACCATAGCACAAATACATCAACACAATGGAATGTACTAAGTATACATGTAAGGTAGGCTAATGCAAGGGTTAACATGCATAAATAATGCTAGCTGTCTGTCTAACATGAATGCAAAAATGCATACATAAATACGTAATTGTAACTGACACTGTGATATTGTGATTACTAAATCTGAATACTGATGAAATGACATACTAATAACTAATATATCTAATAGCATAAATAGTTGTATCTGAATGTAACTGATAACATAGGTGACTGTATCTGACAGTCCTGAATCTAATAGAACTGTATGAGTTCCTTACTATATCTGAGTCAACTGTATTTGACATTTTTGAATCTGAAGAACTATCTGAGTTCTTTTACTGAGACAGGTACTGAAACTATGGGAGGTTGTATTTAACCGACATGTCCCTAATACGCCATTATGGCTGAGTTGGGGTCCAATCTACAACCCCAATTAGAAGGGTATCAATACCACGACACTGGTAAGGACAAGCTGTGGGTGACCCTTATCAGATAGTGTCCCCAAAAAAAAACAGTGGGGACCTTATCTGATATTGCTTATCCATCTCATCAACCCTCATCGGACAGTGTTGATGTCTTAACCTATACTGGCTACATAGTTTTGAAATACAAGGATGACTTCTAAGGATCACACCCTCATCTGATAGTGTGTGTTCCCATCCTTGGGTTCACTCGATGCTAATTCCTACTCCCATCTAAATGGACACTAAACATGATTTACTGAACTAAACATGAGCTGAGTTACTAAGTTTTGTTGGCTGATGGAATACTACTGATATCTGACAACTGACTGAGTCCTGAGATTATGGAGATTTTTCCTAAGTCATAAAACTATCTTAAGTCTAAGGATTCATAGCTTGACTGAGAGTATCATGAAAACATGACATGGCTCTAGGTACACAACTAATGTTTCAGGTATAAGTACCTCCAGGACTCGATGGAAGCAAACTGACAAAGCATGACTTACTTGAATACATAATAATCATCAAAATACATTTACTGAAGCATATCATCAAACATGTGATAGGCATAAGCTTGTACGTACATGGGAATTTCATGATATTATGCTAATTAGACACTTTCCCTTCATCTAGGCATTCAACCAAACACATAGTAGGCATAGAATGTGAAAATAATATCATACAACAATTAACTGTCGTGATTCAATTCCAATTTAATCATTCAAGGCTTTAGTCCTAGGGTTTCATGAATCTATACCGATAAAAATAAGCCCATATAGAATTTAACACTTATTTATGGAATACAATTCAATTACTCATTATCAACATGAACAAAAGCAGCCCAATCATGAAATTCATAAGAAAATCCATAACTTGAATTTAGAAAAGGGATTCTTGGGCTTCATGGATGAAAGGAGTCCATGAATGAACACTATGCATACCTTAGTTCATGATTTTATGAAGATTGATGAAGAAACTTTCCTGAATTTGAATCCCCACTAGAAACCCTAGCTTGTTCTTGAGAGATCCTTGAGAGAAAATAGTATATTTTTGGTGAAGAATAGCTAAATCACGTGTTACTGGGTTTAAATAGGGGTAGGAAATTGACCCATTTAACCCTGGACGCATCATTTAATTTTCAATAAAAAAATTTCGAACTGGTCCCCTGGCGCGACGTGGCGTTATCGTGCCATGTTACTGAAAATTGACAATTGGGAAATTGAGGGATGGCGCGACACGGATCTAGAGCATTGCCTCTTCCTTCGTGACCTGGAACTTCGGCACGACGCGGGGGAAATCATGCTGAGACACTGGAAAAAGAAAAATTCTGAATTTGAGTGCTGGCGCAATGCGCCATAATCACGGACACCCACTGGAAATTGCCAAATGCCATTTCCTCTTGTGGGGTGGTGCACCACTAACTAATATGGTGTTTTTTTACGACAGGTACTTGAAATAGTCATAACTTCTTACCCGATTATTGAATTTAAGCGAATAATATATCAATGGATTATTGAATTTTCCATAAAACAAGAAGTGAAAATGTTGAAAATTCCTCATGTAATAATTATCATTCACATTAGAAGCTAATACTAGGAATTCTTGGGATGAAATTTGCTAGAAATCTTTGGGGTATTACATAGGTAGTAGCCTGTGATGTAACCCTTTGCCATGTGTGTGTGAGATACTACTTAGTTCTCTTTATATGTGGAATCTATAAATTTCTCAATTATTCTTATGTAGGTTGTTAGATAGTTGGTTAGGAAAGGATCATAGACATTCTTGAAATTAGTCTATTTTTATCCTAAAAGACCTTCGATGTATGAAGAAGTATCCGTTGATCATGATTTTGAGCTGGTATAGACTATTTTTTATGTTACACCTTTCACCTTCTCATTTGTGTAACATTGAACCTATTTTGGCCCTGGTCCTCCTTGGATATTATGCACCTCAACTCTAGCAAATCACCTAAGTAGAGCATGGCTATCGTAGGATTGTTTAATGTAAAACACGTACAAAGAAGGGTAGAATAAGAAAAGAATAGTAAGGATGGGTGTGGTAGAAAAAGAAAAGAAAAAAATGAGAAAAGGAAAAATAAAAGAAAAAGAGAAAAATATAAATAAACTACACACAACCTGACTGTGTGATAAAAGAATAAAAAGGATAAATAAGGGTGGAATAGAGAGAAATTGGTTGATAAGTGGACCCCAAAGTTAGTGTAGTGCCCAGGAGGCATAGTTACTATATTACCATATGTTTCTTATCATCCCCAGGCCTACATTACAAGCCGAATAAAGTCCTATAGTGATGCTAACTTAACTATCTTAAAGTTAAGTTAAAGAAAATAAGGGTAAGCCTATGGTATTTAATGAGCATTGTTGGAATTTCTTTTTTGAGTATGGGCGTCTCTTGATCTTCCCTGCATTGACATATATTATTCCATATGATTGAGAGGGACTTTATCGTTGTGAGGTCACATACGTTGTATTGCTAGACCCTTACTTATTTGGGTAGTGTAACTTGCATATAGGCATGGTTATTTATTGCTAATATAATGCCATAACTTTATTTCTTTGCATCATATTGTCGTGCTTTATGTATACACATAGTTTGTTTTTAAGTATTGAACTTGGAGAGGTAAGTTTTTTTATCAAAATTTGATGATTGACTATCATAGGTATCTTAGGTTTCTCTTTGTTAAGCATCTCTATATATTGTGTTGTGTTTTTGTTGCCTGAGGACATGCAATGTTCTAAGTTGAGGGTCTTCATGTACTCAAAATCCATAGAACCTACTATGCTTAAATATGTAAATATGCATGTACTTATGACTATTTTATTGGATTTGATGTGTTTTTAGAGTGATTTTTTTGCAGAAAACTAGGGTTTTGATGATAAAAAGGAAGAAAAACTATGTTTTAATTTCTAAACGGAAGAAAAACTAGGTTTTGGATGCTAAAAGAAAGAAAAGATGAAAAGTTAAAGTTTTGGGCCACTTCCCTAGGCACTTACTTTAGAAGGTGTCCAAGTAGGTACTGAAGTAGGTGTAAGAATTTTAATTCCAGAGGCTCAGATAAGGAAAAAGAAGACTCTATGACTTACCAAGGGTACCTACAGTCAGTAGGTACCACCATAAATCCATGGGTGGCCTTAGTAAGTGCCTGAGGGTCAAGTCTAGAGATCTTCAGTAGCTATGAAGGAGGTCTTTAACTTACTAAGGACCATATACGGTCTGTATATTGCATATACAGTCCATAGGTGACCTTAGTAAGTCTTCACCGAATTCAAATTTCTCAGATCATTACAAAATAGCTTCCTAGGGTTTTCATGTAACCTACATACACTCCTATGATGTTTTAGTCCTTATTATGTATCTTAGTCAATTTTTTCAATTTTATTTAGGATTTGATATCTAGGGTTTCTTATAATCTATAAATACCCTTTAGACTTTAATTAGTATATATATAATAGAGAGTTTAGGTAAGTCCTTTTGGGGGATAAGTTTACATCATCATTTCATTCTAAGATTAACTAGTAATCTTAGGATTTTATTGTTCTTGGTTTGTTATTCCGTTTAAGACTTTGGGATTTTTTCTTCCAATATTGTGAAATTGATTCAATAATTTTGTCTGTGGGTTCCATGATCGATCTCATAACTATGCATAGCCAAATCCTTTAGCTAGGGTTGTGGGAACCCTAGCAGATTAGAAGGTAGAGGAAGTTCCAACTAGTTATAGATAAAAATTCATAAATGTATTTGGTTTTCTTCATTCTTTTTTATTTCTTAGCAGCGGCGCGTTAAGATCCCACCTATATTCACTACTTACTACACAAGAAAGGTAGAGAATAGGAAAAGAAGATCACATTAGTAATTTGGAGATTAATTGTTGATCTAGACTAATCAACATCATCTACTTAAGATTGTTATCTTTCATCTTATAACTTGAGAATTAAAAGATTAAAGTTAACTAGGATCTAGGATAAGAGTTAGTAAAGCGACACCTTAAGAATCAAAATATAAAGGGTGAAATTCATCAATAAGTCCACAAGACAGTTGATGATACATAACTTATTAGATTCTGCATGCAAGGTATTGGAATAGTTAGATAGTGAATGATAATTCTACAAATTAGAAGCTAGTGGAACACAAGCCTAGTATTCTTCTTAGATTTTTAACAACCAAAAGAATCTAATTCTTTTACTTCTTACTAGTTACTACAAATCCCTCTATTTACTTTTCCGCATTGTCTAGTGATTTCAACAAGTTTAACAAAAATATCTGACATATTCCTTGTGGGATCAACCCCGACCTAGTTGGGTTATTATATTTTGATAGCGGCCACTTTATCCTTCCGAGGGGGGGTAGTTTGGGTGACATCACAAACTGTGTAATGGTTTGATGTTGATATCGAGAGTCTTTGGATTCATCTTTCAGGTTTGCTGGGTTCGTCTCCTAGTAATGGTTTTCTTTTTGCATTTTTGTTGAGTTGGATATTCTATTCTTATCACGATATGTTTCTCGTCTTAGTTGAGTTAAGAGAGTTTGAGATAGGTGATATTTAATATGACTGATTCTTAAGATGGTAGTTGAGTATTCATTGCTAAGGTGGAGTAATAGATTGACCAACTTTTGACTAATGTTGCATTTGTCTATTTCATTATATTATGGCAATAACAATTGTTCTTTGTAGCCCTGGCAAGTTCTTAAGTATTGCACTGGTGGCTTGTGCCCTCTAGCAGTTATAGAGTTTGTTTCTTATCTTTTGATCTAGTGATTTATCCTCTATTATGATTTTATTCTTCAACTACATTTCATAATCCATAAAAGATATTTTTATTTAGATTTTAAGGTTGATTGTATAGTTGGCCTGAGATCAGACTTGTTAGCTCAGCAAAAGATTTGACACCTTAGAATGGAGATTTGGAGGATATGATAAATTTGGAATGTGGATTCCTGCCTATCTTCCAGGTAGTTTCAAAAAGTTGAGATCGGACGGTTCAACCTTGGTGTTGAGATTCAACTAGGAGTTGTAGAGCTTGGGTATAGACTTCATTTACAGTTTTCTTTTAGTGGGGATTCCATTTATAGGTTGTCTACACCTAAACCTATCCTACCTACTTTGTCTTCATTAGTTCAGATGGATTATGGTTGATAGTTGTTCATATAATAGTTCGTGGACATTGTATTAGCTTTTTTATCTTTGACCTCGAGTTTCAATTATCATTGTGATTTTAGATGATTTACTCAAAAAGAGTTATATACTTGAGTCGGATTCAACATGGTTTTACCTTCAATTGGTGGGGCATCCTGGATCGGATCATTCAATAATGAGCATCTGTACTTTAGACTCTAGTCTGACAGTTTTGAGGATCATCCAAGCTAGTTGTAGTGTTGACTTAGCTTGTAGACCTTGGTTATTTATATTTATGTACCCATATAGTTCCTTAGGGGCTTATTCTCATGCTTTTCATTATGGATTTTAACTGAATTGGCTTCAATTCTTCAAGGTTAGTGTGATGGAGTTGTGTTGGCAGGACTAAATAGACTTTTTGCTTGTTTTAGAGTGGATAGAAGGTTTGGAAATGCAAATGAAGGTTATATATTTTTTTGGAGTTGGTTGCACGAATCATGCCATGATTTTCCTTTGGCTTACATGATTTTTTTAATTTAATTGTGTTGGGATTTTCGTGGTATCAATGTATCATTATTTTGATTTGTATGCATCAGCCTTCCTCAGTTCAGTTTGAGGCTAGTTTGTGGTTGTTGTTTAATTTTGGCTGTTTGAGAGAGAAATGTAAAAGTTTGTTGGAAAAGAGATACCGGTGGTGAAATCCCTTAGAAGTTTACTTTATACTAAGAGGTAATCTAGGAAGTCATGCTAGTAGCATGTTCTCCAAATACGTCATCCCTTTGAGCTTTTGTTATCTTTGTATCCATTGACTCTCACAGGAAAAAACCCTTTTAGTATTGAATATTGTAATGACCCTCTGGGTCATTTACTTAATTTGCATGCATTTTTAATATTTTGAGCCTTCCCATAGTGGCTACAAGTCGTTTATGATATTCTAGAACTGTCCATTCATTTATCAGACATATTGTTTTTATTTTAGGCTCATTGCCCTATTTGGAATCTTTCATTGTTTAGGATTTGGTCTTAGGCCAAAATTCCTAGTATATCACCACGAATGAGAATTTTGACAGGGCCATCAGCTTTGGAACATTGATTTTAGGCTAGAGGGACCGTTGGTTCAGGTCTTGAGGTTTCCACACACATTTTATGCTATTGGGTAGAATATGTAAGAAATGGAACTATAGGGGTGTGACCTACATTTATTTTAAACGATCGGGGGAAGTTGTGATGATTCTGATGGATGCGGAAAGTGTTTTATGATCAATTTGCACTGTTGGATTATGTTCATAGGGATCCGAATGACTTTTTCGGGGTCAAAAATAAGTTTTTGAATTTGCTAGTGTAGGTGTGATCGCGAAAGAGAACTTTTGACTGTATTTCCGACCATTTGACCATCTGTCTAGGTCGCAAAATCAAACCTTGTGTTGCGTTTGCGACCGTTGTTGATGGTTAAGAACAAAATTGAACCCTTTTCGTATTTTTGACATTTAGGAGCAAGAAATCTAAAAATTTTATGATTTTTTATGCATTTTTTTACGTACAATCATAGTCCATCAATTTAGAACTCTACTTTTCGATTATCCAGAACTTCTATTTAGTTTTTAGTGATTTCCACCCAAGTTTAGAATCAAAACCCCATTTTCACCTTTTTGAGGGCTTTGGAACTCGGATTTGGGCGATTAAAAAGGAGTTTTCAAGATTTATTTCATGTATAAGTTTTCTAATCTTTTAATAAATATTTTCCCTTCGATTTCATCTTCAAAAAAACTTCAAATTCTTGATTTCAAAATAGGTTTTGAGAATTTTTGTAGGTAAAGCTTGAAAATAGTGTTTCTTTGATTTTAACCTCATTTTAAACTCAATTTCGTATGGATTTTCAGCTGTAGACTCCTATTAGTTTGGGGAACATATTTCTACAAAAAAATTATGGTTTCACCCCTTTTATTTTTTAACCCAATTTTAGGGCCCCTTTTTAGATCCATCTAGAATATAGCAATATAGATCTTGTTTTATTCCTAATGACGTGTAAATTATTGTCCTAATAGCATGATGTAATTTTAGTATCATAGAGTGAAGGCAGACAACTTGTGGATGATTCAAAGTTTGTGGTTTGGCATCAAGGTAGGCTTCTATCTACTTTTCTTCATGAGACAGTGTAATATATATGTTGCATGTTAGAAAGGGATATTACGATGTGATTGTGGGTAGAACATCATGACTTAGCCAATTTATGAGTTCTGGAATAGAAGGGTGAATCGACCATTAAGGAGAATACTTAATATGCTTATAGGTTCCTATTACCCTAGGTTGCTAGCATGTTATATGTAGTGGAGTCTAATAGCCATTTAGTATAAGTATTACTACGATACTCGATAGATTATGATGGTTTTTTGGATTACGATATGGTTATGTTGGATTTGTATTATTGGGCTGAAGGCCCTGGTTATGATAGTAGGTAATTTTAGGAAAGTGATTTATTCTTGTAAAGGATGTGACCGTAGGCTATAGATATTTTGATGCTTATCGTTACACAATTTGGATATTGGTGATGGCATAAATAGATTCAGTACGTCTATGGTCACTATACAGTAAATGGTACGATGCCAACTAAATTCATGATTTCACTATTATTTTCCAAATTAGGGATTTATTCCCATTTTTTACTTTAAAATGGATTCCTTCATAACACAAATCGTACCACATTAATGAATGTTTTATGGGCTATTAAGACTAAAAATGATCCTTTAATGATATGACCAAGATAGATTTTGGTCCACAATTTTAATGCTACTATTTACTTTGGCCGATAGAGACTTAGACCCTTTCTACACTTTTATAATGATTTAGTCCTGAAGTTTACCCTCGGGCAGTGAATTTATATACTTACACTCTTTTAGCCACAACTTGAGTCCGTGCATTATTATATATACATATACACATCTTTAGTATTAGACGGAGTAGATGATGATGATGATGGATATTTGAAATATTGTATTGGAATCAAGTTAGTGTATATAGGTATTCCCGAACCCCTAGGGGAACCTTTGTTCATGAGCCATCATGCCTGAGAACAATGGTCGTCGTAGGTCCTACATTTTTTAGCCATCAAGCTGGAGTAGATGTATACACTACGTTACATAGTGGAACTTGGTCTAGTTATAGTAGTATGAATTATACTTTGCATTAATCTTTGCATGTGCATTGCCTATCACCAGTATGTTCCTATAGCTATCAGCTTTATGGTGGATTGAATAGGTATAGGTGATGAGTATTTCTTGCATGTGATTTGTGTTGATTGGATTTTTGGGTTATGGGGCCCGATTTTGGTATTGATTTTCTAGGCTAATTTGTTATTGTATTGTGTTATTATTATGGTTAGTTCATGGCAGGTTTATTACTTGGCTGGTACTGAGATTTAAGGCATGATTATGATTCCTTTCTTTGTGGTGTTTTTACTATGGATAATTATTTCATATAGACGTATGGATTAGAGACCATGATTATGTTAGCACTAGTTCCTAGTATGATTAGAGTACTTTAGATACTAGTATGACTACTTTAGGTTGTTCCTTTGGGTTAGATACTACTCTATATATCCTTCTTCTCCTATACATTTGTATAATGGAATATGATATACAGTGAAATACATAGGTACCGGAGTATGGATAGAATACAATAGTTTATCCTTCTAGTTTCCTAATCTTTACTATGTCAGTCTCCTTAATATTTGGAAGTAGTTAACATTCTTGCTTGGATGTTACTTATATTATCATTATCTTTGGAGCTCAGACGGTATTTTCGACTAAGAACCATGTGTTTGATACTCATACTACATTCTGCAACCTACAGATCATAGTACGGATCTCGGTGTTGTTGTGTGCATCATGTAGAGCAGCTATTGTTAGGAGACATAGGCTGACCTTCTGTCATTAGGAGTATCACTATTCTCTATCTTATGTACTAGACTAATCTCTATGTTGTATTCTCAGATGGGTTGTATCAATATATTCATTTAGTACTTCATATTGTAGTCTCATTATTTTAGAAGCTTTTGTACTGATTCAACCAGGTTTTGGGACTGTTTTGTGTATTTTAGACTGTTTACTATATTTATTTTGTATTCTTCCTTCATTTCTCTTTGTATCCCGTTAGTAGTATTTTTGGACTACGGGGTGGATTACCTACTTATGGGGCATATAGGTGCGATAATGACCTAAGAAATCTGTTCGTGACAATGACAATGGTTGGCTATACCTCGATAGTCTAAAAACATGAGTAGGAGCCTGCCCTAGCGGTTATACACCTCATGTAGTATGAGAACCATCTCGTACTTAGCATAATACATATTTGTTGAATTCTATCCAATTAGACCAAAAAATAAATCACGATCTTGCAACCCTAGAGTAACAACAAAAGTCTGAGAATCTTAGGCTGGTCCTATATCTTCTTGCTAATAAGTCTCCTCGTCATGATTAATCTCAATCTTAGGCTCGAGAGAGGTTGTTCCATGTCATCCTCTATATAGAGTCACTCTTCTTCCTTGTCCTCTATCTTTGTCTTGGTTGCGAACCCCTACTTTTATCCCTGACAAGGGCTCCAACAACAGGTGTTGGCTTCTTATCCTCAATAACTCTAGATCTAGTCCTCACCATGCCACAACCTAATTTATGATTCATGATGACACCTACCATATCTCGCCAGTAGGTAAGACAAACTGTAGCCCGGAGCTATAAGAAATGGCCTAATTTAGTAGAAAAGGGATTATGAGGCTCAACATATTTAAGACTTGTAATAATAACCAAACAATAAATATAATCCAAGAGATAGATAAAACAAAGACAACCATAGCACGACCTAGTAATGTCGGTACAAGAGCAACAACAAATATACTTTAAGTTGTAAAATAGTTAGCACAAGCTCTCTTGTAAACAAAAGACTAGACAAATATAAATAGATGGAAGAACGGGAAAATCTGACTAAAGAGCTCACCCAATCTGTGACATCCAATCAAAATACGATCGTCGAATCAGTGACGACAACTAGCACTAGGATTTGTACCAAAAAGATATAGTACTATAGTATGAGTACATATGACACGAGTACTCAGTAGGTATCATCGTCCGACTAAGATTAATCATGATATAAATAGGATAAAATCCGAGATAAAGCAAGCTAAATAAAGTAAAGGGGAAAGTCAAGAAATTAACTCCAATACTGTTGTGCATAAATAAATCAATAACTCCAAAATAGAAACATAACGATTACACAATTACATCTATTAATTGGACACCATAAGATAATAAGTGAGGAAAAGTGAATAACCTAACGCTGGACCCCATAGGCCTGGATGGTACTATTAGGGAAAGAAAATAACTCAATAAGCATAATTGACAAACTCCTACAATGTTCACAAGTCCATTCTTAGCATATCACATCATAACAACTCTTAATTGACGGACTTGAATCGGTGCTCATTTCATCAATAGCATAATCAATTGTTGGACTTGATTTGGTGCTCGTATTATCAATATCATAGTCATTTGTCGGACTTGAAACGGTTCTCATAGCATAAATATCAAAGTCAATTGCTGGACTTGAACCGATGCTTATATTAATACAATTAAATTACTGTTCTTACCATATCTAGCATCAACTAACAAAGTCAAACCATCGCGATCGTGAAGTATCTAATTTCCTCAAATCCCATATAAGAATTTCAAAAAGTAAAACAAGCGCATAAGGGTCTACTAAAACTAGCTCAAGTCTTTGTCTAAGATGCGCCAGAGGGGCCCACTTCTAATCCCCGAAGTCCATTACAAGGCAAATTTTACCGCGAACTAGGCTAAGGTATCTAAATCCACTATTAAATGTTAAACAAGCCTTAATTATCCCTAAGATAGAAATTATACCTAAGGAATGAGAAACTAAGTCAATTACGCCTAAATTACAGTTTCAGGATAGCCTAAACAGTCTAACTAACCCAAATATTTGATGATAATACCTCCAACAACTAAATTCCATCCCAAATCTTCCATAATATCATAAGTATTCTACAAAATAGTTCAATCTATGAGGAGGGTAAACCTAGCCTACTTGGCCGCTAAAGGAAAGCCCCAAGAATCCACTAAACCACCAATTTTCCCTTTCGAGAACCTTCCGCATGATGCAACACTATCAAATTCATAATCTACTCATCAAATGAGAAAAATGATACCCATATTATACTATTGTGCTTCAGTTCCAAAAAGCAAGTAAAATCCCATGTGGTGCCCGTTATGGAATTGTATAATTGAATTTAACACAATATCCCCCTATTATCATGGAACATTTACTCTCAAAATGAACATTTACTCTCAAAATGAGTGAATTCCAAGTTCTAGTGTGCAAAAATAACATCACATAGATTTTAGGGATTTAGCAAAAGTGTCAAAAACAACTTTGAAAATAATGGAATCTTACCCCCAATTCTATGAAAAGTCGTGTACATAAACTTTATCCAAGCTCCAATATTACCCACAAATATTTTTCCCTAAGATTTCTCACTTTTTAGGGTTCCAATATCTTAGAAATGGATGAAGAGTGGAGAAAAATAGGCTAAGTGGGGCATTTATATCCTTCCCAGGTGCACGGGTATCGCAAAAGTGAACTTCGGGTTGTATAAGTGATACTTGTGCTCTGACACCCATATTGCGTACATGATCAGCCTATCGCTTACGCTATATGAGGCTAGTTGAGTAGATTCCATATACACGATAATAGTATAGCTTAGGCGATACTTGCCCTACTGCCAAGACCATAGCATAAATGGCACACCTTGTTGCTTAAGAAACAGTCATTGGGGTTCGCCAAATAACTTAGGCGATCAAGGGCATCGCTTAAGCGCTGCACCAGCATTAGTTGAGACTTGGAGAAATTCAAAGTCTCCGCCAACCTCTCAGGATTAATACGGATTCCCATATACGCAAACATACTATGCTACCCAACAAAACTTGATGTTCTAGATTCAATGGCGCAGTAGAAATTTCCTACAAGATCATTTCAACAAAAAGTGGGCCCCACACCCACTTGATATTTTTTATAACTTCTGATGAGTAGCTCGAAATGAGTTTGTGAGCCTCTAAACCAAAACCAAGGATCCACGTACCTTAAAATCATTGTTCTGAAGCTTTTAGAACAGTCACAATTGACATACAAGGTCGTTTGATAAAGTTTTTTGCCCTATAGCTAATTTGAACCAGTAAATACTTCAAAATAGAGAATTGGCTCTATAAACTAAATGAACTGCCTAGCGACCGAACTGTCCGTCCCAGCAAGTCATAGATGATTAAGGCAGCAAGGAAAGATCTAAATGAAAAAATTAGTGAAAACACAAAAAATAACAGTTATTACAATATCCACTGCTAAAAGAATTTTCATCCACTAAAGTAAAAAGTTAGGATGTACCTGAATCCTCGAATAGTTTAGGAAATTGGGTCCACATCTCGCTCTTGATATCCTAAGTAGCATCCTCTACTAGGTGATGTCTTCACTAAACCTTATCTATATGAATCTCCCTAGTGCAAAACCGTTTTACATCACTCATAAAAATGAGTCTAGGCTCCCCCACAAAGTTCCATCGCTCATCTAATTGAATTGATGTCATGATCCAATTTATTAGTCACAATGGCACCTACTAAGTCCCGCCAGTAGGCAAGCCAATACCATAATCTAGTGCTATCGCAATGAGTTAATTGTGTAAGAAATGCCAACATTGGCCAAATTTAAAAAACATAAGTAAGAATATAAATAAAGTGTTCTAATATAGATAAACAATCATCATAAGATACTAAACCCATGAAAAGGTAAAGCCAGTACAAGATCATCCATTGTCTATAATTCAACCCAAAAGACTTTTATGAATATAGTCAATACATTTGTCTCAAATACTTAAGACTGGATCTAAAAGATAAAGGGAAAATGGGCGACTCAAAAATCCATGAGTTCACCCTATCTCCAAAAATTAATCGTCGCATCAGAAATGATCAACAAAGATAGCATGTACTAGAATCTAAATCAAAAGGTACAAAAGTGTAGTATGAGTACCAAAATATTGGGTACTCAGTAGGCATCAGTAGCTAGCTGAGCTAAGTCATGATATAAAGATGATATAATGTAAGATAATCTTAAATAGGACAAGGTAAGGAATCAAACCTGAATAATCTGCATCATTATTGTATATTATAAGTAATTAAACCAAAATAACAGTATAACATATGGCATCAGCATATGCAAATATCGTCATGCATAACAAATAGACAATTTGGAACCATAACACATCATAAGGAACATACAAAAGCAAGTATAGGTAACAAGTTGGTGCCCATATACGAATAGGTGCAAAAAGAATTCAATCACTGCATCCCATACTACAAGAGAGTAAACTAAGAGATATAATAATAAGGTATTTAATAAATAATATATCTAAATGTCATCGTTATTCCACCATACTCTACATTTAACTTTAATCAGATAATTTATCCAACTTCCATTAGATACCAATATTGACTATACAATCATATTCCATATTATTTCCATCATTACCTACTTATCATTAATACTCATTAGCCATGGTTTATCAACTAAACAAAGATTATAAACTATTCCCTTCAACTTTTAGCCATCATAGTCATCCATTGGGAAACTATTCACCATATAGACATTTTAAATAGCTAACACCCCTTAACTAGCTATTATTTATCACTAACATTACTCACTAAGTGAATCCTTACTTTACAACTGGTTACCTCTTACCAACTAGTCTATATTAGACATCCAAACAATTTCCATCACGAATCCTCGGTTATCATTAATCATTAACTACACCACTCAATATGTGTTTAGCACTAGTGAGCTATAACCTATATCCAAACGCCAACAACCTACCCCATAAATACCAATAAATGCATATACATAAGAGCATAAAATTGTCTTACATAGGGCAAATCAGACTCAAACTGGTATATGAACACATAGGCACCTCAGCAATCATCCTGCATATTTTTCGGGTATATCATCATATTCACAATATCCTCCAATCTTACCTGGGATTAATAGCATCATCATAATCTCCTTCATCCTTATCGGGCATTATTATCATCATCACACTCTCCTTCAATGGTATCGGGGATCAGTATTATTGCAATAGACAATTTAATATCGATAATAATGAACAATCCTACGAGGGCTAAAGTAAGTGACAAGTGATGTAAGGTGTATTTATGCACTCTAAGCATTGCTATTCTAGCTTATTAAGCCTTTTTAGGATAATTTGTTTGCTTTATATGTTGATATGATATAAACAAACATCTATGTACCCAAGTGTGTGATTACAATATTCAAAGTGAATTTCAAACAAGTTTGTACTTAATTGAGTCAGTCAGAGTTCAACCGAGGAAACTAGTTTTACTAGCTTGAGCTAGTTGTGTGTCTAGTTTGTTTCATTTGATTCTAATGTGTTAAAGTAGATCCAAATGGTTTGTGTTTGTAATTATATGTTAAAAAAGTTGTTGTAATGTGCAATGTTCAATTGGATTAAGTCTATATTCGAAAAAATTATTGAAGATCATTGCGAACAAGCATTACCTTAGCTCTTGTTTGGATTCATCGTTGAGGATATTGTGTTGTTATGATCACTAAGATGTGGTGTGTGATTATGTAGAAAGATTTGTGAGATGAATATGGTGATATATTTGGAAATTCATTGTAAATACACTACAAAAGGCATGGGAAAAAAATAGGACATTCAATACTTACCCAAAATTTTGGAAGCAACTTCTAGTGAACCGACGCGAACTAGATGTGACACACCACTTAGATGACTGGATTTTGCAATGCAATGCATTGGATTATTGGGTTGAGTTAGCAATCCAATGTGTTGGATAATTGGGGTGAATTAGCAACTCATCGCATTGGTCATTTCAAGCACGGCCAAAACCATGATCCTTGACCTACACAGTTTAGGTCTTCTACTCTGCTATAAATAATTTGTACACATTTTTAATCATGCTGGGACATCTTGGAACGAATTGTGAGGTTGTTGCACTTCAATTTAGGTTTTTACATTCTTTAATTTAGCTTTTTATTATTTTAATCATTAAAATAATAATTTGGATGATGATTATGACTATGAGTGGCTAAACGCCCTCGTTTCGGGGTTAAAGCCAAGAACATGAGTACTATTATTTTGAATTGATTTCTTTTAATTTTCTTATCATTATTGGTTGTTTTTTTATTCTAGATTTAATTATTTGAAGATTGATCACCCTTAGAATACATCCATTATCAACCTTGTGAAATTGGGAGAGGGAATAAGGAGATAGAACATGGGAAATGAACAAAGTATGGTTTGTATTCTTTTATGAAATACGGAATTCAAATTAGTGTCTTGGACAGGTAGGTCCTTAGAGGCCTTACTTCATTTACATGTAGGAAGATAGCTTTAAAAACTTAATTGGATTACAACATCCCTGCTCAATGATGTAGTTGTAATGTCAAAATAAGGTAAACGATTAAAGGTCGGGAGACCATGATCAAGAAATTTACCCTACGAATCAATAACCAAGATAAGCAAGTTAACAAATGAAGTTCAATAACATAGTATGATTGTTCAAAGTTCTTTAACCCTGGGCTTTTCGCTAATTACTGTTCAAGACCTTTATTTTATTCATTATTTACTTTACTTGATATTTACAATAATCATAACTTTATTTTGCTTACTCTTACATCAATTAAATCTAAATTGTGAACTGAAGTCGAATAGTTGTTAGAACAAGTCCCTGTGGGATCAAAATTCAGCTTTCTTAAAGGCCACTATATTACTTAGTAGACCACGTACACTTGCGTGTGCGCGTTGGCACTGTCAATTTTTTGGCACCATTGCCAGGGAATTGTAATTTGAAAACTTTTTAAATTTTAGTTTTACTTTTAGGTTTCTTTGGTGTTTTTACGCTTGGTCTTGGTTTTGTATTTGAAGGAAAAAGGTTTACAAAGTAGTAAGCTAGCAAAGGATCAGGACTTAGTTGAACCAGGCTCTGAACCTGAGTGAATTTTCCATCAACGAAGGAGAGAAGCAATCATTTTCCCCAAATTACGCAAATCAAAGAAGATCAAAAAGATCCTGCTCCAGTGGTTGAGGAAAAAGCAGCCCACAGGACAATCGGAGAAGTGGAAATCCCACTCTCAACCCATTTGACCTCCTCGTTTCAGAAGCCGACAACTGGAGGAAATTTTTAGCTTAAACAGAATATGGTACAACTTTTGATTAGTAGTGGACAGTTCACTGGGCATTCACATGAAGATCCATAGGTCCACTTGCAAAATTTTCTTGAAATCAGTGACACACTCTTTCCTACGGGGGTGAATACAGATTATGTAAGGATGATGTTGTTCCCATTTTCACTTTTGGGGGAAGCAAGAAATTGGTTAAATATGGAGCCAAAAATTTTAATCACATCATGGGATGACATGGATCAATAATTCATTATCCGGTTTTCCCGTCTGGCAAGACTGCGAGATTTCATAGTGAGATAGTGTGCTTCAAACAGAAGCTAGACGAGAATCTTTATCATGCTTGGGAGCACTTCAAGGAAGTTCTTCGGGACTGTCCACACCATCAACAGTCTAATGAGGTACTTGCTCATAATTTTTTAGAGGCTCTTGATAACAATACAAAAATATTGCTAGATTTAGCTACAGGTTGTCAAGAACTTGAGATAACAGATGATTAGTTGTACACGTTATTGAACTGCATATCTCAAGTAAATCCAGAATGGCATTCAAATTCGAGGAGCGCTACAAAAAGAAAGGCAGGAGCATTAAAGATTGACCAATTCAATTCCATATCTGCTCAGATCTCTGTATTTCAAAATCAAATAAGCTATCTGAAATTGGGAGCAGCACACCCTGCAACCACAGTAAATGAAATCCAATAAGATGTAGGTTGGTGTGAAGTTTGCAGTAATAGTGGCCATTCAAAAACTATGTGTGCTGTAAATCCGAAATAGGTAATATATGTGGGTAATATTAAAAGGCCTAATTATGGTAATGCCAACAACATGAAGTGGCAAACTCAGCCACCAATTCAGGCATGGAATGCCCCACAACAACATGTTTCACCAAATCAGTCAACTAGCAATGTGGAAGTGATAATGAAACAACTCTTAGTTGGTCAAGCAAAAATGGCTACAAATATGAAAAGTCATCAGGTAGAATTAAAGAGTCAGCAAATGGACACAAGAAGCTTAGAGTTGCAGTTGGGGCAGTTACAACAGACACTGAATGACAGGCCTCAAGGTGGTTTGCCAGTAGAAACAGAAAATCAAAAACAAGTAATTCCAATCACTTTGAGGAGTGGTAAAGATCTGAATGAAGAACCTCCAAAGGCAACTAAGGAGGTAGATGCAGATTCGACTCCCCCACAGGTATCCAAAAAAGTTTCTAAAAATTTGAGGAATTCTGAGTACTCAAAAGAAAAAAAAATTGCAGAAGTGAAGAAGCAGATGCCGCAACTTATTTTCCCTCACAAGCAGATAAAAGCAAAGAAGGATGCATGTTCAAAAAGGACCAGACATGTCATTTTGTTATAAAAAATATCAATGAAAATGGTCACCTCCCTTAAGTAAGAAATCAAGCTTATTTCATTTTATTCTTATCCAAATAAATTCTCAAATCTTCTTCCTCTAATTATCCATCCTATAAGAAACAAACTATTCTTATTCTCTCTCTCTTACAAAAGCTCTAAATGGCTAATATACCCACCCAATTAAGCCCGGCTAAAGACCCAGAAATTACTTAATCCCCAGAAATACTGTCTGAAAAGTCCCAAATTGAACATTCTAATTCTATACCCAAAATAGTAAGAGATCCTTCCTCAAATCCTCAACAAAAATATGAGTTCATACCACCTATTTCATCCTCTCTAGAAACTACTAAAACTCTAGAGGTGTGTATTCTTGTTGAATCTTCGGCTACTATTAAATCTTCTACTGAGTCAGCCATGGTGGTAGACCAAAATCAGGGCTTTGGTTCACCAATTGAACACGAAGTTTCTCAACCCAAAGTTCCTTTTTCTTAAAAGAACAAAAAATACCTGATCTTCTAAAACACTTAATGTACCTGGTTCCCCTGATCCTTTAGAGTCAAACCCCATTTCTACTTAGCTATGTGATGAAAAAATTCTAGTAAAGCGGTCTGACCTTTCTATCAGATATAATTGGGTAGTTGAGAATTTACTTTTTCTTGCCAATGATCCTAAGGAAACATCCTTTGGTGTAGAAGAGCATTTAGTTTGTCAAAATGCTAATATCATAAAGGATGAAGAGTTTGTGTAACCTCCAAATGAAGAAAATGAAGTTGATGATAAGGAATTACCTCTAAGGTGGTCAGTTCAAAAGCAGAGAGGTAGTAAAGGCAAAGAAAAGGTTATGGAAACTAGTGCAATGATTACCAGAACATACTCAACTAGGATTTCTAAGAAGAAGTTGATAGGAGACTCTATGAAGGCTAACAAATCATCAACTACTCGGAGAAGGAAATAAAGGAAAGATAGTTTAGTAGAGAATGAAAATATGAAAATTGTAGACATTAGAGAAGGTGAAGATATTGATCCTGATGCTTCTACTGCAAAAGAAAAATCAAGAAAAGTAGTCCACAAATGAGGAAGGACTAGGTCCTCCACTGTGAAGTCAAGGGATGGTTACACCTCCTAGAGGAATTAGATCATATGGTATTTGAATGAGAAGTGAGAGAATTCTATTATACTATGGATTTATCAGATGATGGAATAAGCATAATTGTCCAGGTACAAGGAAAGCAGATAAAATTTGATTAAAAGACACTAGAAAGAATCCTAGACGTGCCTATTATTGGTGTGAGGACTGTTTTAAAACAATATGCCTCAACTAATTTTATGATTGATCCCTAAAAAGTGGGAGGAACATCAATAAATGGTGTATGAAAGAATTTTCTCGTAAGTGAGTTTCAGCTAACATTTGAATTTATCAACAAAGTTATTATGCCAAGGTGGGAGAGAAGGACTAAAGTATATATTGTTGATTTGTTTATGATAGAATTTCTCAGTAAGTTTTAGTTGATAAGTCTTCTTGCTATAACGATAGAGCACATTTATCAGGTCATCCAGGAGAAGGAAGGAAAACATGGTATGCCTTATGGGTATTTATGGAACAAGGTCTTTAATAACTTTAGAATAGTGTGAACCAAAGGGACTCCTGGAACAGTGAAACAAGTGTTTAGTCTTACAAATTTGGATAAAAATGAGTGTGTAGAAGGAAAAATGGAGATTGTGTCCTAAGTGTCTGAGCTATTGGCTATTCAGGAAAACTTGAGAAAATAAATGGAATAGATGAGGGTAAATTTTTCTACCAAAGATATAGAAATTTTGCACCTAAAGATGAAAAACTATAAAATATCCTCAAAAAGACAAGGTGCAGTTGTTGATCTTACAACTGAAAATACATAACTCCTGACTAATGTTACTGCACTCACTAAAGAGGTTCAAGAACTGAATAAAGAAGTTAAGGACCTTGCTAAGAAACTACTGAGTACTCATGCTGCAGAAAGTGCTAGAATGGAGATATTTCTCAAACCTCTCTCCCCTAAACCTCCCTCTACCTAAGTCCTATCACCTCTATCCCTTTGTTATCCCAATATCACTTTCCAGTCTTTGCTTTTGATGTGTCTTTTGAATGATTAGATGTTTTATGTTTTTTTTTTGTATGTTGTAATAGTGATAATTCAATTTAATATGAATAAGTCATTATTTATGTATTTCATCTGTCTCTTCTTTACCTTAAAAGTTGTTCTTCATGTTAGTCCTACCGAATGACCATGAGTTAATTGACTTGTTCTTATTTTACTCTTTGTTTACAATTCATACTTTTCACTGATGCCAAAAGATGGAATACTAAATTCATATGGTAGGGACTACGTACCAAGTGTAGGCACATGTGTTGAATAATGTGTCAAAGTATAGGTCTATTGATACTGGGAAGCATGTTGGTATAGTAACAGGGGGAAGCGTGTTGGTATAGTGATCAGGGGTATTATTGAAGCATAAGTAGTATGTTGGTATATTAACATGGGGGAGCATGGTGCATTCTTAAGGGAACATTAATTGACACAATGTTGATCACTCTGATTGAATAAGGTAAATGAAGTTTAACGGTCCAAAATATATGGTTTGTCATCGTCAAAAAGTGGAAAATTGCAATATCATATTTTGATGATGATCAACATACAACAAGGGACCAGGTCCTTAGGTCTTTATGAAAACATAAATTTGTCACATGTCTGTGGAGTTTTATCTGTTAGTGTAACAAACTGCACAGGTTAACTGTGTACCAATCAGGATACCTGGCCAAATCAAAATTCTACCCTAATCATTATACTATTATAAATAGAAAAGAATGCTTCTCAATTCAATAGTTTTTTCAATTTGGTTATTCAAGAAGAAAACAACAAAAACCCAATATTGCCCAAGTTCCAAGTTTTTGTGTGCTGAGATAGAAATTCTTCTTGAGTTAAGTCTTGGCCTGCAATTCAATTTTTCATATTATAAGAGTAATGCTTTTCTTGTGACTTTAGAGTGCCTAGGTAGAGTTATCTAAGTTGATATTGGTTAGAGTTAATCAATATTGAAAAGAGATCTTGATAGAGTTGTCAAGAAGAGTTTGTAATAAATTTGTTACAAATTAGTGGAGCTTAGAGTTAAGTTCCAATGGAATCTGTAATCATGAGTTTTATTATAGTGGATTCTTGAGTGCTTGTAAGGGCAAGCCGTATTTTTTCCTCCCATAAGCAAGGAGGTTTCCACGTTAAATCATTGTGTTCATTGTTTTCCTGCAAAGTTTTATTTCCTTACTACTTTACTGTTTTGTAGCTTGTATTTGATTCTAAGTGACCTACTTCCTTATAAGATGGTGTACCCCCCACATTTCATTATAATATCTTGGGAATGGATGAATAGCGGGCTTAGTAGGGTTTCGCTTAGTGAACTTTGGGTCACTTAAGTGATACTTGTGCTGTGGCACCAATATGGCTTATGTGATTAGTATTTTACTTACGCGATTTATAGCTAGATGAGAAGATGTCGCATACGCGACAATAGTATCGCTTTGGTGATACCTGTCCCACTGGCAAGCCCATAACTTAAACAGTATACCTTGTATCTTAAGCAATACTAATGGAGGTTTTACAAATATCATAGGTGATCAAGGGCATCTCTTAATACATGGAATCGCTTAAGGAATGTACTAGCACAAGCTGAGACTTGGAGAAATACTAAGTCTCTGCCAATCGCTCGGGATTCATTTGGAATCCCTAATATGAAAACGGGCTATGCTACCCTACCATATTCAATATTCTAAATTCAATGATGTAGTCAAAATTTTCATCTGAGGTCTTTTCCCCAAAAAGTGGGTACCACACCCACTTACCATTTTTCTTAACTTTCGACCAATAGCCCAAAATGAGTCTAGAAACCTCGAGACCTTAACCAAGGGTCCACCTACCCTAAAATAAAAGTTATGGAGCTGTTGGAACAGTTAGAATTGGTATATGCAGTCATTTATTAAAGTTTTTGCATGGTAGCCATTTTGAACCAACATGTGCTGCAAAATAGGGAAAACCAAAATGACCTGCCCAATGACTGATCTGTTAGTTCCAGCCAGTCATTAAGACTTGGGGCAGTTATAGGAAATCTCTAAATAAAGAAAATATGCAAAAACAAGAGAAATAACTTGAAGGGTCATTACACACCATTTGCAAAAAAAGAATGTTATATAATGTTAGAATATTGTACATGAATAATACACACAATAAGGAATCGAAGTAGATTATTTTTCCTAAGCATATGCCGAAGCCTTCTATAAATAGATATGATTGTCAAAGTATTGATCCACAAAACTCTATTGGTCATCTGGCTCTTTTACTCATGAAACGATTGAACCATGCTCTCTGATACTAATTTGTCATGACCCAAAAGTCAAGTTCATGATTTCACGACCCAAAAATAAAAGGTCATGATGGCACTTGTTGTTGCAAGCCTGTCAAGTAGGTCTATCAGCTAAACTTATAAGAAATGATAAATTGATACAAAGACCTAAGGCAAGACTTCTTAAACAAAGTCAAACCATATAAATACGATAATAACGCAAAAATATAAAAAAAATGTCATAAGAATATCCCAAAACATTATGTCATGATGTAAAAACTACTAAATACATCTGGAATGTCAAAAGATACAATAATAGACCAAATGGATCATAATCTATCTCAAAATACAAAACAAGACATGACAAGATAAAAAGAGGTAGTAGATCAACGTTGGATGTATAGATCAACCGCTACCTAGAATATACTTAAGATAATGCTGGAATTAGCTATCGTGCGGTGCACTCATACCTAAATCTACACCAAAAGGTGCAGTAGGGGTAAGTATGGTTCATTTGTACTCAGCAAATATCATAGGCTAACTGAGCAAAGTAAAAATAAATCATATAAAATACACACTCTGGACACACCACCTGCAATCAAAAAATATTTCAAATGGTGGCCCATATTATCTCCACTAACAACTCTGCAATATACACATATAACGTAAGTGACTTAGCTATTGCTTAAGTGAAAAGCGCCTACACAATGGGGGAGTCACTTAAGTATTAACCATAGTTGGCTGCCAGGTCTCTTAAGTGACCAAAAGGTCGCCTAATAGGTGCACCAACTAAGTGGTGCACTAGCAACAGACTCTGCGGACCCCTCGAGATTCGACAAGAATCTTGAGAATGCAAACGAACTATGCTACTAGACTAAATTCAATGTTCCAAACTTAATTGTGATATCAGATTTATGAAAAAACATCATTTTCACAGAGTTGACCATCCAAAACCCAATTTCTCAACTTTCTGAATTAAGGGTCGAATTGAGATATAAAAGCCATAAAACAAAAGACATTGTACCAACCTAAAATCAATGTTCCAGATCTACTAGCATAGTCTATTTTGTCGTCCAATGCTCAGATAAATAAGTGTTGACCAAAGTTAACTATGAAGCCTTTATAACAACAAAAAATCACTAACTCAGACAAATCACATTGAAATACATTAGGAGCCATGCCAATAATCTGCATACCTCAAATACCAAAATGAAACCACGAGAAGGGGTAAAATCATCAAATCATACAAAAATAAGTATTTCACAAAAATCACTAACAATCAGGTCATTACAGCATCCACCACTAAGAATCTAGTTTGTCCTCAAACTAAAGGCAAGCGAGATAACTGAATCAGCAAAAACCTAGGGATAACTACCATGCATATCATACTCTACCTCTCAAGTAGCCCCATTTATAGGTCGATGTCTCCACTGTACTTTAACTACTGGAATATATCTAAAACGCAACCATCTAACATCCCTATCTAGAGTGGTGAAAGTCTCATCAACAGAAGATAATGTCTTATCTAATTGGACTGAATCCATATGAATGGCATAAGACTCATCCAAAATATAACACCAAAGCATGGAAACATAAAAAAATGGATGAACAACTAATAAATCTTAAGGTAATGCTAACTCATAAGCCACATTACTAATATTCCAAAGAATCTCAAAAAGCCCTATATAACTGAGACTACCAAAACCTCATCATGAACTTTATGGGTGACACACAAAGAAAGACTTGATTACCAACACTAAATCTTAAGGAACAAAGTCTACGATCTGTGAAGCACGTCTACCCTACTTTGAGCCGTTCAAAGTCTATCCTGATGAACTCCTTATCTAAAGACTCACGAAGTAAGTCGGTACCTCGAGGTCTAATCTCCGAATCCTTAATCCAACCAACTGGAGATAAACAATGCCTACCATATAAAACCTCTAAAGGAACCATCTCAATACTAAAATGGTAGTAATTATTATACACAAACTTTGGCAAGGCTTGATGTTGCTCTCACAGACCTCCAATGTCCATAGTATAAGTGTGAAGCATATTCTATAAAACTTGAATAGTCTTCTTTGACTACCCATCAGTGTGGAGGTGAAAAACTATGCTAAGATAAACTTATCCAACTCCTACTGAAAATTCTTCCAAAAATAGAATGTGAAAATGAACCTCGATCCTAGATAATAGACACTGACATACTATAAATATGAACTATATCACAAATATAGATACAAGCCAACATCTCAACATTGAAAGAAACCTAAATCAAAATAAAATGAGCAAATTTGGTCAATCGATTCACGTTGACTTAAGCACTATGCAAACCATGAGAAGTACGAGGTAACCTAGTCACAAAGTCCAAGTGGTCCATTCCAATTTACACTCAAGAATGGATAACCTTGAACCAAACCACCAGTCCTCAAATGCTCGGACTTCACCTGCTGGCAACATAGGCAGAAATATATAAAATCAACTACATCCTTCCTCAAACTACCCCACCAGTAATGTTCTCAGATAATAATGTGCTTTCTCTAAATTTAATCAAATCCAATCACCCACTCTCAATATAAAAACTCAACCTCCAATATTAAAAGCACCATCTAAATCAAGCAAGGCTGTCTTAGCTTCACCACTCAACACCTTATCTTGAATTGCTCTTAACCCATCAACATCAAACTGATGAGTCTGAATCTGCGCCATCAAGTAATACCTAGCCTCAACAAATTCCAAAACACACCCAGGTGTCATAATATCAAGCCTAATAATCTGGTTAGCTAAATACTAAACCCCTAAGGACAAAGGACGATCCTAAGTTAAAATATATGCCAAACTACCCTAAACAACTCAAGCCAATGACTCTGTCTCATAATAAGATCTCACTGGGTGAAGATATACTAAAGGTCCAATAATCAAAGAAAATCTCACAACAGACTCCATATAAGTAGTTCCTCTACCACTTCAATGGAAAAATAACTATGCATAACTCCAAATCATGGGTAAGGTAATTCTTATCGTGGGGATTCAACTAACGAAAAACATACGATATTACCATACCTTCCCACATCAACAAAATACCTAACCTAATATCAGATGCATAATAGAAGATAGTAAAACCCATGCCCTTTTTGGGTAATGTCAAGATAGTATTTGAATCCTCCCATATTCTCAGGATCTAAGTTAGAAGAAGATCTATAGGAGTTCCTCGATCAGGTTCCGAAAGTCACAGATATTATGGAAGTGACTCCTAGTGAGAGTGATAAGTAGCTACCTAGCAACTATAAGGTGTAGCTCATACGTGGTTTAAGCAGTGAAAGGTAGACATGGGAACATATGCAGAGCCCATAGAATGGGAAGAGTTTGCTACTGATTTTCTAGATAGATTCTTTCCCTTAGAGATGAGAGCTGCCAAGGTGTTAGAGTTCATCAATCTCAAGCAAGGCAGTATTAGTGTGAAAGAGTATTCCCTTAAGTTTACTCAGTTAGCCAGGTATGTTCCCCATGTAGTAGAAGATAATAGGTCCAGAATGAGCAAGTTCGTGTCCGGGGTGTCAGATAGTATGGTTAAAGAGTGTAGAACTGTGATATCAATTAAGGAGATGGATATCTCTAGGCTTATGGTCCATGCTCAACTGATTAAGGAGAAGAAGCTTAAGAAAAAAAAAAGAGAACAAGAGAGCTAGAATAGGTAGTTTAAATTTCAATCAGCCTAAGTCAGAGAGTGGTGACCATTCCAAGTTTCATCCAAACTTATTAGTTCCAGATCCGTCCTTAGCTAGTGCGCCAGTATAAAAGCTTAGGAATGATCGTTGGGATAGGGTGCCAGGCTCCAAAACCCAGGGTAGTGTGAGAAGTGGTCGTACCTATCCACTTTGCAAAGAACGTGGTAGAAATCACCTAGGTGTGTGTAAAGACAACAGTGATGTGTGTTTTGGATGTGACGAGTCAGTTCACAGAGTCCAAGCATGTCCTAAGACTATTCCACAAAGTCAGCACAATTATCCTCTAGTTCCATCCGATCGCCTGACTCAGCAGGGCGCCACTTCCAGTACTAATAGTGGTCAACGCAAGAATAGATTTTACGCATTCCAGTCTCTCCATGATCAAGAAAGTTCTCCTGATATAGTTACGGGTACGTTATTAGTCTTTCATCTTTATGTTTATGCCTTGTTAGATCCCGAGGCTTTACTTTCTTTGTAATCCCTATATAGCCATCAACTTTGGTGTCAAACCTAAAATATTAGCAGAGCCCTCCTTAGTGTCTTCCCCAAACTTTAGAGTAAAGTGTTGGCAGTTCAATTTAGAGTTATTGATTAAGTGGTTCACAATTTTTGAATGATGGCTTTAAGCTAAGGGGGAAATTCAGTTCAGCTCGGACCCTAGTAGGTATGGTTATTAGTGCCCATATTACAGAATTTTTGGCCAAGTTGTGGTTTCTTTTTCAGATGTCTTATTCAGACCATGCCAAGATTCCTTAACCCCCCTAAAGTCATTAGAACCTTATAGGAAGAGTGCCAATGAAATGCTCTAGTTAAGTATAAGTTTTCAGTATGAGTTAGTCCGTAAAGTCAACAATACAGTTTAGCAATCAGGCAGACAAATTCGGATGGTTTCTTATTTTTACATCTAGTTGTCCTATCCCAAAATGAAAAATCGTGGTAGTTGCGAAATCAGCTCAGTTCATATATCATGCCTCAGCTACAGATCTCAGATATTCAGTCACGATTTAGTTTGTAGGTGCCTCGTGCATTGTCCCAGCTTTTCCTTAGTATCTCAGCCAAGTCATCATTCTTTGAGAAACATAGTGTCCCAAGAGGGAGATGTAATATAATCCTCGAGCATTTATGTCCTAAACCTTCCAGTTTCTCTACACGTAATGAGTCTATTTTGGAGTAGTGGGTACTCATAAGTTGACCCTCAAGTTCCAATATTAGTCGTAAGCCACGTATTCAATGGCTCAGCTCAGTTCAGTATATTCAGTTCATGTATCACATTTCAAACTTAGTCGTTCCCTCATGTTCCCATTCATATATATTTAGTAAATGATCTTAGGTTCATTAGTATTCTCAGCCTAAGGTAACAACCTTCTTTAGATTTACTCAGTTCCATGTTTAGTTACAGTTACGAATTTGGTATTCTTTACCTTTGCATATTCATTCATTCATTCATGAATCAGTTCAATCATGTATTCCATGCATCAAATATGCATGTTCGGTATGAAAACTCAACTTATAAATAGTTTCAGTCATGTATTTCATGCATCAGGTATGCATGGTCAGTATGTAAACTCAACATATCAGTAGTTTCAGTCATGTAGTCATGCTTCAGTCGTGTATGTTCATTGTGTAAACTCAGTCTATCAGCATTTCTCAGCCTAGTCAGTCTCATTCGAGGACAAATGTTCCCAAGGGGGATATATTGTAATACCCCATATTTCCCTAGCTTAAATTAACTCTTAGTCCATGAGTTATCCAATATAAAATTTTTGAAATACTTGGTATTTTCCAGTTAAGAGCTCACCAATGTGTAGGAAATTCAGTCAGCTTACCAACGATATAAAATTTTCCCAAATCCAATACCCGGGCAAAGAGGTAGACCCATTTTTGTAAAGCAGTATACCAACTGGTACTTCAGCGCGTCGCGGAGGCAGTCCAAATGGCAATTGTCATTTTCCAGTTAGATAACGCGATACCACCGTGTCGTGCCACCCTCCAATTTCCCAAATGTAACTTTTCTAGTATTACTCCGCGATAATGGCGCATTACGCCAAGGCCTAGTTTCCCATCCAATGAGGCACCACAATGGCACCGCATCGGGCTATCAACCCAGTTCCCAGTGATCCACTTTCTAGTGATCCGGTGCGATTGTACCGCGCTGCGCTGGGGTGAAAAATTTGGATTTCTAGTTTTCGTTATTTAATTTTAGGGGTTGTTTGGTCAATTCTCAAAACCCCTAATCAGCCTAAACACGGGATTCATATCCTTAATAACCAAATATCTCAATTTCTCTTACTTTCTCTAAAGAATGAAATATTCTCTCTCAAGAGGCAAAAATCCTAGTTTAAAAAATCAAGAACATACTCAAGAAATCCTCCAAGAACCTTCAAAATTAAAAAACCCTGGTAAGTTAGGTGTTCATCAATGGGTTTCTTTCACCCATAGAGTCCACAAATCCATTTTTTAAACTACAAGATTGTTGAATTATGAACTTCCATGTTTGAATTAGATTGAATTCATGTTCATGATGCTAGTTGGGTTTCAATCAATGATTTAAGTGCAAGTTCATGAAATTGAATAGCATGTATGATGTATATATGAATATCTTGATAAACCCTTGAATTTACAAAGAGATTAATGTATCTATAATGTTAATTTGGTTTTCAATCCATGATTATAATAAGATTCATGAAAATAAAATAGTATTTAGAAGGAATTAAATGAATAGCATGTTAAACCTATGAAATTGCAAGTTGGGCATTGTAGTTTCCATGTTTATATATTATCTAAGAATATATGCATTAGATCGTGCTCCCCAAGTGATTGATAGAATTTTCATGTGAATTAAATTATGAAATCATGACATTTTAGTATATGTACAAGCTTATGCATTACAAGTGTTTGATGAAATGTCTTTATGAATGAATTATGAACAAGTGAACATTGTTATGTTATTCAAGATTTTGCTAAGCTTTACTTTTCATGTTATCGATTTCTGGGGGTATTTAAAACACGACAATTTAGATTTTTTTCTAGAGCCAGTGTCAGTTACAGAATAGTATTTGTCATGTCACGAACAATAGTACTCTCAATCTGTTACAGAACTCAGTAGAGAACTCAGTAAACTATGTATCAGTCCAGTCCAGTTCAGTATAATTAGTTTAGTATCTTTCAGTTAGGAGTAGGATTCAGCACCGAGCAAACCCAGGGATGGGGGCATTTCTGTTAGTGTAGAGTTTGATCTTTAGTAGCAATCCCTGAGATACAGAACTAGGTAGCCATCATAGGTTGAGATGACTTTTTGCTAGATAAGGGTTGAGACATCTCTCATAAGTTTTCCTGTTAGTGAGGGTTGACAAAATGTCTACATGTTAGTTAGTGTTAACTCACAGCCAGTGTTAGTACTCATGGCACGGTATTAGCACCCTTACAACTGGGGTTATAGGATGGACCCCAATCAGTTTAGAGAGAGGCATATTGGTTAGATGATTCTCTCCCAAAGTTTTCGTTTCAGTCTCAGTTTAGTATTCAGTTATTAGTAACTTTAGATATTAGTTACTCAGTTATCAGAACTCAGTACTCAGCTTCAGAAAAGCTCAGATATAGTATATTTTTATGTATGTCCACAGTATTGTATACTCAGTGTTTTCAGTAGTATCAACTATCCACGTACACTTACATTAAGTTACTCTACATCATTCAATCAGTTATTGTTCATGCATATAGACCCTTGCATTTAGCCTTACCTCATCTAGCATACCAGTACATTCCACGTACTGACAACATACTCTTTCTTTGCGGTATGATGTCTCATATCATAGGTTTGGATTTTCAAGTTCCTAACCGCACTTAGACAGATCCAGTTAGCAGTTGCAGATTTAGTAGTGAGTCCTCATCTATCGAGGGCATGCTTTTATTTCAATAATCTAGTTTATCTGCAGATCAGTAGTCGGAGTTAGTTGGGGGCTTGTCCCATCAACTCTACTTTCAGACTATTCAGTTAGAGGCTTTTCAGACTAGATTAGTTCAGATAGAATTTCAGATTCAGATATTTTATCAGATGTTGTTATTTTTCAGTATTTCAAATTTTTAACCTTATTGCATTTCAACCTATTTTCCGCATTTAGTAAAGTAAATTATTCAGTGCTCACAGCAGATATCAGACATGGGTTAGCTTATGGTTCTTCGGGGTCCTAAGTACCGTGTAGCATCCGGGATACAGACTCAGGGCTTTACAAATAAATTTGTAGAAACCAACAAATATCCCAAGACTTAGTAATATTGGTATAAGAGCTACTACACTAAACTAAGAGTACTAAATAGTCAAATATAATCTACCTCTAAAATGAAAGAGTCGATACAGATACATATAAAAAAAAGGGTAACTCTGACTCGAAGAGCTTACCCAATATCCGAAATCAACTTCTGCACGAATGTCAAATCTGCGGCAACAACTAGAACTCGAATTTATACCAAAAAGGTATAGAAGTGTAGTATGTGTACCAATACCACGGGTACTAAGTAGGCATCATCGGTCGACCAAACTAAATCATGATATAAATGTGATAAGATACATTATAATATAAGCTAAGTCAAGATAAAGAAGGTAACCTGGAAATAAACTTCGAAACCGCTGTACATAGATAAATAAATACATGCAAGAATAGTAAAATAAAGATCATACCATTAAATACGAGATTGGCCACCAAAAGTCAATAAGTGTGGAAAAGCAAATAAACCAACGTAGGCCCTCATAAGCCTGATGGGTACAACTAAGAAAACTAACAATGGAATAATCATAATTTACCAAATGCCAGACCATAACAAAGAATCCATCCATCCAGTATCACATCATAGTCAATCCTTAATTCTAGACTCAAATCGAAACTCAATATCATCATCTTTATAATCATAATTTTTTACATCGCGACTCATATTATCGTTACCATCAGTAATTGTTGGACTCGAAACAGAAATCATAATTATAAACTGTACCAACAAACCATTTTAGTGAGCTATTTCTATAAGCTAAACTCAATAGTTTATACAAATGATACATAGCTAAAAGCCATCCCTTTACTAATTTTTATATCGCGGATTAGGATTTTACCACAAGTCTTATCCATAATCATATCTATAGGCCATATTATTGGCCATATCAGGAATCCATAGCAATGCTAACATTTATAAGCGATATTATAAAGCATATCTAGACTTCATATCACTATCATATCTATAGGTCACCCATCATATCTATAATACATTAATCGTATCTATAAGCCACATCATATCATAAGCCATATTATACATATAAGTCATGCCATGTCCATAAGCCATATCCTATCAAATTTTTAAAATCTATGTGCCATATCATATATTTATATATATTAATCCATATCATACCCATAGGTTATATTATATAAATATATATATTTATGTGTGTATATATATATATATATATATAGGTACACATAAGACATATCTTGTCTATAAAATATACATTTTAATCACGTTTGTATATATATCATTAAGCATGTCCATAGGCCATATTATTAATCATATTAAGAAGCCATAGAAATAATCGCATGAATAAGCAGTAAATCATACATAGAAATTATATTCTTAATCACACATATGAGCAATATCATTAGCAGTATTCAAAAATTAGCATCAATCCTTCAGTATCCATCTAACATACTCAATAATTATATTCAACCTTTTTAAGTGTCCAACATACCATCAATAAAAGTGTATCATACGTAATGAGTCTATAAAGATATCACATGTCTTGGCCTAAGGCAGGTTCGAGGGGCCTACTTCTAATCCTCAAAAATACTCTCAGGCAATTTCTACCCCAGAATAGGCGATGGTATTTAAGTTTATTCCTAGATGTCAAGTAAGCCATAATTTGTGATAAGGTAAACGTCCTTCCAAATCATGATTAGCTAAGGCAATCCTACCTAGAACAATAGAGAATAAGGCAATTCCCTTAACTTAAGCAATTAAGGACACTTCTACTCCAACATGAATAACATGGAAAATTTTACCTCCCTTAAGTAATTAAGGAATTTCCATTCTAAATATATACCATGAAGATCAATCCACCTAAGCCTTGAATAACTCCACTAACTACCCCCACTTTATGGTTCCAAGATAACCTAACAGCCTAATTAAGCAAAATACTTACATTCATACTTCCAAATCCTAAACCTACCCCATATATAGCATAATATCATAAACAAACTACAAAATAGCTCAATATATAACGAAGGTAAATCTATCATACTTAGGAGCCGAAGAAAAGTAGAAAGAATATGCTAAATCACTAATTTCCCATTTTGAGAAGCTTCTGCAAAGTGCCATGCTATAAAAATCATAATCTATTCAACAAAACTAGAACAATATACCCATATTACACTATTGTACTTCGGGTCCAAAATTAAGTAAAAATACCATGTGGGGCCCATTTGCAAAAATCTCATTTTCGAAACCAACTCAACATCCCCCTAAGCTCAAGGAATATTTACCCTTAAGAATGAGTGAATTTTGAGCTATAATGGTTCTAAAATCAAGCCAAGCCACCAATCTTCCAAGGATTTTAGATAAAGAAAGCAAATTCTAGCTTGAAATAAATGGAATCTCACCATAAATTTAAAAGAGAAATGTGTATAATCTTTATCCAAGTCCCAAAATTACCCACAAATGTTATCCCCATGATTTCCCACTAAAATGTCTTGGAAATTGATGATAAATAACGAAAGACGAGGTAAATGGGGTATTTGTACTCTTTCCAGGAACACGGGCATCGCTTATGCAAACTTTGGGATGCTTACGTAGTACCTGGGCTGGCAAAGATGTTGGTTACACAATAAGCATATCACTTATGCGATATCCTGCTTATTTGAGAAGATGTCACTTACGCGACAATAGTATTTCTTATGCAATACCTGCTCTGCTACAAAGGGAGTAACTTACACGATAAAAGAGCCATAAACGTGATACTTATTGTTAGTCAGCAGATTGCTTAAGTGATCGATGGCATTGCTGATGAAATACACCAGCACCAGTTGAGACTTAGAGTTTTTTCAAGTCTCCGTCAACCCCTCGAGATCATCCAGAATCCCATTTGCACAAAGAAACTATTGTACCCTATAAAATTTGACATTTTTGACACAATGATGCAGTTGAAATTTCCACTCAAGGTTATTTTGATAAAAAGTGGGTCTCACACCCACTTGTCATTTCTCTTAACTTCTGACCAATAGATCAAAATAAGTGTGGGTGACTCAAGACCCAAACCAAAGGTCCACCTAGACTAAAGTCGATGTTTTAGAGTTGTAGGAATAGTCAGTATCGGCATACGAGATCATTTGACTGAAGTTTTCACTCGGTAGTCAATTTTAACCAGCAAAGACCTCAAAATAGGGAATTTTCTCTAAAAACCAAACAACATCCATGGTAACCAAATTGTGAGTCCCAACAAGTCTTAAGTGACTTGGTACAACTATTGGAAAGCTCTAAATAGTGTAAATGGGTGAAAATAGAGAAAATGACCAGAAGGGTCATTACAAATATCATGGTAATGGATGAAGAATAGAGAAAACGAGTTAAGTAGAGTATTTATACCCTTTGTAGGTGCACAGATATCACCTAAGAAAACTTTGGGTCTCTTAAGAGATACTTGTGCTCTGGCACACTTATTTTTTATGCGAGCAGCTGATCTCTAATACAATATATGGCTATCTGTGCCAAATGTCGCGTACATAACAATAGTATAACATACACCATACTTTCCGCGATGCCAAGCCTTTTTATTAAGAGACACACATTATTTCTTAAGCGATACTTACTGGGGTTTGGCAGATCTCTTAAGTAATCAAAGCATTCACATCAGCAATGCACCAAAACAAGTTGTGACTTAAAGAAATTCTAAGTCTTAGACTAGCCCTCGGGATTTTTCCAATATCCCGTATAAGCAAATGGACTATGTCACATTATTAAATTTTACATTTCAGAGTAAATGACGCAGTCTAAATTTCCATTCAAGGTCGTTTCTGCAAAAAGAAGGTCCCATACCCACTTGGCTATTTTTCATAACTTCTGACCAATAGCCTAAAATGAGTATGGGAGCCTCAAGAGATAAACCAAGGGTCCACCCAACTTAAAATTAATGTTTTAGAGCTATTGGAATAGCCAAAATTAGCATACAATATCATTTAACTAACATTTTACCCCACTAGCCAATTTGAACTAACAAAGGCTTCAAATCATAGAATTGGTTGTCAAAATCAAACGAACTGCCCGATAACTGAATTGTCAATTTTAGCAAGTCACAAATGTCTAGGGAAACTATAGGAATGCTCTAAAATTAATAAATGAGCTAAAATATAGAAAATGTACTCGAGGGTCATTATAGAAAATATTCCATTTTTTCCATTCTAACTATAGATTAGTGTCGGGAAAATGTCCTAGGAGTAGTATATGTAGATATTGAGGCATCTAAACTCCTAAAATATGTCCAAATCATCAAAAAATTCAGGAACAACCCTTTAAATTCCTCGTTAATTCAATTCCTATTTTTGCACATTAAAGCTCACTTAGTGGAATACTTCCAATCAAATTCTTGTTTTTACCACTATTTCATAATAGGGATTTATTCCCACTTTTCACTTTAAAAATAGATTTCTTCTATAATAGGAATCATACAACCTTATTTAATGAATAATAAACTCTTACCACTAAATGTTAAATTTTAGAAATTAAACCAAGATTTATTCTAATCTATTGTTAATCCACTATTTTACAACTACAATTTTCTTCAATTGAGAGGGATTCTGATCTTTTCAGTTGTATTATGAATATTTAGTCTTGATGTTGATCTCAGGCAATGGATTATTATCTTTGATTCACAATATGAGTTTGTCCACTCATTATACTTATACACACACACATATATGATACTGGATAAAGTAGATTAATTTTGATGGTTATAGAAAGTCTTGGTTTAGGAACAGGTAGTGTATATGAATATCCTGACTCCTTTATGGGCCCTTTCATCTATGAGACATGGTGATAGAGAAGGATGGTCACCATACGTCCTGTCCTTATGGGCTGTTGAGTTGGAAAAAATGTATTGTAAGACCCCGCAAAATCCTAAGCTCAACTCAGTTTGTTAAGCTTGCTAATGGGTCCCAAGACTTAAAAAATTCTAGCTAAGTATTCAGACTTAGAGCCCCGTTTGGCCATAGAAATCTTTTACTTTTTTCCAGAATTTTTTTTCACTTTTTTCACTTTTCTGGAAATGGTGGTGTTTGGCCATGAAAATTTCGAAAATTATTCCGGAGTTGGATTCCAAAAAGTGAAAACAACTTTTTGTTGTTTTCACAATTTTCCACTTCCATTTTCAACTTTCATTATTATTACATATAACCCCAATCTTTAAATTTTTACACAAACCCCTCTTATAACTACAACCAACCACCAAGAAAAAAATTATTATTTATTTTCTATGGTACAACATCATTTTTAATTCTTATAGATATTCTAATTTCTTTTTCTTCTTTTAACCAAAATTTACTAACGTGAAGTAAAAATAATAAATGGCAATCTATGGCGGAAATATATCAACTTTTGTTTTGAATGAACTATATTATAGAAATATAAGACCTAGTACATTATGTTACTTAAAAATTAGAAATTTAATATTTTTTTTGCCATTCTAATTTTATGTATATGTCATATAATGGCTATTATGAATTTAATAAATTATTAAAAAGTGGTTAATAAAGTCGCATATCAAACATAACGTAACGACCCATATTTAGGATACAATAATATTCAAAGAAAATCAATATCATAAACGAAGAAAAAGCAAAAAATTAGCACTAATCTATTCATAAATAATTCATCTGTAAATTTTTTAAAAAGACCAAATTCAATAAAATAATTAATTTAAGTGAAAGTAATTACAGAATTTTCATCAACAAATTTAAGAATATATAAAATATATTTGTATCCATTAATCATATTTATCAAAATATATTTTTTCTATTCAATCGATTATGGTTAGATAAACTTATTTAGCTCGTGCTTGTGATATTTTTATTCAAATTTTTGAAGAATATCAATCATAATAATTAGTTTGTTGTTAATTATTTTATCAATTGAAGACATATAAATTATTTTCTCGATTATTTGGTTGTATGTTAGTAGGTAAATTAGTAGTTGAGTGATTTTGATAATTTTTAAAAGTTGAGGGCATAAAATCATATTTAAAAAAGATTTTTCAAAAGTCTAAAAAAAAATTCAAAAAGACATGGCCAAACAAAACTCCAACTCTAACTCTGGAAAAAGTAGTTTTTATGGCCAAATGGTTACTTAGTATTATTTTGTCCTTTGTAAGTTGGAAACTCTATTTCAAGACTCTTATGATTTTAAAGTATCGATCTTTAGATTGATTCATGATCAGGAATGTCAACAGGTGTCCGCGAACAAGTTTTAGATTTTTTGAACCTCGTTTGAACCACGTTTGGGAATCCAAAATAGTGTATCGACGTGATCTCAGCGCGGCGCGTCGTCCATCACGTCGATTAATACTTTCCTTGGCTCCCAGTGATAATTTTTACTGAACCGATACAGACTCGATGTGGCGCGTTGGCTCTCGCGTCGATGCCAACGACGTGGTGCGTCGGTCTGTGCGTCGACAGTTTAGTTTTTAGTCATTAAAAAGTCACGTCCTTAGGGGTAATAAGGTCTTTTTCCCACGTTTATCAACCTCTAAAACACGAGATTAAGCCCCTTTAGAGGCTAAATTCATTCATTATTCCCAAATTTCTCAAGAAGAGAAACCCTAAGGGGGGTTAATTTCAAATCAAGAACTCAAGAAACAACCACTAATCTTTCAGAATTCAGGCACTAAGGTATGTGAAGTGCTCATCCAAGGGTTTCTTTCTCCCTTGGAGTCCAAGAAACTCTTTTAAACCTCAAGTAGTTTGATTTCATGATTTCCATGATTGGAATTTATGTGTATTCATGATTATTATTTGAATTAGGTTTCTATTTCATGCTTTCTTACACGTTTCATGTGGAATTGATTATTATGTGTGTAGATTTGTGTGAATCCATGATTAAACCCTTGAAATTGGGAAATTGGAATTGAATCATGATGCTCACATGTTTTTTAGTATTATGGCATATATTATGTCCTGCAAGTGTTTGATAAAATGCCTCTAGAGATACATTAGGAACAAGTGTGCATTTTTATGCTATGAATTATCAAATGATGTTTTACTTTTCATGCTATCGAGTCTTGGGGGTATTTAATACCCGACAACTTAGCTGTTTACCTAGAGCCAGTGTTATTTATAGAATAGTCTCAAAAATTCCTCGATCCATAAAATTCAGTCACGTTACAATCTGTAGTACTCTCAGTCAGTTATAGGACTTAGGAAAATTCAGTAGAATCAGTATCATGTCCAGTTTAGTTCAGTATTTAGTTCACACCTCAGTAAACTTAATCAGCTATAAAATTAAGTAGTATTCCATCAGTCAATGAAACTCAGTAAACTCAGTAACAGTTCAGTCAAGCCTTGTATGAACAAGGAAAATCAGTTCAATATCTTTTAGTTGGTTGTAGGATTCAACACCGAGCCAGCCCAAGGATGGGGGCATTTTTTCTAGCAGAGGGTTTGACCCTTAGTAGCAATGTCTGCATTACAGAACTACGTAGCTAGCATAGATTGAGATATCTTCCTACCAGATATTATGAGGGCTGATACATCTCATATGAGTTTTTCCTACCAGCGAGGTTTTGATGAAAGAGCTTCCTGTCAAAGAGGGTTAACTCACAACTTGTCTTTAGCCGTGGCACGGTATTGACACCCTTCCAACTGGGGTTACAGGTTAGACCCCAATCTATTTAGAAAGGGGCATGTCGGTTTGATGATTACCTCCCATAGTCTAAGTTTCAGTTCCATACTCAGAATAGAACTCAGTTTAGTTCAATAGATTTAGGACTATCAAACACAGTCACTCAGTTCAGTATGGAACTCAATATAGTTCAACATGATCAAGACTGTCAGATACAGTCACCCAGTTATCAGTTACACAGTATCAGTAAACTTAGATATCATTAAATTAGTAATTCAGAACTCAGTATCCAGTATTATCATGATCTCAGTTACAGTATACGTATTCATGCATATACTTTCTTTCAATTATATTCATGTCATTCGGTTAGTATCGTTCATGCATATGAAACCATGAATTTCATCCTTCCTCACTTAGCATACCAGTATATTTAAAGTACTAACGCATACTTTTCTTTTGTGTTATGATATTTTATATCATAGGTTCAGACGCGTGGGCTCCTGATCATACTTAGCAATTTAGATATCCAGCTGACAGAGTCAGTGGTAAGTCTTCTTAGTTTGAGGACATAATAATTATTTTAGTAGTTTAGATTATTTCAGTAGTTTGGAGTTAGTTGGGGACTTGTCTCATCAACTCCATATTTCAGACAGTTTAGAGGCTTTTTGAGACTAGAGTATTTTTAGACAAATATTTCAGTTTTGGTATTGATAAATTGTACTCAATTTTATTATAGTACTGAATCTTATGGCATGTTTTCTACCTAATTTCCACATATTATAGTATTATTATTCAATTAATGCAGCAGGTACCTATCATGGGTTAGCTTGTGGTCCTACGGGATTATGAGCACCGTGTAACATCGGGGTACAAACTCAAGGCATTACAAACTTGGTATCAGAGCCTAAGGTTCAACAGAGTCCTAGAAATTCTGAAAGCCGCATCTATTAGAGTCTTGTGCATGGGTGTGTTGCGCGCCACACTTATCGACAGGAGGCTATGAGATAATTTAGGAAAAGTTTCCCTTCTTTCAGTATTCATGTCGTGCGAGTGAGCATGAGCTCCAGTTAAACTCTCAGTCTAATTCATCTCTTCCTTATGCTTCTAGAACATGTCTTCTAGAGAAGCTAATGAAAGAAGTAACGAAAAGCAGGCAGCCCCTCCACACGTTCAGGAAGATCCCTGATACGCCCAAATTACAACTCTCGTTAGAAAGTGTAAGCGGTCGCTGTCAAATATAGAACCCAACTGGGTTGGGTGTCGAATCCCACAGGGAATACTATGGTCACTAAGTATTGCGATTATTATTAGACTGTTGGTCGTAGGTTCCAAGATAAGGGGGGTTTGGTTTAAGTGCATAATAGTACTATTAGTGTAACGAATGAGACGATATATGTAAAAGTAATTGATCACAGAGAATGACAAGTTAGGGTTATGTCCACCTTGTAGCTTCTACTTCTCTATTAACTATGAGTAATAAGGATTTATACATGCATGCACTTATAGAGAGATGTATTCTAATTCTAAATCCAAGTGTTTCTCAACCATCAAGGATTTATTCACCTTAGTTATCTCGAATCCAAAGTGTACAACCAATCATACGAACTCTCCAAGTAGTTAATCCTGCTAAGGCATTAACGTGTAAAATAGAGGTTGGAAACCCTATTTTCTTGTCACACTCTCTTTTCCAAATAGTAACTTTTCTATCGAACAAGTTATTGCTATAATGGAACATTCCCTATGTTTGCAACCACGAGAATTCAATCATAACAAAGAGAGTAATGAAATAAGTGGATTAACACATTATAAATTCAAAAACCCATAGCAATAGAGAGTATACTACAAGGTTTTCATAACCCTAACAAATAAACTTAGCTACTCATGAATAAAACGGAAATCACAATAGAAATATTCATCGTACCAAAACTTAGAACGATCTTGGTGGAGAAGATGAATAGCGAAAATAAGAGAGAGAAATGTTTCTCTCTCTCTCTCCTCAAGCTAAGCCACTTTCTCTTGTTTTCAAAAAAATACAGAATGTGAATTATCCCAAAAAATTCAGCAATAAGGCTTTTAATAACATCCTTCTCTAATAAATTGCTACTGCATCCTTAACTATTTAAAAATATTGTGTTTGCCCGGGAAAAAGTTCCCATACATCACATTCAGTCCAAAAGTTGTTTTACTTTTTATGTAAAGTTTTCTTTGTTGTGCACAGGTCCCCAAAGTGTTGTAATCTTCCTCATTAGTACCTGAAAAGCATGCTAATCACATAGGTCAGCTCACTTAACTAAAAATAGACTAAAAGTGCAAGAATTATGTATTTTATCCTCAAAACTTAGCTAAAACATGGGAAAGTTATGGTGCTTAGACGTATAAATACGCCCAACATCACCAACTTCTGCACTTTTCTTTTTCAAACCTCCCAACTCCCCGGCAACGGCGCAAAAATTTGATACGCCCAAATTACAACTCCCGTTAGAAAGTGTAAGCGGTCGCTGTCAAATATAGAACCCAACTGGGTTGGGTGTCGAATCCCACAGGGAATACTATGGTCACTAAGTATTGCGATTATTATTAGACTGTTGGTCGCAGGTTCCAAGATATGGGGGGGGTTTGGTTTAAGTGCATAATAGTACTATTAGTGTAACGAATGAGACGATATATGTAAAAGTAATTCATCACAGAGAATGACAAGTTAGGGTTATGTCCACCTTGTAGCTTCTACTTCTTTATTAACTATGAGTAATAAGGATTTATACATGCATGCACTTATAGAGAGATGTATTCTAATTCTAAATCCAAGTGTTTCTCAACCATCAAGGATTTATTCACCTTAGTTATCTCGAATCCAAAGTGTACAACCAATCATACGAACTCTCCAAGTAGTTAATCCTGCTAAGGCATTAACGTGTAAAATAGAGGTTGGAAACCCTATTTTCTTGTCACACTCTCTTTTCCAAATAGTAACTTTTCTTTCAAACAAGTTATTGCTATAATGGCATATTCCCTATGTTTGCAACCACGAGAATTCAATCATAACAAAGAGAGTAATGATATAAGTGGATTAACACATCATAAATTCAAAAACCTATAGCAATAGAGAGTATACTACAAGGTTTTCATAACCCTAACAAATAAACTTAGCTACTCATGAATAAAATGGAAATCACAATAGAAATATTCATCATACCAAAACTTAGAACGATCTTGGTGGAGAAGATGAATAGCGAAAATAAGAGAGAAAAATGTTTCTCTCTCTCTCTCTTCAAGCTAAGCCGCTTTCTCTTGTTTTCAAAAAAATACAAAATGTGAATTATCCCTAAAAATTCAGCAATAAGGCTTTTAATAACATCCTTCTCTAATAAATTGCTACTGCATCCTTAACTATTTAAAAATATTGTGTTTGCCCGGGAAAAAGTTCTCATACATCACATTCAGTCCACAAGCTGCTTTCCTTTTTATGTGAAGTTTTCTTTGCTGTCCACAGGTCCCCAAAGTGTTGTAATCTTCATCATTAGTACATGAAAAGCATGTTAATCACATAGGTCAGCTCACTTAACTAAAAATAGACTAAAAGTGCAAGAATTATGTATTTTGTCCTCAAAACTTAGCTAAAACATGGGTAAGTTATGGTGCTTAGATGTATAAATACGCCCAACATCACCACCCCACACTTAAAAGCTTTGTTCGTCCTCGAACAACATATCTATTTATGCATACTACACAAGCCTTAGCACCTACAAAGGAAGACAAGATGATCAAATAGGCTCACACAACAATTATGAACAAGAAGTAGCTTCAGGAATCATTCGTAGATACAACCTACCCTCAAGAATAGACTCATTATGTTGGAAATTTCATGCATATCATTCAAGAAAATCATATAAATTACCCAACCTTCATCAACCATGTGCCCTCACAACAAGAGAATTACCCATAATCACTCACAATTATGCAATTTCTAACAAAATGGGCACAAGAATCAAGTTGCGCTCACTCTCACAAAGAATTCTCAAATTACAACTGATGACCATATATTTTTCCTTAGTGTAATACTCCACTAATATCAGAATGCTAAGATTAGGATCAAATAGGTCTTTTACGGGTTGTAATGCAGGCTAAAGGATAGGTAGGAACTATTTTGGCCAGAAATAGTGACTATCTTCCCTAAGCGCTTTAATACACTACATTATGCAATTAAGATCAATCTCAAATAACCAATTTCCACTTCTTCTATCTTTACAGATTTGCTTTTCACCCCAACTCGTTAAGCTTAATTAATAACACTATGGTGGGAGTATGCAACCCTTTCAAAAAAAATTATTTTATTTGGCACCCTTTTCACGTTACGCACCCCTATAATAGCCACCCTCAACTTAAGCAATTTACCTTAGTTGAGGTGCACAATGTCCAAGAAGGACCAGGGCCAAAAAAAAGGTTCATTGTAACATGTTCGGGATAAAATTTTGAACTTTTTCAACAATTTTAGCTACTCCCAACCACATCAATTGCTCACGCCAATAACCATACTTTGGGGCATCAATTTTACCTTTTTCCTCTTATTCTCAAACTCTTAACTCACATTGATTTTACATTAAAGCGCTTAAGAGCTTTTTGGATCAAATTACGGTCTATTAAAGAACGGATTAGGCTACATATGAGGCTAACAAAAGAACAAGGTAAAGACTCGACGGGGCTATCTAAGATAATGTACAAAGGTAGGTCAAAAGAAGGTATGAACAGTGGCTATCAAAGAAATGCCTAAATCATCTCCTAAACTCACAATCTATATTTCGCTTTGCATACACACCAGGAAAGTTCTAGCATCAGTTACAATAAAGAATATACAACAGTCTTACACACTCATGGAACATGGTCAACTCAATTAGGAGCATTATAGATTCTCGACCGAACAATTACATGAATTCAATTAAAACCAACAATCACAACAAGAGTCACAACTAGAGCCTAGGTGTTTCAAACGTAATGATCCATCACATATTTAGGTTATAATGTCATATGATCCACAAGAGCAGTTACATGTAATTGAAAGACTACTTTTCTCTTAAGACGGTCGTCATCCATCCATCATCAAGAAAAACACCTAATTATGACTAAATAACTAACAAAATGAACAAAATAACTAATTCTATCCACAAGTATACTAAGGAGAAGGTCCTATTTTCTTACGAAACAAGTAGCAAAGTAACCAGCCACCCCACACTTAAGCTCTGCACTGTCCCCAGTGTAAATAACAAGATAAAGAACCTGGATAGTAGTACTTCTCATCCACATTAGGAGTCATGCCACCTGCATGGAGATCATCATTGGAGCCATTTTTCCTGTATTCATCCTGCCATCCACACATAATGAAACTAACTATAATTAATATGAGGGTGGTGAAGTCACCACCCCACACTTAATTTGTTAGTATCAACTAATTTCGTGTTATTATCGGGTACTCAGACTTCACCGACATACACTTTGACATGGTGCACCACGTTAGTCACAATACAATTCAATCACTTCAATTTCCCCATGTCTTTTTCAATGAAACACTTTTTTATCAAAATCATACCCTACACTTTCAAGCATATCAAGATATACAAAACACCAGCACTTTCCCAACATAGCCATGGCAAAAATTTAATTCATAATCCTCAAGCGATCAATTAATAACTACAACATAAATTCAAAACACCTAAGGATTAAGAAAAGAACACTTACCTTGAAGATGAAGGATTGAAGAAAGTGAGTCGATGTTCTTGGGTTTTAAAAGTGGTGAGGAGCTTGTAAGATTAGTAGAGCAAAGAGAAGGGTTTTGAGAGAGGAGGGGTTGGGAGGAGCTTAGGTAAAAGAAAAATGGAGTGGGATTTAAGAGTAGAGAATATGTTTAAAAGATGAGACATGGGTCGGGTTGATCCATTCAAAAACGGGTTATTAGGCAAAACTTACGTTGATAGGCGGCGCCCATGGAATCGCCTAAGCATAAGTAGGCGGCGCCTAACCTATCGCCTATGTATGCATAGGCGGCGCCTAACCTATCGCCTATGTGAGGCAGTGAGCATAGGCGATGGCATAGGCGGCGCCTAGCCTATCGCCTATGTTGAGATAGGCGGCGCCTAACCTATCGCCTATGTTGACATAAGCAGCGTCTAACCTATCGCCTAAGTGAGGTAGTGAGCGTAGGCGATTGGAAATGCGGTGCACTCTTGGTCGAAAAAGGTCCATACCGCGGGGGCTTCTCCCCCATACCACCACAGACCTCATTGAAAGTCACAAAATAAAGTCGCACCGCAAAACTTTTTGGGTCGAATCTACATAATTTGAGGTGCGACTCTAATGCAAATCATACTTGAGCTTACACATTTGACCACTCCAACTTACCACCATTGACATGTCTCGCTTCCAAATCAAAATTGGTACTAATATTCTCCTTAGTACTTCGTGCACCTACACTTAATCAAAAATAACAAAAATGATTAGAAAGATGGGTTGCCTCCCATGCAGCGCGTAATTTAACGTCGTGGCACGACTCGATTATCTTGACTACTCAGACTACGTCAAGATACATCGATGATACCATTTGTACCTCATTTGTTGGATCAAGACAATGCTTTATTCTTAGTCCAACCACTTTGAAGTCACTCACATCTTTGCTTGCAAGTTTAACCAAACCAGCTATGGTCTCCACAAAAGACATATCCTTAACTGGTACATCTCACTTATCTTCATAGAATACATTAACTATCGAGAAGACACTCATCTCTTTTTGTTATTTCATAGACCGACATACTTCAAAGCTAACTTCTTTCTCATTGAGCCTAAATTTCAGCTCATTCAGCTCCATATCAACTAACACCCTTCCAGTTGCTAAGAATGGCCTACCCAAAATTATGGGTACTTCAAAGTCCACTTCACAATCAAGAATTACAAAATTGGCAGGAAATATAAAATCAGCAACTTTTACAAGTACATCATGTAGAATCCCAATCGGTCTTTTTACTGATCTATCCGCCATTAGAAGCCGCATATTAGTGGGCGTAGGATCTCCCAAACCCAATTTCTTGAAAACCGTCAATGGCATAAGATTGATACTTGCCCCAAGATCACAAAGGGCCTTTTCAAACTTTAGCAATCCAATCGTACATGGAACAGTAAATGCTCCCGGATCAGCTTTCTTCTGGACAATAGATCTTGTAGCAATAGCACTACAATGATGAAGATTGTCTACCATTTCATAGCTCACAGTCTTTTTCTTTGTCAACAGGTCTTTCATAAACTTAGCATATCCGGGCATCTGTTCCAGTGCTTCAACTAAGGGCACATTCACTGTCAACTGCTTCAACATAGCCATGAATTTGCTAAACTTGCCATCATCTTTTTTCTTCTTTAATCGTTGTGGAAATGGAGGTGGCGGCCTTGGAATTTCAGTTGGAGCAACTTTTACCTCCTTTCTTATGCCTTGCTCCACATCACTAACATGCTTCGGCTTAGTTGGTTGTTCAACTACTGCACTTTTCTTTTTCAAACCTCCCAACTCCACAGGCACTACTAGAGATTCATCAACCATCTCTTAATCCATTTCAACCTCATCAGTATAAGAGGAAGCTCCCAAACCTGGACTAGATAACATCTTACCGCTCCTAGTGGTAATGGCCATACACGATCCATCAGTCCTCAAATTCTAAACTGTATCACTTGGTAGAGTTCCATTCTTTATTTGGTTGAATGCTGCGGATAACTGGCTCATCTGCTGCTCCAATTGTTTAATAGCAACTGAGTGCGAATTTACAAGTTGACTTATGGAAGATACGTCTCTCTTTATTGTAGTCACCCCAGAATTTGCCACCTCAACTCCCTTTAATACTTTTTCCATCATGTCCTCCATAGACATTTTTCCTGAACTGGTAGCAGCATTATCACGGCTTCCAGGAGGTACATACAGTCCACTCCTGGCATTTTTATTCTTCCAATCTCCTTGATGGTTCCAACTTTGGTTTTCTTGGACACCACCTCGGAAACCCATCTGATTGTTCAAGTAATTGGCTTCTTCCTCAGGATCGGAGTCAGCCCTTCCCTATGATGCTACAGCTTTAACCTTCTCTGTCTTTTTTGATAATAAATGCTTAGTGAGAAGGTCCATCTGTGTTTTCATGTGAGCCATATCCTGGTCACGTCCCTCTTCTTTTCGCCTCTGTTCTGCCATCATGCCAATAGATACAGTAGAGCTTGCTACCTCAGAATCCCTGGTATGCCAAGCTCTACTCTGCTTTGTCATACGATCCAGCATATCATACGCCTCAAGAAAAGTTAGGTCCATGAATGACCCACTCGCAGCATTATCTACCACTGGCTTAGCCACCGAGTTCAAAGCCCTATATAATATTTCCACCAAGTGGACATTGGTCATCTGATGGTTTGGGCACCGCATAAGCTTCTTCTTGAACCTCTCCCAAGTCTCGTGGAGAGCTTCATTTGGAAACTGTCTGAAATTGCTTATCTCATCTCTCAATTGTGCCCTCTTGGATGGCGGAAAGAATCTTTCTAGGAAAGCGTCTTTCAGTTGCCTCCAATTGGTAATAGAGTTAGGAGTTAGCCCGTTTAACCATAGAGTTGCCTCTCCAGATAGAGAAAGTGGAAATAAGCGCAGTCGGATCGCATTCTGTCCAACCCCTGGATTGTCAAATAATTTACATGTTGAGATAAAATTAATCAGATGCATATTCAGATCGTCGCCTGCAAGTCCACCAAATAACCCTTTGAGTTGCAATAGATGGATCATGGTGCTAGTGATATTGAACTTAGCTCCGGGTGCCAAGGGCGGAGGAATAATAGCCCCTGTGGCACCAGTCCCATCCAAGTCTTCATCATCATTATCAAAAGAAACTTGCACAACTCGGCGTTCGGGTCTCATCCTAGCTTGACGATCTCTGTTGACATTCCTGTTCACTGGTGCAGCCACATCATCTGCACGCCTTGGATTTAATAACTCATCATCACCTAGGTCCTCATCATCAAGATTTGGTACCCGACCTGGGCTATCAGCATTCTGTTGATTTACTTGCGCAGCTGCCAATGCAGCTAATCTAGCCTGCTCCTGTTGAGCAGCTATCCTTTCAGGGTCTCGTTGCGCATCCATTCTGCCAATGAGATGTGGTTCAGGATTTATAGGTAATAATGGCTGACCAGATCTTCGTGTATTTGTCATGCAATCCACTAAACCTGAACAAAACAAAAACAACAAACAAAAAGTAAAATTTGAGAATCTTTGACCAAAGGGTCTATTAACTATCACAAACATAGTTGACAACCGTATTCCCCGGCAACGGCGCCAAAATTTGATACGCCCAAATTACAACTCTCGTTAGAAAGTGTAAGCGGTCGCTGTCAAATATAGAACCCAACTGGGTTGGGTGTCGAATCCCACAGGGAATACTATGGTCACTAAGTATTGCGATTATTATTAGACTGTTGGTCGCAGGTTCCAAGATATGGGGGGGTTTGGTTTAAGTGCATAATAGTACTATTAGTGTAACGAATGAGACGATATATGTAAAAGTAATTCATCACAGAGAATGACAAGTTAGGGTTATGTCCACCTTGTAGCTTCTACTTCTCTATTAACTATGAGTAATAAGGATTTATACATGCATGCACTTATAGAGAGATGTATTCTAATTCTAAATCCAAGTGTTTCTCAACCATCAAGGATTTATTCACCTTAGTTATCTCGAATCCAAAGTGTACAACCAATCATACAAACTCTCCAAGTAGTTAATCCTGCTAAGGCATTAACGTGTAAAATAGAGGTTGGAAACCCTATTTTCTTGTCACACTCTCTTTTCCAAATAGTAACTTTTCTATCGAACAAGTTATTGCTATAATGGCACATTCCCTATGTTTGCAACCACGAGAATTCAATCATAACAAAGAGAGTAATGATATAAGTGGATTAACACATCATAAATTCAAAAACCCATAGCAATAGAGAGTATACTACAAGGTTTCCATAACCCTAACAAATAAACTTAGCTACTCATGAATAAAACGGAAATCACAATAGAAATATTCATCATACCAAAACTTAGAACGATCTTGGTGGAGAAGATGAATAGTGAAAATAAGAGAGAAAAATATTTCTCTCTCTCCTCAAGCTAAGCCATTTTCTCTTGTTTTCAAAAAAATACAGAATGTGAATTATCCCAAAAAATTCAGCAATAAGGCTTTTAATAACATCCTTCTCTAATAAATTGCTACTGCATCCTTAACTATTTAAAAATATTGTGTTTTCCTGGGAAAAAGTTCCCATACATCACATTCAGTCCAAAAGTTGTTTTCCTTTTTATGTGAAGTTTTCTTTGCTGTCCACAGGTCCCCAAAGTGTTGTAATCTTCCTCATTAGTACCTGAAAAGCATGCTAATCACATAGGTCAGCTCACTTAACTAAAAATAGACTAAAAGTGCAAGAATTATGTATTTTATCCTCAAAACTTAGCTAAAACATGGGTAAGTTATGGTGCTTAGACGTATAAATACGCCCAACATCAATCCCCTGAATTAGTATGTTTCTGATGGTGAGTTTAGAGTTGCTTTCACCGCCTTGTCTCATTTAATAGTTACTTTGAAAAATAAGCTGGTTGTTATCCTATCTAGGATTATGGCTTATAATCCATAGAGTAAGAAGGAGAGGCATTGGAAAAAAGGGAGAAAGAACAAGAGGGACAAAACATCTAGGCCAAAGAATGGTCGTACCAATCCCCTTTGTCAGAAATGTGGCAGAAATCACCAGGGTATCTGTATAGCGGGAAATGATGTGTCTTTCGGGTGTGTCAAGCCAGGCCATGGAGTCAGATATTGTCCCCAGTCAGGTTCTTAGGGTCAGTATAACCATCCCCTAGCTTAGTTCGGTCACCCAAATCAGTAGGGTGCCACATCAAGTGCCACCAGTAGGTAGCGCCCAAATAGACTCTATGCTCTTTAGTCTCGACAGGATCAGGAAAGTTCTCCTGATGTGGTCATTAGTACGTTACAAGTTTTCCATTTACATGTTTATGCTTTGCTAGATCCAGGAGCTTTTTCGTCCTTTGTTACTCCATATATAACCGTTGATTTCGGAGTCAGTCTTGAAATTCTAGAAGAGCATTTCTCAGTCTCTACCCCAGTGGGTAAATCTATCATAGCCCGGCGGGTATACAAGAACTGTCCGGTTATGGTATCACAGAAAGTCACTTCAGCAAACTTAGTTAAATTAGAGATGACTAATTTTGATGTCATTCTCAGCACGGATTGGCTTCAGTCCTGCTATACCTCAGTCGATTACATAAACTGAATTGTTTAGTTTCAGTTTCCGAATGAACCCATCCTTGAGTGGAGGGCGTAGTACTTCAGCACTTAGGGGTCATTTTGTTTCTTACCTTTGGGTGAGAAAAATGATATCTAAGGGATGTGTCAACCATCTCATTCGAGTCCGGGACTCTAGTTCAGAAACCCCTACTCTTGAATCAACGTCAGTAGTATGTGAATTCCCAGATGTGTTTCCCAAAAATCTCCCCGGAGTTTCTCCCGAAAGGGAAATCAACTTCAAAATAAACCTTCTTCCAGATACTCAGCCCATATCTACCCCCCATACAGAATGGTACTTGCAGAGCTCAAAGAATTAAAAGAACAGTTAAAGAATCTCCTAGATAATGGATTCATCAGACCTAGTGTGTCCCCGTGGGGTGCCCTAATTTTATTCATGCATAAGAAAGATGATTCTCTCAGAATGTGTATTGATTACCATCAGCTAAATAAAGTCACGGTCAAGAACAAGTATCCACTTCCCAGAATCGATGACTTGTTTGACCAACTTCAAGGTGCCAGTTACTTTTCTAAGTTAGATCTCAGATCAGGCTATCATTAGCTCAAAGTCAGAGAATGTGACATCCCGAAAATAGCCTTTAGAATTTAGTATGGTCACTTTGAATTCTTTGTCATGTTCTTTGGTCTTACCAATGCCCCTGCAGCCTTCATGGACTTGCTGAACCGTGTGTTCAAGCAGTACTTGGACATGTTCGTCATAATCTTTATAGATAACATTCTGGTCTATTCCCGTAGCGAGAATAATCATGCAGATCCTCTTAGAATCATATTCCAAAATCTTAAAAACCCATCAGTCATCATGATATCTATTCATGTCTTATATGTTTGTTCTATGATCATAGCCCATACTCATGCACATTAGCAATCATTCACGCTTACAGCTCATAGTATAAGGATTTCCAGTTCACTCAGTGTTACGAATCACATTTTATGAATGTAGATACTCCAGACTCAGGTCATGCAGCTCATGACTTAGGTAGCCATGTCATGCTATACAGTATGCTTAATTCCCATGACCCACGCTACACTCCTAGTAATCGACTAAATTAATATTTCTTCATGTATATCCTCAGTTTAGATCTTTTGATAAATCTATGGTATTGTCATTCTATTCCTCGGACCTCAGTTAAGTTTCGAGTTTGGTATAGTATTCATGCATACATCAGGTCCTCATGTTTTAACCCTTTAGTGGACTCTCCTTACAAAATGATGTAGTAATGAGCAGTTGCTTAGAAGGGAAAGATTAAATGTTTCATGTTAAGAAAAGATTATTGCATGCTATTTTTACACGAGGCTGTAACTATGAAGATAGGCTTGAATGTCAAGTTGATGTGTCAGTGGCTAAATACATTTTGGAGATTGAAGTAGGCTTAAACATAGTGGGAGAATTCATTCCTGATCAGACCTCAGTAGATAGAGTTATCAGAACTCAGTATTCAGTTCCAGTACAGTCTTAGTTACAGTCTCAGTTACCATCTTAGTTACAGTCTCAGTCATAGTCTCAATCCAGTAATCAGATCAGTAACTCAGTTTAGTTTCAAGTTTGCCTGACTATAGAGTACAGTTATCATTATTTTAGTACCTCAGTTTATAGGGTATTTTAGAGTCATGTTATACATTTGGTCTTGCATTCTCAAATAATACAGTTTTCACAAATTCATGCTCAGTTACCTCATGTTACCCATTCAGTCCTTACCTCGTATGCATGATACTCTACAGTTTCAGTCCAGTTATTCAGACTAAGTACAGTTCAATATTACATGACCAAGTATTCAGGTATCAGCCATTCAGATAATAAGATAAGTTAGTAAGTTTATGCACTCCTGCTCAACACCCATGTGAATATTTTCAGTAGTCTCAGGTGATGTGTTGTACTAAGGTAGAGAGTATTCAAGGGATAATCTAAGCTTGAAAATTTATAGTCGCAGTGCATAAGGCTTAGTAACTTCATCTTAGATGATGTTTCGTAGGCCCCGACTCATATTATAGAATTTTAGCCAGGATGTAATTTTCTTATTCAGCTATTTTATTTAGCCATGCTAAGACTCCTTGCTCCCTAAAACGACTAGAACTCTATAGAAAGAGTGTCAAAGAAAGGCTCCAGTCGAATATAAGTTTTCAGCATAAGTTAGTTCGCAAAACCAGTAATTCAGTTTAGCAGTTAGGCTGACAATGTTTGTATGGTTGGGTTTCCCATCCTTTCTTCTAGTCGCACTATTCGAAGTCTCATAAATGTAACTATTCCAAGATCAAGCAACCATGAGGTTGCGAGTTCAACTCAGTTAAGGTGTCATGCCTCGGTTTCAGAACCCCAACATGCAGTCACAATTCGATTCATAGATGCCTTGTCTATCATCTTAGTTTTTCTCAGTATCTCAGCCATATCAGCATTCTTCATGGGACATAATTTCCTAAGGGGGAGATGCACCATAATCCCCGAGTTCATGACCTAAACCTTCCATCTTCTCTTCACGTAACGAATCTAGTTTGGAGTAGTGGGTACTCATAGGTGGACCCTCAAGTTCCAATCTCATCCGTAATCCATGTAGTTAGGGGCTCAGTTCCATTCCTGATAATCAGTACCTGTATTATATTTTAGGCTCAGTTATGTTCTCATGTTCCCGTTCATGCATATTCAGTAATTAATCTCGAGTTCAGGATCGGGGATTTTGTATTCTTGAAAATATCTCCTGTGAAAGGAGTGAAGAGGTTGGCAATAAGGGGAAGCTCAGTCCCCAATATGTCGGCCCTTATTGAATTCTCAGTCATTTCAGAAAGGTAGCTTACGAGCTTGAGTTACCTTCAGACTTAGCTTTAGTACATTAAGTGTTTCATGTCCCCTTGCTAAAGAAGTGCATAGGTGACCCCAAAATTGTAGTCCCTATAAAGAGCATAGATGTTCAGAACAGTCTCTCTCTTACGAAGAGGTCCCAGTTGAAATTCTTGACTATCAAATTCGCAGACTGAGGAACAAAAAAGTCCATTTAGTTAAAGTTCTTTGGCGGAATCAGTCCGTTGAGGGAGCTACTTGGGAAGCAGAAGAAGATATGCGAACCAAGTATCCTCACCTTTTCTCCGCAAACTCAGACTCAGCCTAAGGTAACAGTTTTTCTTTGAATTACTCAGTCTCATGTTCAAATATAGCTACCAACTTGGTATCAATTAATGTTGTATACTCAGTCATGCATTCACGAATCCATTCAGTCATGTACTCATGCATTATACATACATGTCCAATATATAAGCTCAGCCTATCAGTAATCCTAGTCATGCATTCATGAATCATGTTTAGCTATACACTTATGCATAAGATATGCATGTTTAGTATGATAATTTAATTTATCAGTAATTTCAGTCATGAAATCATGCTTTAGTTGTGCATGTGAAGTGTCTAAATCTAGTTTATCAGTATTCTCAATTTAATCAGTCTCATTCGAGGACGAATGTTCCCAAGAGGGAGATATTGTAAGACCCCGCAAAATCCTAAGCACAACTCAGTCTATTAAGCTTGCTAAGGGGCTCCCAGACTTAGAAAATTCTAGCTAAGTATTCAGACTTAGTATTATTCTGTCGTTCGTAAGTTGGAAACTCTATTTCACGACTCTTATGATCTTAAAGTGTCGATCTTTAGATTGATTCATGATCAAGAATGTCAGTAGGTGTCCCCGAACAAGTTTTGGATTTTTGGACCTCGTTTGAACCACGTTTGGGAATCCAAAATAGTGCATCGATGCGATCTCATCTTGGTGCATCGGCCATTGCATTGATCAATACTTTTCTTGGCTCCCAGTGACAATTTCCAGTGAACCGACGTAGACTCAACGAGGCGTGTTGGCTATTGCATCATTTCCAATAATGCAATGCATCGGTCTGTGCGTCAACAGTTCAGTTTTTAGTCATTAAAAAGCCACATCCTCAAGGGTAATACAGTCTTTTTCCCACATTTATCAGCCCTAAAATCACAATATTAAGACCCTTTAGAGGTTACGTTCATTCCTTATTCTCAAATTTCACAAGAACAGAAACCCTAGGGGGATCAATTTTAAATCAAGAACTCAAGAAACCACCACCCGTCTTTTAAAATTCAGACACTAAGGTATATGAAGTGTTCATCCAAGGGTTCCATCCTCCCTTGGTGTCCAAGAAACTCTTTTAAACCTCAAGTAGTTTGATTTTATGATTTCCATGATTGGAATTTATGTGTATTCATGATTATTATTTGAATTAGGTTTCTATTTCATGTTTTATTACATGTTTTATGTGGAATTAATTTTTATTTGTCTAGATTCATGTGAATCCATGATTAAACTCTTAGAATTATGAAATTGGAATTGAATCATGATGCTCACATGTTGTTTAGTATTATGTGCATATATTATGCCCTACAAGTGTTTGATAAAATGCCTCTATAGATACATTATGAACAAATGTGCATTTTTATGCTATGCAAGATCATGTGATGCTTTACTTTTTATGCTATCAAGTTCTGGGGGTATTTAATACCCGACAACTTAGCTGTTTACCTAGAGATAGTGTCAGTTATAAAATAATCTCAGTAATGCCTCGATCAATAGAATTTAGTCACATTACGATCAGTAGTACTCTCAGTCAGTTACAAGACTCAGGAAAATTCAGTAGACTTAGTATCATGTCCAGTCTAGTTCAGCATTCGATTCAGACCTTAGTAAACTCAGTAAGCTAATAGAATTTAGTAGTATTTGTTAGTTAACAGAACTTAGTAAATTCAATAATAGTTCATTCAAGCCTAGTATGAACTAGAAAAATCAGTTCAGTGTATATTCAATTGGGAGTAGGATTAAGCACCGAGCGAGCTAAGGGTTGGTGGCATTTATTTTAGTAGAGGGTTTGACCCTTAGTAGTAATTCCTATATTACAGAACTACAGAGCCAGCATAGGTTGAGATATCTTCCAACCAGATATTATAAGGGTTGATACATCTCATACGAGTTTTTCCTGCCAACGAGGGTTGACAAAAGAGCTTCCTGTCAGAGAGGGTTAACTCACAACTTCTCTTTACCCGTGGCATGGTATTGACATCCTTCCAACTGAGTTACAAGTTGGACCCCAATCTATTTAGAAAGAGGCATGTCGGTTAGATGATTACCTTTCATAGTCTCAGTTTCAGTTCCAGTCTCAGAATAGAACACAGTTCAGTTCTATACATTCAGAACTATCAAACACAGTCACTCAGTTTAGTATAGAACTCAGTATAGTTCTAAAGGATCAAGACTGTCAGATATAGTCACCCAGTTATCAGTTACACAGTATTAGTAAACTCAGATATCAGTAAATCGGTAATTCAAAACTCAATATCCAGTGTTATCAAAATATCAGTTACAATTTATGTATTCATGCATGTACTCCCATTCAGTTATATTCATGTCATTCAGTAAATATTATTCATGCATATAAACCCATGCATTTTAGCCTAACTCACATAGCATACCAGAACATTCAAAGTACTGACACATACTTTTCTCTTGCGCTGTGATATTTTATATCATAGGTTCAGACACACGGGCTCCCGATCATACTTTGTAGTTCAGATATCCAGCTAACAGAGTCAGTGGTGAGTCCTCTTAGTTCAAGGAGATGATGATTATTTCAGTAGTTCAAAGTTAGTTGGGGACTTGTCCCATCGACTCCATATTTCAGACAATTTAGAGGATTTTTCAGACTAGAGTATTTTCAAATAGATCATTCAATTTTGGTATTGTTATACTGTATTCAGTTTTATTACAGTATCGAACCTTATGACATGTTTTTTGCCTAATTTCCATATATTATAGGATTATTATTCAGTTAATGCAGCAGGTATCAGTCATGGGTTAGCTTGTGGTCCTTCAATATTATAAGTACCGTGTAGCATTTGGGGTACATACTCAGGGCGTTACTTGTATAAAATTGGTATATTTGGCACTTAGATAGGATATTTGTTACTATCGGTTTATATGTGTTCATTCATTCATATGTATTGCCTATCATCATTGTAATTATTTGGTGCTTATATATGTTAGTCTTATAGGGGCTATATGGGTATAAGCTATGATTACTATTTGTTGAGTGCTTGGTTTCATCTTTAAGGCTTATGAGGTCTTTGTTAGGTTATTATTTGTCATGGCAGGATTATTATGGACTAGTTTTTTATGTTGTCGGTACGTGTTTGAAATTGTACTCCTTTCAAGGTAAATTTAGTATAGCTAGGTGACATGATATTTATAATTAACTCTGGTTAGAGGCCTTGACACTACTAGAAATTACCCCTCTAGTAATGAAATTTTTGGCGATGGTTAACAAAGTATTGAAATAGATAGTCTATTGCAACAGTTTCAAGCCTTGCCAAAAATAATTGTTCTATTAGCTATAATTTAACACTATAAGCGTTGCTTTTGACATTAGATATTGCAATAGATAAAATAGATAAATAAAATAATATATAGCAATGCTTATTTTATTCCCTCAATTTTCATGAGAAATTTCAATAAGTATACCAAAAAAAACATTTTATTAAAACTTTTCTGGTTCTCTCATCTTAAACCTAATACACTCGCTACAATCTCGACAATTGCTACAGCTTCTGGAGAAGGCCATGGAAATCGACGATCTGGTAGTGAGCTGCCGGTGATGAGCTCTGTGGGATTGATTTCAACATTGATACTACTGTAACTAAAGTGTTCTTCAAAGTATTTTCTGCTGTTCATTATCAGTATGTTCTCACACAGCTTTTTTTTTCTCCCGTAAACATTTAGGTGTCGTTTGGTTAGCGTTAAAGAAATACAGTGTTTGGTTGGTCATATAAGAAAAAATAATTACTATGTCGCTTTGATTTACTAGTGCCAGGGATATTCTAACCAACATATCTTTGATTTGTATCCTTAAATCGGACCAACTGTAGTGAGTTGTGGTGTATTGAGCTTCAGACTGATTGTAGAATTGCAATTTGGTGAGTTAAAGATAAACCATATCTGATTTGCACTTTTATTTAATACCGAATTTGCACTTCGATTTGTGATTAGGGCTAATTTTGCATTTCAATTTCTCAAAGTGTTGGAAGGTGAGACCGGATTTCAACTCTCAATTTGTGTTGGAAAGTCAGACCGAATTTGCACTTTAATTTCTCTAAAATTTGCACTTCAATTGCATCAATTTGGGGATTTTAAGGTTAGCGTGTTCCAATTATGAGCTTGCTTTCTAAATATTTGTATGTGAATAAGTTGAAAGTTTTTTATAGAAAATTTGTTTTTTTAATCATTGTGGTGTTCAAGCCAGCTTGTTCACCTCGACTAGTTTCATGTGATACCTGCCACTTCTAACTAGGAACAAGTAATAGGTAACTATATTGACCAACACTAGAACAGATGAGTAGAAATCACCTTATGTTTTGTCTTTGTTGGGATTTAAATATGAGACCACATGGTGGTAGTCCAGTTCGTCGACCACTCGACCACACCAAGCTTTCTATAGTATTAGTAGAGATTTTATATGCCAATGCAGCACTAGTGTGAGAATCCGCCAAAATACTATAAATACGGTTTAAATGAATAAAATACAAAAATACAAAGAACTAAAACAAATTATTTCTGAAAAACGTAAAGAATTAAAAATAAGAATAGAAAGATTAAGTTATAATATATTTGCCGGAGTTAGTAAAAACTCAATAAATGCACAAAAAGATGAAATATCAAATTATTTTTTCTAGAGTATCTTCTTCTATTATATCAGTCTGTGTAGCTTTGTCTTGATATGTAATCTGCAATAACATTTTTGTTAGTACTAATTACTTCAATCGTAAACGTAAAATTTAATATATTCAATACTAGTCTCCAAATTTCTTTTGTTGTAACTGAATTTTGTATTTTCTTTGTTAGCCACCAACGTACCTGTGTATTATCTGTTCGTACAATAAACTTGTTATATACAATATATGGCTCGAATGCTAATAAACATTTATATAATGAGCATAATTCTTTTCTATTTATTTCCCATTTTATTTCTGTTTCATTAAATGTACCTGAGTAGTATCTACAGTGGTGTTCTAATTTTTCTTCTTCATATTTATATTTAAGTACTCCTCCATAACTACATTCACTAGCATCTGCTTCTACTATATATATAAATGGTATTAGAGCCCAGTTATTTAAAAAATACAGAAGTAGCATACATGTTTGAATTTATGAATTTAGATTGGATTTACTTGACAATAATTAATATTGATTAATTATGAGAAGACCATTTAAAAACAAAGAAGCTTTTAGAAAAATTAAAGAATCTTTAATTAGTAATTATTCAGAATATATAAGTCTAAATAAGACAAAAGAAAACCCACAAAGACTAGCCTACCTAATTACCTTAATATCTAGTATTGAAGCAAAATTAATAATCCATTTAAAATCTAGGAGAATGAGACACATACCACCTAATTATGATAAAATCAGATTTAGGTATCCGCCAAAATACTATAAATACGGTTTAAATGAATAAAATACAAAAATACAAAGAACTAAAACAAATTATTTCTGAAAAACGTAAAGAATTAAAAATAAGAATAGAAAGATTAAGTTATAATATATTTGCCGGAGTTAGTAAAAACTCAATAAATGCACAAAAAGATGAAATATCAAATTTAGAATCACAAATAGATAGTTTAGAATATATATATCAACATGAACTATTTACAATTAAATGAACAAAGAAGAATTTATAATAGACGAAAAAATATATGAAGATCACGAAGGACTAAAAATAAGAATAGTTTTTTCTAATCTAGGAAGAAGATATAAGAAAATAGGTGAACATTTATATTTAATGTTAGAAAAAAGAAGAATTAAAATTAGAAGATAAATTGACAGCTATGGTAAGAATAGAAAGGGAAAACGAAGAAATAGATAGAAAAAAGGAAATAGAAAAAATAAAACAACAAACTACAGAAGAAATACGAAAAATAGAAGAAACTAAAAATAGTAGGATTGCTGAATTAGAAAAAGAATTACAAATGTTAAAAGATCTGTATGAAAAAAGACAGAAAGAAAAAAGAAGAAAAAGATAAAGAACAAAAACTATTAAACGAAATAAATCAATTTAAAGAAAAATTAGAAATAGACAATAAAGAAATAAAAGACAAGGAATTGGAAATAAATAATATAGATGTTAAAGAAACAGATAATTATGATTCAGAAGATAGTGAAACATATACAGAAATATTAACAAATACAAAAAATTTAGAAATCAATGAAAAACAAGAAGTAATTAATGAAGAAAATTTAGAAAACATCAACACAGAAATACATACTCTTGATAAAAAAGAAGATCAAAATATAATATCTAGTACATCAGAAATAAGGAAACCTACATATTATAAGAATAAGTTTAAAAAATATAATCTAAAGAATGAATATGACAAATGAACACCCAAACAAATAGTTAATAAAAATTACAACTTTTTAGACTTAGATTGTGTAATAGATACAGAAAAAACAATACAATTATGGATAGGATATATGACAAAACAATTATTAGATAATAATATAAGTGTAATAGACGCACCAGAATATATAGAAAGAACACTAATAGGAACAGTGAAACTATGATTTTTAAATCTAACTGAAAATAGTAAAAGAATATTAAGAACCGACAAACCCACAGAAGGAACATCATCAACAAAATTAACACCTATAGAATTATTAAAAAAATATGAAACAGCTATAAAAGACGAATTTAGTAGCATGACAACAAAAGAAGAAGAACAAAATGAAGAGAAAGATATAAATAAGAATTTAATGTTAAAATTAGCAATATGTAATATGTGCTATATAGATGAATATACTTGCGCATTTAAAGAATATTATTATAAAGGAGCATATAATATAGAAGAAAGTAAAGAAATAAGAAAATTATATTTTAATAAATTACCTGAACCATTTAGTTCAAAAATAATAAAAAGTTGGGATGAAACAAAAACAGTAGATACTCTAGGAGCAAGAATAAGATTTTTACAACAATGGTATAGAAACATATGTGAAAAATACAGAGAAAAAATAAAAATGGAAAAAACATTAATAAGAAATTTAGCATGTTGCAAAGATAAAATAGCACCTCAATTTGGATGCGAAGATAGATATTATAAAAAAAGAAAAAGACATAAGAAATATAAGAAATACAAAAAATCAAAATATAAGTACAAGAAACCAAGAAAAAGATATTATGTAAAAAATTATAAACATAAAAGACCATATAGGAAAAAGAAATCTATAAAGGAATGTACCTGTTATAATTGCGGAAAAATAGGACATTTAGCTAGAGATTGTAAATTACCTAAAAACCCAAAAAATAAACAAATATCAGAAATAAAAATAGAAAATATAGAATATATGCAGATAGATTACATAGATTACGAATTAGAAAGTGAAGACAGTATATATGAAATTTCAGAGAATGAAACAGATAACGAAATAGATAGTGAATTAGACGAATTAAATGACTGAAGAAGATATAAAAATATTAACAAAAGAAGAATATTTAAATGACAAAGGAACAGATCAAAAAATAATATTTGATAACAATGTATTTGATGAAATAAAAGGAAAAGAGTTAGACTTAAGTGTAGAAAAAATATTTAAAATACCAATAATAAAAAATATATTTACTAGGAAAAAGGAAGAATATTATGTAGTAAGCCAAAAGGAACATGTAATAGACTGTAGATATGCAAAAGGTAAAGCTAGTATACCACTAGTAACAAAAAGAATAATTAATAAAGAGATAAACGATATAAAAAGTAGAGACCCAATAAAATATGTACACCTTGGAGGTACAGAAATATTAATAAAAGCATGTTTTAGAGAAGGAATAGATACACCAATAGAATTATATTTAGCAGATGATAGAATTATAAAACCTATAGAAAAAAGTATAATAACTGCCATAAAAGGAAATTTAATATACCAAAAATTTAAATTTATAATAAGTGTGAATTATTCAGTAGCAGTAACGGATAAAAATATAGACAAATCATTAGTATTATATTGGAAAATATCAGGAATAGAATTAACACCAGGAAGTAAAATATTTACAGCAAGATGCAAAAACCTATATGTGTTAACAACAAAACATAAAATAACGGAAAAAAATAAAATTAATAAAATACAAATAGAAAGCCCTTTTGAACAATTCGTAAAAACAATTGATAATAATGATTATAGTTACAGAAATATAGACATAGAAAAAGATCTAGAAATAATAAATGATAGAATAAGTACAACAAAAAGAACAACTTATGATAAACCGGAATCAACAAGCTCATCAAAAAGAATAAGTTATGAAACAAGTTCAATGGATAATTCAAACCAATATTACATAATAGGAAAGGTAAATGAAAAAGAATATTTAATGCTCTTAAATACAGGACAAGAAGAAAATTATATAACAAAATATCTAGTAAAAATGAGGAAATAAAAACTGACAATAATATATGACCAGATCTACCAAGAAGTTTAATAAATACTAAAAATATAGCAGAAAAAATAATAATAATAGGAATAAGAAGAATAAAAATAGAATTTGAAGTAAAAGAAGAAATGCAAAAAACAGACATAATATTAGGAATAAAATGGTTAGAACAAGTAAAACCATATAATATAGAACATACACAATTAACTATAACATATAACAGAGAAAAATTATTCTTAAGAAGAGCTTTAACATAAAATGAAAATATATATATTAATGAAGATAGTAGTAGAAGGATATTACAGTAGATATTATACGCCTATGATAGATACAGGAGCAGAAGCTAATTTATGTAGATATAATTGCTTACCAGAAAGTAAATGGGATAAATTAAAAACACCAATAATAGTTAAAGGATTTAATAACGAAGGAAGCTTAATTACTTACAAAGCTAAGAATGTAAAAACACAAGTATGAGATAAAATATTAACAATAGAAGAAATTTATAATTATGAACTAACATCAAAAGATATACTTTTAGGAATGCCGTTTCTAGATAAATTATACCCACATATAATAACTAGAACAGATTGGTGGTTTACAACACCATGTAAACAGAAAGTAAGAGCAAAAAGAGTTAATAATAAAATAAGAAAGAAAACTGATTGGATAAAAGGAAGTGAAAAAATTACACAAAAGTTAGAAAATATAAAAAATACTGAAGATACAATAGAACTAGTCGTATTTTCGATAAATAAAACAGAAATAACTATATTTTCAATAAATAAGATAGAAATAATTAAAAGAAAATTAGAACAATTATATAGTGAAGATCCATTAAAAGGATGGGAAAAACATAAAACCATTATAAAAATTGAATTAATAGACAAAAATAGCATAATAACCCAGAAACCATTAACATATAATTTTGATGATTTAAAAGAATTTAAAATGTATATAGAAGAATTATTAGAAAAATAATATATACAAAAAAGTAATAGTAAACATAATAGCCCAACATTTATAGTAAATAAACATAGTGAACAAAAAAGAGGAAAAAGTAGAACGGTTATTGATTATAGAAATTTAAATGCAAAAACAATGACTTATAATTACCCAATACCAAATAAAATATTAAAAATAAGACAAATACAAGGATATAGTTATTTTAGTAAATTTGATTGTAAATCAGGATTTTACCATCTAAAGTTAGAAGAAGAATCTAAGGAATTAACCGCATTTATGGTACCACAGGGATTTTATGAATGGAATGTACTACCATTTGGATATAAAAATGCACCAGGTAGATATCAACATTTTATGGATAGTTATTTTAAACAACTACCTAATTGTATAGTATATATAGACGATATACTATTATATACAAAGACCAAAGAAGAACATTTAAAATTATTGGAACAATTTACGGATATAATAGAAAAATTGGAAATAAGTTTAAGTAAAAAGAAAGCCGAAATTAAGAAAAATTAGATAGAATTTTTAGGAATACAAATAGATAAAAGTGGAGTAAAAATGCAACAACATATAGTACAAAAAATAATAAATTCGAAAGAAGAATTAGATACAAAAAAGAAATTACAATCATTTTTAGGATTAGTAAACCAAGTAAGAGAATATATACCAAAATTAGCAGAAAATCTAAAGCCCTTACAGAAAAAATTAAAAAAGGATGTAGAATATAATTATAACGAAGAAGATAAAAAACAAGTTCAAAAAATAAAAATACTTTGTAAAGAATTACCAAAATTACAATTTTCAGATGAAAATAGAAAATTTATATATATAGTAGAAGCAGATGCTAGTGAATGTAGTTATGGAGGAGTACTTAAATATAAATATAAATATGAAGAAGAAAAATTAGAACACCACTGTAGATACTACTCAGGTACATTTAATGAAACAAAAATAAAATGGGAAATAAATAGAAAAGAATTATGCTCATTATATAAATGTTTATTAGCATTCGAGCCATATATTGTATATAACAAGTTTATTGTACGAACAGATAATACACAGGTACGTTGGTGGATAACAAAGAAAATACAAAATTCAGTTACAACAAAAGAAATTCGGAGACTAGTATTGAATATATTAAATTTTACGTTTACAATTGAAGTAATTAGTACTAACAAAAATGTTATTGCAGATTACATATCAAGACAAAGCTACACAGACTGATATAATAGAAGAAGATACTCTAGAAAAAATACGCAACACCCTAACTACGCTTTCAATAAAAGTGGACAGTATGGGTAATGAGATAGAAAAGCTAAAGACTAATGAAGATAAACTGAAGTCTATAGCTACAAATCAGCTAACTCAGCAGTGTGCAGAGCTATGTCGATCGGAAGACATTAAAATTCCAGAGTTAGAAGGAGACGTTGGGATACTCCATAAAACCCATAACATTTATCAATCTACTTCTGCAGGTACAAGCAAAGGAGTTAGAAAAAATACAAATATGAACCTGAACAAGCTATTCGATAAACCATATATACCAAATACATCAAAAGATCCTATGTTTATACCCCCACAAATTACCACATACCGAAAAAGCCTAAACCAAGACAAAAAGACCTATAACTATACAGCCCGAACATACATAGAAAATATTTACAAAATACAAACCTTCTTAAATACCAACCCCAGAGATATAAACATCCAAGAACCACATACAAATTACATAACCCAGAAGCTAACCGGATACAGTAAGCTAATTGCTTTGCCCAAAACCAAACCAGGTCTAGTTAAAACATGTTACGAATATGGACTACTTAGCACCATATATACCCAATACGGAAATGAAATATCCACTATACCAGAAATATATGATTCATTTAACATTTTTAAAAGAATAACCAAAGGTAACCTATTTTTTATAAAATTTTATACGGCACCAGCAGAGATATTGTATGATGAAGTTAAATCACCTATACAAGTTGTAAAAATAGGAATGACCCGAGATATGATTATACCAGAAGATATTACTCAACAACCAGAAATACCTAGAATTGAGATACCAATTTTTTATGCAAATAAGAGAATTATTGGACTATCTACGATTCTTCAAGAATTAGCAAATAATTATCGCAACAGAAATCCCATATGGAGTTATTATTCAAGAGGTAATGTAATAATATACTCGAATTCAAAGGAGCTACGAGAAGCAGATATGGAAGACGTAAGGCAATAGATCTTGACCTTACTCAATCCAGAGAAAAAACCTATCGCCAGAGCCATTAAAGAAAAAATTATTTCGGAAGAACTATTAACCAGATATTGCAAGTTAATTGGACATAAATATCCAGACCATCAATGTTCAAAATGTAATGGAGAAGATAATATTGTACCAGAAGTTCAACTTGAATAAGAAGGACATAAAAGCGACAGCTGGAAGATGAGATAAAGAGCAATAATGGAGATATAGCAGATACGACAAAATCAACGGAGACAAGATATTTATTGTACAGATTTTCTTTACGTAAAAGTCTTTAAATTATTGTAAGTTACTATTCTTACACAGACTTTTTAGATTCTTATGTAGACTTTTTAGGATCATTTAAGGTTACATAGACTTTTTAGGTAGCCTAGGGGATAGCCTTTAGGACTTTTAAGCTTTTTTGTTTTTTAGCTTTTGTAAAACGTGTAGGATTGTAAAATTTATAAAGTTCTTTCTTTCATTCTATAAATAAAGAGAACCGAAGACATTGCAAAACAAGCCTTCATGCGTTGAAGCAAATACTCTCTCAAGTCCACAACAAATATTTTGCTCAGTTAATTAAAAAACAGATTTATTTCAATGGAAAAATCTATGGAGGAACAAAGCTCAGAAATATCAAACCTACCCGAACAGGTATATTTATTTATGATTATGAATAGCTAAATTCATAATTCCCAACAATCATGGTATGATAAAATAGATTCATGTTAGTTACTTTATAGTAGAATTATTCGAAGAATAATATGTTAAGAAGTTTATTAGCAAAGTGAAAAAGGAGAAAAATCCCTAAGAACTATGTCATCCTAAAGGTGAAACCAATAAGGCAAGAAGCCGTGGTGGGGAGTAACCAGAGTAGAGGCGCTGTTTAAGGGAAAATATCCAGATTACCATGCTAATAGTGACCGAAGAACATGTTATTTAAGAATAATCTAGTATATAGTAATCTAAGATGACTATATTTTGTTATGTACGTGGTAGAAGGAAATATTTTGAAAAAAACAATTTTATGAAAATGAATAATTATTTATCTGATGTGATGGTAGATAAATTTAAAATACTAACTTTGTATGCACTTAAAGATATAAAAGTAGTAGATATAAGAAAAATCATATTAGAAAAAGCATTTGGTAAATATTACATGACTAGAGTAAATTATATACCATACCTACCTAACTACTCTTACAAATACTTACCATGATAAATTACATAGAATTTTTAGAAAAAGATATGAGAAACATACAGTTACTAGAAAAACAGATGAAAATAAAGATATAAAATATATAGAATTCCTTAATAAAAATATGCAAGAACTACTAAGGCTAAAACAAACAACTACAAAATATTATAATAAAATATTTAGTCAATTTTAAATGATAGATAATCTTAAAGTCTTAATCTTATATATACTTAGAGATATAAAAATTATAGATATTAAGAGAATAATATTAGAAAAAGTATTAGACTATGAAATTGAAATTATGAATTGGATAGCACAGTTATACCTAGATAATTACCCAGATGGATATTATTCAGATTAAAAGATGTTAGAATATATAAAGAAAATTAGAGAAAGGCAAAATTGGATATATGAAGAAGTTAATTACAGAAATCAACTTGAAATAGAGAAAAAACAACTAGAAGAAAAATTACTTAAAATAAAATTAACCTTAGAAAAGGAAGATACAAATAATAATTTATTTAATACGTACGAAAAATTATTTAATACAGATGAAAAATTAGCTATACATGAACAACAAATACTAATTAGTCAGATAAAAAATGTAAACCTACGCATTGAATATAGCAAAGTTAGAATAAAATACTACACAGAAATTGCTAAAATTTCAATATGATAAAATAATAAACTAAATAAATTAGTGAATACATCTCACGAAAAGAATAAATCATTAAAAGAAATAGAAACCCAACTATATAATTTATACCTAGAATACAAAAGGTTACATATTACTAACAAGAATCCTAAAACATTAGATAATTTAATTACGATAATATCTAATCTAGAATATGAATTAATAAAACATCTTAAGTCAAGAAGATAAAAATGAAAATTATTCCAATCAATAATATTCATTATAAAAATAAATACCTACGTATTTATTATCTAGTTAAATTATCGCACCTAATCCGCACCTTTTAGTTTATTAAGAAATGTTTTTCCTAATTTTTGTATCTTAAGTTTTTCCATTTTGTTTTTTTCATTTAAAAGTATGATTGGGCTTTTTGGTTAAGTTTATTCATAATTGAAAAAGTTTGAACTTTCGATAGTATAAGTTTTTAGTTAGATAGGGGTATGCTATCTAGATTTGTATCTAAAGATAGGGGTATGCTTTCTTATATTTGTTTGATACCCAGATTCATCATTTATCGGGCAATGATAATCTTGAACATGAACTTCACATTTCCTGTGGAAGAAGCCAATCTCTGAGGCCATTTCATGAAGGTCTTTTTATTGAGATATTTGACCAAATGGGAAAGTGGCACTAGTCCAGGAAAATAGCGTATTCAATCAGATTATTGGCAGATTTTTATTAGTGGAGTGGATCACTAACCATGTGCTAACCTAACAATAAATTGCCCTTGATTCTCTCTTGCAAGTTATGCTTTTTGTGGATGATCTGAATACTTATATGAGTCCTTCATTTGAGTAAAATTAAGAACTAAGGTTCTTCTAGCCTCAATGTAATTTCCCTTTTTTTCTTTTGATTTTCTATTTTCAAATATTTGCTATAATCATTAAGATGTTTGCTTTTGTTTGGACTGAATATTAGTTAAGGCAGTTCATATTATTTGTTTAAATTTGGTTCCCCAGGCAAGCGAAAGATGTTGTGAAAGGAATAAAAAAGCATCTTGGTAGAAGGAAATCAGAAGTCCAGGTACTTTCCTTGACAGTAAGCTTTAGAAATTACTAAATTCCATAATCCCTTGTGTAGTACCTTAACTATTTCTGTCAATGCTTTTACCTTCTCCAAAGATTAAATTCCACAATTCAATACTTTCTTGAACTGAATGGATTATCAAGCCCTTACCTTCAATCTTTTTATTGATTTTCCTTTATTTTTTTTTTAATGGGAGTCTTGAGCAAATAATTTTTTCTATGGTCATTTTGTATGATGTGCTACCTCTTCTCTTTCTTCCTATGCTTACTATTTCTCCTTTACAGCAACAACAGAAATACAACCATAATGGAGGACTATTAAAGTACTAGTATAATGAAATACTTGAAGCAATATGCCAGCAATGCTGTTAATAAAGTTCTAACAACATATGTATTGATTTCTCTCTTTTTTTCTTTTGATAGGGTAAACAATTTTATTAATATTTGGGGGGAAAACCCTATATACTTATACCAAAAGAAGAGAACCTGCACCAAAATATGGTTCTCAACAAAAGAGGTCCAATCCTCTATACAAATTGGGAGTTTTCTCTTCAACGTTTAATATCACGATTGTGCCAATGTTCCTATTATTAACTAAAAATATCCTACTGCTAGATTTGTTAATTGTCTTGGTCTGTCCAATGTACCATAATCGGCGAATGATCTGAGGTTCCTGGGCATTGCAACACATCTGGTACCATCTCCTCCCAATCAGTGGACACCGTGAATAATGTTTGGGCATAAACAAAGAAGCTGAATAAAATAATATTGAGTTGGATTCTAAAGAAGATATTTTGTCTCTATTATCTTATTTGGAAAGAAAGCAATAGAGAATATGTCAAATAATTAGAATGATGTAACAACATCAAAAGATGCTTTTTGTTTTATGTATGTTTTGGTGTAAAAAGAGTTCTGTCTTTAGGTGTTGGGGTTCATTTGGATGATCATGGTTGAGCCACCATATCAGATCAAAATATTTCACCATGGTGTATCTATAATGAAAAATGTTGTACTAATCATGTCTTTAAGTGCTTGCTGTTATTCTCTTTGGTTGGCCTGCCAATTAAAAGATTGACGTACGACACACTTAACCTGAATGTTACCATTCTTTAGCTGTTTGAAGCAATTATGAAGAATTGTGGAGACATTGTGCAGATACATGTTGCTAAGAAAGCTATTTTTCATCAGTTGGTGAAAATAGTAAGGAAGAAGGTGATTGCAGACTCTGAACTCCCCTTATGTTACTTTTTAATCTTTCCCCTTCATAAAGTACATGCATCAATTACTGTTTTACAAATGCAGCCTGACTTTCATGTTCAGGAAAAGATATTAGTTTTGACAGATACTTGGCAAGAAGCTTTTAGAGGACCAAGAGCAAGATACCCATAATATTATGGAGCCAACCAATAGTTGTTGGTGAGAGTGAATGTCATTTTAAACTCCTGTTATATGTCTACGTAAAGGTTATTTCATCACTTTAGTACTTGGTATTATTTGAGCTATGTGACAAATCACCAGAAAAGTTCTGCATGAATCTAGCTATAAAGGTTCAGTTTCCTAACTTAGGACCTAAGCAGAAACTATATATACAATAGTATTTACTTGGATAGTAAAGTTCTTTATCCTTTTAGTAAGTTATTCTACAGCCTTGTATGAATCATTTTGTAAACAGAACTAAGAACCTATCCAAACAATATTACTGTTTTATACCAGTTGATTGTCATGTGTTGGTTGCTTAAATTCCAAAAACTAAATGCTTGATTGTACTACTGAACTTGTACCAGTACTTCGAGTTTGTCCACGCCCAGTTTTTATGATAGTATTTTCCATGTGCTTGCTTGACACCTCAATTTTTTTTTGAATGAGGTCTTTTTTGACACCTCAATTTATAAAAAATATTTACAAATGTATTGCTTGACTTTGAGCACATCAGAGCAGTGGAAGTTCTTTGGAGGTTAAATGTTCTCTTTTCCTAAAGTAAATTATTTTGGGCTTTTTATGAATCATTTTTTGAAGAGAATCAAGTTCCTGTCCAACCAATATATATACTGATAATTGGTTGCTAAAATTTCAAAACTAAATGCTTGATTATACTTGCTGAATTTTCAGTACTAGTTAGGTTTTGTCTATGCCAAGTTGCTATGATAGTACTTTCTAATGCTTTCTTGATACCTCACTTCATAGAAAATGTTTTGACATGTATTCCTTGAGTTTCAGCGCCTTGGAGCAGTATTTCCTCAGAGATTTGAGAGATTAGATCCTGTATTCACAGCTCCTCAAAAACATTTGCTGGCATCTGATCCACATAACCTTCTGAAGCCTGGATCTGGACAAGTTGTAAATGAGTCTTCAGCAGATGCTGAGTATCCCACCTTGAGGTGACTGTTTTACATTAATATTATTAGGATATTTTTGTTTAGCAATTTCAAACATTCTTTCTATTTCTTTAATCATGTTTCCCACCTGTCGGCATTCAACTAGTGTAGTTAGTTTAGTTGGTGAAAAAAATATGAGAACAGAGGATCTTCTATGACAAGCACGATATCTGAATTTATTACTGACTAGCATCTGCAAAGATGGAACTTATGGGAGGTTTATGACTACATTAATTTCTTCAATTAGAGATATTACTACCTTTTCCTTCAAAAGGTGATTAAAATCAAATAGCCTTTGAGCTTGGTGGTTAGTAAAAAATGGTCTTCCTAGCGTGCAATGTTCATTGAATTTTGACCTGTATTTTGATTTGATGCTTGGTAGCTATAAGAGGCCCAATGATGTTTGGTTGTAAGTTGTGTTACTGCTTGAGAAATATGTAAAACTTAATCTGTAGCATTGCCATTTACAATAGGTCTTGGGAAGTAGCTATGGAGGTTGTAACATTGCACTTTTCATTAGGCCCTGGGAAGTGACTATATGGAGGTTACAAATGAGTAGAAGGCTATGTGAGCTGAGGTGGTTGCATCCAAATATGGAAGTACGAATATGGATGGTTCACTAAATAGGTCACAACACCTCACAGGGGTATGTGTGTGGAAGGAATAAGGAGGTGATTTTAGTTGTGTTGATTTTATAGTTGGAGTGGGAGTCGTATGCTGTGTGTGTGTTTTGTGAACTAGAAGCTTATCAAGATTCAATTTGTTTCTTCATTTTGATATTGTATGCATTTTTGTGTATTTTTTGTCAACTGGAATTATGTCTGCCTTGTAGACTCATCGTATTATATGTTATATGAGAATCTAGATATGACTAAGAACCCGACCTAATCCTCCCGATGTGAACTAAAAGAAATCTTGAAGTAGAACTCCAACGAGGCATTGGCCCATTATATCATGTTGCAGTGTGATTCTAATCTTTTTATGTTGTCATTTAAGTGATGAATTATATTATTTGTTCCCTTTTTATAGGTGTCTAAATTAAAGAAAGATATAAAGAAAGTGATGAAGATATTGACCTTACTTGAGATGATATTTGGGTTGTGGATAAATGCTCTAATATCAATAGTTTTGTATTGAATTTCTTGAAACTCATCACGACGCGAACTTGCTACTATGTAAAACCTTAACTAATCATTTGGACATGATTACATTTTGCCTTTTGGTTTAAATTACTAGTTTGTTGCATATTTTGAATTATGAGATTATTAATGAGTGATTTTGTTTTGGGATATGTATATATTGTGTTATAATTTATTATGTATGTAAATAAAAATTTACATTAATACAAGTGGATATTTATATAAATCATTTCAATTTAATAACATATGGCAACAATCATTGCAATATATCAATAAACCACAACAATAGGTAGTCAAAAAGCGTTGCAACAGAATAACAAAAGCGTCGCAATAGATGTTATTACAGTGGTTTAATGTCTTTCCAATAGAATCTATTGCAACGGTTAGTAACTGTTGTAATAGATGAAAATAGGCATCCCGATAAGTAATGAAATAGTTGTAATAGGTACTCAAAAAGCATTGCAACAGAATAACAAAAGGGTCACAATTGGTTCTATTGCAACGATATTATGTTGTTGCAATAGCCTTTAATGCAACAGTTGCTAGCCATTGTAATAGATGGAAATAGGCATCTCAATATGTCAACAAATAATCATTCCCATAGCTTGACCTATGGCGTCGGTTTCAGACAACCGCCACCATAGCTTTACCTATTACGACGGTTTTAGACAACAGTTGCATAAACCGTTGACATAGACCTATCGTAACGCCCACATATAGGATGTTTGCTGAAGCATTGTGGTTGAGATATGTCAATGGTTTTGTTGTCAATTGCAATGGTTTTGTAACCGTCACCATAGGGGTAATTTCCAATAATGTGAGTAGGTTAGTTTCCTCGTACTACTACTATATATCCTTGTCCTCTCTTTATTTTTATATTGGCTAGTGATATATGGTATTGCATCTTAGTTATTGAGTATTGTTAGAATAGGATAGTTTACCCTTATTGCTCCAATAAAATTATTATGTTTAGTTTCTTGTATAGTTGCCTATAGTTTATATTCTATCTTTACATATTATTTATTCTTGCGTTGTCTTTGGATTTAAGCCAATCTATGCCCATTGAGTACCATATGTTTGGTACTCACATAACACTTTTGTAGTCTGCAACTCATAGTACAACTTCTCATCTTTAATGTGAGCATCGTGCGGAGCAGCTTTGGATCAGAGATTTAGGGTGAGATCCTAAGGTTTGGAGTATTCTTTCTCTCTATTTTACTATTAGACTGATCTGTATATTGTATTTTAAAGATAGTTTGTACATGTTTCTATTCTGTATTCTACTTTGTACTTTTGTCATATTAAAAGCTCTTGCACTAACTTCACCAGGTCTTGGGGTTGTATTCCATATTATTCTTTTATTTAAATTATTTTCATCTGTTTTCCCCATTTCTCTTGATATTCCATTACTTGCTATTTTCTATTATAGTTTAGCGTACTTATTGGTTGGTTATAGTAGGTGCCATCATGACCTAAGAAATTAGGTCAAGACAATTTAGTATCAAAGTCTAGGTTTACCGATGTGTTGGTACAAGAGCTATGTGTTTGGTTGAGTCATGCAGATTGGTATGGATGTGTTGAGCATTCTTAGGAAATTGTATTCTGAACTCCCTCTTGTGTGTTCGTATATCTATGAACTTCTAGTACTTTCTTTGACTCAAGTCTTTCGTATATTGATGATACAAAGTTATCCATAGATACAGATAAGACTTTGACATGTGTTTCTAGAGTTTTATCACATTGTTGGGCTATGGAGTTAGAGATTAATGTTGAAGATCCTTAGCATCAGCTAGAGAATTTTTGGCTAGTGAGGCTCCAGTAGATTTTGCGACTGTCACAGTTCTTCAAGATTTCGTGTTAGGGATCCTGAGTCTTTTTGTGGGAACTTCAAAGTCAGTGGTGGTGCCTAGTTCATCGAGTAATCCTCATGTAAGAGTTTGCTTTATTAGTGTCAGTAGTGATTATATCAGTTTTAAAGTATAAGATTTGATTTCTTGAGTGGCCTGTCAGACTCCAATACCATATCCTTCTGAGCATGAGATAGTGTATGGATTTATCAGAAGATTGGATTTACCACTCTATTTGGCATCTGAACAGTTGATATTATTTGGTTCTACTTTTCTTTAGGTTGTTGATTATGCCAAGCCTACAAAGAGCAAATGTATTGATACATACAAAGGTGGAGGTAAGAGACCATGTCATCAGTATAGTGTTATTTGAATTTTGATTGGGAGTAGGAGTCCTCCCAGAAAGGATCATCATCAATTTTAGCCTATTAGTTTTGTACAAGTAATATCTTAGACTATAGGTGGCTCTTAGATCAGTCGTGGTGGTCACAATGGGCAGATTTGTCATCTAACATTATGGCGTATTCCATATAAATCTTCAAGTCATGGAGGCAATATTGGATAAATTGGTGCAGTGCATTTGAGAGTTGTAGGTGCATGTTTTGACTATGGAGAGGTTGGTTATTGGTCTATGGAGTTCACCAAGCATGGTTTTGTTGTCCAAACAAGGGCCAGTATATTTTCCTTTCTAACCTAGAGCTGCTAAAATATGTTATGATTACAGTGAGTATGATCATTTTTGTAAAGAGTGTCCTAAGTGTTAGTTGGACAACCAGTTGGGTTCTGCTCATGTTTTTCAACAAGTTAGTGCTTTAGGGGTTTATTACGACTTTAGATAGACCGATCATTGGTTCATAGATTGCCCCTGACAAGGGATTATTAGTTAGTCAGCACAGACAAATAAGTCTCATAGAGTTGTGGCATCTCTGGTTAGATGTAGTGCACTTAGTGCTTTAGTTGGTAATTTAGATGCTCGATCTAGATTTGGATACAATAAAATTTGTACTCCTTTGGTCATGTGAGTACATGACTTTGGACTTTATCGATAAAGATGTGATTAGACTATCTTTTGAGTTTTTATTTGAATTTGAGTTAGGGTTTTCATACCCATCAGTGGTTATACGCTTTGATATCAATATACTGATTGTTATATGTCTTTGTCTGGTGTTGTGCATATATGACTATGTTCCTCCCCTATTGATGAATTTTAGTGTTGAGCTGAGTGGATAAGTGTGGTATTTCCCTTACGGTGTAGCAATTAGGTTAAATCCCTTTCCTTTCGCATTATGGCCTAGCTATGACCTTAGAGTGGTATTGGTTATGTCTAATATTTTTTAGCCTCCTGCACCATTTGTTTATTTTTTCTATTGTTATTATTTTTATAGTTAGTGGTTCTTACTCGATAGACAGCTAAACTAGCATTATCTAGTTAGAATCTTCTTCCTTGCTATTTGTATTTGTTGTCTTAGACAACTAACTCAGTTTGTTGGTCTCTTCTCTTTTAGTAAGGTGAGGCCGGTTGTTTTCTTTCTCTAATAGCAAAGTTAGATTTGTTGTTGAGAGGGAGTGAAGGTAGGTTGGCCTCTGATACAAGTCAAATGGAGTTCAACATTTTTTATCACTCAACTCTAGTCCAACATAAAGAGGTCTAAGACATGGTCACACTAAGGATCCAAAAATGTGGTTAGAGGCTCGTCTTTGAGCTCGTAATAAAATAATATTGTGTATGGAAGCTATCTTGGAGACGAGGAAAGCCATGACACAAGGAATAAATCGAGCCGTTGTGGGTTATTTTCAAAATAACCACTTTTGAGCTATTTTTGTAATAGGCTATTTATTCAAAGGCACTACTATAAATAGATGCCTTAGACATTTCATTTGATATCTTTTGATGAATTATGAATGTAAACTCTATTGAGAGTGTAAGGTAAGCTTGGATTATCTTGTGTTAATACTTTGTTTAGAAATGGGGGTTGCTTGGGAATCGATTTCCTTGAGGTATACGTACGATTAAGGTGCTTGTTTAGTTTATTGATTGAGGGTTAAAGATTTGATATACCTTTTAATTGCTTTCAATCCCTTTCATTGTATCTATCTTACCACCTTTTCATTCAATTATTATCTTCGTATTCATATCTTAGTCATAGTTTTTGAGTCTGTAGTTAGCTCGTGTAGCATTTTGTATTAGAGACGAGCTTGATTTCATTCCTACAAAGTCAATTTGCAGTTCCGCATCGAGGTAAGGTTTGGTGTAATTTTCTCTTTGATATTGAGTATAATATAGACTGCATACTATGATAGTATTGGTTGATGACTAGTATACCATGACTTAGCCTATTTAGGAGATTTGGGATAAAAATGTGACTTGATCCTTAGTATAGGATATTCGTTATGGCCATAGAATCCTACTATGTTTGATTATACGCATGATAACCATAGTTTTATGTTTAGGATACCTTTAGTATAAGATTTACCATTTGACTTAGTGAATTGGATGACATTTTTCTGATTAGTTCCTTCAGTGACTTCACTCCCTCATTTACCATAGTTTCTCGCATTACAAGTTTTTATAATGTTAATCATATACAATTGGGCCCTAGGCCATGGTTACGACACTAGTGGTACTCTAGGTGAGTATTCTATCATTATAAAGGACACGATTATAGTTTATAGAAGCTTTGTAACGCCCTGAGACACCCTGGGCATCACACGGTGCTTACAATCCTGAAGGACCACAAGCTAACCCATGACTGGTACCTGATGTGAGCACTGAATATAATACTGAAATATATATGTGGAAGAAATCTAAAAATGCCATAAGATTCTCAAAATAATGAAATAATAACTGAGCATAACTGATAATAACACCTGAAAATTGAATAACTGACTATCCTAGTCTGAAAGCCTTTAACTGTCTGAATATGGAGTGGATTTGAACAACACCCAACTAACTCCCACCGAAATAACTACTGAACTGCTGGAATACTAAAATATATAAACTCTATCCTCGAAATATGAGGATTCAACACTATATCAATCGCTGATAGCCTGAGCTGCTACATATGGATAGAAAGCTGAGTGTTAGAACATATGATATGAGACATCATAGCACAAAATAGAGTATGTGATTAGTACGTGGAATGTTCTATTATGCTATGTGAGGTAAGGCTGATATATATGGGTTCATATGCATGAGATGAGAACTGACTAGATGAACATCATGAAGTAACTGGATGAGAGTACATGTAAAACTATAATTACTGATCATACTGAACATGCAATGTTGTGCATATAAGTATACATCGTGTATCTAAGATTATACAAAAACTAAGTACTGAATTTAGATGGTTGTGTAAGTGATAACTAATAGCCATGGTTCTGTAGTACTGACTGAGTTCTTCACTAAATACTGAGACTGAACTGTAGGAGTGTTCATCTAACCAACATACCCCGATATAACCTGATTTGGGATCCAACCTGTGACCCAAGTTGGAAGGGTGTTAGCACCTTGCCACGAGATACTAACAATGTTGTGTCAACCCTAATTTGGCAGGAAGACTCATGAAATATATATATAGTTGCGTGAACCCTAGTCAGGCAGGATGACGACTTACCCTACGCTGGCTACATAGTTATTTAACTTAGGGATTGCTACTAAGGGTAAAACCCTAACTGGCCGGAATGCCCCCATCCCTAGGTTCGCTCGGTGCTGAATCATACTCCCAACTGAAAGACACTAATCACTTGATTGTACTAATCTTGACTGAACTGACCCTGATCGTGTGGACATACTGAACTAGAATGAGTTTACTAAGTTTTGTTAACTGACTGACTGAGTACTACTGTTCTTGACCTTGTATAGGGATGATTCTATAACTACTGCAACTAAGTAAGCAGCTAGATTTCGGGTAACAAATGCCCCCAGGACTCTATTGTATAATTGATAAACTCATATCAAAACTTTACCAACACAACAATAGGTTACCCTGCATAATTTACTCATATGGACATTTAATCAAACACTTGGGGAGCATGATTGCTATATATGAAAACTAACCATATAGGGCATCATAACTACTGCATACAACTTGAAAATTCAAGGGTTGTGACATGAGTGATTCATATTTCAACGCACATGCTAACTTAATTTCATGGAACTCATAAATGATCTTAACTTTAAACCCATACAACAGCGCAAACATAAGAATAATTCAATTCATAACTTGGGAATCATAAATTCAAGTTTTGAAAAGGGTTCTTGAACTCCAAGGGTGGAAGAAGACCCAAGGATGAACACCTAACATACCTGAGTGACGAAATTTATGAAGATTGTTGGGGATTTCTTGGAACTTGATCTTGAGCTTGATGAACTAGGGTCTATTTCTTGAGAGCATTTTGTGAATGAGTGAATGTATTTTGCCTATTGAGGGGCTGGATTTTGTGTTATGGGAGTTTAATGTGGGAGGAAAATGACTTAATTCCCCCCACAACCCATAGCTAAAATGTGAAAACTATGCCAAGCAACGCGATAACCGACATGCTGCATCAATGGTGTCGACGTGATGTTAGACTCGCCACGTCGATGTTGTCGACGCGATAGGCATCGCGACGCATCATGATCGCATTGTCTTGCTGTTTTGGTCTTCTAAACCTCGACTCTAACGAGGTCCAAAAAATTCAAAACTCACCCAAGATGACCTATTTATATCCCTGGTGATGAATCAACTTAAAAATTGACATTCCAAGGTCGTAAGGATAAAAAATAAGATCATCCAACTATGAAGGCTAAAAAAAATGATTCTAAGTCTTAAAACTTACCTGAATTTTTTTCTAAGTCTTGGACCACTTATTATAAGCTATATGGGACTGAATTGAACTAGAACTTTTACAGGGTCTTATAATATATCCCCTTTGGGAACATTCTTCCTCGAATGAGACTAACTGAACTGAGAGGAATTGAGGAACTGCACTTATACTGACATGGATAACTGATGCATGACTGAATTCTGGAGACATGACACATGACTTAACTATTTCGTGAATGCATGAATGATATAAGAATGTTATGCAGCTGTAACTATGCATGGAATATAGTTTATCTAAGAAAGGTTGTTACCTTAAGCTGAGTCTGAGCTTGCGGAGAAGAGGTGAGCATACTTGACTCTCATGTCTGCACTAGAGTCTTTGACTAGCACAAGATAATAGACACACCCCTTAGATATCATTTTTCTCTCTCTAAGGTATGAGACAAGCTGACCTTTAACTGTTGTGGTACTACCCTTGCATTCAAGGACTAGTTCAATTGGAAACCAAAAATAGACAATTATTCTCCTACAATCAACTGAAGCATAACATGAATGGATCCAATCTATGCCGAGAATGACGTCAAAATCCGTTATTTCTATCTCTACTAAGTCTGCTGAAGTAACTTTTTGAGATACCACAATCGGACAGTTCTTGTATAACAGCCAGGCTATGATAGATTTACCCACTGGAGTAGAGATTAAGAAGGGTTCTGCTAAGATTTTGGGACCGACTCTGAAGTTGATAGCTATATAAGGAGTTACAAAGGACAAAGAAGCTCCTGGATCTAGCAAAGTATAAACATGTAAATGGTAAACTTGTAACATACTAGTGATCACATCAGGAAAACTCTTTTGATCCTGTCGGGACTAGAGTGTATAGAGCCTATTTGGGCGTTGACCACTGGTCGCACTGGAAGTGGCACCCTGCTGAGATGGGTGTCCAGACTGAGTTGGGGATGATTGAGCTGGATGGCAGTAATCATGGGGAGTTTGGCTTTACTTTTAACTTTCAAAGTGATCCTTGGCCTTCTACATCTATTCTTTTCTCAACAGGTTAGTTCGACTTAATATTTTTAACCCAGAAGAATTCTTACCCATATTGAGTCTCAATCTACTTTGTTTAAGCAAATTAAGATGTAACAATTTGAGCATAATCGATTATCTGGCAGTCGAGATAAGGTATTGAGGGGTTAGGCAAGGAAATCTACCTTTGACCCAAAGGGTGTCTTGAGATTTGAGGGTTGCACTTGCATTCCGAAGCTTGGTGATTTGATTTAGATGTTAATGTAGGACGCTCATTGTATTAGACATTAAATTAATCTAGGTGCGTGTAACATGTATAGGAATTTGAGATGGTATTACTGATGGTGTAGGATGAAGATGGATATTACACACTATTTAATTATTTAAATTTTTTGACTACTGTAGTCGGAAAAATACATATTTAATAATTATTTAATTTTTGAATAAAGGTCTGATTTTACATTTAATAATATATTTATTTAATATTTATATTTTCGACTACAGTGGTCGGAAATATATATTTAATTATTTATTTATTTAATTATTTATATTTTCGATTACAGTGGTCGGAAATATATTGGTACTGGTTATATATTTATTAATATATTTATTTAATTACTTATATTTTCAACTACGTTAATCGGAAACATATATTTAATAATTTATTTTAGTAATATATTTATTTAATTATTTACATTTACGACTACGGTGGTTGGATATATATTTAATTATTATTAATTTTCTTTAGTTATTAGTATTTCCGACTACTGTAGTTGGAAATATATATTTAATAATTTATTTAAATAATTATTTAATTTTCATATAAATGACTGATTATATACATAGAATTATATTTATTTAATTATTTATATTTCCGACTACGGTAGTCGGAAATATATTAAATTAATTATTAATTTTATTTATTTATTAGTGTTTCTGACTACTGTAGTCGGAATTTATATTTCCCGAAATTTTCTGCCAAACATTCTGATTGTTTGTCACAAAATGTATTGAAAAAATATTTTGTAAAAAATAAAAATTTTTAAAAAATATTTCCGACCGAAGTAGCCAGAAATTTCTGACTATTTTTTCCAGTCGGGAAATAGCAAATTTATGGTAGTGAAAATATAAGTGTAGTGTCAAAGAGGTTGAGTCACTTTATCCAAAATTCACCATACCTGCCCCTAAGCCTATATGACAAGACTAGTGAAGTCCTATTGTGATCCTAGTCCAACTATCTGAAAAACGAAGGTATAGAAAATAAGGGCAAGACTTTGGTATTTTATGCACACTATTAGAACTTCTTTTGTGAGAATGAGTGTCTTGATATAGTCCCTTGAATTTACGTGCATGATGATACTGTGAGAGTTGAGACTTCTTTTCTATGAGGGTACATGGGTTGTATTGTAAACTACTTATCTTTTTGGGTAGTGTAGATTGCATATACTCTTGATTTTATGTTTCTAATGTAATGACACTACTTGATTCCTTTGTGTCATACTTTTGTGCTACATGTATCCACACAGTAGTTTTTAAAAGTTGGAAATAACAGGGGTAAGTATTTTGAGATAAATTGAGTTAACTTTCATAGGTGCTTTAGGTATCTTTTAGTTAAGCATCGTGTTTTGTTGTCATGTGTTAGTTGCCTGAGAACATGCAACTGTTCTAAGTTGAGGGTGTTGATGTCGTGGTTTCATGGCAATTTTGATACTTAAAACAAGGGAATTATGCAAGTACATAGGTCCTTTAGTTAAATATGATGTATTTTTGGGGTTGTTTCACATGAAAACAGGGTTAGAAGCGAGTATAATGGGAAAAGAAAGAAAACACTCTAAAATAGTTGTCTTTTTCTTAAACAACGAGCCATGGGGTAATACTATGACTCATTGTCCAAGTCGTCGCCTGACCAATGAGTGAATAGAATAATAAGAATGAAATCAGCATTGAACACAACTCATATGGATCAACTACGAGTTGTAGAGCGAGTTGTTCTAAGAAAAAGAAGAGTAAAGTTATGAAAGAGTGCTAGTTTGATAGCACTGGAAATGACACTTGTGATGAGTCATAGGTTCAGGCTATGAGTCGTAGTGACCCTCGTTATGAGCATATGGAGTTAAAGATATGTAGGTTGAAAATCTTGCTGGAGACCGTATGAGTTAGAAAATGACTCATCTAGTGACATGATGAGTCATCACCAGTTGCATGGAAGCCCAAGATACGAGCTGAGAACGAGTCATCGTCTGTCCAGTCGACTCATTTTCTGAGGTGTTATCACTACCGACCTTTGTTATCATGTTTTTTCTAGGAAACAATGATGTAACTATAAATACACCTTCTGTATTTTGTATTATTTTATCCACTTTACATACTTACAACATTATATTGAGTTCTAAGATACGGTTTTGATCTTGGAATTCTTCTTCTTGACTTTTAGGGTTTGATATTAATTTGAGATTTTAGTTTTCATTCTTAATTATTTGTGAGATTATTCATATGATTTCAATTATGAGTTATATGCGTGTTCTTACAATCATGAGCAGCTAAACCCTATAACTACGATTGTGGGCACCTTGATGAAATAACAAAGTAGAGAAAGTGCAATGTCGTTATTGATTGGTGTTCTTACATGTATTATGGTACTCTTCATATTTATTGCTTTCTTGACGATTGCAAACATTAAGAAGCTACCTATATTCATACTGACTTGAGAGAAAGGTTGAGATTAGGAAAAAAGATCACAATAGTAATTTGAAGCTATCAACCTTCGTCTAATTAACTTGAGATTGAAAGAAGATAGTTAATTTGGAATACAGGATAACCGTTAGTAATGAAACACTTGTGAGACCGATAGAAGATGAGTGAAATTCACCAAAATCAAAGTCCAGATACAGTTGGTGATGCATAACTTGTTAGATTCTACATACACGACAAAGATATAGTTTGACGAGTATGATAAGCCTGCAAAGTTAGGAAGTCAGGGGGAACACAATCCTAGTGATCGTCTCTTATTGATTTAAACCTAATTTGTCTAAGAATTGTCACTAGTACTATTGTTCTTATATAAACCCTATTTACTTTATGTATTTTCCGACTACATCGACAAGTTCTAGACAGATATTCATCTTATTTCCTGTGTTTTTGACCACAACCTTTGTTAAGTTCTACTTTGACAAGTTACCACATTGTACTTTTTAGAAGGTGCAATTTGGGAGAAATCACCCCACAAGTATCCAACAACAAACGCAGTGTATTCCATCAAAGTGGAGTTTGACACCCCACAAGTATCCAAACTAGAAAAATAAATCCCTATTCATAATAGGGGCATTATAGAAAAGAAAGTGATTTTGATCATCCACAATAAGTTTGCTCCTATTAGAAGGAAATTTACAGTTGCTAAATCAGATATGCTAAGCTATGCTAGCACACAAAATATATCACCAAAAATAAAGGGGAGCGATATCAAATATTTTCTTAAGCATAGGAGGTCAGCTACACAATAATGCAAAAGGTTTTCCATGGCCTATTTGAGGAAAAGCAATAGACTAAAGTAAGTAGAGGATGATAATACATATGGAGATACAATAATAATAGTATGTGTACCAATGGGAGAGATGCAAACTTTGGACGACATCCTCCTTTAGCTCCACCATTCAAAGAGACCTCATCCACCTAAAAACCAACAAATCAGTGAATAATTAGAAGACATGTAAGAAGAAGAAAGAAAATACATATTAAAACCTTGGTCTAGTGATGCATTTTATGTGAGAAAGAGAAACAATAATCCACCAATAACAACATTGATAGCCTAGAGGAGTAAATAAAGAAGGCGATGGTTATGAAAAAAACAGATAAGCATGGTGGATGCACTAGGGAAAAACAAAAGTGAAGAGGAAGCCACAATATGGAGATATTTATATAGATATTTCTTTTTTAGTAATAGGGCCTTGATCGGTCAATCCTTATTTCTGCTTTGCTTATTTACTAATGTCCTTGGGTCAGACTTTTTTCTTTCCTATTTTAATTACACAATAAAATAGACTAATGGTTCAATAAGTTCTTATTTCTCTTAAACATCATGATGATTCAAACGGTTCTACATAAATTGAAATGGAGAGGGATTACTACTAATAAAGAGCCTAGATTCCTGCCTCTTCCACATAAAGTGTGACAACACTTTCACAAGTCTTACTTTTTTGTACTTATCCTAGACATACATACCTTTTTATCTAGGATTATGTTCTCAGTGAGCTTAAATTGTGTCATGTCTTGTCTAATCACCACATCATAATTCTTCATTGGCTTATATCTAACTCTCATAATTTCTGATGTCCCCAAATTCTCGAGTGTCTTTATTAATGTATCTGTCCACCTACTATTCATATGTCTAAACCATCAGAATGTTGCTTCTCTCTTCTTATGTGACATAGAGGCCACTCAACCATGTCTTATATACCTTTGTTCCTAGTCATATCTCTCATTATATGCCCACACATTCATATATTCATCCATATTGTTGATGTATCCATCTTCTAAATGTGGGTGTTCTTTACTAACCAACACTTAACTCTATACAACAACATTAGTCTAACCATCACTCTATAAAACTTACTTTTAAGCCTTGGTGAATATTCTTATCACACAGTACCCATAGACAAGTCTTTTTTTCACCTACCCTAGTCCAATACGATGTGTGACATCATTATCAATTTCTCTGTCTCCTTGTATTATAGACCTAAGATACTTAAAACTGCTTAAATTGAGTATGACATGTTCATCTGTCATCAATTTACCTTCATTTCGTGCATTACTTCACTGGACTTACACCATATTTATTGATTTTTAGTCTTGCTTAACTTGAATACTAGTTATCACAAATGTAGAGGCCATCCAAATTCAAACTATAGGTTATTTTCTTTTTATAAATTTATGTGACACTCTTTCCTTTTTTACATAAAAATGATATTGTAGTAATAACATTCATGTCGAGAAAATAATAATTAATAAGAAAACATCACAACAATCGTAATACTTTATTTTAATGTAGCAAGTGTTATAGTCATTATGAGTTATCTAATTCTCTTTTTCTAAAATCAATTCAAAGGTACTTTGAACTTTTGACTTGAATCTATGTTGAATTTGATCTTTAATTATTATGAACACTTTTATGGACTCCACGAACAAGTAAATTGAACTTGAATGCCTTAGTATTTGATTTTCCTTCAATGAACATGATCTTGAACTCATTGGTATTTGATTTCATTCATTTTTTATCTTCAAGTACTTGATAGTTGACTACTTAAAACTTGCAGAAAAATTTGTAGTGTTAGATCTACAAGCTCCCTCTTCCTTTCTATTTGAATTTTGGTCCTTTTATTAAATTATAAGACCCCTATTTATAGTTGTAGGATGGAAGACTTATGGTTTAATCTAAATCCTAATCATATGATATTTTAATGCTTGTCAAACATTATACAAGTCACATTTTATGTACAAAAAAGAATGGATAAAGAATTCACAGACCAGGTCCTTAGTATATCACTGAAAAAGATTAGTAAAACCAATAACAATGTAGGCAAGAGAACTATTGAAAGAATATGTTTCTTTAGACAAAACTTTGGACTATATGGTCAATGCAAGAAAAACTTATCCCACCAAAAGAAAAAACTTAATGAATTGTAATTAGCCTTATTTTAATTTTCTAAAAAATAGAGTGCAAGACATAAAATCACCATAATTGAGAAAAAGGAATTAGCTTAGAATTAGGAAAAGTTTGGCCAACTCCAAACCATATCAAACAAGGATTAGATTCTTGGAAAGTTATAAACCAATTCTAGACTAGATTTAGAAAAATAACAAATAGCTATTCTACTTCTATATAAAGCATTGGATTCATACTTTATAGGTTGACCATCTTATGAGGGAGACTATACACATATACATAGATCTATATGAAAAAGTCTCAAAGAGAAGAATCAACTACTACAATAAAGAACTTGTTAATATGAAGTTTAATTATTATTGTTCTATGTTGTAATAGCTATTTAGATTCCGATGGTACCAAAACTATAGGTTATAACATTCCTAGATATTTGTTTTAGTGTTGGTTTTGTATTGAGTTGTAAGAATACTTCTTAAACTGGGTAGAGTCTTTAAAGAATTAGACAATTATCGGCAATTTGGGAAAATTGTTGAGAAATTAGGTAGGGGTCGTAAAAATTAGATCATGGCACAATCTGAGTCTACATCTTGGAGGTAACTCGACAATCGAAACCTCAAATGGTCTATAAGAACACTTGGCCTCATATGAAACCAGTAAAGTTAAATGCTGATATCATGTAGAAGCTGAACAAATAGGCTAACTTTTAAAATAAAATGCAATGAGATAAAACTTCATTATCTGAGAAAAAAAGTCATTTAAAATTTATTACAACTGTATTTAACTGACTGTCTATTTATCTATGAAGCCTCTACAAACATACTGAATATAGTTGGCCGGGACAAGAACCCATCTATCTCTAAATAAAATAAGATTCTAAAATAAAATTTGAGAAATCAAAGCTAACTCTGTGTCCCCAAATGCAAGAAGGACTCATCATTGTTGAACATAAAAGTTGTAATTGTCTAACTATGAGCTTGAGATTGATCTATGGACTATACATCAATGAAAGAATGTAGAACAAAGAAAAGTATGTGGTTAGTCCGTTAAAATGTACTGATATGTAGGATTAAAGCCAAGTAGTTTAAATCAATATATATAACAAACTTTTAGAATCTAAATATAATTAATAAAGACAAGTTAAGTGAAATAGATAAGATAGAACATAAGATATAATTAATTACATCTTTCAATGAACTAATAACATAAAATAAGAACTTAACTGAAAAGTCCGAAACTATTCTAAAATTATTTAACTAAAACCTAAGAGCTGAATAAGTGAGACTGATCAGGAGTTATTTTAGAGCACTTTCTAGAAAACTAGTGGCTTGAAGTCATAAATCATAATTTTAAGATATAATTTAGACTGAGAAAAAAAATCAAAACTAAAACACGAGTCTTAATGAAATCACTTCACATATCTTAAAACAGATGAAAGTCCAGAGAGAAACATGATACACCCAAATTACAACTCTCAGTAGAAAGTGTAGGCGGTCGCTGTCAAATATAGAACCCAACTCGGTTGGGTGTCGAATCCCACAGGGAATAAAGTGAAGTCAATGCCCCATACATCAAATAACTCTACTTCCATCATCTTGGATATTGACATCTCATGACGTTTGGAGATTGATCCTTGTCTCTAGAGTTGATCACATCTACGAACGAGCTCATATGCATCTCTGACTAGTGTAGGCCAATAGTAGCCACTCTGCAGTACTTTCTGAGCAGTACGGTTGCCTGCATGGTGACCACCAATAGGTGAGGCGTGGCATGCTTCCAAAATATTCAGCATCTCTACATCTGGTACACAACGCCTAATAACACCATCTGCACATCGCCGAAAAAGATAGGGCTCATCCCATAAATACTGGGTAACATCATGAAGAAACTTTTTCCTTTGGTGAAAGGAAAGATTATCTGGCATCACCTCACTTACCACGTAGTTTGCGAAATCAGCATACCACGGAATCTGCTCGAACTTAGCAGCTAGTATCTTCTCATCCGGAAAGGAATCATCAATATCTAAATTGTCCTTGATTGCTTGTTCTCATTCAAGTCTGGATAAGTGATCAACCACCTGATTTTCGCACCCTTTGCGATCCTTTACCTCAAAGTTAAATTCTTGAAGCAACAATACCCACCGGATTAATCTTGGCTTCGCATCTTTCTTCGCCATTAAGTACCTTAGAGCTGCATGATCCATGTAGACCACCACCTTAGTCCCTAGAAAATACGCCCTGAATTTCTCAATGGTGTAAACCACAACCAGAAGTTCTTGTTCAGTGACAGTGTAGTTCTTTTGAGCCCCATTTAGGGCTTTGCTGGCATAGTAGATTGGATGAAACAACTTATCCTTTTTCTGGCCCAACACAGCTCCAAGCGCCACCCCGCTAGCATCGCACATTAGTTCAAACGGCTTTGTCCAGTCGGGAGAAATAATAACTGGAGCCTTCACTAACTTCAGCTTAATGCATTCAAACGCCTGCCTGCAGTCATCATCAAAAGAGAACTTGGCCTCTTTTTTAAGAAGTTTGCACAATAGGTTTGCAACCTTCGAGAAATCCTTTATAAATCTGCGATAAAATCCTGCATGTCCAAGATAGCTATGCACCCCTTTTACAAAGATGGGGGGAGGTAGTTTCTCGATAACTTGAACTTTAGCCTTATCCACCTCAATACCTTTTGCAAAAATCTCTTTCACCATGAAGTGACACTTTCCCCAGTTAAGGACCAGGTTAAACTCTTCACACCGCTGTAATGCTTGACTTAGATTCAACAAGCATAAGTCAAAGAAATCTCCAACCGCTGAAAAATCATCCATAAACACCTCCAAGGTGTCTTCAACCATATCAAAGAAAATCGATATCATGCATCTCTGCAATGTAGCCGGTGTATTACATAATCCAAAGAGCATCCTTTTAAAAGCAAATGTGCCATATGGGCACGTGAACGTCTTTTTATCCTGATCCTCAGGAGCAATGGAGATCTGATTATACCCGGAATACCCATCCAAGAAATAGTACCAGCCTCTGCCTGCCAATCGATCAAGCATCTGATCCATGAATGGCATTGGAAAGTGATCTTTCAGTGTCCACGAATTTAGCTTTCGGTAGTCCATACACACCTTCTAACCTGTGACAGGCCTGAGTGGAATTAGCTTGTTCTTCTCATTGGCCACTACCGTCATGCCCCCTTTCTTGGGCACACAGTGTACAGGACTCACCTATTTACTGTCTGAGATTAGGTACACCACCCCTGCATCTAGCCACTTGATGATTTCTTTCTTCACCACCTCTTGCATAGGTGGATTTAGGCGACGTTGATGCTCAATAGTGGGTACACAATCTTCGTCTAACTGAATCTTATGCATACATATGCCAGGAGGGATACCAATGATATCTGCAATTGTCCAACCAATAGCTCTCTTGTATCTCTTAAGAACATAGATGAGAGCTTCCACCTGTTGTTCGCCGAGATCAACAACAATAATAACTGGCAGCGTATTTCCACTACCCAAGAACACATACCTCAGATGACTAGGTAGCTCCTTCAAGTCTAACATTGGTGGCTCTTCAATGGATGGCTTCGCCGGTGGTGAAGTCTGATTCTTAAGGTCAAGATCCAGCTTCTTGGGGGCATAATAATACGACCCCATTCTTGTCAAACCACATACAATTTCTTTGTACTCATTAATATCCTCACGATCAAAGTTCATGGGCACAGCAGCCAATGGCTCAACTGTAAGCTGCTCCTCCAAAAATAATTCCATCTCTTCCTCATAATAAATATCAACTATAGAGAACACATTCATTTCTTTGGGCTGCTTCATTGATTTGCATACATCAAAATGCACCACTTCATCGTTCATTTGGAATAAAAGCTCATTTTCTTGTAGATCAATAAGCACACTTCCGGTTGCGAGGAAAGGTTGACCCAAGATTATGGGCACCTCGAAGTCCACCTCGCAATCCAAAATAACAAAATTTACAGGAAAAATGATAGTAGCCACCTTCACTAATACATCATACAGAACCCCAACAGGCCATTTTACCGACCTATCTGCCATTACAAGCCGCATGTTGGTTGGTGTAGGATCTCCTAACCCCAACTGTTTATAAATGGCTAGCGGTTTCAAATTAATGCTAGCCCCGAGATCAGATAAGGCCTTGGAAAAATCCAAAGACCTCACCGTACAAGAAATAGTGAAGGCTCCCAGATCTGCCTTCTTCTGAACTAATGAACTTGTAGCAATCACACTACAATGATCGAGATTATCAACTGGTTCATAACTTGCTGCTCTCTTCTTTGCCAAAAGGTCCTTCATGAATTTGGCATACCCTGACATTTTCTCTAATGCCTCAACCAAAGGCACATTTATAGTTAGCTGCTTCATCATAGACATAAATCTACTAAACTTCGTGTTGTCAGTCTTCTTTTTTAGTCTTTGAGGGAAAGGAGGTGGTGGTTTTGGCAAAGTTTTAACCACAACTTCCTTTTCCTTGTCCTTCTTTTGTTCAAATGTAACAGTCTGCTGATAATCAGGTACAGTATTTGGAATAACCCTATCTGATGCTGCAGATTCCATAGAATTATCAATATCAACTTCATCCACATCTTCTACTATCACATCAACTACCGGTTTACCCACAGATTGGCTCTCTAACACCTTACCACTTCTAGTGGTAATTGCCATGCACGATCCATCCTTCTTAGGATTTTGGACTATGTCACTAGGTAACGTACCAGTCTTTCTTTGATTAAGTGCCGCCGACAATTGGCCCATTTGCTGCTCCAATTATTTGATCAACGTAGAATGTGAGTCAACCAATTGGTTCATCGAAGATAAATCATTTTTTACCTCAAGTACTCTAGCGTTGGTTGCTTCTACTCCCTTTAATAGCTTGGCCATCATGTCCTCCATGGACATCTTCCCAGAACTAGACGTAGCTGCATCACGACTTCCAGGAGGAATATACAACCCACTCTTGTCATTTTTGCTTTCCCAATTTGCTTGATCATAATCCTTGTATCCGGTTTGATCATAATAGTTCTGATCTTGGTTTCCTTAGCCACTGCCTCAGAAACCCCATTGATTGTTTAAGTAATTCGCTTCCTCTTCGGAATCAGAGTCAGCTCTTCCCTGTGATGCAACAGCTTTAACCTTCTTTGTCTTCCCTGATAATAAATGCTTAGTGAGAAGGTCCATCTGCGTTTTCATGTGAGCCATATCTTGGTCACGTTCGTCTTCCCTTCGCCTCTGTTTTGTAGTCATACCAATAGATACAGTAGATCTTGTTACCTTAAAATCCCTAGTATGCCAAGCTCTACTCTTCTTTGTCATACGATCTAACATCTTAGATGCCTCAAGAAAGGTGAGATCTATGAATAACCCACCCGCAGCATTATCTACCGTTGGCTTGGTCACCAAATTCAAGGCTCTATATAATATCTCCATCAAATGGAAATTTGTCATCTGATGATTTGGGCACCGCATAAGCTTCTTCTTGAACCACTCCCAAGTCTCGTGGAGAGCCTCAGTTGGAAGCTATCTGAAATTCTTATCTCATCTCTCAATTGTACTCTCTTGGACGGCGGAAAGAATCTTTCTAGGAAAGTGTCTTTCAGTTGCCTCCAATTAGTGATAGAGTCGGGAGTTAGCCCATTCAACCATAAAGTGGCCTGTCCAGATAGAGACAATGGAAATAGGCGCAGACAAATTGCATTCTGACCAACCCCCGGATTGTCAAATGACTTGCATGTTGAGATAAAATTAATCAGATGCATATTCGGATCATCACCTGCAAGTTCACCAAAGAACCCTTTGAGTTGCAGCAGCTGGATCATAGTGCTAGTAATGTTGAACTTGGCTCCGGGTGCTAAAGGTGGAGGAATAATATCCCCTGTGGCACCAGCCCCATTCAGTTCATTATCGTCATCATCAAAAGCAAACTGCACAGCTCTGCTTTTGGGTCTCATTCTAGCATGGCGATCTCTGTTGACAGGTGCAGCCAAATCATCTGCACGCCTTGGATTTAATAGCTCATCATCACCCAGATCTTCATCATTAGGATTTGGTACCCGACCTGGGTTATCAACGTTCTGCTGATTTACTTGCGCAGCTGCCAATGCATCTAACCTAGACTGCTCCTGTTGAGCAGTTATTCTTTCAGGGCATCGTTGTGCATCCATTCTGCCAATGAGATGTTGTTCAGGATTTATAGGTAATAATGGTTGACCCGATCTCCGTGTATTTGGTATGCACAAGAGTCAACCTGTTCAAAACAAAAACAATAAATAAAAAGTAAAGTTTGAGACTCTTTGACCAAAGGGTCTATTAACTATCACAAACTTAGTTGACAACCGTATTCCCTGACAATGGCGCCAAAATTTGATACGTCCAAATTACAACTCTCAGTAGAAAGTGTAGGCGGTCGCTGTCAAATATAGAACCCAACTTAGTTGGGTGTCGAATCCCATAGGGAATACTGTGCTCACTAAGTGTCGTAATTGTTATTAGACTGTTGATCAGAGTTTCTTAACCAAAATGGTTTTTTTTTATTTGTAAAATGATAAATCGTAACAAGATTAGTTCATCTAATGATTTTCTCTGTATTTCATAACTTTATGAGATTAATCAAACCAGGGTTATGATCACCAAAATGCCAGCATCATTTGGGTTGTGAATTATTTATGAGTTCCACTTAATAAATTCAATTGCAAGAAAGGTTGAATCCTATTCTATATCCATTAGTTTCTCAACCTAAATGGATAGGTTATCCTATAATTTTCTCAAACTCATAGGATGCCTTATTCTTTCAACCTAATTCTCATGTAAGCTAATCCTATTAGGGCATTATCTATTACTCTAAAGATTAAGGCCCTTAGAATTCATGTAAACACCTTCTTTTCCCCACAAACACTTTCCTCTCAGACAAGTGGTGTTCTAGGTCTTACTCCTCAAGTTTGCAACAAAGAAAAGTCAGGAAATTGAAGAAAGGTTTATGCAATGTTATTCAATTATGGAACTCAAATTGATTCCCAACCCATAGATGCATTTCACATTAAGGACCCCATAACCCTAGTTATGAGATTTAGCCACAACACTCCATAGAAGATAAAGAATTCATTCTTATATTATTCATAAAGAAATGGAAAGTTTACTTACAAAGAACCCCAAGAATCAGTTCTTGAATCTTCAATGATCAGTTGTTTGATACTAAAATTCCCCAAAGTGCTTGGATACCAAGAGGTTCAATAGATGAAAAGAAAACTTGTAAAAGATAAAAGATGCGTTCTTAATCCTAAAAGTTGGTATTTATATGTCCCAGCTAAAAAAAAATTTAAAATTTAAAAACGGAAAAACCGCGTCCCATTTGACGGTCCATATGACGGACCGTCAAAGATCTGACGGTCCACCATTTTTCCCGTCACTCAATTCATCCGAATGGTAGTTTCTGGATAGCATCTGATGGTCCACCTGGCAGTCCGTCGATGGACTGACGGTTCACCATCTTGACCATCGCGGAGTCCTTTTGGAAGGCAACTTCTGGATAAGAACTGATGGTCAATCTGGTGGTCCGTCACATGTCTGACGGTCCTTCATATTTTCCGTCACTAGACTCCTCTGGAGGCCTTGTTCTGGTTTAACTTGACGGTATATATGGCGGTTCGTCGTAAACCTGATGGTCCGTCATTTTGACCGTCAATTCCCCTTTTCTACTACTTTTTCCAGTTTTCTTTTGTGGTTATCTCCGTTCACTGAAACACTAAAAACCTTCATTAAATATCACTTTGGTTGCTTGAAAACATACAATTTTCCTAAGAAAATGATGCTAAATGTTTCGTAAAACACTGGAACATCAAAACATAATTAAAAAATCTGCAAAAATAGATCTTTAAAATGAACTTACATAATTTAATAAGAGAAAATACCCTATTACCCCCCTGAACTATACCCAAAATGGCTGTGATACACCTCAACTTTAAGGGGGTCCTTTTACCCTCCTGAACTAATTAAAAGTGTAATTTTGACACCCTTAGTGCCTACGTGACATATACGTGGCACACACATGTGCCTACATAGACACTTCAGTGTGTTGTGCCACATATGTGCCACGTAGGCACTAAGGGTGTCAAAATTATACTTTTAATTAGTTCAGGGGGTAATAGGACCCCCTTTAAGTTGAGGTGTGTCTCTGCCATTTTGGGTATAGTTCAGGGGGTAATAGGGTATTATCTTAAGAATTTAAGTGTAGAACATTCTCTCTCACCCAATAACTCTCAATGTTAACAAGTACCATACCATAGGCTTGTCCCTATTTTCAATCGCCACTATAATGAAAATACTAGGTTGGGAATCACGAAAGGCTTTTTGTGCTTATAACGTAGGTTCGGGGTAGGGTAGGATATCTTTTAGGAACAACATGGATAGACCCTCCTTGAACATCTAAATCACACTATTCCATCAAACTTTTGATCATAAGTCACTTCTTTTGTTTTCACTCTTTACACATGTGCCTACTTTTTATTTTCTTAGTTCACCCATTTTCCTTGTCATTTTTTTTTCTTGCACCTTTAATGCTTCTCTTTGATTTATTGGGTCCTTTCCTTTCCATACTTATTTGTTATTAATACTTAAGCTCATAGGCACTTACTTACAACTTCGTGGTCCAAAGTTACCTTTTTCAATCATCACCACCCCCAACTTAGGCTTTTAGCATCAAGTTGTAATTTTAAGTTCAAGGAGGGTAGGGTTCAAAAGAAGGATAAAGATTGAAAGTTTCACGACTTGTAATGTGTTTGCCAGGGAAAGTTCCAAAGGCTCAAAGTGGGTGACTAGGGATAACATATATGCAAGGGTAACTTTTTTAGGCTAAAGTGGACTTCCAATGTCGCAAAGATGTCCTAAGATCATTTCCCCAACCAAGTAGAATCAAAATTAGCCTTGAGAAACTAATTAGGCAAGTTCTAGATAGTACAAATACACATCAGATTTGGAAAAATAAGCTCACCACACATGGCATGTAAAATTCACCAAAGAGGTTCAATTACCCCTTCCGCTAGAGACAAAAAATGGAGTATCTCTCATTTTTCACAAGTCAAAATTTTAGAGTCACAAAAAGAGAAAAAATATTGGTTACAAGGTTTCTCACGTCCATGCCCTCGATTTTTAAAATTTTTGGATGGAGGGGGGTGTTCACTTTGCATGGGAACCACACATGATTTTCTAATATTGGCACCGACCCAAGACTTGATCTCATATTGTGGTTTTCGTACGGGCCAACCAACTATATGGCTACTCGATATTCTCCATAGGTATAAATGTTATCCCAAAATCTGAAATACTACAGGTTCTCAGACTTCCTTTGCATTTGTGACTTTGATGCCACGGGTACTCAGACTTACCCTACATCCATGGCTCCAAACCCAAACACGATGCTTTACCCTTAAGAATGTCGTCACTCAATATATCATAGGGAAAAGCTCGTCCAATATTTCCAAAAGTAAACTAAAGAAAAATTAGAAACATAAGAACAAAATACTAATCAATGCAAATGTGGGCACCATCAGAGTGCCCGATTATTACAACCCAAATAAAGAAAAATAAAAGTCATAAAAAAGAAACAACAAAAAATCCAGAAATATCAATAATACAAGCCCAAATCAAATGAATATGAAGACAGGCACCCCAACTAAAGAGGTGGCAGTGTCCTCACTACATAAATAATCAAGCATAAAAATAGATAAGAGTGATCCCTGAAGCCGCATTAAGAGTTGTTGTCACTCTAAGACTCTACATCATCATCAGCCTCCTTAGGAATGTACCACTCAGTTGGGGCCTCATCATCACTCTCCACTCGGGATGAAGGAAGCCGATCATGGGGTTTTAGGACCTTCCAATTGACATTCACTCCTTTCCAAGTCTTGTTAAAGGTCCTATCTCTGTTTTTCTCCTTTATGACCATCTTTTCAGGTGAAACCTAGAGATCACGATGTGACACTGCTAAGGATGAGTAGGCTTTCTCAAGCCTAGTAATGGTATCTCCCTATTTCTTCTGTTCATCTTGATACTCTGCATAATCGGCCTATGACACACATGAATGTCGAGTGGTGGAGGAATCTCCTAGTCTGAGGGGTAAACTTGACATGAGCTCTTTGATGGACACAATATCAACTCCAATGTCCTCAAAATGTCCAGCAGTGGATGGCCTATAAGACTCACGCTCCTCACATGTTGACTTTTCCAAGTCGATCTTTCTTTATTTACTTTTACCTGGTGCGCCCGCTCCTCGAATTCTCAAAGGGTAATAGGGTTACCAAGGCTCACCCAAGTGTATCCGGAGTATTTGTCAACCCCAACTCTCCTACAAAGCTCAGTAATCAAACAGGGGAAGAAGAGATGTGTACCACCTTGGTTCTTGAAGAATTTCTTATCAGAAACCACAAGCTGACTAATATTCAAAGGAATGTCGTCTAGAATGCAAGCAACCATCCGGGACTGCAAATATGGACCTAATGTCATATGGGTGCAAGGGGAGACTCGACTATATATTATGTTTAACCAAATCTGGGCCTAAGAAATGAAGTCATTCATGTGGATATTACTCTTGGTTTCCGCACACAACTTTCTTTTCAGGGCACAATCTTACTGGCTCACACCCTTTTTCTTCAAACTCACCTATGTTTGTATTTGGGAGCCCGTAGATATCATTAATTTGCTCCACCCCAAAGTTCACTATTTTACCCCAGATCTTGATAGTCATGTTGGATGGGTCTGAGAAAGACACTATGCTAAGGTTGACATAGAATTCACAGACCCATTACTCATTTGATCTGCATGGATCCAGGGAAAAACACCGCCACCCTATAGCCTCAAGCCTATTATAAAATGTCGGAAGAATTTCCAGCATATTATCCAAACATATACCTCTCTCTAGGAGTAGCTTTGTCCTAAGAAGATCACCATAGTAGTGAGTATGGCACTCGGATGCTATAAATTAGATGTGGTCATATTTGTACATGAGATTTTCCTGAAAAGAAACATACAACACACACAACCATCATTGACAATTCTATGCAAAAAGTATGATATGATGTTTACCAAAGCCCGTTAGATAGTTTCTTGGAGGTGTTTATGCACAAATATGAAGTGTAGGATTCTTGGGCACGACAGGAGATCACCCTCGGTTACTGCGATCGCTGGCCATAGAGCTATATTTGCATTGCTGCAATCTTAGTCCTTATGACCTCGATTGCGGTAGCTGAAACCAGTTCCATACCATCTTTCCATGTTTAAAATTTCCAAATTTTTAGGCCAAAGCATGTTCTACAGTAGGGATTCACATTAAGACCGATTAACAAGACTACTAAGTTCTTGATTATGCCCTAAAAATGCCAAAACTATTATTGAATACTCATTTGGGCAATATATCGAGTACTTGGTGTGCACTCTTTATTTTTCTCAATTTCATACTCATTTTGGGTACTCAAGACTTCCTCACTTATATGCACACCATAATCTTGAAACTAAACACCACAAAAGCATAATTTATGGAACAATTAAGCATGAAAATCAAAGATTCAGGCCTTCTCAACAACATGCATTCTATGGACTATTTTCAACAATCAAAGAATAGATTCATGACATCTACTAGATACGTGATGAAAAAGGGATGCAAGGAAACTTTTAGAGAGCTAACAATCTTGGCATAAAATGGGTCCAATCAAAGAGTAAAGTTGAAAAGGAAGTGTGAGGGAAATGGGGGAATAAGATGGTTATATATCTGAGGTGACCGCGATCACAGTCAGTTCCTACGATTGCGAACATGTAAGTGACCATGATCACATCTAGGGCCCGCAATTGCGGTAACTGAGGGCATTACTGCACCCCAGTTTTCCCCTGTTCAGCTTATTTCACATTTGACAAATTTTCCCCTATTCAGTTTATAGTGCAAAAATATCACACTTCCTCCTTTTCAAGCTCATCCAATGCACTCTATAGTGCCACAAATGCATGGGTAATTCAAATTCCCAAACTAAAATCTATACTATAAATCATAAATGAGGAATATGAGCCACTTTCATTGTATTTGTGGGTTGCCTCCCATATAGCACCTTAGTTATCATTGTGGCATGAGATCTTTCTTTTTTATTTATCCAGGTGGGTCCTCAAGTCCCCCGTCATTCACTTCTTTGGTTTCAATCTCAACCACGGATATCACTTAAAGTTTTGCAGGTTATTTCCTTGTCTTGCAAACTTTAAAGGATACCTCATCCTCATGCACTCTAAACTTTATCTCCCCCATTTCTACGTTAACAATGAATCTTTTAATGTCTAAGAAAGGTTGACCTAGGATTATGGGTATCTCATGGTCCATTTATCAATCCAAAACCAAAAAAGTCTGCCAGAAGTATGAATTTGTCCACTTTGACTAGAATATCAAATAAAATCCCTATCGGTCTCTTGATAGACCGATCCGTCGTTAACAATCTCATAGATGTTGGAGTTGGAGTATCCAAGCCAAGATTTTTGTAGATGGAAAAATGCATGAGGTTTATACTTGCACCAAGATCGCATAGAGCTTTTGCAAATATATTTGTTCCGATGGTGCAAGTGATGGTAAACGCCCCGAGGTCTTTCTTCTTTTATGCAATTTTGCTACTCATGATAGAACTACAACCATGGGTGACTTCAATTGTGTCACCTTCGATGAGTTTTACTTTTACATCAACTTCTTCATAAGCTTAGCGTATCCTGAAATTTCTTGGATTGCGTCAAGCAATGGTATATTGATAGAGAGGTTGCTAAGCTTGGCCATGAATTTCTTGAGTTTATTACCCTTTTATTTTCTTTGAAGCCTTTGAGGGAACAGGGGAGGGACTTGTATTGTAGGCATCACATCACTTTGTGGTTTATCATTTTCCACACCACTTCATCAACTTCCACCGATTTCTTTTCATCATCTTCATCTCGAGATTTTGGTGGTACTTTTTTCAACATAACCATAGTCATTTTGTCACCCAACTCTTCTTTTAAGTGATCACCAAAGGTCTTCCCACTCCTAGTGACTAATGCTAAAACTTGAGTCATTCTTCAGGTTCACAATAGTGTCACTAGGTAGACCACCTTTTGGCCTAGTATTCAATTAGGTGGAAATTTTCCCGATTTGAATCTCCAATTGCTTAATAGAGGCTGAGTGGGACACCATGGTTTGACTAAGTTGTGAAAAATCACCTTTCATTTCACAAACCATTTTTTCCATTCCTTCCACTCTTATTAAGATCTTTGCAAAAGCATCTTCGTACTTGTACTTGTCGAGGTCAAAGAAACTCGACTCTTTGTTATTTGCCCGATCATGGGGAGGCATATAGTGCTCATAGTCTTGATCTCTATCCCTTCAATCATGATCATGTTCATGGTCCATCCAACCTTTGTTGCCAGCTTGCCTTTGATAGGCGGGGTGGGAACCCCCCGGATAGTTTGCCAAGTACTGAATCTCCTCATTAAGATTTTTAGCTTCTTCATCATCTTCATAGGCTTTTGATGCCATAACATTCATCGCTTTTATGGGTGCACCCATCACATGTTTATTCAAAAGCTCTAGTTGCATCATTATCTTAGACATATTCTCCTCTACCTTTTTATCTTATTTTCTTTGTTTCTTGTCAACCAAGGATGAAGTGGGAGAACTCTTAGGAACCTCGATATCTCGGGTATACCATCACCAGTTTTTCTTGGTAACCTCCTCAAGAAAATTCATTGCGGTATGATAATGCAACTTTACAAGAGATCTCCTACCGCATTGTCTACTATGGTTTTGTTGAGTGGGTCAAAAGTACGATATAAGATTTGGAGAAGCATCTTCTCTGGGACCTCATGGTTTGGACATTGTGTTAGTTTTCCATTAAATCTTTCCCATACTTCATATGAAGGCTCTCCATTCAATTTCCTAAAGTTGATAATTTCGTCCCTCAATTGAAGCATTTAGACAGTGGGAAATAGAGGTCATGAAAGGCCATGGTGAGTTCATCCCATGAAGTGATAAACTCGGTCAAAAGAGATCGAAGCCATAATACCATCTCTCCTGTTAGAGAAAATAGGAAGAGAAAAAGTCAGATGGACTCTTGGGTTGTATGCAATATCAAAGAGTGCACACACCTTTACAAAATTCTTCAAATAAAGGTTGGGGTCCTCATTGGCTTGCCCCCTAAAAAGTCCCTTCATTTGCAACATGTGCAACATGACGCTTGTGACATAAAAGACACCATTCCATGATTAGATGGGATCCATATTTCACTTGAATGACCAACATCATTGAGTTTACCCTCATCATTACGAGGGACGTCACAAGACCCGACTTGACTAGCATTTTCACTCATGGTTCTTTGTATGCTATGTAAATTACCTATAAAGAAATAAAAAAAACAACCAAAATAAATACACACCACTACGGGTATACCCTAAGTAAGAACTCACACCACATAAATGAAAACTAAATTTTACTCCCCGACAATGGTGCTATTTTGATAACGCTCACCTATACCATTTAAAGTGGTAGAGGATGGTCGTTGTTATTATCCCAACTCACGTTGAGGTCGAATCCACAAGGAGTGAAAGATAAAGTTCTAGTCATTTGGGTGATTAAGTACTACTAAGATAATACCCAAAGTGTTAGTAAAGTAAACAACATAATTAAAAATGGAGGGGGGGGGGGGTTCTAGGTTAAAGGAGAATGTATATCACTAGTAACTTGATTTCACAAACTAAGCAACAAACTTTAATTCAACTTTGATATTTGAAGAATCTTGGGATCATGTCTACCTAAGGGCAACTTAGGTGTGGGTGTGTGAGATTTGATGCACATACTAGTAAGTTTCTAATGTGGTAGGCTGGGTCTAGGACCTTTGAGGCTAATTTCTCAATAAAACCTCAAGGATTTCACTTGTTGACCCTTTCAGGTACCTAACAAGTGTGACAATCATATTCAATCACTACCTTAATTTGGGCACCCCTATTTCTAGGATGATACCCAAGGTAAAGTCAACTACAAAATCACCATTATGTCTGAGATAGTGAAAATGAGTAAACTAAACCTAATAATTGTATACTTTTGCCTTGGTTCCCACATCCCTCTTTCAAGGATGATGATGGTTCCTTAAATTCACCCTAACCCCACTTTCAAGAATGGTTTAAGCTTTTAAGAGCATGGGGTTTTCACCCACAAACCCATATAGGTATTTGGGGTTTACACACACAAATCTCACCCAATTTAATCAAGCAATAATACAACCCATTATCATCTAACTAGAATGTACACAAATACATCAGAACCCATAACTAATTTACACCTTAGTTCAACATAATCCCAAGACTAAAAGATTTAGCTACTCATGAAGAAAATAAAGAAACATATACCAAATGGGTTGTTCAAGGCATCCATTCTTCACAAATACCAAAATCTAGATCTCCAAATCAAATTTATAATTCTTGCCCAATTTAGGGTTTCAATTTCAACTCCAAAGTGTTGCTAGTCTCTAGAATATCCAAAATAGGAAAGGGTTTTAAGATTTTAAACGATTTGGGGTCGGCTGCTAAAAATTTTAAAATTGTCCCTGAGCTAAATCCCGCAATATCACAACCGCACCAGATTCTCCGCGATCACGGCTACTGCGACAACGTGTAGATCAACACAATTGCGATTGCTGACCGTCTTAACAGGTTGCAATCGCAGTCCTCAGGCTGCGATCATGGTAACTGAGGCCTGTTTCTGCTCCACGTTTTTGAGCTGGACTTTCTTTCTCTTCCTTTGGTCCTTTTTAGCTCAAGTCCACATCTTTCCATCTCATAACCTGTATGCCTGCAAAATGTGGATATTAGTGCATTTAATCATACATAGGTCTCTTTTATTCATTTTAAATATGGTAATGTGCAGGAATGTCGAGTGGTAAATTCACCGCTCATCAGAAATCTTCATCAGTCAGCGAAGTTATGGGATGACTTTACATTATTCTTGAAAAAAATATATCCATTTTCTTTTTCTAAGGATCAAATCCTTTATGTGTCCAACTTGGTAGGATCTTGAAATGGCTACATCACAACTTTAATTAAAGAACTCAAATTAGATCAATGAAAATATACAAATTATCTAAACCATCTCTAAGTATTTGCTCTACAATTATTAAATATTTTATTACTTAGTGTTTTATGTGTAGCCAAAAAAGAGAGAGGAGAGAAAATGATTGTCGGGTAGGCATTCTATCAAGAACAAAAGAAAAGAAATAAAGATTTTAGTGTAGTCATAGGAAATATACTCTAACAGTTGTACCAAATCCAAACCACCAAAAGAATTAGAAGAGAACATCCTTGTAACCTAAGGAACTGGAGCAAGATCCGCATTGGATCACAAATCATAGAAAATATCTGGTGTCACTTTTATTTTCTACACTTCACTTTCTTACTTTTATTATTTACATTATTTAGTTTATAAGTCAATTAAACTGCTTCCTAAGTTGTCTAAAAAAAGAAAAAAGTAATTCACCTCTCTCTTGTACTTTCACAATGATGGTGGAAGAAGCCATAAGCCTCTTTGCTCTATCTGGAATTGAGGTTCCTAAAACTATTAGATTGAGGGTGAGTACAAGAATACAAATACTTGATTGTGCTATTAGATTATAGTAGCATTATGATTTTTGAATATGAAGACTTCCAGAAACTTGGGTAATTCCATAAGAGAAGCCATGCCTATGAGGGCGATTATAGCTGATGGGAACAAGTTGATGAGAAAGCATATTGTCCTAAATTTAGGTGGAAAATGTAGGCACAGACATATAAAACTCAACAAGCTAAATTCATACAAACTTTAGGTTTAATTCATGATCATTTAGGTTGAGTAATTAATTTGGACCTTACAAATTAATTAGTCTATTTTATTAAATTCAAAACCAAGGTCCATTACACCTTAGGGACCAAACACATTATGTGTCAGGGTGACTTGGCATCCCCATCAAATTAAAGACCAGCAATATGATGCCACATGTACAAATAATGTGGAAACCTCATTCAAATTTAAGAACCAATCAAAAGTCATCAAGTGTCAAAATGACATATTTCAGTCAGTCACAAACAACCTGGCCTACTCCTTACAACTATAAATAGGGGGTAACATAACATTATAAAGAGGGGGGATTCGAAAAAAGACTTGGACAAGCATTGAGAACATTAACTACACAGTTCTTCAAAGGAGTGGTCAACAAAGTTTTTCCCGAAGATCAACCTAAAATGACGAAGTGCTGCACGACGTCTCCGGAGATCAAACACATCTCAAGGAGGTCTAAATTATCCTACATTCAAGAAACACGCTACTGATAGCCTTCGAATTACGGATAAATCTTAGGAGAGACGAATCAAGAGAAAAATAGAATTGTACTCACAAGATTCATTAATAAAATTATTATTTTTCTTTTATTTATTTTTATTTGAAGTTAATTTTCATCACCACAAAAATTTATTGCGAACAGTAGGGTATTGAGTTTGAGGATCCTTCCAGGCTAGTTAGGTAGGTTCGTGTGAAATGATACTTATGGGTGACTACATAAAGAGCCATAATCCTATATTGCTAGATTTTGTACCCAATGGATCTAAAGAAAATCCTCAAAGTATAAAGGTAGAATTGAAGGGGAAATTTCATGAAGGAGAATTAAATATTATGATCAGTAGTAGCGTGAGGTAGTTGTTCAAAATAGAGAGAATTAGGTGGGCTCATCTATTTTGCATCACTTCATATATAGAAAAGAAGGATGCCACAACAATTGAAGAAGATTTGGATCATCATGCAGATTTCTTTGTAAAGCCTAAAACTCTTCTTCAAAAGAGAGAATGTGAGAATTTCATTCCTATAAAACCTGGTTCAGTGCCAATAAGCATTTATCACTCTCTAAGACTACTACCTTGCTAAGAACCTGATGCTATTGTTTGTCCGTCTGTACCCATAATATGGCATAAAATAGAAACATATACTAAGCATGGGTGGAAATAATTAAATTTAATTCAAAATATAGTTCTTATAATGAAATACTCTTAATTAAAATGTAGTAATAAAATTCATGAAAGATGACATGATGGTCAAACTTAGAAAAAACATGATCTACTATCTACCGATCTATGATGCCTCTAGGACATTTCTGAACACCAAGTATCTGGATAAGTGCCCTACCATTAATAAATTAATTTAAAATTATTAACTATAGACTAAGCCCTCTAAAAGTTAAAAGGGCTTACCAGAAGTTGAAAGTGGAGACTCTAGCATGCTGCCTGACATGTGTCTAAGCACCTAAGTCTGCATCATTAAAAGATGCAGCGTCAAATTTCCTATGTACATGGGATATACAATATGTAAAATGGAAAAAAGAAATATGATATACATGTGTCAATAGAAACAAGATGTCACAACCTAAAAATTAAGGTCATGATGACACTTATCACAACTAATCCTAACAAGTAAGCCAATCATATTATATGATAAGTAAGAAAAGTTCATAGCATAAAAACCAAGGTGAGACTTCTAGAACAAAGTTAGGTTCATAGCATAAAACCCAAGCTGAAACTTCTGGAACAAAGTCAGACCCATACAAGCACAATAATAGCAAGAGTCTGAAAAATAAAGATACCATAAACCATCTCTAAACCTAGTGTTATAGTGTAAGATAATCTAAAAAATCTCAGAACTAGAAGTACAACTAGAAATCCAAAAACTACAAGTTAGCCTCTGAATACAGTATAAAGACATCAACTGGATATGAGGAGGTCTAAGGTCGTCTCTGAAGGCATAGAGTAGCCACTACCTAAAAAATGTCAATAAACAATCGCACAAACTAAGGTGTCGCATGATGCAGTCGTACCTAGATCTGCACCAAAAGGGCACAACAAGGGCGAGTACAATCCATTAGTACTCAGTAGGTATCATAGGCCGACTGAGAAAAGTAGAAAATTAGGAATATAAATACGTACTCTGAGCACATCACCTGCAATAAGAAAATATCCCAAAGGGTAGATCACAACGTCTCCTCTAATAGTTCTAAATATAAGACAAAAATAAGAAAATAGAAACGTAAAAAAATATAGTAGAAATACTTCAATTGAAACACAAAAGCACAATACTAAAGATGCATAATGTATGAAATACAATAATGATGATAATGCGATATGATCGAGGTTATTACAAAACCATCGTATACACCTACCCAGCCTCAACACTTTTAGGTAAGTGATGTACTATGAAATACGAGCCTCAACACTTTTAGGTAGGTGATGTGCTATGATTTCATAGCACTTTCGATGCTTAAAACTACAAAACTATGTAGTTACTTACGTCATTTTGTTAGATATGATGTGTTTTGTGTGGTGTTTTACATAAAACCAACATCTGGGAGCTAAAATGGAGAAAATAAAAAAAATAAAAGTATTAGACCACCTATGTGGGAACCTATGGCCCATAGGTACTACCTATGTGGTGCAGGTGCCATAATAAATATTTGATGAGTGAGATACAAAGATTCAAAAGCTTAAAATTAGAGCCCTACTACCTATGATGGGCACCTACAACCATTAGCTGTCAACTACAGTCCATACGTGAAAAGTTCAGAGGGATGACGTTTCAGAGTCCTGCAGGAGTTTTTGGAGTCTAACACCTACGTGGGGCCACCTATGGCCCGTAGGTGCTACCTATGGCCCGTAAGTGGCTTCATAGGTGGCCACCGACTCTAGTTTTCCTCTTTTATTTTGGATTGGTTTCCTAGGGTTTCCATGTATTCCATAAGTACCCTTTTGACATTTTTAGTGAGTTTAGGCACTCTTTTTACTTACAAACACCGATTTGATTCCGAGATTTGATTTTGATCTTGGGATAGTTTTATTATTTATTTTGGTTAATTATTCAATTTGAGACTCTGGGTTTTATTTATTTATTATTGCAATATTGATTCTATGTTTTCTTTATCAAATTCCATGGATTGTCTTGCAACAATGAGCGGCTAAATCCCTTAGCTAGGGTTGTGGGAACCCTGGCGGATTAACAAAGTAGAAGAAGTATAATATTTTCTCAAACTGATATTCTTGCATGTATTGTGATCATCTTAAGTTTAATAGATTTCATAGCTATTGCAAATGTTAAGAAACCACCTATATTCACTACTTACTTCAACAGAGAGGTAAAAAGTAGGAAAAAAATATCATAACAGTAATCTGGAGTTAATTATTGATATAAGCTAATAATCTTCATCTACTTAAGATAATTATCTTTATCTAATAACTAAAGACTCAAAAGATAATAGTTGACCTGGGATCTAAGGTAAGGGTAAGTATGGAGACACACTAAGACTCAAAATGTAAAGAGTAAAATACACTAAGGCATTCATAAGATGGTTAGTGATACATAACTTATTAGATTCTGCATGCAAGATATTAGGTTGGTTCAACAGAGAACGATAAAGCTACCGAGTTAATAAGCCAGAGGGAATACAGTCCAAATGTTCGTTTCTGATTGATTACAACCAAAGCATTCCACATCTTGTTACTTTACATAGATTTAAACTACAATCCCCCCATTTACTTTCTTATACTGCCTATTGATTTTAATAAATTTGAGAGATAGTTCCTCGTATTCCTTGTGGGTTTGGCCCCAACCTAGTTAGGTTGCTATATTTTGCCTTGATCACTTTATCTTTAATTGGAGGTATAGTTTTGGGCGATATCAAAATTTTGGCACTATTATTAGGGAATACGGTGTGATTGTTGATTAAAGTTGTTGAAGTTTTTGGGTTTTACTTTTTTGTTCTTCTTAGGACATACACTGGTGTATGCCTAGTGCAAGGAGTAGAGAAAATCCCTTACTCCCAATAAATCCTAAACCAGTAAAAATCCTCCAGCCAACTCATAGAATGACTGAACACATACGAAAAGGTAAGTTTGAAAGGGTTTGGAATAACCCAAATAATTTTCCTCCCCCCACCTCATAAAGTATAGGACATTGTTGTTTAAACCACTGGGAAATTATTAGTAGTTGCTACCAACCAGAGGAGGAAGTAGATGCCCAATATATAGCTTAGCAGGAAGAACTGGTGAGGCAAATACAAAGAGTAGATCATCAAGCAGACCTCAACAAAAATTGAGATAGAGATAGAAGGGGGAGAGCTCAAATACTCCCAGCCTATCAGTATTTATCTTTATATCCAAATTAGGACTTAGGTTATGTTGATCCTACCAAGATAGGATCTATCATTCTTCCTGCTTTGCCACCTAAGTGTGAAGTTCGACATTACTAGTGCTATGATCCAGCTGTTGAATCTGAAAGGTGTGTTTATAGGATGCCGACAGACAATACAAACGTGCACATTAAAACTTTATTAGGATCTGCACTTTATACATTATACCTGGGTAAATACAAAAGCACTAAGACTCTGGTTGTTCTCAATTTCTTTTCCTGGTGAAGCTACATTGTGGTTAAGGTAACTTCCTTAAGGATCAATCACTACTTGGAATGAGTTGTGGAGGGAATTTCTAGATTGTTTCTTTCCACCATCTAGTTTGCTTCAGCTAAAGGATGAGATATATGATTTCGGGCAGTTACACTCTAAGTCAATGTATGAGGCATGGTTTTGATTTAAAAAAAGTTGATGATGGTGCCTAACCACATGATTTCAGGGTAGATCTTGCTTGAGATCTTCTATTAAGACCTTAACACTAGTTCGAGAGCTATGGCAGACAGTATCACTGGTGGAGCATTCATGCATCTGTGTTGGGAAGTAGTATCGAAGATTCTAGACCAGATTTCTCTCACTAATCGTGGATAGAATACTCGATAGGTGGGGAGATGAGCTGAAACTTATGCCATTACTAATATTAGTGAGCACAGAGTTATTGATGACATAGTGTCACAAGATGTAGCTCAGCTAAGGATGGAGGTTGGGCTATTGACAAAGCAATTTATGACATTAAATTCTGAGAAGTTGAATGTAGTAGGCTCATAGGGTAAGACCTCTATATTATATAATTCTAAATTATAAGAAGAGGAAAAATACCTAGATAGAAAGTTGGTGAGTTTTCAAGCCAAGGGGTAAGAAAACCAAGGTCAAAACTACTATAAACATAGGAACGAAATTAAGAGTAAAAAGCAGGACGATGACTAAAGATGCAATGATGATTATAAGGAGAAGGTTGGTGTGTATATTCCACCAGGAAGTCATGACACTAAGTCAAGAATGGAGGCAATGTTGTCCAAGCTACTTAAGGGTGAGGAGAACTAGGAAAATTGCCTTAAGGAGATTAAGGCAGACATTTTAGGGTTGACACAAAAGGTAGATTCGTATGCTACTATGATAAAGTAATTGCAATAGCAGTTTAGAAAAATGTCTGTAACTTGAAATCAGAGGCAACTAGGCACCCTATAATGCAAAATCCTAAAAATAACAGTCATTGTCTAGCCATCACCACTCAGAGTGGTAAGACTGTTATTGATCCCCCTATTCCTACTATTGATGAGCCAATGAATGATAGTGCTAAGGTTGATGAGACACCTAAAGAAAAGTCAGAAAAGACTACATGTGTTGATTATGATGTTGAGAAGGACAAAGGTACAGGAAAGGTTGATGATCCTAAAGTAAAGACAATCACACAACCTCCCCCATTTTTTCCTCAAAGGTTGTAGTACAAGAAAGAAGTAGGAAAGTTCAAGAAATTTATTTACATACTGAAAGTTTTGAGATTGAACATCCTTCTTCTTGAGGCTCATGAAAAGATCCTGGTTATGCCAAGTTTATGAGATTGAACATCCTTCTTCTTGAGGCTCATGTCCTTAGGTGGGCTGACTCTGTGAACCCACCTAAGGACACTCTCAGATTCTATGACCTGGTATGCCATACCCGAAACATACATCACTGCCAGCTCTACATACACCCTGATGGTTTCTACCATATTTTTGGCAAAGAGGATTTGTTCGAGCACTTCTAACACTACTCTAAGATTTAGAGGCCGAGGCCCTATCCCTATTACCATGTTTGAATTTAGGCACTGGAGCACAAACTGAGGATGGATCTGGGGATGGAAATTTTGGGCAAAACTAACTACAGTTTCTACCTTCTAACTTAGGCTGAGCAAAACTAAAGATACCTGTTCTAGCCCTCTTGCTCTCTCTCTCTCTCTTTCTTATTAGTCTTTGTTTCTCAATCTATTGATCATGGACCATCAACCTAGCCAAGTTTATCGCCCTAATCAGTTATGTGGTCCTACACTCCTTGACCACATTATCAGTCACACCAGACACAAACTTGATCATCTTACACCTACTATCAGTTACCACATGCGGTGCATACCTGGACAACTGAGTGAACTTGAGGGAATACTCATTCACATTCATGTTGTCATTCTTTTGATTGATAAATTCAAACACCTTATCCTCCCATAACTCCAACGAGAAGAACCTATCTAAAAAGGAAGTAGCAAACTCCTCCCATTCTATAGACCCTGCATCTATGCCCTTATCTATCTTCCACTACTTAAACCATGTATGAGACATATCCTTCAAGTGATAGGAAGCTAACTCAACACTCTCACTAGCGGTTACCCCCATAATGTCTATGACCTTCTATAATATATCAAGGAATTCCTGTTGGTCCTCTTCAGACTTAAGACCCTAAAAATAAAGGAGGGTTCATTCAGGTGAAGTCCAGAATTCTAGCTGCAGCATTATTGGCCACTGGATTGGCCTGAACAACAGTTGGACATTCATTTTGGGCTGCTACAGAGTGAGCTAGAATGGTAAATGCAGCTCTGAATTCTGCATGGAAGACATGCTCATTCAGGGGATCTTCCTGAATGGGCTGAGGTTTTGGATGGTTTCTAGTTCTTCTTCCATTGGTGTTTCTGGGAGGCATGTTCTATAAATAGAAGTAAAAGTTGGATTAGATAGAGAGTTTAACTTGAGCTTATGCTCACTCGCACGATATGAACACTAAAAGAAAGGAACTTTTTCCTAAAAAAGCCTCATAGCCTTTTATCCATAAGTGTGGTCCGCTACACACCCATGTACAAGACTCAACTTGACGTAACTTTAAGACTCCCTAGGAATCTTTGGAACCTTAGACTCTGATACCAAGTTTGTAATTCCCTGAGACTACACCCTGGGTTGCACACGGTGCTTACAATCCTAAAGGAACACAAGCTAACCCATGACTGGTACGTATTATGAGCACTGAATATAATACTAAAATATATATATGGAAGAAATCTGAAAATGCCATAAGGTTCTCAAAATACTGAAATAATAACTTAGTATAACTAATAATAACATTTGAAAACTGAATAAATGACTATGCTAGTCTAAAAGCCTCTAACTGTCTGAATATAGAGTTAATGGGACAAATCCCCAATTGAAGGTATACTAATCAATTGCAACACTTAGTGACCAAGTATTCCCTGTGGGATTCGACACCCAACCCAGTTGGGTTCTATATTTGACAGCGACCGCTTACACTTTCTAACGAGAGCTGTAATTTGGGCGTTATCACCAAGGACCGAGGTTTTAGCATAACCTAATTGCATAAACTACATACATTCATCTTTTCCAAATAGGCATGTATGGACATTATTTAACTTTTCCAAATGGGCATGTAAAGTCATTATTCAGCTTGTCCAAATGGACATGCATAGGTTATCACCCCAGTTAGTTTTATACATTGGCAAGCTATGTCAGGCCCTTTTGATGGAGTTTTTTTACATCAGACTCCATATTACTGCTTATTTCGGTTAAGAGATTATCCCATAGAAAAGATAATTTTCGAAACCAAGTGTAACAACTTATTGACTTTATTAAATTTTTATTTATTGTCTATGCTTTATGAAATTTTAGCTTTTAGTTTTATTCATGAGTATGGTAAATCTGTATACACTTAGCATGCATATTTTAATCTTATATTTTATTTCGTTTTTTACTTACTATATTCACCCCAAATACACAGTACATTCAGAAGTACTGACAATATATATGTTTATATGGATACATTGTTTCATAATTTAGGTATCAGTTATAGCTCATATCATCATGACGAGGCAGTTTGCATCTTCCAGCCAACAGGTGATGAGTTCTTTTCATTTGAGGACTTAAGTAAGTTATAATTCTAGTATTCTATCTTAATTAATTTATATTGATTAGGAATAGTTGGGGCTCATATCCCATGTACCTATAGTCAGTATTAGTAGAGGCTTCATAGGTAGTCAGTTATAGTTAATGTATTTAGTTTTAGTTTTCTTTTGTATAATCTAGTGTTTTTAAGTGTTTTTAAATAGTATTGTATTGAACAATTTAAGTTATGACATTTCTATTGGATAGTATTTCCAATTTTATGTACTTTTATTTAGTTGCTCATGAATTACGCCAGTATCATGGGTTATCTTGGGATCACAGGTGGTTCTAAGCACTATGTGATATCCAGGGGATCATCTATAAAAAGTCTATATTGAGGAGGGGTTATCTATAAAAAGTCTCTATTGAGGGAGGGAAGAAAAAATAAGAGGGAAAGGAAAATTGGGCTTATATTTTTGGATTAAAAACAATAAAGCCCCTCATTTTTCTTTTCTTTATTAAAATTGCTATACTGGGAGTTTGGTTGGTTGATTTGGCCAAAGGTAATATCTTGATTCAAAATGGTTTAGAATATTCATTAATAGATGAGGTGAAGTAAAAGAAAGATAGTGATCCTATTTCTGTTAAGTTAAATGAAGTTGTCTAGAGTCAAAAGGTTGAGTTTTTTTACCAAGGAGGATATGGCATTCTTCATTGTTAGGGTAGACTATTATTCTACATGTTGATGAATTGAGAATGTTGATGTTAATAAAAGAACATAGTTCTCGGTATTCTATTCACCCATGAGCCACTAATTTGTACTGTGATCTATAGAAAGTCTATTGGTGGAGTGGTATGACGAAGGATATCAAAAAATTTATAGCTAAGTGCCCAAATTGCCAGCAGGTTGAGGTTGAGAACTAAAGACCTAGTGGTATGCTTCAGGATGCTAATATTCCTACATAAAAGTAGGAAGTTGTGGATATGGACTTTATTATGGGGTTGTCTATTACTTGTCGACAATATGATTTTATTTGGGTTATCATGAACTAAATGACTAAGTCGGCCAATTTTCTACCACTTATTCAGCCAAGGACTATGCTAGACTCTACCTTAAGGAGTTAGTGAAGTTACATAGAGTCCTTTTGATCATTATTTTAAAAAGAGGTTCTTAGTCTACCTCCCAGTTCTAGTAGACTTTTCAAAAATGTTTGGTACCCAGGTCAACCTCAGTATAACTTTTCACCCGTAGATGGATATTCAGGAAGAGCGGACCACATAGAATTTAGAGGACATGATCACGACATTCGTGATCGATTTCAAAGGTAGTTGGGATGATCATTCACCTTTGATTGAGTATGCTTATCATTCTAGTACATAAATGGACCCGTTCAAAGTGATTTATTATAGGAGTTTTAGATCTCTTCTTAGTTGGTTTAAGGTTGGTGAAGAACTTTTATAGGGGCTAATTAAATCCACGAGGAAATGGAAAAAGTTTAGTTGATTAAAGAAAGACAAAAAATAGCTTAGAATCATTAAGAGTATATACATATATTAGAAGAAAGGAACTTGAGTTTTCTATTGGTGATGTTGATTACATAAAAGTTTCACCCATTAAAGGGGCGAAGAGATTAAACAAGAAATGAATGCTCAGTCCCCCCTATATTTGTTCTTATAAGATTTTAGGTTGCCATGGCAATGTTGCTTATGAATGGGAATTTCCTACAGATTTAGCATCAGTGCATCCTATTTTTGAAGTGTCATTGTTTAAGAAATGCATTGATATAGCATCAGTTGTGCCTTTAGAAAACATGGGTCGTGAGATAAGATATAAGTCATATTGTTCAACTCGTATGTAGGATAGTGTCAACTCCTCTTGGTTCTATTATGGTAATGGGTTGAGGGTAATAATGGTACCCTTGCATACGTCTTGCATTACATGTTCGTATGTTGACGAGTGTGGTGGTCTAAGGAAGGTCTAGGGTATGAGTGGCAGGTACCACTTGTATTGGATTGTACGAATGGTATGGTTGAGTCGTACCCACCTATGGGGATTTTATATAGTAAAGTTGGGGGGAATCTGGATATTTCCCCTCTTAATGCATTATGACCCCACGAATTATATCACACTTGGGAGGTTATTTACCTTATTATTTTAATCTTTAATACTTAGAAATACTTATTAATTCCCTCTAAGGCTTTTGGGTAAAGGAAGGTTAGGGTTTCATTTAGTGAGTAATTTGGGGATTTTGTTGGTGATTTCTCTCCATCATCATTGTAATCTAAATCAAGATACTTCCACCTCATTATTAGTTCCAACTAAAGGCATGATTTATACATTGTTTTCATGGCATGATTATTGTACAGTTATAGGGTTTTCAAATATATGTTGGGGTTATGGTTTAAATGCTTGGTTATGGTTTTTCCATATTTTAATTATGTTTTTACATACTTTAATGATGTTTATAGAATTGGTCGCATGGAATGGTTAATTGGTAATTGGATTTGGTTTGGGAAACACTATCTCCCGAATAGGTTTCAATAAATGCCTTTGATAATGCTTTTAGTATATTATTTGGCTTTTAATGAAACTATTGCATGATATGGTTTGGTAATGGAAACCGTAAATGACATAAATGATTTAAATGATTTGGAATGGTTAAATAGTAAGGTATGGTGGCAATTTTTATGGTTAAATAAACATCCTTGAGGGTACAAGGGAATTCCCCAAGTAAATATGTTAATGAACAACATGTGGTGTACATGGGGTTCCCCCAAGCAAACTTAATAATAGGAAACTTGTGGAGTACACGGTATTTCCCCAAGTTAAATTGATAATTTAATCTATGGGTATGAATCTCTTTAAATAAAAATGTTAGCTAAGGACATTTCTTGCAAGCTATAGTTGGTATGACGAAACTACTACTCATAGACTTGGTTAATAATAATGGAATAATGGTTTCATTGGTTGGTAATGGTTTTAATTGGGCAATAATGGCGGGGTGGTATAGCTAACTGTAAAGGTGAAAGTCTAATGAATGGACACTAGAAACTCATGTTTGCCGACATGAAGGGTTAGTCATACTGATAATATAAAATACTAGGAGGTACATGGGAATCATCAAAGTACATTGTACATATGTATCATAGAGAGCAAAGGATACTTGGGAATCCCCTACTCTTATAGTATCTTTGATTCATGAAGCTACAAACATCGAGGCCTATTCAGGGGGTTACACTGCACCCATATAACCTGAGGGTGGATCTAGGATGATTAAGCTACACATACCCAGGTTAATGGTTTCAATAGAATGCTAAACCCAGTTCCCTTTCCCGGCATGGTTATATATGTGTATGGTTTGTATACTTATAGTTTTTTTACTTGGTTTTACTGTAAGGCATTATTTTATCCTTATCCTAAGTACTTGTTAGAATTTACCTTCTAACCATCCTCGAGCGGCTGTATCCCCACGCGATCCAGGAAATAACCATTCTACCCCTCCTTCTTAGTGATCACATTTCAGGATCAACTTAGTTGAATTAAAGTTATGAGCTTTCTTATTTTGAAAGGCTCCATGCCATATCCTTGACATCTTTATTTATTTTTGATACTTTATGAATATTAGTTTTGTCTATGGTTGGGGGAATATCCCAATCACATATTGGTGTTCTTTTGGTTTGAGGCTTTTGTGGAACTACTATGGATTGGTATAGGCGGCATCGGTAGTGGTGTTAGCCTTAGTATTGGCATTGGTATTGGGGCTGATACTAGTTGACTAAATTTGTCACTGTTTTATCCTTTTATATTATGTTAATGACAGGGAATTAGTTATATTATGGTTCTGGATTATGGTTTTTGTTTTTTTATGATTATCGGTGATGTTTGGGATAGTTGGACTCATTTGGTTTAGTATCAAACATAAACCTATCCCAAAGTATGGATTTCTAAAAATACATGCTATCTTGTTATATGTTCGGTATTTATGCGACTTGGGGTATATGTTGGATTGTTGGGTTAGGTATTTGGGGAGGTCTGCGATCCTGGTCAAACTTGAGATACCCATTACGACAAGGCCCCTGCAGGGGTCCTGTCAAGTTGGTATTAGAACTTTAGGTTCAGGGTCAATTGGGAGTCCACAAAGCCGTCTGGAGTAGAGTCTCTTTTAGGGGTGTAAAGCGCGCACACTCATATAGGAAAGGCTACAAGGTATTTAGGAATATTTCACTTTTATTGTATTCTATTTTCAAGATGCAAGGTCTACAATTCTCTCTAATCCTGGTTTGTTTGCTTTTAAGATCATGCCTCGATGATCTGAGATGCAAGGTAACATTTTAGTCCCAACTAGGGACAATGTTGAAGGGACAAACACTACTTAGGGGATCTATACTCGGTCAAGGGGTCTAGTCCCTAATATTTCTAGTGTTCCACTAGTTTCTACTAGTACTCCTCAAGCTAAGGTGACTAATGAGAAATTTTGCCAATCGATTCATATTATTGCTTAGTTGGTTATTGCTCAGGCTGAGTGGGATGTATCTAGTGTTTCATCTGCTGAGGCCACAAGGGTTAGCCAGTTTATGAAAATAAATCCTCCTACTTTCACTGGTGTGAAGGTGGTGGAGGATCCTCATGTTTTCTTAGATGAAATAGGGAAAATCATCAGGGTGATGCAATCCTCGAATGTGTAAGGGGTGAATTTTGTTTCTTACTAGCTTAAGGATGTGGTGTGTCAATTTTACTTAGAGTGGGATAGGGTGAGAGGTGATGTTAAGGAGTCGACTTTATGGTAGGCTTTCTCTAATACTTTTCTGGACTGCTTCTTTCCTCAAGATTTAAGGCAAAGAAAGGTGGAGGAATTTGTTAATCTGAAGTATGGGATGATGTTGGTCAAGGAATATGCCTTGAATTTTCATCAGTTGTCAAGGTATTGTACTGATATGGTGTCTGTTATGAGGGTCAGGATAATAAAGTTGACTTCTGTACTGCCTCAGGATTTGATCCTTGAAAGCAAGACTGCATTGCAGATTCAGGATATGGATATGTCTAGGTTGGTGGTTCATATGCAACAGGTGGAGAAAGAAAAGAGGAAGCAAGCTAAATTTAGGGAAAGACAGGGTAAATAATTTAGGTTTTCTGAATAAGGTGGTGGGAAACAACAAGGCAATCGGGATGGTGGTAAGTGGCCAAAGAAGAAGTGGATCAGTTCTGGTTTCATCTCTTCAGCTAGTACTACTACCCGAAGCCTTTAGGTGATATGCGTAAGCAGGGTGGAAATAATTTCCGAGCACATGGTGCCCAATCTCATGCAAATGGGGCTCAGTCGGTCTCATCATACCCTCTTTGTCAGTTTTGTGGTAGGTTGCATAGGGGTTTCTGTGATGAGGAGGGATAAGTGTTTCAAAAATGGTCAGCCAGGCCCTATTCTTAGAAATTATCTGGTTTGTAAGGGTTCTTCAGGAGAGAGTAAGTCTCAGATTGCTTCATCTTCTACTCTTGCATAAAAGGGTGTTACTTTTGTATTTGTTTCAGCTTCTAGTACCGGTGTAGGTTGGAATAGGTTTTATGATCTTGCTACTCGGCAGGAATCTTCGACATTACCTAATGTCGTGATTGGTATGTTACTTCTCTTTTCTTGTGTTGTGTATTGCTTTCTTCATCCAGGGTCCAATCTTTCTTATGTGACCCCATTTTTGGTTGTGTATTTTTGTTTTGATCTAAGGTTATTTTGGATCTTTTTTCTATTTCTACCCGGTAGGAGACTCTCTGGTTGCCAAAAGATTCTATATGGTATGCGTGGTATTTTTTGGTAGTAGGCAGACTTTGGTGGATTATATTAAACTTTATATGGTGGATTTTGACATTATTCTGGTGATGGATTGGTTGCACTCCTGTTATGCATCCTTAGTTTGTAAAACCCATAAGGTTGTCTTTAGGTTCCCTGGTGAACCGATTATTTAGTTGGAGGGTGGTTTCCTAGCTCCTAGGGGAAGGTTATTTCCTATCTTATAGCTCAGAGGTTAATTTCTAAAGGTCTTATCTATCATTTGGTCTAGGTTAATGATTCTAACTCAGAAGGTCCTTCTTTTCATTTGGTTCTAATGGTGAATAAGTTCCCCGAGGTCTTTCCTGATGATCTTCTCTGTGTTCCTCCGGATAGGGAGATCGAGTTTGGTATCGATTTGGTTTTGGACACTTGTCCAATATCTATTCATCCTTATAGAAGTATAGAATGGCTCCGGATGAGTTTAGGTAACATGAACCGACCCGGGGCCTTGTCGTAATGGGAATCCCAAGTCTGACCAGGACCGGAGACCACCCCCGTTAACCAACCCAATATTCAGCCGCCTACCCTGAGTTGGCCGAATTTCGAACAAATACCAAGATGGCGTAACATTCCATATTACAAACTCTCGGATAGGTCTATTACCGAGATCGACCCAACTGGGTCCAACCATTTGAACCCAACCAATAGCCAAACTAAATCATAAACAAAACCATATGAATTCCATAATAATTATATATAATCCCAAAATAAAAGAGGATGGAACAGTGAGAAATTTAGTCCTACGATATCAGCGCCAATACCAAGGTTGACACAATATCGATCCCGCCCATACCAATCCATAGTAGTTCAACAAAATCCTATAACCAAAAGAATACAAAAATCCGATTGGGACATGCCCCCAACCATGAACAAAACAAATATCCATTCATGAACCAAATATGAAATCAGATCCATGAAATGGAGCATTGCGGAAAGATGGAAGCTTACCAATTCAATCCAATAGCTGATACCGAATATTTAAATGCTACAGAGAAGGAGTAGAACGGATGGTTCCTATATTGCGTGGGGATACAGCCACCCAAAGATGGGTTAGCGGGTGAAATCTTGCATGAACTTAGGATAAGGATAAAATAATGACAACTAGTAAAACCAAACAAGCCAACCATATGCATACAAACCATTCATACACATATATTTATATAACCGGCCGAGAAAGGGAATGAGGTTTAGCATGAATTTAAATTATTTACCTAGGTATGTGAAGATTAACCTTCCTTAACCACCCACAAGATATAAGGATCCAGTGTAATCCCCTGAACGGGCGTCGATGCGTGTAGCCGTATGAACTAGAGATACCATTAGAGTAAGGGATTCCCAAGTACCCTCACTATCCATGATACATATGTACAATGTACTTTGGGGATTCCCACATACCCCATAGTATCATAAAAGGGTCTCAAGGCCCTACCCTTCATGTCAGAAATACATGAGTTTCCAGTGTTCGTTCATTGAACTCCTACCTTTACGGTTAGCTATCACACCATGCCATTATAGCCTAATTAAAACCACTTCCAACAAACCAAACCATTATTATTAGCCGAGGCTATACATAGTGGTATCGTCATACCGACTATAACTTGCAAGTATTATCCTTAGCAAAATTTTTTTGAGATCAAGGGATTCTGATATACCCATAGATCACATTACCAATTAACAAGGGGGAGTCCCATGAACTCCACAAGTGTTCCGTTTTTTTGATTACAAAGGGATTCCATTGTACCACACAAGAATGATTGTTAATCCAAAACCATTCCATTTTTACCATTCCAAACTATTTAACCATTTACGGTACCATTACCATGTTTAAATCAAGCAATAGTTCCATTAAAATCCAACAATGTAGTGAAAGCATTCACATAGGCATTTTATCAAACAAATTGGGGGCATAGCATTTCAAAAACCAATGCCAATTACCAAATTACCATTCCCATGCAACCAATTATACCAAACCATCATTAAAGCATATAAAAGTATAATTAAAACATGGAAAAACCATAACCAAGCATTTATAACCAACCCCCCCCCCCCCCCCCCCCCAAATTATATTTGAAAACAAAAGCCATAAAATAATCAAACCATGAAAACATTGTATAAAACAATGCCTTTAGTTGGAACTAAAAATAAGGGAAGAAAACATGCCTTAAACCAAGAAGATTATGGAGAGAAATCACCAACATAAGCCCCAAATTATTCCTTTAGGTGAAACCCTAGCCTTCATTTACCCAGAAGCCTTAGAGAGAATTGTAGAGGGTTTTAGAGAGGCTTCTAAATGTTAAGGAGTCGAATAATAGGGAAAATAACCTCCCAATAAGAATATAATTTGTAGGGCCTTATTAGGGTAAGTGGAGAAATGTTAATATTGCTCTCACTTAAACTCCAAAAAATCCCGCCAGGTGGGTACAACTATCGATACAAGTTGTACACTCCAATACAAGTGGTACCCACCACTCGTACCCAAGGCCATCTCCCTTGGACCCAACATTGTCCAAGGTATGATTCACCCTAAATTTTCATACCCAAGTACATGACTAGTACCCATGATCCATACCCCTGGCTGAATGGAATCCCAAGATGATTGAACACAACCACTATGCGAGTCCATGGCATGACTTGTACCCTGGCTTACAAATCTTGGTGAGCCAATCGTACTCGGATCCAACTTAACTTACGAAGCCTAATATTAAATAAAGTAACCAAACAAACTGTATCCATCGATATGACTCGTACAACCTAAGTCATATCAATTATAGAAACTAAATCCAACACATTAACCAACACTGGTCAGCATACGACTAACCCATACCACTTGTATACCAATGTACAAGTTGTTTCCCCTAGTCGTATCGTATCCAGAGACAAAAATCAAGGAAATTTTTTAAGGTCCAAAAATCCAGGGTGTTTTAGTCTCCCCCACTGGGAACATTTTTCCTCGAATGACGGACAAGGTTGGGTAAACACAAGCACTATTCATTTGCATTATCAAATATCAATCCAACCTTTAACCAAGTTAAGAAACACAGATGCAAAGATATTAATATTTTCTTTAACAAATTCAGAAAATAAAGATATGTTCAAGAACACATTCATTCCATACAAATCCCAGGAACAGAAACAGATGTGGATACTTGGACTTTATGTCCTCCTTTACTTCCCATGTAGCCTCTTCCACCTTATGGTTCAGCCATAGAACCTTAATGGAGGCCACATCCTTGGACTGTAATAGAAAAACCTGTAGATCCAATATCTCAACTATGACCTCTTTATAAGATAGAGAATCTGAGATACCCAAACCCTCCAAAGGAACCACCGACGAAGGATCAACAGGACATTTCCTCAATATGGAGACATGGAGTACCAAATAAATGGAGCCAAAAGTAGAAGGCAACTCCAATTCATAAACAATATTACCAACCCCCACATAAAATAACATAAGGACCAATAAACCGAGGGCTAAGCTTCCCCTTCTTACCAAACTGTATTACTCTCTTCTTGGGAGATACCTTTAGGAATACCTTATCCCTAACCACAAACTCCAAGTTTTTACGCCTTACATCGTCATAGGACTTTTGGCAAATTTGGGTAGCTTTAAGCCTATCCTGAATCATCTTTAACTTTTCCATAGCCTGATAAAACAAATCCAGACAAAATATGTCCGACTCACCAAGCTCAAATTATCCAATAGGAGATCTACACCTCCTACCTAACAATGCCTCAAAAGGGGCCATACCAATACTAGAATGATAACTATTGCTGTAAGCAAACTCTACCAAAGGTAGATGCTCAACCCAATTGCCACCATAATCAATCACACATGCCCAAAACATATCCTGCAATATCTGAATAGTCCTTTCCATTTGCCCATCCCTTTGAAAATGAAAACTAGTACTATGACTCACCTTCGTACCCAATCCATTTTTAAAAGACAACCAGAAATGAGATGAAAACTATGTACCACGATAAGAGATAATCAAAATAGGTACCCTATGATGCTTTACTATCTCCTAAAGATACAACTTCATATAATCCTCCATCGAAAAGGTAGTCCTCACTGGCAAGAAGTAGCAGACTTCGTCATACTATACATGGTGACCCAAATCGAATTGAATTGGTTTCGCAATCGAGGAATACCGGTAAGGAAATCCATATTGATCACCTCCCATTTTAACTTGGGCAAATCAATTTCTTCATACAACCCTCCAGGCCTCATGTGCTCAACTTTAGCTTGTTGACACACTATGCACTTGGCTATAAAATCATCCATGTCCCTTTTCAAACCATTCCACTAATATATCTCTTTGAGATCATGATACATATTCATAGAACTGGGATGAAAAACATAGTACGATTCATGTGCCTGAACCAACATCCTTTTATGCAACCCATCAACATCAGGAACACACAACCTTCTTTGGTGTCGTAAAATACCGTCCCCACTGATATCAAATACCATTACCTTTTGCCCACATACATCAATCTTGATTTTCATCAAGATAGGATCTAGCACTTTCTTCTCCTTAATATTTTCCTTGAGAGATAATCTAACCGCTTTATATACCTACACACCACTATCATTAGAATCCAAGAGACGAACTCAAACATTAGCCAAGCAATGAATATCCTTCACCAATTCCTGGTTTTCCTTGTCCACATAAGCTAAACTCCCCATGGATAACACGCTAAGAGTATCAACAACAACATTAACCTTACCTGGATGATTGGGAAGACTCATATCATAGTCCTTGAAAAGCTCCAACTATTTCCTTGGCATGAGATTTAGCTTCATCTAAGTGAACACAAACTGTAGGCTTTTATGATCAGAAAAGATGTCTACGTGCACTCCATACAAATAAAGCTGCCATATTTTCAAAGAAAAATCACCGCCAACATCTCCAAATCATGTGTAGGATAATTCCTCTCATGCACCTTCAATTGTCTAGAAGCATAGGCAATCACTTTCCCATGCTGCATCAAAACTCATCCAAGTCCCACTCTAGATTCATCACAATAAACCACAAATCACTCACCACCTTCAGGCAATGTCAAAATCAAAGCTGAAGTTAGCTTATCCTCAAGCTTCTCAAATCTCCCTTCACACACTTCCAACCAAGAAAATTTTACCTTTTTTTGAGTGAACTTAGTTAAACGAGCAGCAATCGAAGAAAAGATTTCCACAGACCGCCTATAATACCCAGCCATACCCCAAGAAGCTTTGAATGTCAGTTGGAGTTGTGGGTTTAGTCCACCTTATAACCACCACCACTTTTTGAGGATCCACCCCGATCCCCTCACTAGAAAAATATGACCCAAAAAAGTTACAACGTTCAACCAAAAGTCACACTTGGAGAACTTAGCATACAACTATTGTTCTTTTAAGGTCTGAAACACCACACAGTGGTGATTGGCATGTTCCACCTCACTTTTAAAATACACCAAGATGTCATAAATGAACACAATGACTAAAAGATCAATGAACTACCTGAAAACCATAGTCATTAAATCTATAAATATCGTCAGGGCATTAGTAAAGCCAAATGACATAACGAAGAATTCAAAGTGCCCATACCAAGTAAAAAAAGTTGTCTTAGGGATATCTCCCTCCCTAATCTTAAGCTGATGACACCCAGACCGAAGGTCTATCTTAAAAAAAATTTGGCACCTTGCAGCTGTTCAAATAAGTCATCTATCCTTGGAAGAGGATACTTGTTCTTGACCGTTACCTTATTCAACTGTCGATAGTCAATGCACATCCGAAGGGAACCATTCTTCCTGCACACGAACAATACTAATGCATTCCATAGGGATACACTAGGGAGAATAATCCCCTTATCCAGAAGATCCTTAAGTTTCTCCTTGAGTTCTCTCAACTCAGTCGGAGCCATTCTATAAAGAAGAATATATATTGGTAGAGTGTCCGAAACCAAATAAATACCAAACTCGATTTCCCTATTCAAAGGAACACCAGGAAGATCATCCAAAAAACTTTTGGAAACATATTTACCACCAGAACTAAGTGAAAAGAATGACCCTCCAAGTTAGAATCTTTAACCCATATCAGCAGATAAAGACACCCTTTGGAGATTAATCTTTGAGATCTAAAATAAGAAATAAACCTCCCCCTAGGATCTAGGGAACCACTCTCCCACTCTATAACCGGTTCACCATGGAACCTAAAGATAATCTTACGGGTCCAATAATCTAAGGATGCGTAGCAAGAGTGTAATCAATCCATCCCTAAAATAACATCAAAATGCACCATATCTAGCTCATATAGATCTACCAAGGTCTGCTTGCTACCAACATATACCACACACCCCGTATAGACACTTTTAGCAATAATTGAGTCACCTACTAGATTTGAAATAGAAAAAGGATCTAAAACAATCTCAGGATCAAAACCAAAACACAAAGCCATATATGGAGTCCCATAGGAAAGAGTGGACCTTGGATCAAGCAAACAATATGTATCACGAGAAAAGAGTTATAACATACAGTAATGACAACAAGTGATGCCACAGATTCATACTGAGTTTAAAGAGAATACAACCTATTTCATTTAGTGCTGGTACCAGAAATAGGAGCTGACACAGAAGGAGCACCACTATGTGCATGAGCAGAAGATGAAGGAACCAGATCCTTGACCGCTATTGAAGCACCCTTACCAATTTAATAGTTTCTAATCAACTGGTCTGGCTGACCACATTAAAAACATTTTTCCCTCTCTTCATCACAAAATCCCCGAAGAAGATGACCATAAAATTGGAAAAGAGGACAAGAAGAAGCCGACTATGCTCCACTAGCCTGATATTAGGCAACTTATGCCAGAAATTATCACCACTTTGTTGACACCTATCACCCGATTGCTTCGAGTAAGGAACGATAGCAATTGATAAAGAACAAAAACTCCCCTATTTTTTCTTCAGTGATTTACTACCATCCCGACCACCAAGTTATTAAGCACCACCCTGCTCAGAGAACCTACTCCTCTTACCCTGCCTTTCCCAAACTCTACCTATTTTCTCTTTTCATTTTCCACCTGTTGCATGTGGACAAACAACCTCAAAATATCCATATCCTTAATAAAAAAAGAAGACTTGTATTAAGGGATCAAATCTCGAGATAACCCAAAAGATAACTTTCTCATCGTCGCCCTTATATCAGCCACTAAATCTGGAGCATACCTTGATAGCTGATGAAATTTCAAGGCATATTCCTTGATAGATTTTTTTCCCTTCTTAAGATTCACAAACTCCACCATGGTTTCTTCCCTCATCTCCCGAGGAAAGAAGAAATCCAAAAAAGCATTAAAAAGGCCTCCTATAATGAAAAATCCTCAACATCACCTCTATCCCTATTCCACTCCTCGTAATATCTTTGAGCTGATAAGCTGCAAAACTCACACCTTCCACTTTAGTGTCTTGTATCACTCTAAATATCTTCTTTATTTTATCCAAGAAACCTTAAGGATCATCCTCCACCTTCACCTAAGTAAATGAATAAGGATTTATCTTCATGAAATTGCCAACCCTTATGGCCTCAGGAGGTAAAAGACTAGATACATCCCGCTCAACCTGACCAGTAACCAATTTAGCAATAGAATGAATCGACTAAAAAAATTCCTCATTAGTCACCTCACCTTGAGGAGGACTAGTAGCAACAAGAGGAACTCCAGAACAATCAAGGATAGGATCCTTAGATCAAGTGTCAACTCTAGGTGTAAGGCATACTCCATCAATATCGTCCTCGATAGGACAAAAGGATTTCTTTGTGTTTTATATTGATGAGTTATGATCTAAAAACCAAACAAACAAGGATTAGAAGAAATTTAAGAACTTAAACTCCAATCTTGAAAATAGAACACCAAGAAAGTGAAACATTCGTAAATACCCCGTAGCCTCTCTGTTATGAGTGTGGCGTGCTATATACCCCTAAAAAAGACTGCACTAGACACGACTTTGTTGACTCCCAATTAACAATAAACCTAAAGCTCTGATACCACCTAGATACGACCCAACATTTGGCTTGTAGTAATGGGCATCCCATGTCCGATCGAGACTTGAGACCACCCTCATTACTCAACCCAACATCCAGTTGCCTGCTCTGAGTTGGCTAAATTTCAAAAAGATAAAAAGATATTGTAATATTCCAGATTACAAACTCTGGTATAGGTCTATTAGCGAGATCAACTCAACCGAGTCCAACTATCCAAATCCAAATAAAAGCCAAAACATACATAAACTATAACCATATGAGTTCTATAATAATTATATATATCCCAAAATAAGAAAGGATAGAATAGCGAGAAATTTACTCCTACTATATCAGCCCCAATACCATTGCTAATACCAAGGTTGAGACCAATATCGATGCCACACATACCAATCCATACTAGTTCCACAAAAGCCTCTAACCAAAAGAATAAAAAAACTTGGTTGGGACATTCCCCCAACCATAGCAAAAACCAATATCCATAAATGAACCAAAGTATGAAATAATATCCATGAAATGGAGCCTTTCAAAAATATGGATCCTCACTACTTTAATCTAATAGTTGATCCCGAATATCGAAATTCTAAGAAAGAGGAGTAAAATGGCCAGTTCCTGCATCGCGTGGGGATACAGCCACCCAAAGATAGTTTAGCAGATGAACTATAACATGAAAACGAGATAAGGGTAAAATAATGCCTTCATAAAACAAAGTAAACCAACCATATGCATACAAATCATACACACATATATATATATATAACCATAATGGAAAAATAAAGAGGGTTTAGTATGCAGTTAAAACTATTTACCATGGTATGTGAAGCTTAAGAATCCTTAACAGCCCACGGGGTATATGGGTCCAGTGTAACCCCCTGAATGGGCCTCTATACGTGTAGTCAGATAAACTGGAGATACAATTAGAGTAAGGGATTCCCAAGTACCCTCATTCTCTATGATACATATTTACAATGTACTTAGTGGATTCCTGCATGCCTCATAGTATCATAAAAGGGTCACCACTCCCTACCCCTCATGTCCGCAAACATAAGTTTCCATTGTTTGTTCATTGAAATCCCACCTTCACGGTTAGCTATCACACCATGCTATTATTTTCTAATTAAAACCATTTCCAACTAACCAAACAATTATTATTAATCAAGTTTATACATAGTGGTATCGTCATATCGACTATAACATGCAAATATTATCCAAATACAAACATTTTTGAAGTCAACAGAGTCCCATGTACCCATATATTACATTAACAAAAAATTTAGGGGAGTCCCATGTACCCCATAAGTGTTCCATTAATATGATTACGTGGGGGTTACATTGTACCCACCATAATGATGGTTAAACCAAAAGAATTCTATTTTGACCATTCCAAACCATTTAACCATTTAGGGTACCATTACCAAGTTTAAACTATGCAATAGTTCCATTAAAATCCAACAATGTTGTGAAAGCATTCACATAGGAATTTTATCAAACATATTAGGGGCATAGTATCTCCAAAACCAAAGAAAATTACCAAATAACCATTCTCATGAAACTAATTATCCAAATCCACTAATAAAGCATATAATTAAAATATGGAAAAGCCATAACAAAGCATTTATTAGCCAAATCCCCAAATTATATTTTAAAACCCAAGCCATACAATAATTAAACCATGAAAAACAATGTATAAAACCATGCCTTTAGTTGGATCTAAAAATGAGAAAAGAGAAAATTCCTTAAACAAAGAAGATAATGGAGAGAAATCACCAACACAAGCCCCTTATTCCTTAAGATGAAACCCTAGCCTTCCTTTACCCAAAAGCCTTAGAGAGAATTGTAAAGTGTTTAAAAGAAGTTTATAAGTGTTATGTAATAGAATAATAGGGAAAAAAAATCTCCTAATAGGAATATAAGTCTTGGGGCCTTTTTTGGTTAAGTAAGGAAATATCCAGATTGACCTCACTTAAACTACAAAAAATCATATTAGGTGGGTACGATAATTCATAACCGTCGTACCCTCCAGTATGAGTGGTACTAACCACTTATACCCAAGGTCATCTCCCTTGGACCTAACACTGTTCAAGGAATGACTTACCCCAAAGCATGTTGTACCCAAGTACATGACTAGTACCCATGATTCGTACCACTTACAGAATAGAATCCCAAGAGGATTAAACACTGAACACCATACGAGTCCATGGTATGACTCGTATGTTAGCTTATGAATCTTAGTTAGCCACTCATACTTAGATAAAATTTAAGTTACCAATCCTATGATTAACTGAAGTAACCAAATAACCCATATCCACTGATATAATTCGTACCACCCAAGTTGTATCCATTCCAAAAACAAAATCCAACCTATTAACCAACAATGGTGATCATACAAATAACCCATACCACTTGTATACCAGTGTACGAGTAATTCCCCCTAGTTGTATCCTGTCCAGAAACCAGATATATAGGAAATTTTCTAAGGGCCAGAAACCCAGGGTATTTCATAAGGAAACTTAAGGTGCAACTTAAGGATATTTTGGGTAAAGGTTTATTCCATCCTAGTGTATCCTCTTTGGTTGCACCGGTTCTATTCGTGCAGAAGAATGATGGTTCCTATTGGATGTGCATTGACAAACAATAATTAAATAAGGAAACGATTAAGAACAAGTATCCTCTCCCAAGAATAGATGACTTGTTTGATTAATTACAGGGTGGAAAATTCTTTTCTAAGATACATCTTCAATCTGGGTGTCATCAACTTAAGATTAAGGAGGAGGATATCCCTAAGATAGTTTTTTATACTTGGTATGGTCACTTTAAGTTCCTATTTATGCTATTTGATATGAAAAATACCGTTGGGGAATTTATGGACTTGATGAATAGGGTTTTTAGGAAATTTTTGGATTATTTTGGCATTGTGTTCATTGATGACATATTGGTTTATTCTAAGAGTAAGTTGGGTGATGTTAATCACCTCCATGTGGTATTATCGACCTTGAAAGAACAATAGTTGTATGTCAAATTCTCTAAGTATGAGTTTTTGTTCAATGCTAGGAATTTTCTTGGCCATATTATATTTAGTGAGGGGATCATGGTGGATCCACAAAAGGTGTTTGTGGTTAAAAGATGGCCTAGTCCTATGACTCCAACCTACATTTGGAGCTTCTTAGGTTTGGCTGGGTATTATAGGCTGTTCGTGGAATGTTTCTCGATGATAGCTGCCCTATTGACTAAGTTGACCCATAAGAAAGTAAAATCTTCTTAGTTGGATGCGTGTCAGGGGAGTTTTGAGAAGCTTAAGGAAAAGCTAACTTTGGATCTAGTTTTGACATTGCTTGAAGGTAATAAGGAGTTTATTATTTATTGTGTTGCGTCATGGGTGGGACTTGGTTGTGTTTTGATGCAGTATGGTAAGGTGATTTCCTATGCTTCCAGAAATTTAAAGGTGCATGAGAAGAATTACATTCTCATAATTTGGAACTTTTAGTGATGTTTTTTTCTTTGAAAATCTAGCATCATTATTTATATGAAGTGCAGATGCATATATTTTCTTATCATAAGAATCTACAGTATATGTTCACTTAGAATGAGCTAAATCTCAGGTAGAGAAGATGGTTGTAGCTTCTCAAGGACTATGATATAAGTCTTTACTACCACCCAGGTAAGGCTAATATGGTTGTTGATGCTCATAGTAGGTTTTCCATGGGGAGTTTGGCTCATGTAGATAAGGAGAAATAGGAATTGGTGAAGGATATTCACAATTTGTCTAGTCTTGGAGTTCATCTCTTGGACTCTAATGATGTTGGTGTGATGGTACAAAAAGTGGTTCGGTTATTTTTTGGTGCAGAAATCAAGGAAAAGAAAATACTAAATCCTATCTTGATGAAAATTAATAGTGATGTTGGTGGGAAAAAGGTGATAGTATTCAAGATTGTGGTGATGGTAACTTGAGATACCAAGGAAGGTTATGTGTTCTTGATGTTGATGGTTTGCGACAAAGGATTTTGGCTGAGGCACATGAATCACACTATTTTTTTAATCCTGATTCAACAAAAATGTATCATGATCTTAATACTATGGATTTGTAGAGTGGTATGAAGAGGGATATGGTTGATTTTGTGGCAAAATGTATAGTGTGAAAACAAGTCAAAGTTGAGCACATGAGGCTTGGTGGGTTGTATCATGAAATAGAGTTGCCAGAATAGAAATGAGAGGTAATTAATATGGATTTTGCAATCGGTCTTCCTTGGTCTCGAAACTAATTTAATTCGATTTGGATCATCGTGGTTATGATGACAAAGTTAGCTCATTTTTTCTGGTGTAAACTAACTTTTTGACTGAGGACTATGCGACGGTGTATCATAATGAGATTGCTAAGCTTCATGGGGTACCTTTTTTGATTATCTCTAATTATGGTACACATCTTTTATCTTACTTTTGATGGTCTTTTTAAAAAGGGTTGGTTGCTAAGGTTAGTCTGAGTATGGATTTTTATCTGCAGATGGATGGGCAAGAAGAGAGGAATATTTAGACATTGGAGGACATAGTTCATGCATGTGTGATTGATTATGGTGGAAATTATGTTGAGAAACTACCTTTGGTAGAATTTTCTTACAATAATAACTATCATTCTAGCATTGGGAAAGCCTCTTTTAAGGCATTGTATGGTAGGGGATATAGATCTCCTATTGGGTGGTTCGAGCTTGGTGAGACGGATATGTTCAGTCCAAATTTGTCTTATCAGGCTATGGAAATGGTAAAGGTGATTTGGGATAGGTTTAAGGCTGCCCAAAGTTGTCAGAAGTCCTATGCGGATGTAAGGCATAGAGACTTAGAGTTCGATGTTAAGGATAAGGTGTTGACAAAGGTATTTCCCATGAAGAAAGTGATGCAGTTTGATTAAAAAGAAGAGCTCAATCCCCGATATGTTATTCCTAATAAGGTTTGGGGTAGGGTTGGTAATGTGGCGTATGAATTGGAGTTGACTTATAGTTTGAGCTCCATTCATCCGGTATTTCATGTCTCCATGTTGAGGAAGTGTCTTGGTGTTCCTTCTTCGGTGGTTCCTTTGGAAGGTTTGGATATCTTAGATTCTCTATCTTATGAAGAGGTACTAGTTGAGATATTGGATTGATAGGTTCTTTGGTTACGGACCAAGGATGTGGCCTCGATTAAGGTTCTATGGCGGATACATAAGGTGGAAGAGGCTTCATGGCAAGCAGAAGTAGACATAATGTCCAAATATCCGCACTTGTTTTCTGCTCTAGATATTCGTATGTAAGGTATATGTTCTTGATCACATCTTTATTTTATAACTTAGATAAGGGTTAGAATAGATCCTTGCATCTTTATTTTCGAACTTGGTTACAGGTTGGATTCATATTTGACAATTCAAATAAATCTTGCTTATGTTTAACCTACATTTTCTGTCATTCGGGGATGAATGATCCTAGTGGGGGAGACTGAAACACCTTGGGTCTTGAATACCTTAAAAAATTTCCTAGATTATTAGTTTATGGGAAAGATACGACTAGGGGGTACAAGTTTTATGCTGGGGTATGGTTTGTAAGTCTTGGTCGTACACTAACCAGTATTGGTTAGTGAGTACTACTTAGTTGGTACAAGTTGTGTGGTTGTTGAACGATCATATGGTTGGGTTTTCCTTCACTTAATCTGAGACTTAGTAAAGTAAATTGGATCTAAGTACGAGTGGCTTACCATGGGTCATGATATAGGGTACGAGTCGTATTGTCCAACTCGTATATTGGACAGCTTTAACTTCTTTTTATTCTGTTATGGGTATGGGTTGAGGGTACTAGTCGTAACCTTAGGTAAGGTTTGCATTGCATATTCGTATGTTGACCAGTGTGGGGGTCTAAGGGTGGGTCTAGGGTACAATTGGCGGGTACCACTCATATTGGAGGGTACGACTGGTATGGTTGAGTCATACCCACCTACAGGGATTTTATACAGTTATTTTAGGGGTAATCTGGACATTTTCCCTCTTAACCCATTATGACCCCATGACTTATATCACACTTGGGAGGTTATTTACCCTATTATTCTAATCTTAAATACTTAGAAAAACTCTTTAATTCCCTTTAAGGCTCCTGGGTAAAAGAAAGCTAGGGTTTCATCAAGAGTAGTAATTTGGGGCTTGATTGGGTGATTTCTCTCCATCATCTTTATGATCTAAGGCAAGATACTTCCCCATCTTTGTTATCTCCAACTATAGGCATTATTTATATAATGTTTTCATTTAATGATTATTGTATGGCTATGGGATTTTAAAATATATGTTGAGGTTTTGTATTAAATGCTTAGTTATGTTTTTTTTTATGTTTTAAATATATTCTTACATGTTTTAATGGTGGTTTGGACAATTTGTTGCATAGGAATGGTTAATTGGTAATTGGATTTGGTTTTGGAAAAACTATGCCCCCAATATGTTTGATAAAATGCTTATGATAATGCTTTTACTATATTATAGGACTTTTAATGGAACTATTACATGCTATGGTTTGGTAATGGAACCCTAAATGAAATAAATGATTTAAATTATTTTGAATGGTTAAATGGGAATCTATGGTGGCAATGGTTATTGTTAACTAAATATCAATGTGGGGTACAAGGGAATAACCTAGGTAAACATGTTAATGAACAACTTGTGGGGTACTTGGGATTCACCTAATCAAACATAATAACAAGGCACTTGTGGGGTACACGGGATTTCCCCAAGTTAACTTGATAATTTAATCTATGGGTGTATATGAATCCCTTTACATAAAAAGGTTGGCTAAGCACATTGCTTGCAAGCTATAGTCGATATGACGATACCGATACACATAACCTTGGTTAATAATTATGAAATAATGGTTTGGTTTGTTGGAAATGATTTTAGTTGGACAATAATGGTGGGGTGTGATAACTAATCGAGATAGTGATTGTTTAATGAATGGACACTGGAAACTCATGTTTGCCGATATGAGGGGTTGGTCATAACGACCATATATGATACTAGGAGGTACATGTGAATCCTCTAAGTTTATTATACATATGTATCATTGAGAGAAAAGGGTACTCAGGAATCCCCTACTCTTATGGTATCTCTGATTCGTGCAGCTACATGCACCGGGACCCATTTTGGGGGTTACAATGGACCCATATATTCCATGGGTGGATCTGGAATGGTTAAGCTACACATACCCTGGTTAATGGTTTCAAAGTTATTCTAAACCGGTTCCCTTTCCCTAAATGGTTATATATATGTATGTGATTTGTATGCATATAGTTATTTTACTGGATGGCACTCTTTTATCCTTAGCCTAAGTACTTGCTATTGTTTTCCTACTAATCCGTCCTCAGACAGCTGTATCCCTACACAATGCAAGATTCGACCATTCTAACCCTCCTGCTCAGTGATCAGATTTTGGGATCAACTCGGTTAGATTGAAGTGGTGATCTTCCATTTTTTGGAAGGATCTATTTCATATCATGGACATCTTTATTTATTTTGGATATGTTATGGATAGTGGTTTTTTCTATGTTTGGGGGCATGTCCCATCCGGATAAAGGGTTTTCTCTTGGTTAGAGGCTTTGTTGAATTACTATGTGTTGGTATGGGCGGGATCGGTAGTGGTGTCAGCCTTAGTATTGCAATTGGTATTGGGGCTGATACCGGTTGACTAAATTTCTCATTGTTCCATCCTTTTATATTATGTTATGTATTGGGACTTGGTTATAGTTATTGTTTTAGATTATGGTTTTGTTTGGTTATGGTTATCGGTTGAGTTTCGGACGGTTGTGCTGGTTTGGGTCAGTCGCGAACAAAGACCTATCCCAGAGTTTGGATTTGTGCAATTACACACTATCTTGTTATATGTTCAAAATTCATCCAACTCAAGGTATATGCTGGATGGTTGGGTTGGTATCGAGGGTAGTCTCCTATCATGGTTGGACTAGAGATGCCCATTACAACAAGGCGCATGGTCAGGTTATTTCAGATAGACTCTCTTATGAGGAGGTCCCAGGTTGCGATCTTGACCATCAGGTTCGTAAGTTTTGAAATAAGGAGTTCACTTTGGTAAAGGTTCTTTGGAAAAACCAACTAGCCAAGGATCCTAATTAGGAAGCAGAGGTAGATATGATGGTCAAGTACCCCAAACTTTTCTCTACGTACTTAGTTCCAACTTGAGGTAATAGATTTTTATTAGTTAATTCTGTACATTTCATGTCACCCATTTATTCTAAATTCAAAGAATATATTTATGAGTTTAATTTAGTCTATGTTTTAGTTACAAACTCAATATCATTGCAGCTCTTTCCCTAACTTTTCAGCCTAGTTAGTTTCCAATCGGGGATGAATGGCACCATGGAGAGATATTCAACACCCCAAAAATACAATACAAAATTAAAACCATGCTTCAAGTACATGTAAAATAAACCTTTATACTTAGGCCGTAGGGTAAGTGATTCAAATATGTATTAAGCCCACAAGTAACTCCTAGGTCATTATCAAGTTAAAACCTTTTTATCGATCAATATCTTGTGAATAATTCAGTTATAGTAAACATCAAATGAGAAATACTCCAAGATTTTGAAGTATTTTTGATCGAATGACCAACCGAATGATATATATTTGAATTGCATTACCAAATAATCTCATTTTTCCTTTATCCAATATCGGACTAAAAAGTTATGGTCATTTTACTGAAGATCTGTCATAGATGTTAGTGACAACAACTCGGACACGATGAGCCATCGGGAGACATAATGAGTCATCTAGTGACTTTTGGTAAAGACTGTGGGAAGATAGAATCAAGTCCTAGGCAATGACTCAAACTGCGACTCATGGTCAGTCCTACAAGTCATCACAAGGGTCGTTGGCACCAATTCCCAAAACAATTCAAATGATTTTGAAAGGATTTTTTGGTCTTTTCCCACACTTTTAACATCAAAAAATCATCTTGTAAGCTACACAAGGTCTAAATAACAATACTAAAACGTCTCCATGTCCCCCATCTCTTATAATTCATTCGAAACTTAGAAAATTTAAAGTGAAGGGGTGATTTTTATCCTTCAAGCAAAATTAGGGTTCTCAAAATTTTGGCTCTAAATTCAAAGATTTCTTCAAGGTTCTCATCAACAGGTATGTGCGATTTCATTGATGTTTTTCCTTTCACCCATTAAATCTCAAAGTTAAATCATATCCTAAATTTAATTCTTTTCAAAGAGCTTAGGGTTCATGAATATTGTGAATTTCTTAATTTTCCAGTTCCTTGATATCATTGAGTTATAAACCCATGTTTTACCATGAACTTTGGTACTATTACACTTTCATAACTATAAACCCTCATAATAATGTGGAACTAGGATTTTTGTACTTGAGTTATAATATTCCTTAATTTATTGAGTTTATGGAAATTGTCACAATAGTTACATTCTTCAGAGATGGTGGGTTTTGAAGACCCGATCATCTAGGATATAATACATATAATTATGGGTACATATTCCTTTATGTTTACTTTGATGTAGTAAGCTTTTTTGATGAAGTGTTTTCTATTTAGTCTCACATATCAGTATTATGAGCTTGTTAGTTATTAGTCAAATAAATCATGATGTTATCAATTGTTATTTAGTTGGTAATAGAACATAGCATCGAGAAAACATAGGGATTAAAGCTCACCCATTAGTTAGGATGATACCTTAATTAGAAGTCCCTAAGTCCCAAAACTACAACACCATCGTAGGTTTAAAGAGTCACCGATAAGATAGGACTTGATACGTTAGTTCTTATGGACATCAGTTTAGTAGATCCACGTCATTCACTATTCATACCCTTAGAATGGTATTGAAAAACCTTTCTTCTAGGGTTATATGTTGGACCTTTATTAACTCATATTGGGGTATGTTTGCTAACGCTAGTTCCCACAGTTCATAGTTCACATTCAAATACTTACATGAACTCGTATTCAGTTATTTAACTTTTCATTTATCACATGTTTATTGCATGGTATAGCATTAGTTTACCATTTTACATGCATTATGGTCATTCTATGTTAGTAATTTTCTATCTTAGATACTCAATACATTCAAAGTATTGGTTGCATACTTTACTTTGTGCTATATTGTATTATAATATAGGTTTTAATGTTCAATATCCTGATCGTGCATTGTATGATCTTCTACAACATCAAAATAAGAACTTTGATGAGTCCTCATTTTTCAAGTGCTAAAAATCAATATCTTTTATTTATGTCTTACCATTTTTCATACAATTAGAGTTAGTTGGGAGATTATCTCACTAACTCTTCTTTAAAGAGGCTTTTAGATGGATAATATTTAGTTTTATGTCATGTTCAGTAATTTTTGTGTTGATTTAACATGGACACTTGATTTTACTTTCATACACCATTCATACTTAAGATTCTACATTATATTTTTATCAGTTATTTAAGTATTCATAGTGTCATACGAGGCGACGGGTTGGCTTGGGGTCACTTGTGACTCTAAACACTGTGTCACAACTAATGGTAAGCTTGGGTTGTGAAAATCTAGTGTCGCTATCTATAATCACAAACCATCCTCAACTACTACCTCAAACTTCTAAAGATGATCCTAGTTAGGAAAGGTGATACTAACCTTTGACATGCCTAGTTAAATGCTGTTTGAACTCCACCCCTTGCGTTTATTGATTTTTATCTTCCTCTTCCCCTACCCCTACATTATCCTCATACCTAAAGAGTTGGGTATGTAGATAAATCTACTACTCTTGCTCCATTTGATCTAGAATTCACCATCTGCAGACAAGAAAAAAGAACAGTGAATACCAATTTATATCACCAGATACCAATTGGAATCAATTAAAAGCATCAAAGAAGAAAGAAAGGACAGTTTTCTAAAATCTTATAGCCTCTCTATTAAAGAGAAACATCTTCATACCATTTCACAAGACATTATTGGACCCAATATGGTACAATAAGATAAATGAACCTCAGGAGCTAACACAAACTTTTTCATGACCTAAACCTATCGTGAATGGCACCCACTCAACTGAAAATAAATATTGTAATTATGAAGATAAAATAATTTCCTAACACCTGAAAGTCAGTGTACCAAAACTCTAATAAATGTCATAAAGTGAGGATGCAATCCTAAAAGCAAATGTAATATACGAGTCTGAAAGAAATTAACCAAAAATAGTAGTCGAACCATAGTAGCCAAGAGATGCATCTCACCCTTGAGTTTAGATACAGTTTGAATCATAACTGAGGTCTCAAGACAGTCACTAGAATATGCTCTTCACTCAACAATAAAAGAGCATGTATAGTATTAGCACACAAGAAACGACGATGCACCAGTAGCGTCATCAACCAATCCAATTGAGAATATGGAAACATTTCCAAAATGTAGTGCAACAAGAAAACCATTAACACTATCATCCAACTCTATTAATGTTCATAACCCTTAACCTTGTAAGCAAGAAAAAATTGAAGTTTACAGTATATGAGTCAACAAGAATAACATGTCAAGTAAAACAATGAAACAAATAAGATTCCAAGTCAACAACTATGACACAATGACCTTAGGTGGATTTATGCACCTAAATGTCAATATTTACATATGTTTGGCCTAGTTCTGAGGACTTCCTGTGTGCTTAATGATATTTTAATGATATAACTGAGAATAAATGTATTAAAATACATTTTTATAGTTTAATGTGTGTCTAAAACAAGTTTATAATCAAATTAGTCACAAAGCATTTAGACTAGAAACACTAGTGTTACTAGCTTGAGCTATGTGTTGTTCTAGTGCATCTCGGTGAATTCTATTGTGTTGTGTGCACTAATTCATTTGGTTTGATGTTATAGGAGATATGATATGATAGGATAAATTTTCAGTAGCATAAAAAGGTCAAATGATTTTTTAGATACACCCACGAAGTGAGGAAATAAAAGTCAAAAGAAAGGAGTTAAAGATGGAAAAATATGGAATTTCTAAGCACTAGAGTGTTCCATGCTGTCAAGCCACTGAGATAAGGGTGTCCCATGTTAAAATACAAATATTAAATTGATGAAACAGTTTGCATCTGCATTGAGGGTGTTCCACTGCCCTAAACGCGCCATAACATTGGAGTGACACGCCCAAGGCACAAAAATGGCCAAACTCACTCATATTATAAATAGGACACTTGGATTGTGTTGTAAATATCTTGGAGACTTTTGCGCATGGAGAAAAACTCACGGAGGCTGAAATTATGGTTCATAATATTTACTTTAATCTACTTTTTGTTCTTATATATGAATTTCATTCTTGTGATTCATCGTAAAACTATGAGTGGCTAGCACTCTCGTTCTAGGATTGAGGCCAAGAACATGAGTACTTAGCATTTAATTGAGTTGGTTTATTATTGATTATCATGTTTATTTTTTCATACATCTTTGTTATTAATATTCTATGGATTTATGTTCTTTAGGATAAACCTATATTTCTATTGTGAGCCCAGAAGGAGAAACAATAGATTAGATCATAAGATATATGGAGTGGGTTCTTATTCTTTATATGAAATAAAGTTAGGATTCACATTTAGGATGTGAATATATCTAATTTTCCCTACTTGGATCAAATAAGGAAACATATATAAATATGTTTCACTTAGTTTTCACATTGCCTCACAAAGATATAGTTGTGGGGCTATGTTAGATAGACTATTAGAGGATCGAAAAATCATAATTGACTGAACCAACGAGATTGTAGAGTCTAGAATGATTGTTTGCAGTTCCTTGGCCCTGAATTTCTCCCCATTATTGTTCAAATAAATATATTATCGTATTATTTTTGATTACTCTATTCTTAAACTTGAACTTTCTTTGGTCACACTTTGTAATTGTTTAATATTTTTCGAAAGGAAAGAATAAAATTGTTTCTAATAATAAGTACCTATAGGATTGATACTTGACTCTTAAATGTGACTTTATTGCTTGCAAGACCACATACACTTATGTGTGTGGTAGGATTGCAATAAGTTTTTGGTTCCATTATTAGGGACTTGAAAATTATCAACTGATTGATTGTTAGTTTTCCTATTTTGCTTTATTAGTGCTAACAACTTGATCTTAGCTTCTAACCTTACAGGAATAGGTCTAAATCTCAAGTAAGTAGAAAGGGAAAGGGACTTGGTATACCGATATCCTAAACTTGAGTGATGTTTGCATCTGTTAAGGAAAGAAGTAGTACTTCTGTATTACAAACCATAAGATCAGTAACATAAAGCATGCCCTACTATGATGGATGAATAACAACCAGGTCATGGAATAGTATTCCAAGTGATAATCCCACTCACAACCACAAGAACCTCCTCCATCCGTAGACCAAAACTTGGAGGTAGATTTAAGCTAAAATAGAATATGCTGCAGTTATTGCCCAACAATGGGAAATTCACTAGTCTATCACATAAGGATCTAAATGTGCATCTATAGAACTTTTTAGAGATAAATGACACCTTTGTTTGCATTGGAGTCCGCACTGACCACGTGATGCTCACCTCACCTCTTATCACCTTTGGGGGAAGCAAAGAAATTGTTGAAGGTAGATACTTCAAATTCTATCATTCTATGGGATGGCCTTGTGAAGCAGTTCCTCATACTATTCTTCTTGTCTGGAAAAACTGCAAGGTTACGAGTAAGATTTTGAGTTTTAAGAAAAAGCTGAATGATAACTTATATTATGCATGACAGAGATTCAAAACCCTTATCCGAGATTGTCCACATCATCAATAGACCAATGAGGTAATAACTTATACTTTTGTTGAAGATCTTGACCATACAATGAAAAATTTGTTAGATTCAGCTGCAGGTGGTCAAGCATTGTAGAAAATGTATAATGAGCTATCACCGTGTTGAACCAAATTGTAAAAGTTAATCTCAAATGTAAAGGTGATATGTCCCTATCTGTGGTGAAGAAGCCCATGGGAATGATTGAGGTTGATAGTGTCACAACTTAGCTGCTTAGTTGGCCTCTCTTCATAATGAAACAATGACACAATTTAGTAAATCAAGTGTGGATAAACTATAGGTGGAAGTATATATAGTTCAAAAGGAATTATCTTGATGTGATATTTGTGGTATTAGTAGTCATTGTAAAGACTCATGTGGAGCAAACCTAGAATTAGTTTATTTTTTGTACAATACATAGAAAGGTAATAAGAACTATGGTAATGCCTATAACTTCAATTGGTACGGTCATCCCAATTAATTATAGGGCAATAATTAGCTTAGGTTCAATGGTTTCAACAATAATAGAACACGCAGATTGGTAATATTAAGGAAACATTGAAAAAGATCTCAGCCAATTAGAACAAATGGCTGCAAATAATAAAAATCAGCAACATGCTAAGAAGAATCTAGAGTCATAGTTGGGGCACTTAGCTCAAGCTCATAACATAAGACCTCAAAAGGGATTTCCAAGATACATAGAAAATCCAAAGCAGGCAATGACAATTACCTTGAGAAGTTGTAGAGACTTGATTTACAAACCTCCAATGAAAAAGTAGAATGTATAAGAAGAATTAGTCCAATAAAAAGCAGAGGAGAAGCAAGTAGCAGCCAAAGAGGCTGAATATTTGGGGATTTATTAGTTCCCCAATGCATATTTAGTTGAGCATACACAATAAAGTTCACCACCATTCCCTCAGAAGCTTAAAAAGTCTAAAGAGGATGCATGCATTAAGATGTTCTTTGACACGTTTAGAGAACTTCACATTGACCTTCCTTTACTAGATATTTTGCATGATATGCCAAAGTACGCTATGTACTTAAAATACGTGGTGACCAATAAGACCAATATGGGTGACATTGAGATAGTAACACTCATTGAGGAGTGCAATTTAGTTTTTGTAAGCAAGATGTAGAAAAAGCTTAAGGAGCTAGGGGATTTCATCCTCCTATCCAAATTGGTGAAAGTGATGTGGTCCATGCTTTGAGTTATTCGGGGTCAAGCATAAATTTGATTCCCTTATTTGTTTTCAATACTCCTGGTTTGGAGAAGGAGAGGCTATGTTCAATGGTGCTCCAAATTTCAAATAGTACAAGAGTAGTGCCCATAGGAATCATCGAGGATTTTATCATTAAGGTTGGTAATTTATTATTTTTATTGATTTTATTATTCTTGATTATGTTATAGATGTGAGGGTACCAATTATACGGGGGAACCCATTCTTGGCTACTGTATGAACACTATTGATGTAAGAGAGGGAACTCTAACCATGACATTGAAAAATAAAGAGGTGATCTTTAATGTATAAAAACATTCAATACAATCTCACACTATAAGGATTTATTAATGATCATATCTATGAAAGTGGTTAAGTGTTCGACAGTAGAGTGAAAGCCTTAAATGACTTCTTTAGACGTTATCCAGAGTTTCTCCAACCAACGGTTTAGCCCAAAATAGGGATATTTGAGAAAGAGACTGACAAGGGTAGTATGGATAGAGTTACAAACCTTGAGAGTAAGCACTCAAGAGGTTAGAAAAGAGTTATAAGATAGCCTCCAAGTAGGAGAAAAAGGTTAAGGTAATATGTTTGAAAAGTAGTTTATGAGTCGTGCCACGACCATAAATCAGGTGCTACTTGGGAGGTAACCCATGTTAAGGTAGGTTTTTATTTTCCCTTTTTTTAGAATCGCCATTTTTTTTTTGTTTGAGTCACAGGTGGATGGGAAGTCTGAGTACCAGAGATCTAAGATAAGGTGCATGGAAAAGCCTGGGTGTGGGGTCCACCAAACCTATTGATTATTATGATGCTGCTAGCTAGGCCTAGAGGCCTCAGGGAGTATCTCTATCCTAGATTTTTATTTATACTTTGGTATAAAGTGTGATTTTATGTGTTGGGTAGAGTATCTTTTGAATTGTTAGGGTGAAGAGTTTCTATAGGATTTCTATGTTTATTTGTTTTCTAATTATTAACTAAATTTGAAAAACTACAAAATGATTTTCTCTTTGTTGATTTAGTCATTGTTGGTGTAGTCTAGTAGTGGCATACTTTACCCACCCCTTGTTTTTTCCTTTCTATTCTTTTTCCAGGGGAATCTTTTGAACCTAGTATCACTGTCTTATTTTTAGGAGTAAATTTTAAATTTTTTATTCTAGGAATAAGTTAGATGTTTTTGCTAGTGCTATGTATGAATACAAATTGCAAGTGGTTTGGAATGTAAAAGAATGTAGATAATGTTGAATGACTACTGTTGACATACCTAGGTTTGGTTACATGACTTTTAAGTAATGTCTGCTTAATTTTAATTTGTAGTATTGCCTGGTTAAGAGTCTACAGGGATCCTACTTGATTTGAGCATGTGTCATGTGTGAGTGAGGTCTTTTGTTATATTTTGTATTGCATATTGATATCTATAACTTGCTTGGTATGCGTATAAAGAGAAATAAAGAATGTTGGATTTAGGAGATAATATAGGAATTTCTTTGATAGCCATGTTTAATGCCCTTTTTATCTACCTTTATTACTTGATCACAGTTAGCCATGTTGAGCCTTTAGCTTGTTCTTTGGTAGCATCATATGTAGATTATTCCGCTTCTTTGATTGACCGTGATTTGATCTAAATTTCATAATGATTTAATTGAAAAATCATGTGGTTAAGGAGTGTACAATTCAATAAGGAAAAAGCAAAACTGAATCCCCATGAAAATAGAAGCTATTGGAATGAAAATTTTTAGTTGTTGTGGTTGGGAGTGTAGTGAAAAAAGATAAAAATTGACATGACCCGAACTAGGGCCTAGTCGTGTCGGGTGCCTCAAGTCAAAATGGAATCGAAGACTACCCTCAATACCCAACCATAACCCCCCTGCAACCTATGTCGGATGAATTCCTAAAATATAACAAGATATAACATTAATTGAAAAACACTTAATAAAGTCCATAACCATAACCAACCAAACATCCAACCAAATATCCAACTGGTGTCAACCCAATGCCAATACCAATACCAAGGCTGACACCAGTACCGACACCGCCCATACACATAATAGTAACACATAGCCTCCAACCAAAAACAAGGATCATCCGCTCGGGACATGCCCCCGACCATAGACAAATCCAAAGTACAAGAAACAAAAACAATATAAAGAAGTACATAACGTGTAATGGAGTCTTTCAGAGTATGGAAGATCACAACTTCAGTACAACTCTAAGTTGTTCCAGAATCCAAGTCACTGAGCAGAGGGAGATGGCCAGTTTCTGCATAATATGGGGATACAACGCTCGAAGATGGTTAGAGTAATGAAGGCTAGTGTGCACTTAGGAATAAGGATAAAATAATTCCATTATTCAAAACCAAAGTAAACAACCATAAGTAATCACATACATATATACATATATACTATGCAAGGAAAGGGAACCAACTTTAGCATGCATTAAAACCTTAACCTGGGTTGTGTAGCTTGACCATCCTAAAACCACCCACAGGCTATATGGATCCAGTGTTACCCCCTGAATGGGCCCCAGTGTGTACAACCGCATGAACCATAGATATCATAGCCACCAGGGATTCCCGTCTATCCTTCGCCCTATATGATTCATATATACAAGTATAAAGGGATCCCGTGTACCCCACAAGTATATGGTAACCATGACCAACCTTTATGTCGGCAAACATGAGTTTTCAGTGTCCGTCCATCAAAATTACACCTTCACGGTTAGCTATCACAATCCTCCATTATTACCTAATTAAGACCTTTAGAACATAATAAAACTACCAATTCCAGAATTTAATTACCAAGGCATTATGAAGTGGTATCGTCATACCGACTATAGCTTTCAAGAAATGTCATTAGCCAACACTTAGGGGATTCCCATGTACCCCACAAGTTTTCCAATTTAACCAAATCCATGGACACCAAGGCCTTTTCAAATGATTTAAAACCAAAAAAACCAATTTACGTTCCATTAACATATCATGCAATGCAAAGATTTCAATAAAATACAAACTATGTGACAAAATCATTCTCATTGGTATTTTATCAAATATGTTGAGGGAATATAGTTTCCAAACCAAAACCAAGCATCAATTGACCATTTCCATTCAACCACATGTCCAAACCATAATTATAACATGAAAACCATAAGAAAAACTTGGGAAAACATTATCCAACCATTAATCCCCAAAAACCCCAACATCTATTTCAAAACCAATACAAACCTACAATAATACCGTAAAAACCATTCGTTAAAACATGATTTTAGTTGAACTAACAATGAGGGAGGTGTAACATGCCTTAGACACCAAGGAATAAGGACTGAAAACACCCTTTTAAATCCCTAATTTATCACCTTGAAGAAACCCTAGCCTTTTCTTGAACAAAGATCTTGAGAGAGATTTAAGAGTGTTTAGAGATTGTTTGATTGAGAATATTAGGTTAAGGGAGCCTCCTAAGATGTTTTATGTTGTTGGGTCAAAAGGTATTAGAGGCGAAATTTCTAGAATACTCCCAACTTACATGGTAAAAATTCCCGCAGGTGGGTACGATTGGACCCCTTAACTCGTACCCACATCATACAAGTGGTACCCTATAATTATATCCAAGTCAGAAAGTTGTACTCCAGATTTTGACCAACATACGACTTCCTTGCCTAAATCATATCATCACCATATGACTAGTACCACTAAGTCGTACCCTAGATAGAACACCAAAGTCAAGTCACTGGACAACAAACGATTTGGACCCTACTTCTCTTCACATCAAAATACGACTTTTATGGAGTCATCTCATACCTTGGATAGAACTTGGGTAATATCACACTGATCAACATACGACTAGGATCCCCTAGAAATTTAACCACACCATACGACTAGTCAGTTGAGTCGTATGATATATAGAAGGCTCAACACTCAAGAAATTTCCAAGGCCAAAATCTAGTGTGTTTTAATTCTCCTCCACTTGGATCATTCATCATCGAATGATGGAATAAGGTAGTATAAGGATGATTTACACCCCAATACCCCTACTCTGACCTTTAACAAAGTTAGAAGACAATGATGGAAGGAAATCAATCTTTTCTTTAACTAAGTTAGAAAACAAAGATTTAATGAAGAACACATACCTTCTTCATGAATTTCCAAAGCAAAAAATAGGAACAGATACTTATACTTGATGTACTCTTTAGCTTCCTAAGTAGCCTCTTCAACCATGTGGTTCCTCCATAGACCCTTTACCGAGGTCACATCCTTGGTAAGAAACTAATGAACCTACCAATCCAAGATTTCAACTGGGACCTCCTCAAAAGATAAGAAGTTAAAAGTACCAATATCCTTGATAGGCATGATTTGAGATGGATCACCCATACACTTTCTCAACATAGAAACATGGGACACTAGATGAATAGATCTCAAACTAGAAAGAAACTTCAACTCATATGCCACATTGTTGAACCTCTTCAAAATAAATTACGAACCAATATATTGGGGACTGAGCTTCCCTTTCTTACCAAATTGCATCACTCTCTTTATGGGAGATACCTTAAAGAATACCCTATCCCTAACCTCAAACTCTAACTCCCTTCATCTCATATTTGCATAAGACTTTTGGTGACTTTGGGTAGGTTTAAGTCTATCACGAATCATTCTCTCCTTCTCAATGTCTTGGTGAACCAAATGCGTGCAAAACATCTCTACCTCACTAACCTCAGCCTGACAAGACCCAAAATTTTGTCCATGTCATATGTGCACCTCAAGAAAATATGTACCAGAGGTTTACCTGTAACTCAACCTAAACACCTCATCATATCATAGGAGTCAAAGGGACTCAAATTCACATTTTAATATAGCAAAATAATATCATAATTCAACATTAGATACTTTATAATAACTATGCATAAGTTCACAGTGGTTTACAATACCTCTATACAAAACTGAAGTCAATAAATGTATATGTCGAGACAAGCCCCCAACTATAGCAAAACCAAGTCTTAAAGAGACTAAGTCTAAAGATAAGGACTAAGAGATCAAGGTATTTCGAATGTAAGGAAGCTCACCCCTTCAAGTCAAAGCACGGACCGCTTGATCGTCTAATCACTACATAAGAAAAGAAGAAGTTGCTTTGCCACGTACGTTGCGTGGGGATATGGCATCCGAAGACGGTTAGCAATTGGAATGCTAGTATGTAACACAAGGATATGTGATAAGATAACATCATCAATCAACAACAAATAAGTATATCACATTTTTTCACATTCATTCACTTATACATACTATATACATAAACCATATACAAACAGAGATATAAAGTTTCATCAACATTCTCAAGAATTTATTCCTTAGACGTAAAGTGGAGGACTACTGCCTCCCATGCTTATTGATTAACCATGCTTAATGTACCAAGGAATTTAGCCACATTTACTATTATTAGACCGGGGACTTCATCCATGTACACACATTCATTATGCTAAGGACTTTAGCCACACACACCATTATTTAAATAAGAGACTTTAACCATACATATTCATCTAGGCGAGGGACTCCAACCTCATGCCAGTGTGTTAGACAAGTGACTCTTGCCACTTACCATATTTGGACTTTACGACAAGCCTTTTCATGAGGTGGGGTACTTTGACCTCAAGATCTCTTCTTAAGCAACAAACTTTACCTTTTATTCACATTGGGTGAGGGACATTAACTCCAAGTAATATTATGGGGCAAGAGACTTTGACCTCAAGCCATCACATAAGGCAAGGGACTTTGACCTCAAGCCATTACAACTATTTTTAGTTGACATTTAGGACTTCACCCTCTTGTCTATGCATCAACACACATTCAATACAACATATAGGATCTTTAGCCATTTACAAAATTTGACTCTATACAAGACCTTATGGTCATTATGGGGGCCTTCATTCCCCAACCATCTCAATAGGCCAAAGCCTTCATTCAATTCGTCACACCATCCTTTTTATGGTCCTCAAGGCCCTAACAAGACATTCACATATTAATAGCATTCTAATACCATACTTTAGTTTAATAAACTATTCCATATTATCTTCATATTAAGGTACTTCAACTCCCTATTGGTCATTTAGAACAACAAGGATATAATCACACCTTTCATGACTCACCATACTCTTATCATAAAATTTATCAACATTCATACTCATTGGCCCATTGCCCTAGTTCAACACATCATCAATAATTGACTAGACAATCCAAATAGACATTTTAATAAATACCTTTTTGTGCATACTTATATCAAGGTCATTTTAAGGGTAGATATCATCCATACTAGGGTTACTCAAGACCCACATGTTAAACAACATACAACAACATCCACATATGCAATCTACCATCAATAACAAGTATCAACACAAGTATAAACAAAAATCATCATTTTTTAATGTTAGGATGTAAAACACTTTTCATTTGATTCAAAACCACCATGTATACTTACTAATTCAGGTGTGAAATACATGGGTTTAGAATAATTTAAAGAGGGGAAGAGATACGTGCCTTAAGAAACTTGAATCACCAATAATCTTGACTCCTCCTTCTTACCACAAGAAGAACACCTTCAAACCCTAGCCTTAAATCTTGCTTCCAAGAGCCTTTAGAGTGTTTAGGATGTTTAAGTCTGAAAAATGAAGACTTAGGAGGCTACAATACCTTATATAGTGAGTGCGTTTAGGTCTTTAGGCATGGTAAATGACCTAAAGGTCCTTTGTTAAAATCTTGAATATCCACATGTGTAGTGGTACGACTCACCCTCATTGATCACTTGGCAATCATGACCTAGGGTACGAGTGGTACCCTAACTCGTACCCTAGGCTCCTCCTAGGTCAACTACACTGTTGTGGGTACAAAATGGAACCTTTGAGTCATAACCAAAGGGTATGAATCCTCCCCTAATCATAATCTCTACTCGTGACTAAAACAGTCCACTCTAGGTTAAGTTTTAATTTTATAGGGTTGAGTAGTATACGACTCATAAGCATGGTTATGACAAAGTGATAACCTTGTCGTATAAAGGGAAGTATATTACCCTAACATATTGTCTAGGATACGAAAGGGAAAGACATGATGGGTATGAGTCGTGACCTAGGGTACGACTCAAGCACCCCTAATTGTATCCACTCCAGAGACACAAAAAGGTTGTTGTTTTCCAAATGGTCCAAGGTCTAAGTGCTTCAATTTTGCAAGGCCATATTCTCGGGTGTTTCATTCTCCCCTACTTAGTATCATTTGTCTGCAAATTCTGGGTAAAGAAAGCATAATTACAAGTTATTACATCAACATGCATCAAACACACCATTACACATGTTAGAACAAACACCCAACAAGGATACAACACAACACATATCGTGACCATCATCAATAAACCATTTCGTTTCATTGGTCTTGGGACTTGAACTATTAATTATCGAACACTCAATCATTCCACAACTTAGGGTCTCCAATACATCAATTCTTCAAAGATATAGAGCAGCTATAAGCATTGGGGACTTTACCCCATAATCTATAAAGGAAATGAAACACTTCAAAGTATTAGAGACTTGAGCCCATAACAACAAAGCACACATCATTTCATAGCATTTGGGATTTGAACCCATGGGCTAACAAGACATCAATCCATTCACACTTTGGGAACTTTAATCCATTTTCTAACAAAGGAAAAAATAAATCACTATCATTGGAGACTTCACTCAATTGTCTTATCAAAGACATAATGGAAAAAAGGAGATTAGCTCATACCTCTATCACAAGCTTCTGAAATGGGATAGAAATACGGGTACTTGGACTTCATGTCCTCCTCTGTCTCCCAAGTAGCTTCTTCAGACTTTTGGTTCCTCCATAGAACCTTCTCCGAAGGCACTTCTTTGTTCTAAGTCAGCGAACTTGCTGATCCAAGATCCTCACCAAGACCTCTTCATAGGATAAAGAGTTTGAGATACCAACATCTTCTGAGGGAACTACCAAGGAAGGATCACCTACACATTTCCACAACATAGACACATGGAAAATCGGGTGAATGGAGTTCATACTAGAAAGCAACTACATCTCATAGGCAATGTTGCAAACCCTCTTCACAAATTAGAAGGGACAAAGATAGAGGGGACTAAGCTTCCCCTTTTTATCGAAGCGCATCACTGCCTTTATGGGAGATGCTTTCAAGAATACCAAATTGTCGACACAAAATTCTAAGTCCCTATGCCTCACATCCTTATAGGACTTTTAGTGACTTTAAGTGGTTTTCAACCTATCATGAATCACCTTCACCTACTCTAAGTCTTGGTGAACTAAATCGGGCCCAAGAAACTTACCCTCGCCGACTTCATACCACCTAATAGGAGATCAACATCTTCTACCATACAATGCTTCGAAATGTGCCATACCAATACAAGAGTGGTAACTATTATTATAGGTGAACTAAATCAAAGGCAAGTAGTCATACAAACTACCACCATAATAGATTATACAGGCCCGCAATATATTCTCTAAAGTTTGGATAGTCCTCTCTGCTTGACTATCCGTTTGTGGGTGGAAAGAGGTACTAAGGCACACCGTAGTTGCCAAACCCTTTTAGAATGACTTCAAAAAGTGGGTTGAAAATAGAGGACCACGATCTTAGATAATAGACACCGGAGCACCATGTAACTTCAAGATCTTAGCAAGATACAACTTACCATAATCTTTCGCCGAGTAATTTGTTCTCACGGACAACAATGGAATAAAATTGGTCATTCTATCAATAATGACCCAAATAGAATCACATCGATTCTGAGATCTAGGACGGCCTATAACTAAATCCATATTAATCGACTTTCACTACCACTTGGGCAACACAATCTTTTAGTATAGGCTAGTGAGCCTCAAATGCTAAACCTTTAATTGTTGGCACACCATACACTTAGCCACATGGCTAGAAATATCTTGCTTTATATTATTCCACCAATAGAAATATCTAAGGTCATGGTACATCTTGGTGGAACTAGGATGAACAACATAATGGTCCTTATGAGCCTCGACTATGACCCTTTTCCCTCAATCTATCGACGTTGGGAACGCATATCCTACTTTGGTACGTCAAGATACCATCACAACCGATCACAAAGTTTGTAACCTTGTGTTGACATATATTACTCTTGATCTTCATCAATTTTGGGTCCAAGACTTGCTTTTTCTTTATCTCAACAACAAGAAATGATTGTGATACCAGATGCACAGATACACCACCATCCTCGGAGTCTGCAAGATGAACTCCAAGATTCACCAAACGGTGAATATTCCTTACCAATTCCCACTCATCCTCATCAATATAGGACAAACTTCCCATGGATAATCTACTAAGAGCATTGGTGACTACATTCGCCTCATTGGGATGGTAATGAAGACTCATATAATAGTCTTTCAATAACTCAAGCCACCTTCTTTGTCAAAGATTTAACTCCTTTTTGGTAAACACATATTGAAGGCTCTTATGATCGGAAAATATATCAACATGAATACCTTAAAGGTAATTCTGCCAAATTTTCAAAGAACAAATCACAGCTAATAACTCTAAGTCATAGGTGGAGTAGTTCTTTTCATAAACTTTCAATTGCCTAGAAGCATAGGCCACAATCCTACCATGTTGCATAAACACGCAACCAAGACAGATATGAGAAGCATTACAATAAACCACAAAACCTTCACTACCCTCGGGCAAGGTCAACACTGGAGCCAAAGTAAATTTATCTTTCAACTTCTCAAAACTACCCTAACACACATCGGACCACACAAATATGACCTTTTTTGGGTCAATTTGGTCAACGGGGTAGCTATAGTGGAAAAACACTCCACAAACCTCCTATAATAACCGGTTAGACCCAAGAAGCTCTGAATATCAGTTGGAGTCATAGGTCTAGGCCACTTATTAACCGCCGTAATCTTTCAAGGATCCTTCATGATCCCTTCACTAGAGATGACATGACCAAGAAAAGCTACAACTTTCAACCAAACCTGATACAATAAGATATCATCAATTAAGACAATGACAAACATATCCAAGAATAGATGAAAAACCCTATTCATCAAATCCATGAATGCCGTCGGAGACTTGGTCAGCCCAAAGGACATGAAAAGAAACTCATAGTGACCATACCGAGTTCTAAAGGCAGTCTTAGGGATATCTGTATCCCTAATTTTTAAGTAGATGATAAGACGATCTAAGATTAATCTTAGATAAACACTTCACTCACTAAAGTTGGTCAAATAAATCATCAATTCTTGGAAGGGGGTATTTGTTCTTTACGATCATTTTGTTAAACTGACGACAATCAATGCACATACGAAGGGAGCCATTTTTCTTGCGCACAAACAACACGGGAGCACCCCAAGGAGACATACTAGGATGGATAAAACCTTTATCAAAGAGGTCCTTCAATTTATCCTTAAGTTCTATCAACTTCGCTTGAGCCATTCTATAAGGGGGAATAAAGATTGAATGAGTGTACAGAATAAGATCAATCCCAAAATCAATTTTCCAATCGGTAGGAACACCAATGAGATCATTGGGAAATACCTTGGGAAACTCATTTACTATGGGAACGGTCTCTAGAGAAGGCTCTTTTGAGTTAGAATCTTTAACTCAGACTAGATGATACAAACACCCCTTTGAAATCAACTTTTAGGCCTTGAGATATGAAATTAACCTTCCCTTAGGCACTAAGAAACTACCTTCCCATACAATGATTAGCTCATTAGGGAATCAAAACATGACCCTACAGGTCCAGCAATCTAAGAAAACATAACAATAGTGCAACAAAGTCATTCCCAAGATAACATCAAAATTAACCATGTCTAACTATATCAAATCAACAAGAGTACCTCTACCACCAACGGATATCACACATCCCCTCTAAACTCTTTTAACAACCATGGAGTCTCCGACCAGGGTAGAAATAGAAAAAGGAACCGATAGACTCTCGGGACCACAATTAAGATGCATAACCACATACGGGGTCACATAAGAAAGAGTAAACCCTAGATCAAGCAAGCAATACATATCATGGGAGAAGAGTCTCAACATACTTATGATAATATTGGGAGATGCTTCAGAATTCGTGCGTGTAGCAAGTGCATACAAATGGTTTTGTCCAACACTGGTGCAAGAACCAGAAATAGACATAACACCCTTTGGTGCAGGAGTGGATCGATAGCAACAGAAACCCTGTTGGCCTAAAAAGTTTCTAAAGTGTGGCACTCACACTGCATGTTCCTAAGTTGATTATAATGAAAACATCTGCCTCTTCCTTTCTCACATTCACCATGATGACTCTAACCATAGAACCTACAATGAGGGTGGGGTGGATATGACTGAGCACCACTAGTCTAAAATTGGGCAACTTAGTCCCTGGACCCGCTGCTAAATTAAAATTGGTAACCACTCGAGAACTTTTGTTAAGGAGAGAGAACACGAACCAAGGAGAATAAAACTGAACACCCTACTTCTTTCGTGGCCACTTGCCACTAATTAAACCATAACCCTTGGAAGGTATAAACTTAGTTCCTTGCTTCTCACTAAACTAAACTTGCTTCTTCTTCACATCTTCCACTTATTGTATAGACATAATCAATCTATAGATATCCATATTATCAATCAACAAGGTCATCTTGCTTTTGAAAACTAACTCATGGGACAATCCTAAGACAATCTTGCGCTTTCTAGTCCTTATTCTAGAAACCATCTCGGTAGCATAACTTGACAATTGATGGAATCTCAAGCCATACTCTTAAATGGACATCCTCCCTTGCTTCAAGTTCACAAAATCTTCCAACTTTTACTCCCTCAACTCTTGGGGAAAGAACTGTCAAGGAAAGCCTTGGAGAAATCCATCCAAGAATCTAGACTAACATCAATACCCGTAGACAACTCCCACCATTTGTACTACTGGTGCGCTACAACTTTCAATTAGTAGGAAGAAAGATCAACACCCTTAATTCTTGAAGCCTGCATGATTCAAAAAATCTTCTCCATTTCATCGAGTAAACCCATAAGAATTTCCTCAACCTTTGTACCCGATATCATAGGAGGGATCAACCTCATAAATTGTCAAATTCTTGTGGCCTTAGAACAAATAGTAGTCAAAGCACCACACTCTGCTTGAGAGGTTATGAATTGAGTCAAGAGGTTGTTGGAGTGATGAAACTCCACATTAGTAGCATCTTTTTGAAAAGACCGGGGAGGAATTCCACTCTCATAAGCAGGGTTAATAGGTGGAACCCCGCGAGGATGGCCAGATGCCACAACTCTAGCCCGAGTCTAAACTTCAGAAGTTGGAAATGCTTCATCAAAAGGACACTCAGTAGTATTTGCCTAAGCCTCACTTATCCTTTAAGGCATGATCTCAAAGATCGAAAACGTATTCAGAGGAAATCCAAGACCTTAGCTTGATATCTTGAGATTGAATCACAAGAAAGGGAAACATTTCCTAAAATGTCAAATAGCTTCTCTTTTATAAGCGTGACACGCTTTACACCCATAAAAGAGACTCTACTTGGCATGGCATTGTGAATACCCAACTGACCATGAAACTAAGGCTTTGATACTAACATAACACAACCCAAACTTTAGGCCATGTTGTATGGGCACCTTAAGCACATATGTACCTAGGTCGTCTCATAACCTGACCTAAACACCTCACCATATCATAGGAGTCGAAGGGACTCTGATTCACAAGTTAAGATAGTGGAATAATATCATAAGTCAACATTAGATCCATTATAATAACGATGCCCAAGTTCATAGTTGTTTACAATACCTCTATACAAAATCGAAGTCAATAAATGTATATGTCATGACAAGCCCCTAACTATAGCCAAAACAAGTCTTAAAGAGACTAAATCTAAAGATAAGAACTAATAGATAAATGTCTTCTGGATGTAAGGAATCTCACCCCTTCAAGTTAATACACGAACCTCTTGATCTTCTAATCACCGCATAGGAAAAGAAAAAAATACTTCGGCACCTACGTAGCGTACAGACATAGCATTAGGAGAAGGTTAGAGGTTTGAAATCAAGCATTTAACTCAAGGATAAGTGATAAGATAACATCATCAATCAACAACAAATCAGTATATCACATTTTATCACATTCATGCACGTATACATTTACCATATGCAAACCAAGATACCAAGGTTTATCAACATTCTCAAGCTTCTTTCCTTAGACGTAAAGTAGAGGACTACCGCCTCCTATGCTTATCAATTCACCATGCTTAGTACATTATGGACTTGAGCCACTTTCATATTATCATTAGACCGGTGACTTTACACATGTACACACATTCATTATGCTAAGTAATTTAGCCACACACACCATTATTCAAACTAGGGACTTTAAATATACACATTTATCTAGGCGGTGGACTTCGAATTTATTCCCTTGTGTTAGACAAGGGACTCTAGACACTTTCCATATAAGTACTTTACCATAAGCCTCTTTATGAGGCGAGGTACTATGACCTCAAGAGCTCCTCTTAAGGAATAGACTTTACCTTGAATTCACATTGGGCGAGGTACTTTAACTCTAAGCAATATTATGGGGAAAGGGACTTTAACCTTAGGCCATAACATAAAGCAAGGGACTTTGACCTCAAGACATCACAACCATCATTAGTTAACATTTGGGAATTCAACCTCTTTTATATGCATCAACGCTCATTCAATACAACATTGAGGGACTTTATCCATTTAGCCAATTTGACTCTATAAAAGACCTCATGGTCATTATGGGAGACTTCACTAATAAACCCTCTCAATAAGCCAAATCCTTCATTCAATTTGTCACACCATCCTTTTTATGGTACTCAAAACCCTCATAAGACATTTACATATTAATAGCATTCTCATACCATACTTTAGTTCAATATACTATTCCAGATTATCTGAATGTTAAGGGACTTCAACTCCCTATTGGTCATTTAGCACGACAAGGTTATAATAAAACCTTTCATGACTCACCATACTCTTATCATAACATTCATAAACATTCATACTAATTGGGTCATTACCCTAGTTCAACACATCATCAATAATGGACTAGATAATTCACTTAGACATTTTCACAAACACCTTTTGTGCATACTTATATCAAGGTCATTTTCATGATAGATATCATCAAGACTAGGGTTACTCAAATCCTCATGTTAGACAACATACAACAACATGCACATATGCAATCTACTATTAATAACAAGTATCAAAACAAGTATAAATAAGAATCATCATTTTTCATTATTAGGTAGTAAAACCCTTTTCATTTGATTCAATACCACCATGTACACTTACTAATTCAAGTGTGAAATACTAGGGTTTAGAGTTATTTAAAGAGGGGAAGAGATACATGACTTAAGCAACATGACTCTTCCTTCGTACCACAAAATGAACACCTTCAAACCCTAGCTTGCAAAATTGCTTCCAAGATCCTTTAGAGTGTTTAGCATGTTTCAGTCTTGTAAAATGAAGACTTAAGAGGCTATTATGACCTATATAGTGAGGGGTTTTAGGGATTTTGGAATGGGAAATGACCAAAAGTTCCCTGGTTTAAAGCTGTAAATTCCACACGTGTAGGAGTACAACTCCCCCTTATATATCACTTGGCAATCATGACCTAAGGTACGAGTGGTACCATAACTCATAACCTAGGCTCCTTTGAGGTCAACCATACTGTTGTGGTATGAAAGGGAAACTTTGAATTATAACAAAAGGGTACGACTAAACCCCTAAATCGTACGCTCCATCAGTGACCAAAACAGTCCACTCTAGGTTAGGTTTTCATTCTAGACGGTTGAGTAGTATGCGACTCATAAACATGGTTACCACTAAGAGATTGTTTTGTCACATGGATGACACTATATTACCATAACATACTATATAGGATACGAAATGGAAGGTCGTGATGTGCACGAGTCATGACCTAGGGTACGACTCAAGTACCCCGAACCGTATCCACTCCAGAGACACAAAAAGGTTGTTGTTTTCCAAATGGTCCAAGGTCTAGGTGCTTCAATTCTCTTCCACTTTGATAGCTAAGAATAGATACCATTTAACACCTCAACATTCACCAAGAATACTTTTACACAATTTAGAAATAACACACTACCAGGATGCAACACAACACATATATCATGATCACTACCAATCAACCAAAAATTTTGCAAGGCCACATTCTCGGGTGTTTCATGAACCGCTCAATATGAGACCTACACCTCCTACCATAAAAAGCTTTAAATGGATCCATCCCAATGCTATAGTTGTAGATTTTATTGTAAGAAAACTCTATAATAGGAAAATGCTCAGCCCAAATGCCACCTCATGGAGATACAACCTCGCATAATCCTCAGCCAAGAAGTTAGTCCTCACTTCCAAAAAGTGAGCCGACTTTGTCACCCTATCCACAATGACCCAAATCGAATCAAATTTGTTCCAAGACTAAGGAAGATTATAAAAAAATCCAAATTGATCACTTCCTACTTCTACTCTAGCAACTTATTTTCTTGATAAAATCCTCCGAGCCTCTTGTGCTTAACTTTCACTTGTAGACACACCATGCACTTGGCAATAAAATTAGCCACATCCCATTTCATATTGTAACACTAATACATATCCTTAAGGTCCTGATACATTTTCATCAAACCATAATGAACAACATAGCGCAAATCATACACTTCAACCAAGATCCTTTTTCGTAAACTATTGACGTCGAGAACACATAACCTTCTTTGGTACCGCAAGGTACCATTACCACAAATCTCAAAATCCATCACCTTCTTCCCACCTAAATCGCCCTTGATCCTCATCAAGACAAGATTTAACATCTGTTTCTCCTTGATCTTAGAACCAAGAGAAGATCGCGCCATCTCCTATACAAATACACCACCATTCTTAGAGTCCAAGAGACGAACTCTAAGGTTATCCAAATAGTGAATATACTTCACCAACTCCTACTTATCCTTATCCACATGAGCTAGACTCCCTATTCATAATATGCTAAGAGCATCAACAACAACATTAGCTTTATATGGATGGTAGTGAAGACTTATGTCATAATAATTGAATAGCTCAAGCTATATCGTTTACTTGAGGTTAAGATCTTTCTGAGTAAACACATACTGTAGGCTCTTATGATTAGAAAAGATGTCCACATGCACTCCAAACAAATAGTGACACCATATTTTAAACGCGAACACCACAACTAGAAATTCCAAATACCGAGTCGAATAATTCTTCTCAGGAAACTTTAAATACCTAGAGGCATAAGTTATCACCTTGCCACGGTACATCAAAATGCACCGAAGTGACACTTAGGACACATCACAACATACCAAAAAACCATCAATGCCTTCAGGAAAAGTCAAAACCAGAATCCATATTAGATTATCCATTAGCTTCTCGATACTACCCACACAACCATCAGACAACAAGAACCTTACCTTCTTCTGAGTTAACTTAGTCAGTGGGGCAGCTATAGAAGAAATATTCTCTATTAACCTCTTGTAGTAACCAGCTAAACCCAAGAAGATCCGAATATTGGTTAGAGTTGCAGGTCTAGGCCACTTCTTAACCACTGCAACCTTTTGCGGATCCATCATGATCCCCTCACTAGAAAGGATATGACCCAAAAAAGTGATAGCATTCATCCAGAATTCAGATTTTTAGAAATCGGCATATAAATGCTTCTCCTTCAAGTCCTACAATACAATACGCAGATGATAGACATGGTCCACCTCACTCTTAGAGTACACTAGAATATCGTCAATGAACATGATCACAAAAAAATCCAAAAACTATAATAAAAACCCTATTTATTAACCAGATATACAAAATGCCCATACCGATTACGAAAAATAGTCTTAAGGATGTCGACCTCACTAATCTTTAACAGATGAGACTCGGATCAGATATCAATCCTGGAGAAACACTTAGCACCCTGCAACTAATCAAACAAATCATCTATCCTCGAAAAAGGGTACTTATTCTTTACCATTACCTTATTCAACTACCGGTAATCAATACACATCCGAAGGTAACCATACTCCGTATGCACGAATAACACTAATGCACCCCATGTGGACATACTAGGATTGATGAAACCATTATCTAAAAGATCCTTTAGTTTTTTCTTAAGCTCCTTCAACTCAGCCGGACCCATTCTATATGGAGGTATAAAAATTGGACTAGTGTCCGAAATGAGATTAATACCAAGCTCAATCTCCCTATCAAGAGGAACACCAAGAAGGTCATCAAGGAAGACCTCAAGAAATTCATTTATGATTAGGATGAAATACAAAAAAGGACCGTCTGAGTTAGAATTATTAACCCAAACTAGATAATAGAGACATCCCTTGGATAGTAATCTCTGAGATCTAAGAAATGATATGAACTTCTATTTAGGAGTTAGGGAACCACCCTCCCACTCAATAACTAGCTCATTAGGGAATTTATTGACAACCTTACTGGTACTAGAGAATAGAGATGCATAGCATGAGGGCAATAATTCTATACCCAACGGGATATAAATATCCAACACATCTAATTCAAATAGATCCATCACAATTTCTTTAATACCGATAGATTCCACACCCCTCATATAGACTTTTCCATTAATCATAGAGTCACCAACCAAGGGTAGAAATAAAAAAAAGGGTATGGAACACACTCGAGACCAAAACAAAAATGCATTTCCATAAAGAGGGTCACATAAGAGCGAGTGGACCCTGAATCAAGTAAACAGTACATATTATGGGAAAAAGGTTCAACATATTAGTCATGAAATCAAGCGATGCCTTGGAATCCTATCGGGTAGTAAGAGAATAAAGATTATTCCCACCAGTGCCAGAGCCAAATAACATACACTTTTGTGCTGGAGCTAAAGAAGTGGCAATCGGAACCTTGTTTTCCCCCAAAGCAACCTTACCAACAAGATAGTTTATAAGCATATACCCTGGTTGACCACAGTTGAAGCACCTGTCCTCTTCCTTATATCAAAAATCCCAATGCAAACGACCATAAAACTTTTAATGAGGGAATGATGGAGCTGACTGAGCCCAGTAGCCTGGCTTTTTGCAGTCTGTGCCCTAAAGTTGTTTCCACTTTAGAAATGCTAGTCTTCCAATGTCTTTGGGTAGAGAGCACTAACTATTGAGTAAGACATAAAATTACCCCTACTTTTTGTTAGGCCACTTTCAACTATCCCTACTACTCTGTTGTTTTCCACTACCATGCTCAGAAAATCTAAGCTTCTTTCCCTACCTCTCTCTTAACTCAACCTACTTCGTCTTCTCTTTCACAACCTGTTGTATGTATACCACCAACTTGGAGATATCCATGTACTTATTTAACAAGGACACCTTGATCTATATTATCAAGTCTCTAGATAGCCAGGAAGCAAACTTTCTCATTCAATCCCTCTTGCTAGAACCTAACTCAAGATCATACCACGATAACTGGTTAAACTTCAGGGCCTATTCCTTGATTGGCATCTTTCCTTTTATTAGATTAACAAACTCTTCTACCTTCACTTGCCTCAACTCCTACAGAAAGAAGTAATCCAGAAAAGCATTACAAAAATCCTCCTAAAGAGATAACTCAACATTGTCACCCCTAGCATGGTCCCATTCCTCGTACCACTGGTATACCATATCTTTTAGTTGGTGGCGATAAACTCCATGCCCTCTATTTTAGTGACATGCATAACATAGAAGATATTATCTATCTCATCTAGTAAACCATAAGGATCCTCCTCAACTATAATACTAGTAAAAGTTGGGAGATTCAACCTTATGAACTGGTTAACACTTATTGCCTCAGAAGATGGAGTAACAAAAGCACCACACTCTGACTGAGAAACTACTAACTGTGCCAACATATGAATAGACTAACAAAGCTCAGCGTTCATCATATCGTCCTGAAGAATTTGTGAACCACCATAGGGAATGGGTGGAACTCCAGGTTAATTAAGAGTTAGACCCCTAGATCGAGTATGGATCCCATAAGTAGAGTGTTTCCCATAAACATTGTCCTTAGTTTGGACAAAAGAGTTTTTATGAGCCTTAGATCACCGAGGAAGCATGCTTTAAAAAGTGAACAAATAAGAATTAGAGGAGAATTCATGACCTTAGACTCTACAACTTGAAAATAGAGCACAAGAAAGAGAAACATTCCTAAATATCTTGTATCCTCTTCCTTATTATTGTGGCGTACTATACACCTTTAAAAGAGACTCTACTCGATATGACTTTGTGGACTCCCAATTGACCCTAGACCTAGGGCTCTTATACCAACCTGGCATGACCCAACCTAGGGCTTAGTCATTTCGGGTGCCTCAAGTCCAACCGGTATTGGAGACCACCCCTAATACCCAACCATAACTACCCTGCAACCTATGTCAGATGAATTCCAAAAGTGTAAAAAGATATAATGATGTTTTGGCTTTGGATGAATCATTTTACTTATTTAATAAGGGATAATTGTTTGTTTTTAAGAAACTATTGTTGTATTTGTTGTTGGGTTTTACTATTTTTTAGGTAAAAGACTTAGAAATAAAATGACTCAGAAAAGCAGAAGAAATAGCCATTGAAAGCCTTACTGGTGGGTCTACAACCTTGTGACAGACCGTGAGGGGGTCTTTCAACCTTAAGCAGAATAAATAAATTAAAGGGTATCAATGATGATGTATGTGGATAGATTGTCAAGTCTCTAACGGACCATTAACTTGGCCATTAGAGCCAAACAAAATGTAGAGTATCCAGGAACATAGCGACAGGCCATGTGAAGGACCGTCAGGCCACTGACTGGTCATCTACTTATCCATCAGACCTAAGATAGAATAAGTAAATCTGGAGACCTAAGTGATGATCTAAGTGGAGGACCATCATGTCAGTGATGGGACATCAACTTGACTGTCAATGGTGACACGGTAATATAAAGTTTGAATTTTAAAACCCCAGTACCTGGAAAGATGTAAATACCTAGTTTAGGGTTAGATTAGGCATCTCTGATCTACTTTTCATTTTTTGAGAAACTAGTTAACTACTATTTTCTGAGAAACAAGCTGATATTATGGATCTTAACATTTTCTTTAATATTTCTTTGAAGATCAAGAACAATCCTTTGGATATTTTTATCAAGAACAAACCTATGGATATTTTGTAAGTAATTTTCTAAATTATCTATGAGAAACACAATGGAATCTTCTGTTTTCTATTATGTATGGATAAAGCTCCCATAACTAGAGTTATGGGAGCCTTGATATGATTGGTTGCTTAGGGTTGTGAGAATACCTAAATTTTGTATCTAATTGTTATTGCATAAACTCCTCTTCATTATTTGGTTGCAAACTTAAAGGTTGAGTCCAAGAACATAACTTACTTGAGTAAAAAAAGTGTGTGTTGGGAATAGAGAAGATTTAGAAGGAACTCAAAGGCTTTAACCTTTGGGTTAAGAGTTGATGCCTTAACAGAATTAACCCACTTGAGAAAATAATTGAACATATTAATGCATTCTTTAAGTTTGAAATAATTAAAGGGTAATCATCTATTAAGGTTGAGAAATGAATAGATGAACTTTAGAGTTCAATAATTCTTACAATTGGAATTTGTTATGTAGGAATTTGGGATAACTCACAACCTTGAATGCTGTAATATCTTGGTAAACATAATCCTAGTCTACTCATTCTCATTGAATCAAAACTTGTAAGCATACTCATTAGGTGGAACATGATTTGCTACAAGCATACTTCACTGCTAACAAGCAAACCCCCTTTATTCCAAAAACTTCGATCAATAGTACATTAATATCATAACACTTAGTTTATACAATATTCCCTGTGCGATTCGACCCCAGCCTAGTTGGGCTCCATATTTGATAGCGACCGCTTACCCTTAAAAATGAGAGTTATAATTTGGGCATATCAAATTTTGGTACCGTTGTCGGGGAATATAGTTGTTAATTAAGTTTTTGAGTGTTAATTGACAATTGGTCAAGTTTTCTAATTTTACTTTTTTTTTCTGTTTGCTAAAGGTTCTTTATTTTGCATGCCACGTACGAGGAGGTCAAGAGGAATATTATTACCATTACATTTGGAAAGTCAGTTAATTGGTAGAATGGAAGCACAAGAAGAAGCTGAGAGGTTAGCTGATTTCACTAACGCTCAAGTAAATAAACATAATGCGGGTATTTTAGGTTAGGAATGTAATACAAATGATGAGGATCTGGGGAATGATGATTTGATCAATCCAGGTAAAAAGAGATGTGCAAAGGGTACAACTGCACCTGTGAATAGGATTGTCTATTTAGAGGAAGACCATACCTCCAAGATGTACAACTTGTGGCCGATGTTGATGAGGATGACATGGATTGAACAAAGGCTACTGGAGATATTATTCCTCCACATTTGGAACTTGGAGCAAAGTTCAACATTATGAGCACCATGATTCAGTTTCTCAATCTTAGGGGGTTGTTTGGTGTACTTCTGGATGATAATCCAAATATGCATCTAGTGTACTTCATCACTATTTGCAAGTCTTTTGATAATCTCAGAGTAGGGTAGAATGCAATCCATCTAAGACTATTTTTTTTTATCTCGATCTGGAGAGGCAACACTGTGGCTGAATGGGTTGACTCCTAATTCTATATCAAACTAGAGGCAGTTGAAAGGATCTTTCTTCCATCCAGAATGTTACAATTGAGGGATGATATAAGTAACTTCAGACAGCTTCCGAATGAAGCTCTTCATGAAACTTGGGAAATATTTAAAAGAAGTTGATGCAATTCCCCAACCATAAAATGATTGATGTACATCTGATGGTAACTTTGTATAGAGGTTTGAATTCTATGACAAATCCAACAGTGGATAATATTGCGGGTGGAGCATTTATGGACCTTATTTTTCCTGAAGCTTTGAAAATGCTTAATAGAAAGACTAAATATAGTAGAGCTTGGCATACCAGGGATTCTGAGGTAGCAAGTACTACTTTGTATAGTGGTATAATAGCTGAACAACGTATGAGAGTCGAAGAACATGATAAAGACATGGCCCATATGAAGATTCAAAAGGACTTCCTCCCAAGTATTTACTATCTGGGAAGATAGAGAAAGTGAAAGACATGGGGTCATAAAGTAGGGGAGCCGAGTATGATTCTCAAGAGGAGGATAACGATCTAAATAACCAGGGGGTTTACGAGGCAATATCCAAGGAAATCAAGGTCAGAACTATTATAATAAATCTGGTTACAAAGATCATGACTAAGGGGACTGGAAAAACAATAATGACGGGTTATATATACCTCCTGGAAATTGTGCTACTGCTGCTACTAGTTTTGGAAAATTTTGTATGGGGAACATAATGGTGAAGTTACTGAAAGGGGTGGAGATGACTAGCGCTGGTGTGATGAAAATAAAGAGTAACTTATCATCTATTAGTCAGTTAGTCGACACATGTTGAACAACCATCAAAGAACTAGAACAACAGATGATCTGGTTATCTGTGGCATTTAATTAGAGAAAGTTAGGTACATTTCTGAGTGACATAGTACAAAACACTCAAAATGATGGTTCTTTCATGGTTATTACCTCTCGTAGTGGGTAAAGTATTACCAGTCCCTTCTATGGGAAAACTAGTAATTGATGATGTGGTGGAATTAGATGTGGAAGCTGAAGAAGAACCTTCAGTGGAGTCTGAGAAGCTGGAAAATGAGGAAGTTCCATCTAGTCATAAATAAGTGGGTGAATTAGAGAAAGACAAAGGGAATAAAGGAGAGAAAGTAGTTAGTAGAATTCCAAAAATACCTTCTCCATTCCCCCATAGATTACAGAGAAGGAAGATAATATGAAGTTTAGAAAATTCATGGCAATGTTAAAGTAGTTGACTGTAAATGTGCCTTTGGTGTAGGCACTTGAACAAATTCCTAGCTATGCTAAATTCATGAAATATCTTGTGATGAATAAACAAAATATGAGCTATTAAATGGTAAAAAATATTCATAATTGCAGTGTTATTGCTACAAGATCCTTAGTGCAAAAGAAAACGGATCCAGGAGCATTCACTATCACATGTACTATTGGATTTTTTAGTTTTGCTAAGGCCTTGTGTGATCTTGGGAAAGTATTAACCTAATGCCACTTGTAGTTTTTAAGATGTTGGGTTTGGGAGATCCTACACCCACTAATATGCTACTTTTGATGGCAGATAGATCAGTGAAGAGATCGGTTGGCATATTGTATGATGTGCTTGTTAGAGTGGAAAGACTTATTTTCTAGGCCAACTTAGTAATCCTGGATTGCGAGGTAGATTTTGAGGTACCCATAATCTTTGGTAGACCTTTCCTCATAACCGGGAGTATGTTGATTGACTTGCAAACTAATGAGCTAAAATTTAGGCTCAATGATGAAGTGGGAAGTTTTGATGTTTGTCAGTCAATAAAACAACAAAAGGAAATGAGTGTCTTCTCAATCATTAATGTGTATTATGAATATGAGCAAGATGTGCTGATTGGGAGAAATTTGTTTTGGAAATATTTATTGCAGTGTTGATGATCTTCGATAGTAATGGTATCAAAGAATATGATAAGACTGTTTGTGCACTAACTTGAATGGGGTCATATTCCTATGCCCCCAAGAAGCTGGATTAGAATTAAAAAATCATCCAATACCACCGGTTAAGCCTTTCATTAAGGAGACAACAGTGTTGGAATTGAAGGAGTTGTTGGGTCATTTGTGGTATGTGTTTCTTGGCAGTGAAAACACCTTACCAATAATTATTTCAGCATACTTAGGAGAGAAATAGGTTGAGGACCTTATCTCTGTGCTTAGAAGGTACAAAACGGATATCGAATAGACCATTGCTGATATTATTTGTATTCCACCAGGTATTTGTACCCATAAAATTCAGCTAGAGGAAGAGTGCACACCGACTATTGAGCATAAGCATAGTTTCAACCCACCCATGCAAGAAGTGGAAAAGAAGAAGATTATTAAATATATTGACTTAGGGGTAGTGTACCCCATCTCTAATAGCAAATGGGTGAGCCCCGTGCAATATGTTCCCATTAAAAAGGGCATGACTATGGTTGCTAATGGGAAGATCGAGTTGATTCCTCTTAGGCTAGTGTTTGGGTGGCGGGTCTGTATGGAGTATCATAAGTTGAACTCGTGGACATTGAATGATTACTTCCCAATGTCTTTCATGGATCAAATGCTTGATTTTTTGGCATGAAGGGGTTGGTATTGCTTTTTGGATGGGTATTCAGGATATAATCAGATCTCGATTGCCTCAAAAGATCAGGAGAAAACCACATTTACAAGACCATATGGAATGTTTGCATTCAAGAAAATGTGGTTCGGTTTATGTAATGCACCAACCACTTTTCAAAGGTTCATGATGTCGATTTTCTCTGACATTGTGGATGACATGCTTGAGGTGTTCATGGGAAATTTCTCTGTAGTGGGTGAATCATTTGAATTATGCTTGATGAACTTGAGTAGAGTATTACAGAGATATATGGAGTTTAATCTAGTGGTAAACTGGGAGAAATGCCACTTCATGGTCAAGGAGGGCTTTGTTCTTGGATATCAGATTTCAACAAAAGGGATTGAGGTTGACCAGGCATAGATGGAAGCTATAGAGAAACTATTCCCTACTATGTTAATGAAGGTAGTTCGTAGTTTCCTTGGTCATGTTGGATTGAAACGTCGGTTCATTAAAGACTTCTCCAAGATTGCAAACTCTTGGAGAAGGAGGCCAAGTTTGTATTTGATAATGACTGTAAGAAGGCATTTGAATGCCTTAAGGAGAAACTGGTGGATGCCCTGATTATCGTTGTTCCAGATTAGTCTAAGACATTTGAAATCATATGTGATGAGAGTGGAGTGGCACTCAAGTTTGTTATTGGTCAAATTAAAGAGAAAATGTTTCACCCCAATTATTACTTTAGCAAGGCATTGAATGGGGCTCAAAAGAATTATACTATCACCGAGCAGAAACTTCTCACCGTTGTCTATGCATTTGAGAAGTTCAGAGCATATCTATTGGGAACCAAGGTGGTGGTTCATATAGACCATGCTTTTTTGAGGTATTTAATGGTGAATAAGGACGCCAAGCCAAGGTTGATCAGATGGGTGCTACTCTTTCAAGAATTTGACTTTGAGGTCAAAGATAGGAAAGCATATGAGAATCAAGTTGTAGATAACCTTTCAAGGCTCGAGGGAGATCAGGTCTCTATAGAAAAGCTGGATATTGATGATGCTTTCACTGATGAGGAAATTATTTCTGTTCTAATTGAATGGGCACCTTGGTATGCGAACTTTGCAAATTTGTGGTAAGTGATCTTATTCGGTAAAATCTTTCCTTTCATCAAGAAAAGAAATTCCTCCATGATGCCACAAGGCACTTCTGGGATGAGCCATATCTATTTAGGTGTTGTGCTGATAATATCATCAGAAGATGCTTCCCAAAATTTTACATGATGAATATTCATGAAGCCTACCATGCTTCCCCTATTGGGGGACACCATATAGGTGATCGTACTGCAAGAAAAGTGCTTCAGAGTGGCTATTATAGGAAATTCTTGTTCTAGGATGCATACGAGTTTGTGAGGAGATGTTATCAGTGCCAGAGACAAGGCCCAATCTCAAAGCACCATGAGATGCCCATGATGAAAATACTGGAAGTTGAATTATTCGATGTCTGGGGTATTGATTTCATGGGGCCCTTCATGAGTTCCTATGGGTTGGAGTGCATCTCAGTTGCTATAGATTATGTGTCCAAATGGGTTCAGGCTGTTTCTATGGCTGAAAAATAAAGTAAGATAGTGGTTTCTTTTCTAAAAACGAACATCTTTTCTCACTTTGGAGTACCACGTACTATTATAAGCGACGGAGGATCCCATTTATGCAATAATATTTTCCTTGCTGCCTTGGAAATATATGGTGTGAAGAAACATAAGGTAGCAACTCCATATCACCCACAAACTAGTGGTAAAGTGGAGATCTCAAATCGAGAGATAAAGGTAATTTTGGCAAAAATGGTTAAAGCTAGCAGAAAGGATTGGTCTCAAAAGCTCGATGATGCCTTGTGGTCTTATTGAATGGTATTCAAGACACCTATTAGGAAATCTCCATATCAGCTGGTGTACGGCAAAGAATACCAGTTGCCGATTGAGTTGGAGCATAAAGAATTATGGGTGCTCACGAGGTTGAATCTAAATTAGAAGGAAGTAGCAGAGCTAAGACTGGGGTAGCTAAATGAGATGGATGAATTTCATCTCTGGTCATATGAGAGAGCAGACCTGTACAAAGAAACAATGAAGAAATACCATGATCAAAGGATCGAAAAGCGGGATTTTCAAATAGGCGATTGGGTGTTACTCTTAAACTCCAGACTAAAGCTCTTCCCAGGTAAACTCAAGTCTAAGTGTTCTGGCCTATTAAAGTTACACAGGTCTACTCATTTGGAGTAGTTAAACTAGAAAATAAAGATGGAAAGATCTTCAAAGTAAATGGGCATTGAGTCAAGCTATACATCAGTCCAATGGACTTGGTGAAATTCTTAGGGACAGTTTATCTCGATGAAGTCTAAGTAATCAAGTTAACTGAATCATGCCACAATATTAAATCAAACACTAGTAGGAGGAAACCAACAATATGGTGTTGTAATTATAGATAGAAGTATTTTTTTTTGTATAATTTGATGTGTTTGTTGAAGTATGCAGGGATAAAATACAGGAAAATAGAATCTGAACAAGTTGAGGGGGTTGATGGAAATATTGACAAACCGTCAGAGGTCTAACGGGCCATTGAGTAAGCCATCAACAGGAATCCAAAAACCTAAGGTACAAGAAAGAGACTAACGGGCATATTGACAGACCATCAATAGCTTGATGGGCCATCACACTAACCGTCAACTTGAGGTAGAAGTTTGATTCTCTGGTAAGGCTTAACAGACAAACCGACGGATCGTCAGTCACCTAACGAACCATTAGGTTTCCCATCAGATAAACGCTAAGTTTTAAAAGCACGAGTCAGGTCACCAAAGGTATATTCAGTTATTTTTATCTGACCCAAAATGTTTTTAATGGATAATAGGAGACAATTATACATATGTTCCCACTTCTTTAACTCCCAAAATCGTTTAAATTCCTGTACATTCATTGTGGGGATCAAATACATCCCATCTTAGGACTCTTCACCTCCCCCCTTCTTTTATTTAAACTACCATCTTTTTTTTGTTATTCTCATCAGAATCAAAGTTAAATCTCTCACTAATAAAAAACTAAATAGTGTAGTTTGGTCTAAGTTTTGCAAGTTCAGAGTAATGAAGAGTACTTCAAGGACAAGTTATGATCGAAACTCTCCTTTTATTTTTTGATTGATGAATGTGAATAGTGTGAGTTTGATAATGTTTGAAAGAACTTATTTTTGTTGCTTTTATGCTTCTAGTTAAATCAAACTCTGGTAAATTCTATTTTGGGTGAAGTCTGAGTAACCTATGGCCCAAAAATGGTGAAACTAGTGTTTTAATGTTGAATTTATGTCATGATTATTGTACCTAGTGAATTCATGCACACCAGATGTTCGATAGTTTGCAAAAATAAAAAACTTATGTTGAATAGTACGGTTAACGGCCAAACTGACGACCGTCAAACACTTAACGAACCATCAATAAGGCCATTGCCACATTGAGCAAATAATGGCTTTCTAGTATAGCCTCAACGGACACTTTTATGGACTGTCAGATCTCTGACGGACCGTCACTTTGACTGTCATAAGGTTTATGAAAAAAGGCTTCTCCAGTTAAGTTGCGACGATAATCTTGATGGACCATCAACAACTTGATGAATCGTTAGATTAGCCGTCAAATCACATCATTGATTTAATACCTTTTGATTTTGATAAGAAATTGATGATTTGTTCCATGTTCTGGCAAAATATGAAGGAAACTACCCCCACATAGAGTTAATGACTGATCCCAACAGGCAAGGGGTAGAGGTGAACCGATATGTAGTAAAGAAGTACCTACCTTCAATGCTCCACAGCGTGATAGAGTGACTCAGGAACTTTCCTATACCGAGGAGGAGAGCGAGAGCAGTAGCAGCACTACTTCAAACTCTGATGAGGAAGTGGTTAAAACTTTAAACCCCAATCAAGTTGAGGCGTCGGAGACTGAGGACGCTAATGTGATTAAGAGTAAGGACCCTTAGTTTTGAGAATGTACTCGATGGAATATTGAGGGGACATCAAAGCATTTGTTTGATGGCCTTGAACAAACAACTAACATAGCAATCAAGCAACCATCTCAGAAGAATATCAGATTATGACCGCCGAGCTTCACAAATATCCAGAGCTTAAGAGAAGATTCATTGAATATGAATAAGCTTGGTTAAGCAAGCCAACCAGTACGTACTATCCTAATCTTGTTTGGGATTTTTTTATAGCTATTTTGCTTTTCTAGAGAAGGAATGTCCCAAAGGTATGAAGCTCAATGATATGGGGAATCAGCCCAAAGATCCTGTGCATGGGGTGAACATCGACATTTCAGAATGCACTCTTAACAGAGTAATTTTTGGTCTTGAGTATGAGGAACCTACTATAATTCAAGAGCCATAGCATCATATGTTCACAGTAAAAGAACAAAGGCCTTAGCTAACCCAACTTATGGCAGATGAGGGTAATCCATCTTGGCTACACGACCCTAAGGAGTGTATAGATAAATTGTCCCTAAGTTTTAGGGAAAAGTTTTTGTAGGCGATTGTGAAGTTATGGTTGATGACAATTGGCAGAGATGAGAACTTGGAGATTTAGAGTGCAGTATTGGTTGAAGGGTTGAAGATTGACTTCGGCCATATTATTGCTGACGAGTTATTGGTCTTTTTTGGCGATATTGGTCTTTTTTTGTATATCTACTATGTAATTACTCTTACACTATTATTGTAGTTGTATTTTTACTCTTTAGGATCTATACATATTGAGTCTCCATTTGGGAACCTTTTTGTATGTAGATGGAAGAATTGCTTATAATTTCCTCTTTATGTATTGTTTTATACTTTTCTTTGTTGGCCGATGATGCCTACCGAGTACAAATAAACCGTACATGCTCCTACTTTTCATACTTTTTTGGTCAAGATTTAGGTTTAGTTATGATCCGCGGGGACTGAGTTCATACTTGTCACAACCCAAAAACCAAGTGTCATGATGACACTTGTCGCGACAAGCCTTGACAAGTAAGCCTACCTTCCGAACTGAAATAAATTGAGAAATATTATCAAAACCCATGGCAAGACTCTTCGTGCGGAGTCGAACCATATTCTTATATAGTAAAAACGTAAATACATATTCAATGATACCAACACAAATTCCAAAACTAGGTGTCACAGTGTAATAACATAACTAGTACAACTCAAGATAAAAAAAAAATAAGGTATCAAAACAAGAACAACTTTGTCTATACATAAAAATAAAGACATAGTCTACATAAGAAAAGGTAGTATTCAACTCCGAACACATGAAACCAACTGCTACCCCAAAAAGCTCCAAATGTTGCCTGAATCAACCATTGTAATGTGCACTCAAACCTGGATCTGCACCGACAGGGCACAGTAAGGGTGAGTATGGTCCACTTGTACTTAGTAGATATCATTGAATGATAGAGAAAAGTAGAAAATAAAGCATAAAAATTATACACTAAGGACACGTCACCTCAAATCGAAAAATAACCAAAATGATAGCCCACACCATCTCCACTAACAGTTCTATAATATTCACGTACATCATGGTAATACTAGAGAGAAATACAATTAAACATATATTAAACATACGATTATGAAGGAAGAAATACACATAGACAAGTATCACATCAATGAAAATAATACATCATAATAATGTGCAAACTAAATACAAATGGAATGGAGATGATGGAGATGATGATGATGATGATGACCGAGGTTGTTGCATAACCTCCGTATGCACCGACAACGCTAAAGTTTCCTAACGTAGGACCCTTAGGGGATTCATCAACTAGTATACAACTAACACCTAATACTAATATACAAAATCCTCTCCAACACATACATCAGAAGAGTGTTTTAAAGTTGTCACATTTTTTATATAAAAAAAGCCAGTGTTTCAAAAAATTTCATGGTGGTACCAGTGTTTCTTGCAATAGTATGATATGAGAATGTAATGCTCACAACTAGCCAGAAGGAGAATTTCTATATCCAACAAATATACAAACCAAGCAACCCGAAATCCACTCATTTATCCGACCATCCATGAATCCAACATAATCCATATATCAATAAAAGATAATACATTAAAAAGTAACCATTGATACAACATTAGGATTTTTCATCAAAAAAGATTACAACTAATTTCCACACACACCCAGGGCCAATAATATCATATAGGACCTCATACGGTCACACAAAGCAAATAATGTTCCAGAACCACAAAATAACATCAATATATAGGATCCCACAAGGGCACAACACAATAATATAGCCATTTTCATGATTAGTTACCAAATATTTACATATATTAACTACCCAACCCAGTCTAAAAAAAGTTCAGCTACAACATACCTCAAATGTAAAAAGAAGGTTCAACGGCCTTCAATCCAAAACCTTGGTCTAACGAACGGAATCAGAATTAACAACGACATAGAAATATAAAATCTATGCTTAAAAAATACGATGATACCCATATTGCATAATTTTGAGACGGGGTCTAAACGGACCCCCAAAATTAGTTTCAAAAAAAGAAGGGCAAAAACATAATTTTATTTTTGAAACTTGTTCTATATACTCTTATGAGACTACAACTTGAAACCCATACAAAAAGGGTAAAAATGAGGTCCAAATCGATGAAAAAGTGTTTTTAAGCTTTACCATCAAAAACTTCTATCACATCCAACCACAGGGCCTTGTCGTGATGGGAATCTCGAGTCCACTGATGATCGAAGACCACCCCTTTACCTATTGAAGAACATAACATGCCTAACAATGGCTGAATTCTAAATATGTAACATGATAGAGAGTAATAATTTCAAGGACATCAAAGACTGTCAACATCAATACCCAATCCAAAGTAATATCCATAAACTCTCTACTAATTCAAAAATAATCTAAGTCAGGACATACCCCAAATGATAGTCAAATAGAGGCAAAAGAATAGTGTATGAAAATAAGAAACTAAAACATTAAATAAGTACTTCCAAAGTATGAAAATTCACCACTTCAATCTGACTCATGATCTATCTCATGATCACCTATTCACTATGATGGAAAAGTAGTAGTATTTTGGGTTCCTGCATCGTGCGGGGATACAATGTTCGGAGATAATTAACAGGTTGAGCACTAGAATGTAACTTAGGGATAAGGGATATTGTAATACCATGACGAATAATCCAAAATTAGTCTAAAATCCAAATGTACACAAGCATATGCATATACATATATATAATACGTCGGGTAGGGAACAAGGCTTAATATGCAATTTGAAGATCTTAACTTGGATTGTGTTGTTTGTTGATGATAGGTGTATTTACACGCCTAAAGTACTATAATTGACCCATATTTTAGCTAAGTTTTGAGGAAAAAATATATAATTCATGTACTTTTAGTCCTTTTTCCTGTAAGTGAGCTAACAAACGTGATTAACAAGTTTTCAGGTATAAATGATGCAGATTTCAGCATATTATGGATAACTTGACGCCCAAGGAAGCTTCACGAAAGAAGGAAGGGAAAGCTTGGACGCCAAGGACCAAAAGTGACGCATGGAATATCTGTCCTGGGCAAAAACAACATTTCCAAAGACTTTGGGGATCAGCAGTAACTTAGTAGGATTTGGATAAGGATGCAGTAACCTAGTAGGATTAGGATAAGTACGCAGTAGCCTAGTAGGAATAGGATATGGGTGTTATAAATACCCTATGTTTCTGAAGTTTTTATTATCATCTCTCTCCATACATACAATCAATTTGGGAGTTCCGAAAACAATTCTCTTTCAATTAATTACTTTCTCTTCATCTATTCAATTCTTAATTTCCACAATAAGAGAACCGCTATTCTAAAAGGGAATTCACGCCTAACGCCATACCAAACCCTACTACACGTGAGATCTTTATTTTGGTATAATGATAAAGTCTATTGTGATTTCCGTTGCACTCATGAATAGCTAAACTTCTCTGTTGGGGTTATGGAAGCCTTATGAGATACTATCTATTGCTATGAGTTTGTGAATTCGTGACACGTATGCTGCTTATATAATTATTCTCTTCATCTTAATGCAAATTCTTGTGGTTGAAAACGCATAGAATACGCCAGTATAGCATTAACTTGTTCGAAAGAAAAGTTATATGTCTGGAAAAGAGATAATGTCAAGGTAATAGGGCACCAACCCCTGTTAAAAAGTTAGTGCCGTAACTGAATTAACCTCTTGGAGAATTTGTACCGTTAGACACGCTTTAAGATCGAAAGAGTTAAAGTGAAATAATCCTTGATGGTCGAAAGACGCCTGGATTTACCATAGAATACAATTCTCTATAAGCACATGCATGTCTGAATTCCGCATAACTCATAGCCAATAGAGACGTATAACTTATAAGGTGGACATAACCCCAACTCTCAATTCTCATTGGTTAAACATCTTACTGAACATTCTTTCCTTTTTACTTTTCTATTTTCCGTTTTTACTCTACTATTTTGTTACATTATTGCACGCTACAAAATACCCCCTTTTACGAGACTTGCACCAAAAGTCTAATAATCTTTGCTTACTTAGTGACCGGCTATTCTCTGTGGGATCGATACCCAACCCAGTTGGGTTATATATTTGACAACGACCGCTTACACTCTTACGAGAGCTGTAGTTTGAGCGTTATCAAATTTTGGCGCCGTTGCCGGGGAATATAGTTGTCAACTAAGTTTGTGATAGTTACTAGACCCTTTGGTCAAAGATTCTCGTATTTTACTTTTAGTTGTTGTTTTTGTTTTATTCAGGTTTTGTTCAGTGCATGCCAAATACTCGAAGTTCTGGTCAACCATTATTACCCATAAACCCTGAACCACAACTTATTGGCAGAATGGATGCACAACGTGACATTGACAGAAGGGCGGCTCAACAGGAGCAGGCTAGACTAGCTGCACTGGCAGCTGCTCAAGTGCATCAACAGAATATTGATAACCCAGGTCGGCTAACAAATCCTGATGATGAGGACCTGGGTGATGAGGAGCTACTGAATCCTAGGCGTACTGATGAAGTGGCGGCACCTATGCATAGGAGAGATCGTCAAGCTAGAATGAGACCTGACCGCCAAGCTGTGCAGGATCATTTTGATAATAATGACGATCTGGATGGAGCTGGTGCTACAAGAGCTATTATTCCTCCGCCCTTGGCACCTGGAGCAAAGTTCAATATCACCAGCACCATGATTCAACTATTGCAGCTCAAAGGTTTATTTGGTGGACTCGCAGGAGATGATCCGAATATGCATCTGATCAACTTTATTTCAACATGCAAGTCGTTTGATAATCCAGGAGTTGGGCAGAATGCAATTCAGCTGCGCTTATTTCCATTGTCTCTGTCTGGGGAGGCAACTCTATGGTTAAATGGGCTAACTCCTGATTCTATTACTAATTGGAGGCAACTGAAAGACGCTTTCCTAGAAAGATTCCTTCCGCCATCCAAGAGAGCCCAATTACGAGATGAGATCAATAACTTTCGATAGCTTCCAACTGAATCTCTCCACGAAACATGAGAAAGGTTCAAGAAGAAGCTTATGCGGTGCCCAAATCATCAGATGACCAACATCCACTTGATGGAGATATTATACAGGGCTTTGAACTCAGTAACTAAGCCAGTGGTTGATAATGCTGCAGGTGGGTCATTCATGGACCTTACTTTTCTCGAGGCAAGTGAGATGCTAGATCGTATGACAAAGCAGAGTAGAGCTTGGCATACCAGGGATTCTGAGGTAGCAAGCTCTACCGTATCTGTTGGCATGACTGCAGAGCAGAGGCGTAGACAAGAGGAACGCGATCAAGATATGGCGCACATAAAAACACAGATGGATCTTCTTACAAAGCATCTATTATTAGGGAAGACCAAAAAAGTCAAAGAAGTTGTGTCACAGGGAAGAGATGAGTCAGATTCTGAGGGGGAAGCAAATTACTTGAATAATCAGCGGGGTTTCCGAGGCAATGCCCAAGGAAACCAAGGTCGGAACTATTATGATAAAGCTGGATACAAGGACCGCGATCAAGGTGGTTGGAAGAATAAGACTGACAAGAGTGGTTTGTATGTTCCTCCCGGAAACCGTGAGGCTGTGGCGTCTGGCTCTGGGAAGATATCTATGGAAGATATGATGGCAAAGCTGCTGAAAGGAGTAGAGGCAACTAATACGGGAGTGAATGAGGTGAAGAACAATTTGTCTTCAATAAATCAGTTGGTTGACTCGCATTCTACTGCAATAAAGCAACTAGAGCAGCAATTGAGTCAACTTTCAGCGGCATTAAATCAAAGAAAAGATGGAACACTACCTAGCGACACAGTACAAAATCCCCCATTTTATGAGACTTGCACCAAAAGTCTAATAATCTTTGCTTACTTAGTGACCGGCTATTCTCTGTGGGATCGATACCCAACCCAGTTAGGTTATATATTTGACAATGACCGCTTACACTCTTACGAGAGCTGTAGTTTGAGCGTTATCAAATTTTAGCGCCGTTACCAAGGAATGACGGATCATGTATGGCTATTACTACCCGGAGTGGTAAAGTGTTAGAAAATCCCTCCAAAAGAAAGTAGGTAATTGATGATATGGTGGATAATGAGATCATTGCAGAACCAAAAGATGCCGAAGCAGCTGATGAGGATATTCGTGACGTCACCTCTCGACGTCCACAGCCTGAAAAGATCGCCGAACTGAAGCAAGATAAAAAGAAAGCGGTGGAGAAAACTATTCCCCTTCCACCACCACCTTTTCCTCAGAGATTGAAGAAGAAAGCTGACGATACAAGGTTCAGCAAATTCATGACTATGTTAAAACAGCTGACCATTAATGTTCCGTTGGTGGAAGCACTTGAACAAATGCCTGGGTATGCGAAATTCATGAAGGATCTTTTGACAAAGAAGCGGGCAGAAAGCTATGAGTTGACAGATACTGTTCATCATTGCAGTGCAATTTCCACCCGATCACTAGTTCAGAAGAAGGCCGACCCCGGTGCTTTCACTATTCCTTGCACTGTTGGATCTTTGAATTTTTCCAAGGCATTATGTGATTTAGGAGCCAGCATAAATTTGATGCCATTATCTATTTACAAAAATTTGGGGTTGGGTGATCCTACTCCAACCAACATGAGGCTCGTAATGGCGGATAGGTCGGTAAAACGACCTGTTGGTATTCTATGTGATGTATTGGTGAAGGTTTCTTCATTCATCTTTCCAGCAGACTTCGTTATTTTGGATTGTGAGGCAGACTCAGAAGTTCCCATAATCTTGGGGCGCCCTTTCCTTGCAACAGGAAGTGTGCTTATTGATTTAAGAGCTAATGAGCTTTTATTCCGAATAAATGACGAAGTAGTCCACTTTGATGTGTGCAAATCAATGAAGCACCCCAAAGAGCTGAACGTATTCTCGGTAGAGGATGTTTATGTTGATGATGATAAAGAATTATCTGAAGAGGAGAAGATTATTGACGACCCATTGGCGGTTGTGCTCATGAATTTTGAGCACAAGGATGCTGAAAACTATGAAGAAACTATTGGTGCTCTAACAGGATTTGGGTCATATCCTCATGCTCCCAAGAAGCTGGACCTTGATCTCAAAAATCAACCCACACCACCAGCTAAACCATCTATTGAAGATCCACCCACGTTAGAGTTGAAAGAGTTGCCTAGTCATTTAAAGTATGCATTCTTAGGAAGCGGAAGCACACTCCCAGTCATTGTGGCAGCAGATTTGGGTGAGAAACAAGTTGCAGCTCTCATTGCTATTTTACGAAAGTATATAAGAGCCATTGGTTGGACCATCGCTGACATCATTGGTATTCCACCTGGGATTTGTACACACAAGATTCAACTTGAAGAAAATTGCACACCCACTATTGAGCATCAAAGGCGTCTCAATCCACCTATGCAAGAAGTGGTGAAGAAAGAAATTATTAAGTGGTTAGATGCAGGGGTTGTGTATCCAATATCTGACAGTACATGGGTGAGCCCGGTACAATGTGTTCCCAAGAAAGGAGGCATGACGGTAGTTGCGAATGAAAAGAATAAGCTTATTCCACTCAGACCTGTTACAGGATGGAGAGTATGCATGGACTACCGAAATCTAAATTCATGGACGCTTAAGGATCACTTCCCAATGCCATTCATGGACCAAATGCTCGATCGATTAGCGGGGAAAGGATGGTTCTATTTCTTAGATGGTTATTCCAGCTATAATCAGATTTGTATTGCCCCCGAAGACCAAGAGAAGACAACGTTCACATGCCCATATGGTACGTTTGCCTTCAAACGCATGCCATTCGGGCTATGTAATGCACCAGCCACTTTTCAGCGTTGTATGATGTCCATTTTTTCTGATATGGCTGAAGACACCTTGGAGGTGTTCATGGATGATTTTTCAGTTGTGGGTGAGTCGTTTGAATCATTCTTGGCAAACCTAAGTATGGCGTTACAAAGATGTGTTGAATTCAACCTAGTGCTGAACTGGGAGAAGTGCCACTTTATGGTTAAAGAAGGTATTGTTCTTGGGTATAAAATCTCTGAAAGAGGAATTGAGGTTGATTGAGCTAAAATTGAAGTTATCGAGAAGCTACCACCCCCAATTTCAGTAAAGGGAGTTCGTAGTTTCCTCGGTCACGCAGGTTTCTATCGGCGGTTTATCAAAGACTTCTCCAAAATTGCTAGTCCATTATGAAAACTTTTGGAGAAAGATGCAAGGTTTGACTTCAATGAAGACTGTTTGAAGGCATTCGAATGCCTCAGAGGGAAGCTAATTGAAGCTCCTATCATTGTAACACCAAATTGGTCTCTACCATTTGAAGTCATGTGTGATGCTAGCGGGGTAGCTTTGGGTGCTGTACTTGGCCAGAGAAGGGAAAAGTTATTCCACCTAATCTACTACACAATCAAGGTCCTGAACAAAGCCCAGAAGAACTATACTGTCACAGAACAAGAGCTTCTAGCGGTTGTGTATGCTTTTGAAAAGTTCCATGCTTATTTGTTGGGAACCAAAGTGGTAGTTCATACTGATCATGCAGCTCTGAGATATCTAATGACAAAGAAGGATGCGAAACCAAGGCTAATTCGATGGGTATTGTTGCTGCAAGAATTTGATTTTGAGGTAAAAGATAGAAGAGGTTGCGAGAACCAAGTGGCTGATCATCTATCTAGACTCGAGAACGAGCATATAGCGCAACCTGATCTTGAGATTGATGACGCATTCCCTGACGAAGAGATCTTAGCAACAATAATGGAAGAGTTACCATGGTATGCAGACTTTGCGAATTTTGTGGTGAGTAATGTGATGCCTGCAAATCTATCTTTCCATCAAAAGAGAAAGTTCATGCATGATGTAAAACACTACTTTTGGGATGAGCCATATTTGTTTCGATGATGTGCGGATGGTGTTATCAGGCGATGCATATCCCATGTAGAGGTGTCGAATATATTGGAGGCATGTCACACTTCCCAAGTTGGGGGACATCACGCAAGTAATCGTACAGAAAGGAAGGTATTGCAAAGTGGATACTATTGACCTTCGATATTTAGAGATGCCTACGAATTTGTGAGAAGATGCGACCAATGTCAGAGACAAGGCGCAATTTCGAAACACCATGAGATGCCCATGACGAAAATGCTTGAAGTTGAGCTATTTGATGTATGGGGTATTGATTTCATGGGCCCATTTGTAAATTTGTTTGGAATGAAATACATCCTAGTCACTGTAGATTATGTTTCAAAATGGGTCGAAGCAGTAGCATTGGCCGACAATGAAGGAAAGCGTGTTGTAGCATTCTTGAAGAGAAATATCTTCTCTCGCTTTGGAGTACCACGTACTATCATAAGCGATGGAGGATCTCACTTTTGCAACAAGCTATTCAAATCCGTATTGGCCAAATATGGTGTCAAGCAACATAAGGTAGCCACACCTTATCACCCACAAACTAGTGGACAGGTAGAGGTTTCCAATCGAGAGATCAAGAAAATCCTTGCTAAGACTGTAAATGCTAATAGGAAGGATTGGTCTCGGAAGCTGGACAATGCACTATGGGTTTATAGGACTGCATTCAAAACTCCAATTGGCATGTCCCCGTACCAACTAGTTTATGGGAAGGCTTGTCACTTGCCCATTGAGCTCGAGCATAAAGCATTGTGGGCGTTAAAGCAACTTAATTTGAATTGGGATGATGCCATGAATCTGAGATTGGAGCAGCTGAATGAGATGGATGAATTCCGTCTACATGCATATGAAAGATCAGACCTCTACAAGGAACGGATGAAAAAGTATCATGATCAGCGGATTGTTCAACGAAACTTTCAAAAGGATGATATGGTACTTCTTTTCAATTCCAGACTGAAGCTATTCCCAGGTAAGTTAAAGTCCAAATGGTCTGGTCCGTACAAAATTAACCAAGTCTACTCGTCTGGAGTACTTGAGCTAGAAGACAATAATGGTATTGTATTTAAGGTGAATGGCCAACGAGTAAAACCATATCTCGGTCCTCTTGACTCAATAAACTATATGGCCACCATCTACCTCGACGAAGTCTAAGTACTTGAGGTAACTATGTCGTGCCGCAACAATAAATCAAGCGCTAGATGGGAGGCAACCCATCGTTTTTCATTCTTTCTTTCGTTCTACTAAGTGTTTGTTTTTGTTAAATAAAAATCCAAAAAGAAGAGTCGTTCCACGACCAAAACTAAGGCGCTTTATGGGAGGCATCCCATCATTCTAATCGTTTTTGTTGATTTTGAGTAAGTGTAGGTGCAAGAGGTGTAAAGGAGGAGATTGAGTTCAAATCTTGATTTGGAAGAATTGCATGTTCAAGGTGGTAAGTTAGGATTGAAGAAGCAAAAGGCTATGGGTTGGGCATTGCCTATGAAAATATAGTCAAAGAACAAGGCAAGGCCTATGTAAAGCTAGGCCACGAACAAGGCAAGGCCTATACTATGGCCTAAGCTCTCGGAATCTAGTGTGCCATAGCATAGGAGCCGCCCATGCCTAAGTGTGCCATAACATAGGCGCCGCCTATGCAAAAGCATTTTGTCTCTGAATCTCATGTGCCATGGCATAGGCGCCGCCTATGCCTAACAATGCCATGGCATAGGCGCCGCCTATGCTCAACAATGCTTTGCAAAAAGCGCCGCCTATGCCAAGCATAGGCAAAGCAAAAGGCGCCGCCTATGGTCACTTTTGGTCTCCAAATCCGATTTTAAATGGGTCAAAACCCGACCCAAGCTTGCCCTATAAATAAGACACTTAGTCTTAGACCAAAAATACATTGCAAACCTAAGAAAAGCGCCGCCTACCTCTCCAAATTCTCTCAAAATTTTTCCTTTTGCTCTTTTACTTCACAAGAACATCTTCCAAAGGCATCAACCAAGTAAGTACTTCTTTGTTCTTCTGTTATATTCCGTAAGTACTACAAAACTACGCCTACAATAAATTGTTAGATCTTGAAGTAGTGTTGGTGATTTGAATGTGGTTGATTTGTTGTGATACTACTAAGTGAGTGAAAGAATACGTAAGGATGATTTTAACTTGTTTCAAACTTGTCTTTGATTTTCATACACTGTCATACTCTTACGGAATTGACATGGGCACGAAAATTGCATAATCTTGTAAATAGAAAGCTTACATTTTGGAATGACTTGTTCATCGAGATGAGAATCATGGTTAAACTACCAACTTGTGAGGTTGTGATTATTTCTAGATGTTAAAATTTGATTCAATCTCTATGTAGTTGTCTTGATCAAAAGATGTATCAACCAAGAAAGTATTGCCAAGATTTTTTTGGAAGTATGACTACACTGATTATATTGTTGGAATATAGCGCCTAAAACGTATATCGATGAAGTCTGAGTAATCGACATCTTTCACTTCACTAGTCTGTACCAACAAACTAAGTGTGGGGTGGTGCCACTACTGCTTGTTCATTGATTGTATCCACCGAGATGAAGCTAACATGAATATTATTTTAATCTCAGGTACAATGGCACCAAAAGCAAGGCAAGGAAGGGATAAAGCAACCACTTCACAAAAAGGCCAGAAAAGGGGACGAAAAGAGCAAGGCGAATCCTCCTCGCTGAAAATACCTCGCCGCATGTTTAGAATTAAATGGGTCTTAGAGGAGAAAGGAAATGAGTGGTATAGGAACAATAAAGAGAAGAAATATGTTCACGTGGAGTTGATACACAAGGAGAGCCTAACAAAGAAAGAACCTCGCATGTTGGCTAAGATAATGGCGTTACATCTTGATTTCATCTTCCGAGATATGGGAGAGTGTAATCTCGATTTAACATGAGAATTCTATGCCAACTGGTCACCGAAAACTACAGGGAGTGAAGTCAAGATTCGGGGCCAAGTTCTGCAACTAAATGTGGAGTTCTTCAACTCCTTTCTAGGCTTTCCATATGTGGATCCATCACCACTCAAGGAGCTTTATCGCATACCTCCATACAGGGCAATCAGACACACACTATGCAAAACAAGATCAATGGCACGGTGGAGTCGTCACAAGGATACCGGTCGGCACAATACCTTCCCGTATGCCTCCTTGAACAGAGAAGCTAGGATATGGCTGTGAATATTCAACTCTTGCCTCATTCCAGGGACACAGTACATAAAGATAACACGAGATAGAGTGTGCCTGGTGTACGCATTGATGACGAATGCCCCTATAAACATTGGGGCAATTATTCGATCTACAATGCGGAAAGCTAGGCTACACAAGAGGTCCCACTTCAGCTTTGGCAACCTGTTGACTGCAATATTGAGGAAGGAAGACATTGAAGAGAAACCGGCTGATCATAATCTTCCACACAACCCGCAGAAGGTTGACCTCACAAAGGTTAAAGATGCTGAATCCATGCATGGCGTCAACCTAACCACTGCAGAAAGTCATGCTCGCGACGAAAGCTTCTCCCGCCATTTATATGGCATGATGAAGTTTACCATGATGAGCGGGGGTCGTGTTCCAACTGCTGCAGAGCTCCAACAGTTGGATTATGACAACCCAATGAATGAGCATGCGAGGGCGATGTGTGGAGTAGGTGTATATTTTGAGGAACCTCTTGATGACGACATGCCAACCGATGATGATCGACGAATGCCAGACGCCGACATGGAAGAGAACTCTGATGACGATGACTCTGATGAGGATTCCGATACAGGGGGTATGACCCCAGACATAGAGGATGAGTCTGACTAATCAGGTTCTTCTTATTTATTTTTCACTGAGGGCAGTGTGTCCCGTCTAAGTATGGGGTGCTGGTATTTGTATGCTATACTTCTTTGTCTGCATTTGCATTTATTCTAGTTCTTGTTTGTTTTAATTAGTCGTAATTAGTTAGTCTAAATTTTAAAGTTATTAGATTTTGATGCATGAAATTGTTCTGATAGGCGGCATGGTGTTATGACAAGAGGTTGTGCTAGAATCATTACTATTGAGACATTTAGGCTCTAAGTGTGACTCACTGTGTGATAATTGTGTGGTTTAATTCATTCATCTGTTAGGGTCAAGAGTCTATAATACTCCCAATAAAGTTGACCATGTGCCTTGTGTGTGTGAGATAATAGTATATTCTATGTTTGTGACTGATGCTAGAACTTGCCTGGTGTGTGTGTAAAGCGAAATAAAGAGTGTGAGTTTAGGAGATGATTTAGGCATTTCTTTGGCAACCTGTGATTGTTTACCTTCTGTTTACCTACCCGTGGACATTATCCTAGTCAACCCTTTTGAGCCTTTAAGCCATTTTCTTTGACAGCCTCATATGTAAGCCTAATCCATTTTTTTCAAGACAATAATTTGATCCAAATTCCTAAGTGCTTTAAGTTGTGAAGTCATGTGACAAAACAAGAGGAAATTGGGTGAGAGTGATGCCTTAGAGTGTATTGGTACTTGAATTTGTTATGAAAAAGAGTGGCTATCATAGAGGTGTGTTATAAAAAAAAAGAAAAAAAAAGAAAAGAAAACAAAAAGAAATAGAAAAACAAAATGATAAATTGTGTTTATGATTAAATAAAAAGATAGTCATGCTTGAATGGCAAAATAGGTGAAAAGGGGTGATAGATGAAAGAAAGGTAGCAGGGTTGATTAAAAGAGAGTGTTAATGGCATAATGTGATGTATTAAAGCGCTTAGGAACATAGTCACTATTTCTGGCCAAAATAGTCCTACCCGTCCCTTAGCCTACATTACAACCTGTAAAGACCTATTTGATCCTAAGCTTAACATTCTTATATTAGTAGAGCATTACACTAAGGGCAAGCCTATGGTCATCAGTTACAACATATGAATTCTTTGTGAGAGTGAGAGCAAGGATAATCTTATACCCATGTTCTAAAAAATGCAATACTTGTGAGTGATTATGGGTAATATCTTATGTGAGACACACATGGTTGATGAGTTTTGGGTAGTCTTGTATGATTCTTTGTGCCTTAACTTTTGGATATGAATTAACCATCATCACGAGTCTATGTTGGAGGCTGAATTGTTTCTAGAAGTGATTAGAAAACTACTCTTTGTTAATGATTGTCGTGCCTGTCTTGACGAATATTTTGTGTTGTTGCTGTGAAACCCTAAGTAGATGTTTAGATGGACATGATATTTTGTTCGAGGAAGAACAAAGCTTTAAGTGTAGAGTGTTGATGATAGGCGTATTTACACGCCTAAAGTACTATAATTGACCCATATTTTAGCTATGTTTTGAGGACAAAATATATAATTCATGCACTTTTAGTCCTTTTTCCTGTAAGTGAGCTAACAAACGTGATTAGCAAGTTTTCAGGTATAAATGATGCAGATTTCAGCATATTATGGATAACTTGACGCCCAAGGAAGATTCACGAAAGAAGGAAGGGAAAGCTTGGACGCCAAGGACCAAAAGTGACGCATGGAATATCTATCCCGGGCAAAAACAGCATTTCCAAAGACTTTGGGGATCAGCAGTAACTTAGTAGGATTTGGATAAGGATGCAGTAACCTAGTAGGATTAGGATAAGTACGCAGTAGCCTAGTAGGAATAGGATATGGGTGTTATAAATACCCTATGTTTCTGAAGTTTTTATTATCATCTCTCTCCATTCATAGAATCAATTTGGGAGTTCCGAAAACAATTCTCTTTAAATTAATTACTTTCTCTTCATCTATTCAATTCTTAATTTCCACAATAAGAGAACCGCTATTCTAAAAGGGAATTCACGCCTAACGCCATACCAAACCCTACTACACGTGAGATCTTTATTTTGGTATAATGATAAAGTCTATTGTGATTTCCGTTGCACTCATGAATAGCTAAACTTCTCTGTTGGGGTTATGGAAGCCTTATGAGATACTATCTATTGTTATGAGTTTATGAATTCGTGACACGTATTCTGCTTATATCATTATTCTCTTCATCTTAATGCAAATTCTTGTGGTTGAAAACGCATAGAATACGCCAGTATAGCACTAACTTGTTCGAAAGAAAAGTTATATGTCTAGAAAAGAGATAATGTCAAGGTAATAGGGCACCAACCCCTGTTAAAAAGTTAGTGCCGTAACTGGATTAACCTCTTGGAGAATTTGTATCGTTAGACACGCTTTAAGCTCGAAAGAGTTAAAGTGAAATAATCCTTGATGGTCGAAAGACGCCTGGATTTACCATAGAATACAATTCTCTATAAGCACATGCATGTCTGAATTCCGCATAACTCATAGCCAATAGAGACGTATAACTCATAAGGTGGACATAACCCTAACTCTCAATTCTCATTGGTTAAACATCTTACTGAACATTCTTTCCTTTTTACTTTGCTATTTTCCGTTTTTACTCTACTATTTTGTTACATTATTGCACGCTACAAAATCCCCCCTTTTACGAGACTTGCACCAAAAGTCTAATAATCTTTGCTTACTTAGTGACTGGCTATTCTCTGTGGGATCGATACCCAACCCAGTTGGGTTATATATTTGACAACGACCGCTTACACTCTTACGAGAGCTGTAGTTTGAGCGTTATCATTTGGCAGTCATAAAACTACCCACGGGCTATATGGGTCCAGTGTCTTCCCTTGGTCGGTCCCTAGTGCATGTTAGCCGCATGAACCATGGATATCATCGATAGTCTGGGAATCCTCGTATCATTAACCATGGATGATACAATTATATATATATATAGTCTGACATAAGTACACAACTATCAAGACCAACCCTCACATCGGCAAATGTCAGTTTTCAATATAAGTCATTCTAGACCCACACCTTCATGACTTAGCTAATTTACCCCTTTTAAGTCCAATTAAACATTTAACATAAAACCCAAACATTGTGTTAAGGAGTCAATCATTAAGGCTTCATTAAGTGGTATCGGCATACCGACGATAGTTTGCAAGCAATGTCATTAAGCCAACACTTTGGGGAATCCTTGTGCCCCATAATCTATTATTAAAAACAACTTGGGGAATTCCTTGTAACCTACAAGGTTTTCAAGACTATTATTATCCACTTGGGGGAATCCTTGTACCCCACAGGGTTTTCAAAACTATCCTTAACAATTTTTTCATTTATGTATTGGATTAGTTTCAAAGAAATAAGTCAAACAAATTTATATGTCACTTTCGAAAATTGATTATGCAAGTGGATTGGGGTTCTAATCAATTTCAATAAAAATATCCAATTATTTAGGGAATCCTTGTGCCCCTCATTACATTGTTCACAACTTTAGGGAATCCTTGTACCCCTAAATTTACTCACCATTACCATGCACCCCATTGAGTGTACAACATAAAAATTCAACGCATACTAAATTAATAGAAATTATGGGAAAAACATTCAAACAATTTGTATCCAAATCCCTCAACCCATAATTCAAAACACAACATTAAAACTATGCGAATAATAAACTAATTTCATGTCATTAAGAAAATTCTAGTGTAAGGATAGATATGTATTCCTTAATCACCAAGAACTTGAAGAAGAAGCCACCCTAAGAACCCTAGATGACCACTTCCCATGAAACCCTAGAATTATCTTTAATGGGGAATTTGAGTGAATGAAGAGAGTATTTGATATGTTAAAGTGTTGAAATAAGCCCTCCTTGCTGTTTTATGGACATGGGGTTCTAAGAGGGTAAGTAGGGAAATTACCAAAGTTCTCCTTATATAAAAATTGAAAAACTATTGCCCAATCGCTATGACTGACATTACGACTCCTAGTGTCACCCTACAACTCGTGAGGTCCATCTAATAGTCAAGATAGAACCACCTAGGCCATACACCATTTACCTTATGAAAGGCACATTACCCTCCTAATGAGCCTGTATGACATTGAGTCTAGTCGTAGTGACATAAAAAACATTGGGAAAGTACTCTAGTTGTCCATTTGGACTATACAACTTGTGACGAGTTCTAACGACTAATGAGGTATAAGTCATACCGAGATTAGAAAACTAGGAAAAAATACTTGAAATGCTACGGTTAGGGTCTCAAGACCCGTATAGAGATTTTATAGCTCGTACAGTAAATTCAAAACTTGAAATTTATCAGAGGCCAATACTTGGGGTATTTCATTCCCCCTCTTAGGATCAATAGTCCTCAAATTATAGGTCAAGGTATCCTATAGCGCGATTTAACATATAAACACACCCACTATCATCTTTAACTACGACAAAAAACAAAGATTTAAGAAAACACATACCTTAAGCATAATTATCTAGAATTGGGAACAAGAATGAATATGTGGACTCTGGCACAGATAAAGGTACAATACTCAAAACCAGAGAAACACCAGTAGCACCTAAAGAATAACCGTCCAAATAGGTTAAAAAGAAAACAAAAAACCCTTCTAAGAATGGGGCAGAAGAACTCAATAGGATTGAAGTAGGACCTGCATCCCCAACACGCTCAACCCAAGGCTTAGGTGAGAGTCCCTTAGAACTATTTCTAGATGGGGAAGATCCTCACGCCCAACCACTACCTCAAATCTATCAATTACTCAAAACTCACCCTCTAGACTTGACTCTCTCCTCGAATGAAGGCTCCGTATCTCTAACCTCAAGGAATCTAGTCACCATCATTTATGTAAAAAAGAGTAAAGTAAGACTTAGAACAAAAGTTGTGAAGGAAATTTGCACAATAATGAACAAAATATGGGAGTTTTCTTGAAGACATCGTATAGCCTCATAAATTAAATACGAAAATATATGTATCAATCTATAAGACTCTATTAGATATCCCATTCTTACACTGTTAAGACCAATGAACCTTAATACTCTTATATTAATTTATCATGACCCAAAAGCCAGGGGTCATGATGCCACTTGTTGTGGAAAGCCTTGACAAGTAAGCGTATCATCCAAAATGATATAAATTGAGATAAATGATATCAAAACCCACAAAAAGACTCAGAAGAATTGAGTCAAACCACACACATATAAAGTAAAGGAATAAATACATAATCAATGACACCAAATAAAATCCCAAAACTTGGTGTCACTGTGTAAGAACATAACTAGTATAATTCGAGATCAAAATACTTAAGTTATCCAAATGAGCATAACTCTGTCTTTTAATACAAATAAAGACATACTAAAAATAATGAAAGGTAGTAGTCAACTTTGGATGCACAAAAATCTTTAAATATCACCCAAAACAACCACCGTAAGTATACTCAAACCTAGATATGCTCCAAAATGGTATAGTAGGGGTAAGTACAATCCACTTATACTTATTAGGCATCATAGGCTGACTGGGCAAAGTAGAAAATAAAGCATACAAAATAAACACTAAGGGCACGCCACCTGCAACCAGAAAACTTCCAAAATGGTAGCCCACATCGTCTCTACTAATAGTTTTATAATATTCACATACATCATAGAAATATGAGAGTGAAATACAAGTAAATAGATATCATACATACAAATACAAAGGAACAAATACACATAGACAACTATCACATCAAGGAAAATAATTCATCACAGAAATGTACAAAGTAAATACGAATGAAAAAGAGTTGATGGTGGTAATGATGATTCCCGAGGTCATCACACAACCTCCATATAAACCTACAAAGTTAAAGCTTCCCGACATAGGCCCCATGGAGGGTTCATCAACCCCGTATATAACCAACATCCAATACCAATAGACACAACTCCTCTACAACACATACATTGATAAAGAGTTTTAAAGCTGTTACATTTTCTGTCAGAAAAAGTAGTGTTTCTATTATTTATAGTATTTCCATAGTTGTACCAATGTTTCATGAATAAATATGATATGAGGGTGTAATGAAAATAACCACTGAAGATGTGAATTTCCATATCCAACCAATATACAAACCAAGTGATCCAAAATCCACTCATTAATCTAACCATCCACGAAACCAACATAATCCATATACTGATAGAATGAAATATATTAAAAGTCACCATCGCTAAAAAATTAGACTTTTTCATCAAACCATATTACAACTAATTTCCATTAAAAGTCACCATTGCTCAAGAATAGATAGTTTTGTAGTTAGGCTCTAATGGTTTCTAAGATCAAGGTCCAACTTTATTGGGTTCTTGGTGTAAGATCTAAGTCCTGTTAAAGATGCAACAACTTCATCAAACTATTCAACTTTTGCACTTTAACAATTCCAAAAAACAACTACCAATGGATCATTCGCCATACTCACATGGACATAATTTGTGACCTCATCATCAATGGTATCAATCTTTAATACTACTTGTAAATCCATTGGTTTCTTCATGGACTTTCATACATTGAAAGAAACCTCATTACTTTTTAGGAAAAATTTAATCTTGTTGAACTCTACATCTACTAATGCTTTTCTTATGGATAAAAATGGCCTTCCAAGAATAATTGGAATTTCATGGTCCAAAGGACAATCAAGGATTACAAAGTCAGCAGGGAAGATGAACCGATCAACTTTAACTAGCACATCATGAAGTCATCCCATAGGTTTCTTAATGGACCAGTCAGTCAAGAGCAATGACATTGTGGTGGGTTGTGGTTTCCCCAATCCTAGTTTTTGAAATATTACATATGGTATTAAATTTACACTCACCCCGAGGTCATATAAGGCTTTAGGAAACTTAAACATTACTGGGGTCTTTCTTCTTTCTCACCATCGTGATTGACATAATGGCACTAAAATGATGTGTTATTTACATTTTCTCATCCTCCACAAGCCGCTTTTTAGAGACCAAATCCTTCATAAATTTGGTATACCCCAACATATCTTCAAGGCTTCTATTAAAGGATTGTTGATAGAAAGGTTGCTAAATTTATCATGAACTTTTTGAACTTAGCATTTTCCCATTTTTTCAACAACCGTTGAGGAAAAGGGGGTGGAATTGTGATAGGTGGGCATTGAGACAATTTGATATTCTTTTATCTTTGAATTTTCTAATCCACCCTTATTGGGCCTTGACTCATTATTATTCGATCTTTTCTCTTTATGTTTGTTTGCTCATCATTTTCTCTTTTCCCATAACTATCACCAGGTTCTATAACCTTGCCAATACCTTTTCCACACTGAGTGACAATCGCATTTGGTACCATACCACTCAGTGTTTCTTTATTTTGTCTTTCCATTAGGTGCACCGATATTTGATTCAATTTTTCCTCTAGTTTTTGGATAGTGGTTGAATGAGACTCAACCATTTCATGTAGCTTTAAGAAATCATTCCTTATTTCCTTCATTATCTTGTAGGTTCCCTCGACTCCAAGAAACATTCAAATTTAAATGTCTTCATTAATGCACACCTCCCTTTAATTGTTCCAACCCTGATTACCACATTGCCTTTGAGAAGCAACATGGAAAACCTTCGGATAATTCAACAACCATCTCCTCCCATCATCAAGTACATTTTCTTCCTCATCTTTGAATGCCTTGGTATCCTTTTAATCTATAAAATTGACTCCTTCAACGGAGGCTCCCAATAGATGTTTAGTAAGAAATTCAAGTTGTGGCATTACCTTGATCATGCTTGCCTAGCTTTCCTACTATTGGAATTTTTGATAGTGACACACAATGGATGAGGAGAGATCCCCCATATCCACCTCGACATCCTTCATCTGCCAACCACTATCAAAACTTGCCACTTTATCTAACACATTTTATCCTACCCCATACGATGATTTATCAAGGGATCCACCAGATGCATTGTCCACTATGGCTTTGTTGGTTTTGTCCAATGCCCAATAGAAGACTTAGAGAATCATCTTCTCTGGTATCTTATGGTTGGGGAATTTCAAGAGTTTCTTCCTAAATATTCTCCATGCTTCATACCAAGGCTCCCCACGAAATTAACAAAAGTTAATGATTTTATCCCAGAATTCTAACACCTTTTAAAGAGGAAAGTATTGGTTCAAGAAAGACTCTATAAGAGTGACCCACGAGGTGATTGACCTATCCTAAAGAGATCATAGACAAAATACTACCTCACCTATTAGAGAAAAGGGGAAGACGTGGAACTGGATTGATTCTTGCAAGATGTGTGCAATATCAAAGGGTCACAAACATTTGCAAAGTTCTTCAAATGCAAATTGGGGTCCTCGTGGTCTTGCCCCTAAATAGACCCTTTATTTGAAGCAATTGGATCATGACTATTGTGACATAAAATATGTCGTTTCCCCCAATAGAGGGAATTCAAATGTCACTAGCATACACCTCATTGCCAAGATAATCCATAGTTTCAACATGATTATATGATAGATTGTGGATGATTCACTCTTGGCTCGAGGTTATTCGAAAGAAGTAATGATATTCTACAAAGAAACAAAAACAACAAGCACAGTAAATCAAAATCGCTATGGGTATACCCAAAGCTACACTCAACACCGTACAAGTGAAAACTAAGTATTACTCCCGGATAATGGCTCTGTTTTATTAGGGCTCACCTATACCATAGATTTGATATTGGACGATCATTGTCAATAAAGCACAACTCATGTTGAGGTCGAATCCCTGAGAAGTGAGTCTAGTCCTCAAAATCTAAAGTTGTTGATAGTTTCTATATGTATACCCGTAGTGTAAACAAAGTAAAATGCATGAATTAAAATGGGGGAGGGGGGTTATTGGGAAAGTACTTCTACAAAAATGTATTAAATTTGATAAAGTAAAGGCAAAATTTTTATTGTTATTTCAATATGAGACAAGCCTTGAGATCATGTCTTCCTAGGGGGAAATAATGCATGGGTTCATCGTACTTGAATGTATGTTTTAGTCATCAACTACATGGTTAGGCTTAGTTAGGAATTCTTGAGGAAAGTTTGTCACAAAACCTCAAGATTATCATCCATAGATCCCTTAGGATACATCATAGATGGGGCAATTAAATCCATCTAAGACCACAATTGGACATTCATATTTCTAGGAAGATGCCCAAGATTTAGTTAATTCTCAACCCATTCTTATTTCTAAGATAGTGAAAAGGGAGATAAACTACATCTACAAATTTTTCACTAATGCCTTGTTACCCATACACCTCTTTCATGAATTCTATTGACTTCAAAAGTATGCTCACATCCCACTTTCAAGATGATGTAAGATGTTTGGGAGTTTGGGATTTTCACCCACAAACTCTATTTTTGGGATTTGGGGTTTTCTACCACAAATTCCCACTCAATAAAATAAGCTTTAGTAAAACCAATCTTCAACAATCTAAGAATCTACACTAATACACCAGAACCCACACATAGTTGCACCCTATTCCAAAAAAAATCCCAAGAAATATATTTCGCTACTTATGAAGTTAAGTGAAGAGAAAATACAAAATTGATCATCCAAAGTTTCCATCGAAGTGCAAAATAATAATATTCTTCAATTTCACTCCAATTTCAACTAAATAACTTCGCACAATTAAACACATGAATCTTTCCCAGAATTTTTAGGATTTTTTTACGCTCACACTCTCATAAATTCTAGTTTATAATAATCCCAAGTGAAAGAATTTTTTCTCTTTTTATATTTCTAACCATCTATGAGAAATTACATTTTTATCCCTGGGACATAAACCACACCATCACGCTCGAACAAATAGTAACGTAATCACGTCTCCACGATTTTGTAGAAATTACCGCAATTGTATGTCCCGAATAATCTTGACGAGCTGCGATCGCGGGCCTCAGACCACGATTGTGGTAACATTGAACACTTCTTGTGTACAGTTTTCATGATTTTACATTTCTCTTCTCTTGTTGATAGATTTTAATCTCAATCCTACTTCTTTCCTTCTCATCACTCTTATACCAGCAAAATATGGAACTAGTGCATTCAAATAACAAAGTTATCTCATTCATACCTTTAAATCATAGTAGTGCACATGAGTTTGGATATGAATGAGTGGTAAAATAAACACCCATCAATCCCCAAGGACAACAACAATGGCAAATATAATGCATCCTAGTATATAGAAAAAACTACCCTTAGAAATTAAGAAAATAAACTTGATAAACTCAAGAAACTAATATATATTGATAATACTTAAGCCCGATCCACTCAAGAAACCTATATAATAAAAAAAGCATAATCCCTGATTCACTAAAAGAACTGTCACAAGCACTTGTACCTTGTAAATACATGCTAAGGGTCTTATGTGTGCACCCGCTACTCATGAACTGCACAAGATGATCTCTTATCTTCGTACCAAATTAGAAACATCAGGGGTTGGCCAAACTTATATCATCTAATCCCATAGAGATATCCAAATATTGATATATTCCACAAAAATTGAAAGATATAACAAAAATACAACCATAATGATAGAAAAACAATACTTGTATAGTTTAACAAACTTTTATATAAGTTTATTACATGGGATTAATGCTTAAGATATCAAACAATAATTCACTTCTCTTGAACATCCATTGCACAAGAAATAATAAGAAGTAGTCCTTATGTAAATATAACACAATTAAGTTTCAACTAGTAATGACCTGAGACTACCCCTAGTCATTACACGGTGCTTACGGTCCTGAGAGACTACTTGCCAACCTATGAGATGGTACCTGCTGTGAGCACTGAATAACATAATCATAAATTCAAAAGAATACTAATATGCCATAAGGTTTTAATAACTGAAATATGAGTCTATAGAAATAACTGACTGAATTTGATAAAATAAAGATAAATTAGATCACTAATTGTAATATCGAAAAATTGAATAACTAACTCTAATGTCTGAAAATCCTCTATAACTGACTGACTAAATATGAGTTGATGGGACAGGCACCAACTAACTCCAACTAACTACTAACTGAGACATGAAATACAGTAAGCCTATCCTCGACGACTCACCACTTCTATTGTTGAGAATTTGATAAGTTTACTCATGAGCTGGGAACTGAGCGTCAGAACATATAATATGATATATCATAGCGCAAAACAAAAGGTATGCGATCAGTACTTTGAATGTACTAGTATGCTAAATGAGGTAGGATGATATGCATGGTTTCATGAACAGAACTAATGATTGACTGGACATGTATATAAAGCATAGAGTACTAAGTAGAGAAAATGGAATCTGAAGATACTGATGATGGATGGAAATCTGTAAATACTGAGAATGCATGACCAAGCATATAACATAACTGAGTAAAATCTATAAACTAAAATACTGAGATAACTGAAATTTGTATGCTTTGGTCAAGCAATACTAAGACTGAATAACTGAACTGAGATTGTAACTGAGACTATATCTGAGACTGTGAGAGGTATCATCTAACTGACATTCCCCCTTATGAGCTAATCGGGGTCCAACCTATAACCCAAGCTGGAAGGGTGTTAATACTGTGCCAAGGGTACTAACAATATCTATGTGGATCCACTAAACTGGTATAATTTCCAAAGGACTAAGGGTATCAAGCCTGAACTGGAGGGTGACCCCTGTGAGATAGTCAAGTATAATCTGACGGGTGACAACTCATATCCTATGCTGGCTAAGTAGTTCTTGAGTATAGGGACTACTACTAATGACTCTGCCTATCTGACGGGGAAGCCTCCATCCTTACACTCGCTCCATGCTAAATCCTACTCCCAATTGAAAGACACTGAGATACTAGACTATTCTGAGTTTAACTGACTGGTATTTGACTATTCTGAAGTGCTCATAGTATATTCTAAAGATTGTTCTGTAATGTAATAAGACTAGACTAAATAAACAGCTATGTATTTTAGGTATTCAATACCCCCAGGACTCAAAAACAATTATAGAAAAGTGACACTAACACTTGGAGATCAAAACATTAAGCCTCTTAATGATTAAATCACTTTTGTAGACATTTTATTAAACACTTATAGTTTATGGTTTAAAACAATCGTAGAAATTTCATGGAATTTGTAGAAATAGCATATATTCATCATAATAGCATTAAATCATGGTTCAATTCCATAAATAATATTATTAAAACATGGAAGGTTGAATAATAACCACAATTTCATGGTAACATGGTATAGAATCATATTTCATGGAGATTCATGGATGAAATCATATTTTAAAACATGAAAACTTGAAAAGATCACAATTTTTATAATTAACAAAGGTTGCTTGGACTCCATGGATGAACATCTAACATACCTGGAATGATGAATTTGGAAGGATTGATGGAGAATTCTTCAGATTTGACCTTGATTCTTGAAGGTTAGGGTTTTGCTACTTGAGAGAATGTTCTTAATTTTGGGGAGAAATTGATTAGAATAATGACTAATTGGGTTATTAGGGACTTAATTTGGTGTTAAAGACTAACTGGGGTGAGGGAAAAAAGACTGTAGTGCCCTCAAATTTAAAACTCAGATTTACTAAAAAATTCCAGATCTTGTGTGCTGGCGCGACGCGGCGCTATTGTGTCGTGTCACTGGAATCAAAAAACTGGGAAACTGTTCTGTGGCTCGATGTGGGGAGATCACGATCGTTCAATGATTGGGACTTGGAAGTTCACCGCAATACGGTGGTATCGTGCTTTGACACTGGAAATAGAGAAACGTCAAGTTGGCCTATGGCGCGATGCGCTAGAATTGCGAACACTCACTGGAATTTGCCAAATGGGAGATTGGCTTGCTCCACAATGCGATATAGGTCAGAATGATAGGGTTTAATGACTGAAACTTAAAATCTCCATAACTTCCTACCTGGTTATTGGATTTGGGCAAATTTTATATTGTTAGAAAGGTAATTCAATTTCCTGCACAATGGAAGGCTCTAAACTGAAAATTAATGAGTGTTTCAAAAATTTCATATATGAATACTCATGTATTGGGACTTAGATTATACTAGAGAAATATGGGGTGTTACAATATCTCCCCCTTTGTTTCATTCATCTGTGAATAAAACTAGTTAGGCTAAGGGAACTGATGGACTGAGCTTACATACTGAATTTGTATGTCTGATGCATGGAATGCATGACTGAACTGATTCATGAATGCACATCAGACATGATCATGATGTGCACTGAAACTAAGAATGATAGGGAAGAATCTTAAGAAGATTCGGTACCTTATACTAGATTTTTATCCTCGAAGAAGAGATGAGGGTACTTGGTCCGCATATCTGCCTCTGCTTCCCAAGTGGCTCCCTCAATGGACTAATTCCACCAAAGAACTCTGACTAGTGAAACTTCTTTGTTCCTTAGTCTACGAACTTGATGATCAATAATTTCGACTGGGACTTTCATAAAGGAAAGATTGTTATGAATATCTATACTTTCTAAGGGAACAACTACAGCTGGATCACCAATACACTTTTTCAACAATGAGACATGGAGAACTGGGTATACTGAGGCTAAATTTGAAGGCAACTCAAGATCGTAAGCTACCTCTCTAAAACGACTGAGAATTCTGAAGGGACCAATATATCGGGGACTGAGTTTCCCTTTCTTGCTTAATCTCTTCACTCCCTTCATGGGAGAGATTTTTAAGAACACAAGATAACCAACCTCAAACTTGAGATCCTTTCTCCTCACATTTGCATATGATTTTTGTCGGCTCTGGGTAAGCTTAAGACTTTCTCAGATCAACTGAATCTTCTCTAAGGAATCAAACACCAAGTCAGGCCCTACTAATGCATCCTCACCTACTTCAAACCAACCGATTGGAGATTTGCATCACCTACCATAGAGAACCTCAAAGGCAGCCATATGAATAGTGAAATGATAGCTATTATTGTATGAAAATTCAATCAAAGACAAGTGGTCATCCCAACTACCCTTGAAATAAATAATGCACTCTCAGTATATCCTCAAGAGTTTGAATAGTCCTTTCTACTTGACCATCTATCTGAGGGTGAAAGGCTGTACTGAGGTGGACTTAGGTACCAAGACCCTTTTGAAACACTTTCCAAAAGTGAGAGGTAAACTCAGTACCTCTATTAGAGATGATAGATAAGGGAAAACCGTGAAACCAAACCAACTCTCTGAGATAGAGATTGGCATAATCCTCGATTGAGTAAGAGCTATGGACTGGTAAGAAATGAGCTGATTTGGTCATCCTATCTATGATAACCCAACTAGAGTAATGCTGACGACGTGTATAAGGCAAACCTGCCACAAAGTCTTTGTTTATTTCCTCCTATTTCCACATGGGAATACTGAACTCTTGCACGGAACCACTAGGCTTCTGGTGCTCAACCTTAACTTGCTGACATGTAGAGCACTTAGCTACAAACTCTGCAATATCTCTCTTCATCCTACTCCACCAATAGATTTCTTGCAAATCGCGGTACATTTTGTTGGCCCCTGGATGGATAGAGTAATTTGCGCCATGCGCTTCTACAAGAATTCATTGCCTCAACTCATCTACCCTAGGCACACACAATCTACCTGGACAACGCAAAACACAATCTCCTCCTTAGGAGAAAACCTCTACCTTCTGATCTCTTATTGATTCTTTCAACTTAACTAGTCTGGGATCTCTATCCTTCTTTTCCTTTACCTTGGAAACTAGGGATGACTTTGAGCCACTCTGCACCTATACACTACCTTCTGCTGAATCAAGTAATGGATACCTAGTCGGTTAAGATGATGAACTTCTTGAGCTAGCTTCTTCTTACCATCCTCAACATGAGCTACACTACCCATAGACATTCTACTGAGAGCATCATCCACTACATTATCCTTTCCCGGATGATACAGAACGCTCATATCATAATCCTTTACTAACTCTAACCATCTTCTCTAACGCAAATTTAAATCTTTATGAGAGAACACATACTGAAGGCTTTTGTGGTCTGTGAACACATCTATATGCCCCCTATTCAAGTAAAGCCTCCAAATTATTAAGGAAAATACTACAGCTGCTAGCTCAAGATCATGAGTTAGATAATTCTTCTCATGAGGCTTAAGCTGTCTGGAGGTGTAGGCTATGACATTACCTCTCTGAATGAGGACACAACCCAAACCTACTATGGATGCATCATAGTACACAACAAAACTATCTAAACCATCTGGTAGAGTCAAGACTAAAGCTGAGGTGAGTCGATTCTTCAACTCCTGAAAACTCTTCTCGCAAGAATCTAACCAATGAAACTTAACTTTCTTCTAAGTCAATCTGTACATGGGGGATGCAATAAAAGAAAAACCCTCAACAAATTGATGGTAATAGCCAGCTAAATCCAAGAAACTCCTAATATCTGATGGAGAGGTAGGTCTAGGCCAGTTTTTCACTGCTTCAGTATATTGAGGATCAACTTTAATGCCATCACCAGAAATAATATGACCAAGGAATGCTACTGATCTTAGTCAGAATTCGCACATACTAAATTAGCAAACACATGATGGGCTTTAAGAGTCTGAAGCACTATGCTGAGATGGTCTGTATGATCGCTTTCGCTACGAGAATAGACAAGAATGTCATCAATGAAAACTATGAAAAACATGTCTATGTACTGCTTGAACACTCGATTCATCAAGTCCATGAAAGCTACTGGGGCATTTATAAGACCAAAGGACATGACTAGAAATTTGAAGTGACCATACCGAGTTCGGAAAGCTATTTTTAGAATGTCACATTCTCTTAGTCTAAGCTAATGATAGCCTGATCCGAGGTCTATCTTGGAAAAGTAACTGGCACCCTTAAGTTTGTCAAACAAGTCATCGATTCTAGGAAGTGGATATTTATTCTTGACTATGACCTTGTTCAATTGATGGTAATCTATGCAAATTCTGAGAGAACCTTCTTTGTTACACACGAATAGAATAGGTGTGCCCCACGGGGAGATGCTGGACCTGATGAATCCTTTATCTAAGAGATATTTCAACTGTTCTTTCAGTTCTTGAGTTCAACTAGAGCTATTCTATATGGAGGAATAGATATAGGCTGAGTATCTGGGAGAAGGTCTATTCCAAAGTCGATTTCCCTTTTGGGAGAAACTCTGGGAAGTTCTTCAGGAAATACATCTAAGAATTCATTTACTAATGGGACTGAATCAAGAGTAGGAGTTTCTGATTTAGATTCCTTGACTTGCACGAGATAGTAAACACACCCCTTGGATATCATTTTTTTGTCTCTAAGGTATGAAATCAAATGACCCCTAAGAGATGTAGTACGACCCCTCAATTCAAGGACTGGCTCATTTTGAAACTAAAAATTAACCATTCTATTTCTATAATCAACTGAGGCATAGCATGAGTGGAGCCAATCCATGTGGAGAATTTTGTCAAAATCCATCAACTCTAACTCCACGAGATCAACTGAAGTAACTTTTTGAGCTATAGTGATTGGACAGTTCATGTATACCTATCTAGCTACAATGGAAACACCTATTGGGGTAGACACTGAAAAGGACTCTGTTAGAGTTTTGTGACTGAATCTGAAATTCATAGCTATATATGGAGTTACAAAAGAAAGAGAAGCTCCAGGGTCTAGTAAAGCATAAACATGTAAGTGAAAAACCTGCAACGTACCAGTAACTATGTCAGGAGAATTTTCCTGATCTTGACAGGATTAAAGAATTTATAATCTCTTCGGGCATTGCCCACTAGTGGCACTGGAAGCGGCACCCTGCTGAGTTAGGTGTCGGATGAAACTAACGACAAATGGGACTGGCCCAGTTGGCGCGTATCCCTACCTTTATTAGAAACTACCCGACACTCCCGAATCTGATGTCCTGGCTTATCACACCCGAAGCATACATCACTACCCTCTCTATACTCACCATGATAGTGTCTTCCATAATTTTGACATAAAGGATTGGTATGAGCACTGCAAACACTAATCTGGGACTTAGAGCATGGTGCCCTATACCTATTATTATTTTTGAATTTTGGTACAGGGGAAGTGGTTGAAAAAGGTATTGGGGATAAATACTTTGATGAAACTGAGGACGGTTACCACCTTCTGACTTTGGCTGATTAAAATTAAAATTACCTATACTATCTCTCTTGTTTCGTCTCTCCCTTTCGTTAATCTCTAGGTCCTCTATCTATTGAGCATGAAGCATCAGCCTAGACAAGTCCATCTCACTAATTAACATTGCATCCTACACACCTTGAGCACACTATCTGATATGCTAGACACAAACTTACTTATCTTGGACCTACTATCCGCCACCACATGAGGAGAATATCTAGATAACTGAGTGAACTTGAGAGAATACTCCCTCACACTCATGCTGCCTTGCCTTAAATTAATAAATTCTAACACCTTAAACTCCCTCAACTCTAATGGAAAGAATCTATCAAAGAAATTTATGGCAAACTCTTCCCATTCTATAGGCCCTGCATCAACTCCTCTATTAACTTTGCACTACTTAAGCCAAGTATGGGCTATATCCTTTAATTGATATGCAACCAACTCAGTACTCTGACTAGACGTCACCCCCATAGAACCCGTTACCTTCTAAACTATATCTAAGAATTCTTGTGGATCCTCTTCAGACTTGGATCCCGTGAAAGAAGAAGGATTAATTCGAGTGAATTCCCAAATTCTGGTTGCAGCAGTATTGACCACTGGATTGGCCAGAACAACTGTTTGTCGTTTATTCTGTGCTGCTACGAAGTTTGCTAGAGTAGTGAACTCAGCGTTGAATTCTGTGTGAGAGACATGCTAAACCAGAGAATCTGCCTGGATGGGCTGTGGGGATGGCTAAGTTCCTATTCTTCTTCCATTCTACTTGGGAGGCATGTTCTGTAAACTGAAGGAAGAAACATATTAGACATAAGTATAACTTGATATCATGCTCAATCACACAACATGAATACTTGAAAGAAGGGAAACATTTCCTAAACCCTTTGTAGCCTCTCATCCATAAGTGTGGCGCACTATACACCTATGCACAAGACTCTATACGATGCAACTTTCAGACTTTCTATGACACTTTAAAACCATATGATCTGATACCAAGTTTGTAATGACTCGATACTACCCCTAGTTGTTATACGGTGCTTACGGTCCTGAGAGACCACAAGCTAACCCATAAGAAGGTACCTGCTGTGAGCACTGAATAACATGATCATAAATGTGGAAGAATACTGACATGACATAAGGTTTTAATAATTAAAATATCATTCTATGGAAACAACTGACTGAATCTGATAAAATAAAGATAAATTGGATCACTAACTATAATATCTGAATACTGAATAACTAACTCTAATGTTTGGAAAGCCTCTATAACTGACTGATTGAATATGAGTTAATAGGATAGGCCCCAACTAACTCCAACTAACTACTAACTGAGACATGAAATAAAGTAAGATTGTCCTCAAAGTATGAGGAGTCACCATCGCTACAATTGAGAATCTGATAAGACTACTCATAAGATAGGAACTGAGCATCATAATCTATGATATGATACATCATAGCATAAAAGAAAAGGTATGCGGTCAGTACTTTGAATGTACTGTTATGGTAAATAAATTAGGCTAATATGCATGGTTTCATGAACATAACTAATGATTAATTGGACATGCATGTAAAGCATAGAGTACTGAGTAGAGAACATAGAATCTGTAGATACTGATAATAAATGGAAATCTGTAAATACTAAGGATGCATGACTAAGCAGATAACATAACTGAGTAAAATCTACAAACTAAAATACTTAGATAACTAAAATTTGTATGCTTTGGTCAAGCAACACTAAGACTGAATAACTAAACTAGGACTATAACTAAGATCAAATTTGAGACTGTGGGAGGTATCATCTAACCGACATTCCCCAATATGAGCTAATCAGGGTCCAACCTATAACCCCAGATGGAAGGGTATTAATATTGTACCACAGGTACTAACAATGGCTATGTGGATATGCTAAACTGATATAATATTCAAAGGACTAAGGGTGTCAAGCCTGAACTAACGGGTGACCCTAGCGAGATAGTCAAGCCTAATATGACGGGTGACTACTCATATCCTATGATGGCTATGTAGTTCTTGTGTATTAGGAATGCTACTAACGACTATGCTTATCTGATGGGGAAGCCGCCATCCATACACTAGCTCGGTGGTAAATCCTACTCCCAACTGAAAGACACTGAGATTGTAGACTATTCTGAGTTTAACTGACAGGTATTTGACTATTCTGAAGTACTCATAGTATATTCTAAAGACTGTTCTATATTGTATTGAGACAGACTAAATAAACAACTATGGATTTTGGGTGTTCAATACTCCTAGGACTCAAAAAATATAATAGAAAAATAACACTAACAATTAGAGATCAAAACATGAAGGATCTTAATGATTAAATCACTCTTGTAGGTATTTTATCAAACACTTGTAGTTCATGGTTAAAACAATCATAGGAATGTCATGGAATTTGTAGGAATAACATGAATTCATCAAAATAGCTTAAAATCATGTTTTAATTCCGTAAATAAAAGTATTAAAACATGGAAGATTGAATAATAACAACAATTTCATGGTAAAATGGTATATAATCATAATTCATGGATGAATTCAAAATTTAAAACATGATAACTTGAAAAGATCACAATTTTTATAATTTAAATTGGTTGCTTGGACTCCATGGATGAAAGGGATCCATGGATAAACATCTAACATACCTGGGATGATGAATTTGGAATGATTGATGGAGAGTTCTTGAGATTTGATCATGATTCATGAAGGTTAGGGTTTGCTACTTGAGAGAATGTTCTTGATTTTGGGGAGAAATTGATTAGAATAATGCCCAATTAGGTTATTAGGGACTTTATTTAGTTTTAAAGGTTGATTGAGGTGAGGGAAAAAAGATTGTAGTTCCCTCAGATTTAAAACTTAGATTTATTGAAAAATTCCCGATTTTGTGGGTTGGCGCAATGCAACATTATCGTGCCATGTCACTGGAATCGGACATCTGGGAAGCTGGTCTATGTCGCGACGCAGGGAAATCACGGTCCTTCTGTAACACCCTAATTTTTTGAACTAGAATTCTACACAGTGCTTATGACCCCGAAGGACCACAAGCTAAGCCATGACTGATATCTGTACCTGTAAACTGCATAATATACAAGTACAATGCGAAAAACATGAACAATAGGCCATAAGGTTCAACTGAATAAAATATATGACAAATCATAATATCCATATGGGGTAACAAATACCCAAAACAACTGAAGTCTGAAACAAATCTGAACTAAATCTAAAATTCTCTAAATATTGTCTGAGTAAGGAGTTGAAGGAATATGTCTCCAACTAACTCCATAAACTAAAAGATAACCGAAGAAAATAAATGAAGTCAAATCATATCGTCCTCGAATGAAGATGACTCACTGCAACTCTGTATACTGACATACGACTGCTACTATTGATCTAGAACTCGTGGCTCTGAACCTAAGGTGTAACATAAAAGAAATCACCATAGCGCAAATGCGTCAGTACAAGTGAAAGTACTGAGTATACGAGTGAGGTAGGCTATATGCAGAAGGGCTTACATGTATGAGCAGTGCTAACTGAATGACTAATATGAACGTGAGAGTGCAAACATGCATACATAGTAAATGAGATCGTGAATACGTGATATATAGATCTGTATGCTAATACATGGTTTATTGATATCTAACATGACTAATACTGGGATTTCTGATAACATGGATGACTGTGTCTAACAGTCCTGAATCTGATGGAACTACCTGAGTTTTGTACTGTAATTGAATTGACTATATCTGACAGTCCTGGTTTACTGAAATCTGAAAAACTATCTGAGTTCTTTTACTGAGACTGAGACTGAAATTGTGGGAGGTAGTTGTTTAACCTACATGCCCCAAATGCACTATAATAACTGATCTAGGGTCCAATCTATGCCCTGATTGGAAGGGTGTCAATACCGTGCCACTGGTAAGGACAAGCTATGAGTGACCCTTATCTGGCAGGTTACTCTAATAAGAATGGTGGGACCCTAGTATGATAGGTCAAATAACCTCATCAACCCTAGTCTAACAGGTTAAGATGTCTCAACCTACGCTGGCTACTTAGTTCTGGAACACAAGAATGACTGCTAAGAATTACACCCTTATCTGGTAGGTGAGTTCTCATCCTTGGGTTCACTCGGTGATAACTTCTACTCCCATCTGAAGAGATTGAGCATGATTAACTGACTGTACATGGACTGAGTAACTGACTTCTGTTGAATGATGGAATAGTACTATTATCTGAGAATTAACTGAGATCATGAGATTTCTGAGATTTCCTGAGTCACATGACTGTCTGAGTTCTATAGATCATGGTTTGACTCAGAGTATCATGATAACATGACATGGATCTATACACACAACTATATTTTTTGGGTACAAGTACCCCCATGACTCGATGGAAGGTATCTGACACACATGACTGGCTTGATCATAAGAATGGAGTTCACAATTTCACAATATCATAAGTAGGGGATTTCATACTACACTTGGTTCTCAACATCTTATACATGAAAGGGGATGCGCACAACATGTATATACTCGCGTTGCTTCAATATCATGCTCATTCCATATCACAACCATAACACACAATAATAATGTGGAGTTTATGTGGAGTCATAAAGAATAGAAAATGGGCTTGTCATTTAAGCACTATTAAGTCATAAAAACATGGATTCTATCATTCTTGGCCTTTTATCAAACACCTTACATGCACAACTTTGGGCATAGGTGTATTTATTAATTTGACAATCTTAATCCATCCAAAATTCATGGGTTTCAACTAACCGACTCACATGCTTCATGAAAAACAAATCAAGACACAACCTTGAATCCAAACAACAATCATCAACATGAATATAGTAATAACACAACAAGGAAATCACTGTTTATATTTTAAAACATGATTCTTGATCTCCATGGATAAAAGGGATCCATGGATGAACACTACGCATACCTTAGTGATTGAATCTTGCAAGAGATTTAATGTTTCTGAAGGTTCTTGAATAAATCCTTAGGCTTGCTCTTGATTTTTCTTAACTAGGGTTTAACCCCTTTAGGAGAGAATGTTATTGTTCTTGAGGAGATGATCTTGAGAGGAAACCCTAATCTTGTGGTTGAGAGTATATGAGAGAGCTTTTTGAGATGTTTAACTAAAGAGAATGGAAGATAATATGCTCCTTGAGGGTTATAAGTCATGGGAAGTGAAGAAAAGACCAAAATACCCTTGCAAAAACGTCCCTAAATTGCTGGAAAAAAATAGCTGACGAGATTTGTGACAAATCGTCAAGCTGGTGATAAGTCGTCACGAAATGTCGTCACAAAAAGGTGAAATCTTGATTTTCTGGTTAAGGTTGACAACATTGGTGATAGGCCGTCACGGGCATGACGACTTATCACAAAATGTCCTCACTAGGGGTTGAAATCTGCCTAAGGCTGATGACATTGGTGATAAGTCGTCACGCTTGTGACAACTTATCATAAATGTCGTCACTCAGTTTCCCAGCCTGACATACTGGAGTAAAATGGGAAAAACTCCTTGCTCCGTTTTGGATTTAGGCAAAATTGGTATCATTGGAAAGTTAATTCTATTATCTATCTTTTGGTGGGTCATTAGCTCAGAAATTCATCACATAACGAGTGATATTCTCGATTGAAATTGACTATACCAATATCCTTCTCAAGAATTCAATTGGTAAGGAAATATTTTGATTCGTCTATTAGCTAGGACACTTTTGAGGCCTTAATATTCATCAACCTTGATCATAGAACTACCAAAGCACTAAAATTTATTACTCATGAGTTCGAAGCATGATCCTAAAAATGTCTGAACTTTTGGGGTATTACACATTCACAGATTGGGACCTGGAAGTTCACCGCGATGCGGTGGTATCGTGCTTCGACACTGGAAATGGACAAATGTCAAGTTGGCCTATGGTGTGATGCGCCAGAATCGAGGACCCTCACTGGAATTTGCCAAATAGGAGATTGGCCTGATCCGCGATGCGGTAAAGGTTAGAATGATGAGGTTTAATGACTGAAATATAAAATCGCCATAACTTCCTACCCGGTTATCGGATTTCTGTGAATTTTTTATAGTTGGAAAGCTATTTTGATTTCCTACACAATGGAAGGATCTAAACTGAAAATTATCGAGTGTTTTAAAATTTTCATATACGAATACTCATGTATTGGGACTTAGATTATGCTAGGAAAATACGGGGTGTTACACAACTACATTAAACCATCACCTACCTTAATCTAAGCTTGCATAACTTTATTATGCTTAACCCTCGCCCTTTCATGCAATTTCAATTTTGATGTGGCATAAAAATGCGAACACAACATATAATTAACCAAATCACCTACCATGTTGTATATTATAACCAAATCCTGAATCCCAAGGTAATTATATAATCACCCTTCCCCCTCATTCTAGGGTTTATCTATAATAATTCACCTTAAACCTATCAATTCCATTGTTAGCATAGTTAATTAATGTCATGCAAGAGTATATTAATTATTAACAACTAAAACCTAAAACTTTTATATCTAATTTACCATTGTGCACTAGAAAAGCTTCTAATTCAAGCTAAAACCCTTCCCAAAACTCATAAACTAGTAATTCTAAGGTTAATTAACCAAAAAATAGTTAATGGGGATGAAATGATTACATTTACAAAGAAAATGGATGGAAACCTGATGAAAACACCTAAATTTCCTAATCCCTTCCCTAAATGTCCTAAGCAACTTGATCTTTCTATAGTGGGATTGACCAACTTTGAGTTCCACTATAGTGGAAATTTTCATTGTAGAAAAAGTTTCTATAGCAACATGCCACTCACTATTGAAGGAGTGATGAGGTTGATAGTTGAAAATCCTTCTATTTTTGCCTTATTTGCAATAAAACCTCAAATCACGACAATCCAAAATAAGCCCCTTGCATCAAAATAAATATTAGAAGTTCTACACACCTGAATTCACTTCGTTAGTGTATAATGAATTCCTCATTATGTTATCTAACATAAAACCATGATAAACTTAATCATATTTACCCACTTTACTCCAAGAATACCCTACACCATACATCGCTCAAATTTTGTCTAAAGCTAGCGTAGCCTAATAATTTTTAACTTCTAATTTTGGGAACAACCTAGACAAAAAATTTCACACAATTGATTAACTTGTAAGGATAGAAAGGGACATTACAATCGATACCAATGTACCCATCATTCATCTCTAAATGATATAACAAATAAATGATCCAAGTAAGGAAATAAATAGTACTTGTATCCTCAAACAAATAAGGTTACTTATCCCATATGGGCTTCAGAGTTTTCCAAGTGGCTTCTTTAACAAGATGATTTTTCCACTGGACCTTTACGAATCGAATTTATTTTTCATCAATTTTATCCTAATAAAGAATAGTGATCATCTCTTCTTAGTAAATAAGATCCTTATACAAGAATACTGAATTCCACTTGATATTGTAAACCCCATCCCATTGGTATCTTGTAAGCATGGAAACATGGTACATAGGATGGACCCCTAAAAAACTTTATAGAAATTCCTACTTTTATGTAGTCAATCCTATTTCATCAAAAACCTTGAAAGACTTATATACTGAGGGTTTATCTTTCCTTTCTTACAAAATATCATGACACCCTTCATAAGAGACACCTTTAACAAAACTTGCTCACCAACCTTGAATCACATGTCATTGACCTTATAGTTTGAATATTGACCTTATAGTTTTCATACTCTTTTATCGACTCGGGGCTACCAACAATATGATTTGGATAAATCTTACCTTTTATTAAGCTTTCAATACCAAATCAGTTCCTAAAGGCTTTACATCACTAAAATTAAACCATCTTATGGGAGATCTCCACCTCCTCCAATAGAGTGTCATAAATGGGGCCATGCCAATGTTAGAAAGATATTTCTTGTTGTATGAAAACTTACACAATGTAAAAAACAATTCCTAATGGCTGGTGAAGTCAATCACGCATGCTCTCAACATGTCCTCAAGAACCTAAATCATCATCTCCAACTATCTATCAGTCTGAGAATGAAAACCTACACTATAAGTGATTTGGGAATGCAACTCTTCATGGAAACTATCCAAAAATTTAGAAATAAATTGTGTACCTGCATCTTAAATTATAGAATGAGGCACCGTATAGCATCACAATATCCTTTATGTAGATCTTTGCCAATAGTTTAAAGCTAAAATCCACTCTAAGAAAAATAAAATGGGCTGATTTGGTCATCTTGCCCACTGTGACTCAAATCGAGTCATGTTTTCCCAAGGTCTTAGAAAGGCCTACCACGAAATCCAAAACTATAATATCCTAGTTCACTGGGGAATGCATAACCTTTGGAGTAGTCCTAAAGGCCTTTGATGTTATACTTTACCTGTTGACAATTGTTGAATTTGGATACATACAACACTATGTCCCTCTTCATCCCAGGACACCAATATTTGCCTCAAAGAATGATATATCTTGGTTATATTTGGGTGAATAGAATATTTAAAACCATGAGCTTCAACAAGTATATTCTAAATCAAATAAATAACCCAAGGAACACATAACCATCCTCTAAACCACTATACTCCATACTTGTCAACTGTGGCATTTGAAACCTCCGTGGCACCACCTAGTTTCAGAGTCTATACAATTTTCTATCTTCAAACTATTTTGGCCTTGATTTCATAAAGGAATGTTGACTTGACCTCAACACTAGCCAACACTTCAACCCTGTCTAAAACCCATAACTAGATAAACCAAGATGATAGATCTTGAAACTTCTTAGTCAAAGGTTGCCTAGACACCCTCAAATAGGCCAAACTACCATACTTATTGCTTTCTATCTCAATGCGTCTTCTTGGACATTGGCTTTACCCAAATAATATCAGATGGACACATCACAATATTTTATTAACTCCATCCATCACCATTATCTCAAATTCAATTCCCTTTGCGTGAACACAAGTTACAAGCTACAATGGTCTATGAATACCTCACACTTGACACATTAAAGATAGTGTCTCTAAATTATAAGTTAAAACACTACCACTTCCAACTCCAAATCATGGGTTGGGTGATTCTTTTAATGGAGATTTAATTAACTCAATGCATAAGCAATGACATTAATTTCCCACATCATCAAAATACGCAAACCCAAGAGTGAAGCATCACAAAATATAATAATGACCTTACCATCGACTGGTTATGAAAGAATAGGAGTTGTAGTCAAACAGTTTTTAAGATTTTGGAAGATCTCCTCCACTTATCCAACCATTCAAATAGCAACTCCTTCCTGGTCAACCTTGTTAAATGAGTAGCACCAAATGCAAAATAATTGACAAACCTTTGATAATAACAATCAAGAACCATGAAGATCCTAACCTCAATCAGAAAATTAAGCAAAACCTAATTCTTAACCACCTTAATAATCTAGGGATTTATCATCATCTCCTTTTTTGATATTAAATACATTACGAAGGCAAGAAAAAACAACCAAAACTCATATTTTGAGAACTTTACATGCAACTTCTTCTCCTTCAAAATTCCTAAAATAATGCAAAGATTACCTAAATGTTTCTCTTTTCTGTTAAAGTAAAGTATAATATCCTCAATAAAAACTATAAAAAAACCAATAAGGATTTGAAAATACTTTTGATTAAGATCATGATAGTCTATGATGCATTGGTCAACCTAAAAGACATAACTAAGAACTTTCACTGCCCATATCGAGTGGTGAAATCTATTTTTGGTATATACTCGGGTCATATTTTTAGATAATAGTAGCCCAAGCTAAAGTCAATCTTGGAGAATATTAAATCACTCTTCAACTGGTGAAAGTGATCATTTGTACGAGGCAAGGGATAGTTATTCATAATGTAACCTTATCCAACTTCCTGTAATAAATGCACATCCTCATGTTACAATATTTATTTTTAACAAAAAACACTAGAGCACCCTAAGCTTAAGAACTAAGATGAATAAATCCCTTTTTAATGAGTTTTTATGACTACACTTTAAGTTTTCTTAACTCTGTCTGAGCAATATGATAAGAACAAATTAAAATTGCACAAGTATCAAGTTCTAAATCAATAAAAATATCCATATACCTATTCAGAGATGTGCTAGACACATACATTGGAAATACCTCCTAAGCTCATAAATAATAGGAACTGATATAATAGACTAGGACTCTGCATCCTGAAGATAAGATAAGAAGACTATACACCCCTTCTCCAATAACTTTGTAACCTAAACAAAAGATATGATTTTCGTTGTCTTAGACTTATACAATACCTCCCCCTCTATTTTTCCTATCCCTGGTATTCTAGAGTCATTGTATTAGTATTTTAGTTCAAGACAATATAAAATAGATATAACCAAGTCTTACCCAGAATAATGCAAAAATCATGCATGTCTGAAATGGTTAACTTTATCCAAGTCTAAAAACCCATAAATAATGAAAACCATGCATAATATATATGGGTTACTAACATAGGGTCTCCAACCAGATTAGAAACATATACAGGAGAATTGAATAATATACAAATCGAATATAGTCAAAAAGAAAATCTAGTTGATACATAAGAGTAAGTGGAACCTTAATAAAAAAATAAAAGTTGTTCTATCATTGACAAGAATGGTACCTCTAATAACTATTTTAAGATGCCTCAGCCTCAATCTTGTATGGGAAGGCATAATAGTTCGCTCTATACTTAATCTAGGAAATCTCTCTATCTTGCTGCCATCCATGTTTTTTTTGCATTACCATTACCCTTGTTTTCCACCACTACCTTCCTAATTATCACTCATCCACCCTATAGTCGACCCTTATCATTACCACCTCTTTCTCTACCTATTGAAGGTATACCACTCTACCTAATTACCTACTAGCCTCAAAGGACACTCTCTTATAAAGTGACTCATGTACCAGAATAATAACAACCCTCTCAAGAGAAGAGCTGTTGTTCAAAGAATAAAAATCCCCTTGGCTTTTGAAGTTGAGATCTGCTAAATAGCCCTTGAATATCCACCTGTAGAGGCTGGCAAGGCTAACTAAATGGGGAAAGATATATAAGACTTCTGGTTGTGACCTCTAGAATAAGAACCACTAAAGATACTCATATTTTGAGACTCTTTGGTTAGTGCATTAGCCTGACCAACTTGCTTGACTCCTTCAGTTTTCTTCACATAATTAGCCTCCTTATTGAAACCCTTTCCTATAGAAGCATACTGAAGATCTATATTCAAACCTTTAAGCAATAATTGGATCCACTCTTCTTCAATGACCAGTAGTTGGGTAGTATAGAGAGACAAGACATGAAACTTAGCCTCTTAGGTTGAAACTTACATACATTTCTACTTAAAAGAAAGAAAATAATCTTTATTAAGTCCACAAAGGTTTTGGGGAATATATACTTCTGCAAAATTATCATGAATCTATCCCCATGTCACTGGAGGTAAGGTTGATAACCGACACTCAATATATGGTCTCCACCACTAGGCGTCACTTTACAGTTGAAATGGTATGAACACAATGCCATGTTTAACAATCCCGAATGCATGTAATCTATTATAGAAACTAATGATTAACTCAAATGAATCCATAGTCTCATCACCATGAAATAAAGGAGGCTTTAATTTAAAAAACTTAGTAAGTAACTCATGTTCGGTATGTGTCATTGCGGGCCCTATCATAAGTCAAGGGAAAAAATTTATCCCTTAAGACTCATGCAACTTAGGATACAAGGTATCATTTTTATAAATCAATGAAACTTAAAAGGTCAATAGAGAATGATATTCTCTAGTATTAGCCAATCCACTTAGAAGAATCAGAGAAGGGGTTGCACCTCTATCCATTTAATATGCCAAAATACAATCAAATATCTATAGAATTAATATTCATTATTTTGTTGTATAAGAAGTTTTTTAGACAAGTATGAAGGCCACAAGTAACTCATAAATCATAAAAAATTTAAAATCGGCATTAACGATCATTTTCTATGAAGACTCTTGCTATAGAAAACTTCAAAAAATCATAACTCCTAGATTCTGAAGTATTTTTTATATCAAGATAAAAAAATGATCGGTATAAGAATTATATTTCTAGCCGATCTACTATTGTCTTAATTTGATATTTTAGTAAGAGGTAACAACCATTTGACTGAAGCACTATCAAAGTTGTTAGTGATGATGATTCATACACAAAGAGTGGTCATTAGACATGAAAATAAGACATGATAAGTTGACTGGTGGGTCATGTTCAATTTAGTGTTAAGAAAAAAATCAATTCCTTGGAGATGAAAAAAATACCCTACAGACCCTACAAGTCATCAAAAAGATCGTCGACACTGATTCTAAATTTTTTTAGATAATTTTAAAGGGATTATTCGGTCCTTTTCCAATCTTTTAACATCAAAACTACATATTTTATGACACACAAGGGATAAATAATAGCACTAAAATATCTCCAAGCAGGTCCCTATCTCTCATAATTTATTTGACACTTAAAATATTTTGAGTGAAGGGGATATTTTCTCCTTCAAGAATGAATTAGTGTTCTCAAACTTCAAGCTCAAAATTCAAATATTTCTTTAAAGTTCTCATAACTAGGTATGTGGGATTTTATCAATGGGTTACCTTACCTTTCACCCATTGAGTCCCAATGTAAACTCAAATATTTTGTTTAACTCATTCCTCAGAGCCTAGGGTTTATGAATATTATGAATTTATTGATATTCCTATTCTTTAATATCAAAATAAGTTGTAAATATATGTTTTACCATGATTTTTGGTACCATTACACATTTGTAATTATAAAACCTTATTATATTCTAGAATTCATGCTTGTTGTACTTGAGTTATGGTAGTCCTTAATTTATTCAGTTTATGAAAATTGTCGTAATAGTTGCATTCTTTAGAGATGATGGGTTATAACACTTGAAAGTTATGGGTTCATAGACCTTTATGTTTAAATTGATATTGTAAGACTTTCAAATGAAGTTTCTAGTATTTATGTTAAATATCAATATAATGAGCTTGTCAATTATTCAATTAAATTAACCATATAGTTATAAGTTGTTATTGAGTTAGGAATAGTGCTTAGCACAGAGCAAATGCAGGGATAATGACTCACCCATTAGTTAGGATGAGAAATTTAGTACAACTCCCTAAGTAAAGGACTATGGAAATACAATAGGTTCTAAAGGGTCACCCATCTAACCAGGCTTAATACCTTAGTCCTTGAGGACATTCGTTTAGTGGATCAATGTTAGTCGGTGTTGGTACCCTTGGTAAGATATTTAACACACTTCCAATTGGGGTTATAGATTGGAGCAGAATTATCTCAAATTGGGTTAGGTCAATTAATGGTAGCTCCCATATTTCACAATTCATATCTAGATACTTGCATGACCTGATATTAAGTTATTTATCATATCATGCTACACATGTTTATTGCTTGGTCTTATATTATTTTACCATGTTACGTTCCTTCTGTTCAGCCTATGTCAGTTATTACCTATCTTTTATACTCAATAAATTTAAAGTATTGGTCACATACTTTCCTTTGTGCTATATTATCTAATAATATAGTATCTGATGTTCAACAATTGGATTGTCCATAGAACCATCTCCTACTACATCAAAAGTTGTACTTTAATGAGTTCTCATATTTTGAGGGATAAAAATCAGTAATTTTTATTTATGTTTTTCTAGGTTTCAGATAATTAGAGTTAGCTAAGGGATTTTCCTAGTAACTCGTCTTAGCAGATGATTTTAGACAGATATAACATATTTAATTTAATGTTATATTCAGTGGTTTAAAATTTGTATTAACATTGACACTTTGTTTAATTTTAATATATCATTTATACTTTAGCTTCCACACAGTATTTTTCTCAGTTATTTCAGAATCCATAGTGCCATGCCACGCCATGGGTTATCTTGGGGTCACTTATGACTCTAAACAATGAGTTTCTCCTAGGGGTTAGTTTGAGTCATAATTTGTAAGTGAAATAAGTAGAGTCATATCTAAGTGTGTGAAGTGTGCCACACTTATGAGTGAGACAGTATGAAATGTCTTAGGAAAAATTTCACTTCTTTTATGTCATATTACGTGATAAAGTGTGAACTATATCAAAAATATTTTTCTAACTCGTGCTCTAAGCATTTATAGAAAATACCTCCCAAAAGAGCTAATGAAATAAGAAATAGGAATGGAAATGGTAATAAAAACAAAAATTAATGAGCACTACCATCTCGAGCAGGCCCTTTTAATAAGCTAGTCTCTCATACCAAATTCAAGGCTACTTTCAAAATATTAGCCCAGTCCATGAACACCTAGAATAAAAAAAAGGATTCGGTACAACCCTACTAGATAGTGAATAAACCAACAGCCAAAGTCCAAGATATCACCCGAATGTATCCTTTGGTATTATTTAGGTCTAAGTCTAATGAGGATCCACAAAAGTTATTTGGTATTATTCGAAAAGTTATAAAGATCATAGGTGTACTCCAACTGAAAGTGCTAACCAGGCTTTTTATCAGTTGCAAAGATTGGCACACAGTTGGAATAAATAATGAAAAGATAATAAAGGTGCGGATGTAGACCGGTAAAGTGGGAAGATTTTGTTGCTTTTTTTTTTTTTAGGATTTCCCTACTTGAGTTTAAGTAATCCAAAATTTAGGAGTTTATTAATCTGAACCAATGTAACATGAGGGTAAAAGAGTATCCCCTTAAGTTTACTCAACTAGCCAAGTATGCATTGGTAACGGTTGTTGACTCTAGAGACCACGTAAGTAAGTTCATGTTTGGTGTTTTTAAGGATCTAGTAAAGGAGTATAAAGTTTCAATGTTTGTTAAAGAGATGGATATCTCCAGGTTAATAGTTCATTCTCAATAGATTGAAGAAGAGAAAATCAAGAAGAAGGATAGAGAGAGTAAGAAGAATAGAATAGGAAACTTTAATTTCTCACAAAAGGGGTTAGATAGTGGTAATCATTCTTAGTTCCATGAAAAATCATTAGATCCATCCCTATCATATGATTGTTCTCCAGTACCTAAGTTTAGGCAAGATAATTGGTATAGAAAACCAGGATCTATATTGCAGGGTAGTAAGAATAGTTGTTAACGTAATTTTAAAGAAGTGTGGTAGAAACCACGAGGGTAAGTGTAAAAACAATAGTGATGTTTTATTTGGGTATGGAAAGCTTGGCCACATATTTAGGGATTGCACAGTGTCTTCATAGAGAGGCAGAGACACTCATCAATAGAAGTACTCTAACTCTTCAGTAACTCTAGTAGGTCGTCCAACTCAATAGGGTACTTCTTCCAGTGTAGTTGGTGAGTAGTGTTAGAATAGGTTATGTGTCTTTCAAACCCAATAGGATTAGTAAGGTTCTAATGATTTAGTCACTGGTACATTACAGGTCTTTGATATTAATGTCTGTTCATTATTAGATCCCGAACTCACACACTCTTTTGTAACTTCCTATATAGTAGTAGACATTGTTTTCAACCCCAAAACTCTTTCAAAATGTTTCTTAGTCTCTACTATAGTTGGTGATTCATCTTATCTATATAGGTTTAGAGAAATTTCCCAATCACAGTTCATCAAAAGGTCACCTAATTTGATTTTGTAGAGTTAGACATGAATGATTTTGATGTTATTCCTTGCATGGATTTTCTCCAAACTTGATATTCCTCATTTGATCATTGAAATGGAGTAGTTTGATTTTTCTTTCCAAATGAGCTAGTTATAGAGTGGAAGGGTAATACCTCGGTGCCTATAGATTGGTTTGTATCTTACCTTAAGGCTAGACAAATAATATCCAAAGGTTGCATATATCATCTTGTTTGGGTTAAGGATTCAAATTCTGAGATCCCAACTCTTAATTCAGTTTCTATGGTTAATGAATTCCCAAAAGTATTTCGTGAAGATTTAGAGATCCTCTCGAATGGGAAACTGAATTGTGAATAGATCTCAATCCAGTTACCTGACCTAACTCTATTCCACTCAATAGAATGGCTCAATCCTAGATTAAGACATTAAAGGAGTAGTTGAAAGACATAATATACAAGGGTTTCATTAGGCATAGCATCTTTCCATAGGGTGCTCTAATTCTTTTTGTGCCCAAGAAAGATGGCTCTCTCAAACTATTTTTTAATTATCATTATTTGAACAAAGTCACAGTAAAGAATATGCATCCCATTCATAGTATTGATGACTTATTTGACAAGCTTTAGGAGGCTAATTCTTTTAAAAAAATAGACCTTAGATTATCCTATTTTCAAACTCAAAGTTAGAGAATATGATATTCTAAAAATATCCTTCTAAATTTTATATGGTCACCACAAATTTGTTATTGTGTCTTTTGGACAAATGAATTCTCCTATGGCTTTTATGGACTTGATGAATAGGGTGTTCAAGTAATACTTTAAGATATTTATAATGTCTTTATTCATGACATCCTCATTTATTCTTTGAGTGTGGATGAACATGTAAACCATATGAGGATTGTGTTTCAGACTCTTAAAGATCTCCAGTTATTTGCTAAGTTCAGAAAGTGTGATTTTGGTTGAGTTAGTAGCATTCATTGATCATATCATTTTTTATGAGGATATTTAAGTTGATCCTCAAAATATCAAAGCAGTTAAAAATTAGCATAGACCCGTCTGTCCATAGATATCAGGATCTTCTTTAGTTTAGTTTGTTAGTTAGTGCATGTGGTTCATTAAATGATTTTCCTCTATCGCTTCCCCTATGTCTAGATTGGCTTAGAAGGAAATCAAGTTTCAGTGGTCCTGTTCTTATGAAAGAATTTTCAAGAGTTTTAGACTAAACTCACCTCTACTCCAGTTTTAACTATACCGAGGGTTCAAATGGGTTCATCATTTATTATGATGCTTCCATAGTTTGCCTTTATTATGTATTAATGCAGCATATGCCTCTAGACATCTCAAACCTCATGAGAAAAATGACCCAACTCATAATATTGAGTTGGTAGTATTTGTTCTCACCTTAAAGATTTCAAGGCATTATATTAATGGGGTTAATGTTGATATGTTCACTGATCATAACAAAATTTAGTATATGTTCATCCAGAACAATCTAAATCTTTTTTCACAGAAGGTGGCTAGAGTTGTTGGAGGATTATGATATGAGTGTATTTTAGCATCTAGGAAAATCCAATATTGTGGTTGATGCTCTTAGTAGACTACCTATGGTAAGTGTTGCTCATATTGAGGATAAGAAGAAAGGGTTAGTTTTTGAGGCTCACCAGCTTGCTTGAAATACCCCAGAAACTCCTAGCTAAGCTTCTAGTCTTTTTATATGATTATAGGCCCAAAATTATTATTTATAATCATATGTAAATTTCACGATAATTTATCTAGTGTGTAATGTGCTTTTGATGTGAATCATGGTCATAGGAAACACTTAGACAAAAGTCGAGTTGAAAGCATTTGATATTGATTTATTTTAAGTATTTGATCCTACAAGGATCAATTGTAAATGAGTATAACTTCTAGAATATATATTTTTGAAGATCAAGACCCACTAGATTAAAGTAATTTTACTCCTCTTTCCAACACATCCAATTTTTGCTTAATTCAAAACCTGAGTGAAAAGTTATCCATATTGTAGTAAGCGAACCAATAAAGGTCTGTGATAAGATCATGGCACTCTAGTTTTTCTTCATGAGAATAGCGTGACATTCTAGATATGCTCCCCAATATGATCGTGTGATTCCCATGGTCGTGCCAATGATATAATCCTATTTTCCTTTAGTGTTTTTAGGCAAATAGGACATTTACATCCTAAATGAACCTATAACTAATACAAGAACATTTCCCCTTATTCCCTAACCTAAATTCATATTTCTCTCTCATCCCAAACTCTCAATAATATCAAAAAAGTGTTCCTCTAAAAATTCAATCTAAAGAGCTCTAACTTCAGAGTTTCTCCCAAGAAATTGATAATATAAAGTATGCACAGTTTAAACAAGGATCAAATTTCATCCTTGTGCTCAAAAGCTTTGATTTTTACTACTGAATTTATGGAATTTCAAATTAGGGTTCATACCAACTTTATATGATTTTGAAGTTATGATGTTCTTTGATGAATTAAAGTAAATTTAGTATGAAAATTCATGCTTTGCTCATGCTTTTACATCCATGGTAGATCTAATGAAGTTAATTTTAGTGTTTATGATAAAAGTACCATTATTTGGTAAATGTATGTAATTTAGCATGATTTAGTCAGTTCACAGAAGCTCAGACTTACTATTTAAAATTACAGACCATCACAGTATGATTTTGATTTTAGTTTGATCTTATGATCTCATACAAGATATGAAATTCATATAAGTAATTATGATTATAAGAGAGAAAAAAACATATTGTGTTTTCATTCTAATAATATCATACACTTAATTTAAGGTAAACTTCATATATTTTATTTGTAATAGTACAATTTGCGAGTAGTATCGATCACCAAGGAGTGAGGTTTTAGCGTAACCTAATTGCATAAACTACATGCATTCATTTTTTCCAAATAGGCATGTATGGACATTATTCAACTTTTCCAAATGGGCATATAAAGACTTTATTCAGTTTGTCCAAACGGACATGCATAGGTGATCACCCTAGTTATCCTTTATATATTGGCAAGGTATGTTAGGCCCTTTCGATAGAGTTTTTTAAATCAGACTCCATATTACTACTTATTTTGATTAAGAGATTATCCCATAGAAAAGATGATTTTCGAAACCAAGTGTAACGACTTATTGACTTTATTAGATTTTTATTTATCGTCTATTCTTTAGGAAATTCTAGCTTTTAGTTTTATTCATGAGTATGGTAAATCAGTATACACTTAGCATGCATATTTTAAGCTTATAATTTATTTCACTTTTTACTTTCTATATTTTCCCCACATACGTAGTACATTCAGAAGTACTAACCATATATATGTTTGTATGGATACATTGTTTCAAAATTTAGGTATCAGTTATAGCTCATAACATCATGACCAGGTAGTTTTCATCTTCCAGCTAATAGGTGATGAGTTCTTTTCATTTGAGGACTCAAGTCAGTTATAATTCTAGTATTCTATCTTAATTAATTTATATTGATTAGGAATAGTTGGGGCTCATATCCCATCTACCTATAGTCAATATTAGTAGAGGCTTTATAGGTATTCAGTTACAGTTAATGTATTTAGTTTTAGTTTTCTTTTGTATAATCTAGTGTTGTAAGTGTTTTTAAATAGTATTGTATTGAACAATTTAAGTTATGACATTTCTATTCGATAGTATTTCCAATTTTCATGTACTTTTATTTAGTTGCTCATGAATTATGCCAGTATCATGGGTTATCTTGGGATCACTGGTGGTTCTAAGTACTATGTGACGTCTAGGGGATCATCTATAAAAAGTCTATATTGAGGGGGGATCATCTATAAAAAGTCTCTATTGAGGGAGAAAAGAAAACATAAGAGGGAAAGGAAAATTGGGCTTATATTTTTGGATTAAAAAAAATAAAGCCCCTCATTTTTCTTTTCTTTATTAAAATTGCTATACTGGGAGTTTGGTTCATTAATTTAGCCAAAGGTAATATCTTGATTCAAAATGGTTTAGAATATTCATTAATAGATAAGGTGAAGTAAAAGAAAGATAGTGATCCTATTTTTATTAAGTTAAATAAAGTTGTCCAGAGTGAAAAGGTTGAGGTTTTTTACCAAGGAGGAAATGGTATTCATCATTGTTAGGGCAGACTATTATTCTAGATGTTGATGAATTGAGAAAGTTAATGTTAATAAAAGAACGCAGTTCTCGGTATTCTATTCACCCATGAGCCACTAATTTGTACTGTGATCTATGGGAAGTCTATTGGTGAAGTGGTATGAAGAAGGATATCAAAAAATTTATAGCTAAGTGCCCAAATTGCTAGCAGGTTGAGGTTGAGAACCAAAGACCTAGATGTATGCTTTAGGATATTAATATTCCTACATAAAAGTAGGAAGTCATGGATATGGACTTTATTATAGGGTTTTCTATTACTTGTCGACAATATGATTTTATTTGGGTTATTGTGAACTAAATGACTAAGTCGGTCAATTTTCTGCCACTTATTCATCCAAGGACTATGCTAGACTCTACCTTAGGGAGTTAGTGAAGTTACATAGAGTCCTTTTGACCATCATTTTACAAAGAGGTTCTTAGTGTACCTCCCCGTTCTAGTAGACTTTTCAAAAAGGTCTAGTACCCAGGTTAACCTCAGGATAAATTTTCACCCGTAGATAGATGTTCAAGAACAAAGGACCATATAGATATTAGAGGACATGATCAAGACATTCGTTATCAATTTTAAAGGTAGTTGGGATGATCATTCACCTTTGATTGAGTATGCTTATCATTCTAGTACATATATGGACCTGTTCAAAGTGCTTTATTATAGGAGTTTTATATCTCTTCTTGGTTGGTTTAAGGATGGTGAAGAACTTTTATAGGGGCTAATTAAATCCACGAGGAAATGGAAAAAGTTTAGTTGATTAAAGAAGGACTAAAAATAGCTTAGAGTCATTAGAGTATATACATATATTAGAAGAAAGGAACTTGAGTTTTCTATTGGTGATGTTGATTACATAAATGTTTCACCCATTAAAGGGGAGAAGAGATTAAATACGAAGTGGATGCTCAGTCCCTCCTATATTTGTTCTTATAAGATTTTAGGTTGCTATGACAATGTAGCTTATGAGTTGGAATTTCCTATAGATTTATCATCAGTGCATCCCATTTTTGAAGTGTCATTGTTTAAGAAATGCATTGATCTAGCATCAGTTGTGCCTTTAAACAACATACATGTAAGATATAGTAAAAAACACTGGGTTTTGGGACCCTTAGAAAATTTCCTAGTTTTTGGTTTCTAGACAAGATACGACTAGGGGTACAGGTCGTATGCTGGGGTATGGTTGGTGAGGCTTGGTCCTACACTGAACAATGTTGGTTCATAGGCTAGATTAGTTTCTGGAATGGGTATGACTTCATCGGTACGAGTTGTATGGTGGTTGATAGGTTGAATGATTGAGGTTTCCTTTACTTAATCTGAGACTTAGTAAAATAACTTGGATCTGAGTACAAGTGGCTCACCATGGGTCGTGAGATAATATACAAGTCATATTGTTCAACTCGTATGTAGGATAGTGTCAACTCCTCTTGGTTCTATTGTGGTTATGGGTTGAGGGTACTAGTTGTACCCTTGTATACATCTTGCATTGCACGTTCATATGTTGATGAATATGGTGGTCTAAGGAGGGTCTAGGGTACGAGTGGCAGGTACCACTTGTATTAGATTGTACGACTGGTATGGTTGAGTCGTACCCACCTATGGGGATTTTATACAGTAAAGTTAGGGGGAATCTGGATATTTCCCCTCTTAATACATTATGACCCCACGACTTATATCACACTTGGGAGGTTATTAAACTTATTATTTTAATCTTTAATACTTAGAAACACTTATTAATTCCCTCTAAGGCTTTTGGGTAAAGAAAGGCTAGGGGTTCATTTAGAGGAGTAATTTGGGGATTTTTTTTTGGTGATTTCTCTCCATCATCATTGTAATCTAAAGCAAGATACTTCCACCTCATTATTAGTTCCAACTAAAGGTAGGATTTATACAATGTTTTCATGGCATGATTATTGTATGGTTATAGGGTTTTCAAATATATGTTGGGGTTATGGTTTAAATTCTTGGTTATGGTTTTTCCATGTTTTAATTATGTTTTTACATACTTTAATGATGGTTTGTATAATTGGTCGCATGGAATGGTTAATTTGTAATTGGATTGGTTTTGGAAACACTATCCCCCAAATAGGTTTGAATAAATGCCTTTGATAATGCTTTTACTATATTATGTGGCTTTTAATGGAACTATTGCATGATATGGTTTGGTAATGGAAACCCTAAATGGCATAAATGGTTTAAATGATTTGGACTGGTTAAATAGTAAGGTATGGTGGCAATTTTTATGGTTAACTAAACATCCTTGAGGGTACAAGGGAATTCCCCAAGTAAACATGTTAATGAACAACATGTGGTGTACATGGGATTCCCCCAAGCAAACTTAATAATAGGACACTTGTGGAGTACACGGTATCTCCCCAAGGTAAATTGATAATTTAATCTATGGGTACGAATATCTTTAAATAAAAAAGTTAGCTAAGGACATTTCTTTCAAGCTATAGTCGGTATGACGACACTACTACTCAAGACTTGGTTAATAATAATGGAATAATGGTTTCATTGGTTGGTAATGGTTTTAATTGGGTAATAATGGCAGGGTGGTATAGCTAACTTTGAAGGTGCAAGTCTAATGGACGGACACTAGAAACTCATGTTTGCTGACATGAAGGGTTGGTCATACTGACCATACATAATACTAGGAGGTACATGGGAATCATTAAAGTACATTGTACATATGTATCATGGAGAGCAAAGGGTACTCAGGAATCCCCTACTCTTATAGTATCTTCGATTCATGTGGCTACAAATAATGAGGCCGATTCAGGGGGTAACACTGCACCCATATAACCCGAGGGTGTATCTAGAATGGTTAAGCTACACATACCCAGGTTAATGGTTTCAATGGAATGCTAAACCCAGTTCCCTTTCCCGGCATGGTTATATATGTGTATGTTTTGTATACTTAATAGTTGTTTTACTGGAAGGCATTATTTTATCCTTATCCTAAGTACTTTCTAGAATTCACCCTCTAACCATCCTCGAGAGGTTGTATCCCCACACGATCCAGGAAATAACCATTCTATCCCTCCTTCTTAGTGATATATTTCAGCATCACCTTAGTTGAATTGAAGTTGTGAGCGTCCTTATTCTGAAAGGTTCCATTTCATACCCTTGACATCTTTACTTATTTTTGATACTTTATGAATATTGGTTTTGTCTATGGTTGGGGGCATGTCCCAATCACATATTGGTGTTCTTTTGGTTTGAGGCTTTTATGGAACTACTATGGATTGGTATAGGTGGAATCGGTAGTGGTGTTAGTCTTAGTATTGGCATTGGTATTGGGGATGATACCAGTTGACTAAATTTGTCATTGTTCCATCCTTTTATATTATGTTATGGACAGGGAATTAGTTATTGTTATGGTTTTGGCTTATTGTTTTGGTTTTTTTATGGTTAACGGTGAGGTTTGGGACAATCGAACTCGTTTGGTTCAGTTTCAAACATAGACCTATCCCAGAGTATGGATTTCAGAAAATACATGCTATCTTGTTATATGTTCGGTATTTATGCGACTCGGGGTATATATTGGATTATTGGGTTAGGTATTTGGGGTGGTCTGAAATCCTGGTTGAACTTGAGATGCCCATTATGATAAGGCCCCTGGAGGGGTCCTGCCAAGTTGGTATTAGAACTTTAGGTTCATGGTCAATTGGGAGTCCACAAAGCCATCTAGAGTAGAGTTTCTTTTAGGGGTGTGTAGCGCGCGCACTCATATGGGAAAGGCTACAAGGCATTTAGGAATGTTTCACTTTCATGGTATTCTATTTTCAAGATGCAAGGTCTAAGGTTCTCTCTAATCCTGGTTTGTTTTCTTTTAAGATCATGCCTGACGATCTGAGATGCAAGGTAATATTTCAGTCCCAACTGGGGATAATGTTGAAGGGACAAACACTACTCAGAGGATCTATACTCAGTCTAGGGGTCTAGTCCCTGATATTTCTAGTGTTCCACTAGTTTCTACTAGTCCTCCTCAAGATGAGGTGACTAATGAGAAATTTTGCCAATCGATTCATATTATTGCTTGGTTGGTTATTGCTCAAGCTGAGCGGGATGTATCTAGTGTTTCATCTGCTGAGGCCACAAGGGTTAGCCAGTTTATGAAAATGAATCCTTCCACTTTTACTAGTGTGAAGGTGGTGCAGGATCCTCAAGTTTTCTTAGATGAAATGGAGAAAATCATCAGGGTGATGCAAGCCACAAATGTGTAAGGGGTGAATTTTGTTGCTTACTATCTTAAGGATATGGCATGTCAATTGTACTGAGAGTGGGATGGGGTGAGAGGTGATGTTAAGGAGTCAAATTTGTGGTAGGCTTTCTCTAATGCTTTTTTGGACCGCTTCTTTCCTCAAGAGTTGAGAGAAGGAAAGGTGGAGCAATTTGTTAATCTGAAGTATGGGATGATGTTGGTCAAGGAATATGCCTTGAATTTTCATCAGTTTTCAAGGTTTTGTCCTGATATGGTGTCTGTTATGAGGTCCAGGATAAGAAAGTTGACTTCTGTACTTGATAACGCTCAAACTACAGCTCTCGTAAGAGTGTAAGCGGTCGTTGTCAAATATAGAACCCAACTGGGTTGGGTGTCGAATCCCACAGGGAATACTTGGTCACTAAGTATGCAACGATTAGTAGACTGTTGATCGAAAATTCTACGAAAAAGGGGGGATTTAATTGTAGCGTGAATTAAGAGTATCAAAGTAACAAAGAAAAACGGAATGTTTAGTAGGTTTTAATCAATGAGAATTGTAAGTTAGGGTTATGTCCACCTTATGAGTTTTACGTATCTATTGGCTATGAGTTATGCGGAATTCAGACATGCATGCACTTATAGAGATTCGTATTCTATGGTAAATCCTAGTGTCTTTCGACCATCAAGGATTAGACCACTTTAACTCTTTCGAGCTTAAAGCGTATACTAATGGTACGAATTCTGTAAGAGGTTAATCCAGTTACGGCACTAACTTTTAAACAGGGGTTGGTAGCCCTATTTCCTTGTCATTCTCTCTTTTCTAGACATGTAACTTTTCTTACGAACAAGTTAATGCTATACTGGCGTATTCTATATGTTTGCAACCACAAGAATTCAATTAAGATCAAGAGAGTAATGATATAAGCAGCATACGTATCAAGAATTCACAAACTTATAGCAATAGATAGTATCTCATAAGGCTTCCATAACCCTAACAGAGAAGTTTAGCTACTCGTAATTATGAAGGAAAACCACGAGGATATCATCATACCAAAGCAATAACAATATCACGATAAGGAAATATTGGCGTCACTTGTGGCATGAATTCCTTGCTAGTAGCGTTTCTCTTGTCGTGAAAATTAAAAGTCGAATAGATGAAGAATAATGTCAACAACGAATTTAAGAATAGAAGAGAGTAAGAATGAATTGAAAGAGAATGAGTGAGAATAATAAAAAGATTGATGAAAAATTCAGCAAATAGTGTTTTTATAACATCCTTGTCCTAGTCCTACTGAAATAGGGTTTTTATCCTTGTCCTAGTCCTACTGGGTTACTGCATACTTGTCCTAATCCTACTAAGTTACTTCTGATCCCCCAAGTCTTTAGAAATGCTGTTTTTTCCCGGGACAAGTTCTCCATGCATCACTTTCAGTTCACAAGCTTCCAGAAGCTGCCTTCCTTCTTACGTGAAGTTTCCTTTGGCGTCCAACAGTCCATAAAATGCTGAAATATTTATCATTTATTCCTGAAAACTTGCGAACACGTTGGTTAGCTCACTTACAGGAAAAAGGACTAAAAGTGCAGGAATTATATACTTTGTCCTTTAAAACTTAGCTAAAATATGGGTACATTAAGGTGCTTTAGGCGTGTAAATACGCCTAAAATCAACACCCCACACTTAAAGCTTTGTTCGTCCTCGAACAAAATATCATGTCCATATAAACATCTACTTAGGGTTTCACAGTAACAGCACAAAATATTCATCAAGACAGGCACAACAATTATTAACAAAGAGTAGTTTTCTAATCACTTCTAGAAACAATTCAACCTCCAACATAGACTCGTGATGATGGTTAATTCGTATTCAAAAGTTAAGGAAAAAAGAATCATACAAAACTACCCAACAATCATCAACCATGTGTGTCTCACACAAGATATCCCCCATAATCACTCATAAGTTTTGCATTTTTCGAAACATGGGTACAAGATTCTCCTTGCTCTCACTCTCACAAAGAATTCATATGTTGCAACTGATGACCATAGGCTTTCCCTTAGTGTAATGCTCTACTAATATCAGAATGTTAAGATTAGGATCAAATAGGTCTTTACAGGTTGTTATGTAGGCTAAGGGACGGGTAGGACTATTTTGGCCAGAAATAGTGACTAAGTTCCCTAAGCGCTTTAATACATCACATTATGCCATTTACACTTTCTTTCAAACGACCTTTCTACTTTCTTTTAATCTACCACCCCTTCTCACCCCTTCTCACCTCTTTTGTTATTCAATTTTAAATAGAATCAACTTTGTATTTTTCTTTTTCATTTTATTTTTCATTTTTTTTATAACACACCTCTATAATAGCCATTCTTTTTCATAACAAATTCAAGTACCAATTCACTTTAAGGCATCACTCTCACCAAATTTCCTTTTATTTTGTCACATGACTTTACAATTTAAAGCGCTTAGGAATTTGGATCAAATTATGGTCTTGAAAAAAAATGGATTAGGCTTACATATGAGGCTGTCAAAGAAAATGGCTAAAGGCTCAAAGGGGGTAACTAAGATAATGTCCATGGGTAGGTAAAAGGAAGGTAAACAAATACAGGTTGCCAAAGAAATGCCTAAATCATCTCCTAAACTTGCACTCTTTATTTCGCTTTACATACACACCAGGCAAGTTCTAGCATCAGTCATAAACACAGAATATACTATAACCTCATACACACAAGGCACATGGTCAACTTTATTGGGAGCAGTATAGACTCTTGACCCAAAAGATGAATGAATTAAACCACATACTTATCACACAGTGAGTCACACTTAGAGCCTAAACGTCTCAATAGTAATGATGATTTTGGCACAAACTCTTGTCATAATACCATGCTGCCTATCAGAACAATTTCATGCAAAATCTAAAAAATCTAAAATTAAACTAACTAATTACGACTAATTAAAACAAACAAGAACTAGAATAAATGTAGGCAAAGCAGTACAAGAAGCATACAAATACCAGCACCCCACACTTAGACGGGACACACTGCCCTCAGTGGAAAATAAATAAGGAAAACCTGATTGGTCGGACTCCTCTTCTATGTCTGGGGTCATACCCCCTGCGTCAGAATCATCATCAGAGTAGTCATCCTCAGAGTTTCCTCAAAATGTACCCCACTTGATCCCAAAAGTGCATCGAGGTATTTGTAGAGAGAAGGACTCAGCTTGCTTCTTTCTTGACCTTTTTTGTCCCTTCTGTGAGGTGGTCGCTTTTTCTTTTCCTTATTGTCCTTTTGGGGCCATTCTACCTCATTCAAATCACCAACATCACTTCAAGCTTTAACAAATCATTATAGGCATAGTATTGTAATAACTACGGAATATAAAAGAAGAACTTACTTGGTGATGGATCCGGAAGATGAACTCACAAGACTAGATGAGCAAAAAGAAAAGTTTTGAGAGATTTGGGAGGCAAAGGCGGCGCTTAGGTTAAATTTGCAATGCATTTTTGTTCTAATACTAAGGTTCTATTTATAGGACAAGCTTGGGTCAGGTTTTGACCCGTTTGGAATTGGATTAGGAGACCAAAAAGTGAGCATAGGCGGCGCCTAATGCTTTGCCTATGCTTGGCATAGGCGGCGCCTTTTGCAAAGCCTAGTTGAGCATAGGCGGTGCCTATGCTATGGCATTGGTAGGCATAGGCGGCGCCTATGCCATGGCATTCTAGATTCAGAGTCAAAAGGCTTTTGCATAGGCGACGCCTATGCTATGGCATTGTTAGGCATAGGCGGCGCCTATGCTATGGCATTCTAGATTCAGAGAGCTTAGGCCATAGCATAGGCCTTGCCTTGTTCGTTTCCTAGATTTTCATAGGTGATAACGCTCAATCTACAACTCTCGTAGGAGTGTAAAGCGGTCGTTTGTCAAATATAGAACCCAACTGGGTTGGGTATCGATCCCACAGGGAATAGCTTGGTCAACAAGTAAGCAACGATTACTAGACTTTTAGTGCAAGTCTCGTAAGAAGGGGGGTTTGTAATGTGTAACCAAATTATTAAAGCAAAAACTGAAAATAGCAAAGTAAAAAGAAAGAATGTTTAGTAGGTTGTGAAACAATGAGAATTGAGGAGTTGGGGTTATGTCCACCTTCTGAGTTATACGTCTCTATTGACTATGAGTGTGTTGAATTCAGACATGCATGTGCTTATAGAGAATTGTATTCGATGGTAAATCCAGGTGTCTTTCGACCTATTCGAGGATTATTTCACTTTAACTCTTTCGAGCTTAAAGCGTGTCTAACGGTACGAATTCTCCAAGAGGTTAATCTAGTTACGACACTAACTTTTTAATAGGGGATGGGACCCTACTACCTTGACATTATCTCTTTTCCAGACAGATAACCTTTCTTTCGAACAAGTTAAATGTTATACTGGCGTATTCTTGCGTTTGCAACCACAAAGAATTTAGATTAAGATGAAGAGAATAATGATATAAGCAACATACGTGTCACGAACTCACAAACTCACAGCAATAGATAGTATCTCATTCGGCTTCCATAACCCCAACAGAGAAGTTTAGTTACCCATGAGTGCGAAGGAAATCACAATTGACATTGTTGTTATACCACAATAAAGATTTCACGTTTGTAATGGTGTGGTAGGCGTTAGGCGTGAATCCCTTAGCAAAGTAACGTTTCTCTTGTTGTGGAATTTAAGAATAAATGAATAGAAGAAGAAAAATAGAATTAATGGAAGAATGATTGTTTAGAACTAGAATGTCTTAGAATTGAATGTAAGAAGATGTTCTAAAATCTCTAGCAAGATAGGGTATTTATAATACCCATATCCTATTCCTACTAAGCTAATGAAATGCTTAACCAAATCCTACTAAGCTAATGAAATACTTAACCCAATTGTACTAGGTTAATGTATCATTATCCTAATCCTAACAAGCTAATGTAATACTTAACCCAATTGTACTAGGTTAATGTATCATTATCCTAATCCTAATAAGTTACTGCTAGTCCCCAAAGTCTTCAGAAATGTTGTTTTAGCCTGGGACAGAATTTCCATGCGCCATCTTTAGTCCTTGGCGTCCAAGATTGGCTTTTCTCCTTTCGTGAAGCTTTCTTTGGCGTCAAGTTATCCATGAAATGCTGAATTCTGCATCATTTATACCTGAAACTTTGCTAATCATGTTCGTTAGCTCACTTACAGGAAAATGGACTAAAAGTGCATGAAATATATAATTTGTTCTCAAAACTAGGCTAAAATATGGGCAAAATATAGTGCTATAGGCATGTAAATTCGCCTATCATCAATAGGCAATGCCTAACTCATAGCCTTTTGCTTCTTCATTCCCAACTTATCACCTTTAACATGCAATACTTCCAAATCAAAATTTGAAACCAAGTTCCTCCTTTATACGTCTTGCACCTACACTTACTCAAAAACAACAAAAACGATTAGAAAGATGGGTTGCCTCCCATCAAGCGCCTTAGTTTTGGTCGTGGCTCGACAAAATCCTAGGAAAACAAAAACAATTAAAAACGATGTGTTGCCTCCCACCAAACGCTTGATTTATTGTCGCGGCACGACATAGTTATCTCGATTACTTAGACTTCATCGAGATATTTGGTGCATCATTTTCTTAATGGATTCAGACGACGCTGATGCTTAATTATGGGCATGCAATCTTCTTCGAGATGCATCTTATGCATACATATCCCAGGTGGGATACCAATTATATCATCAATAGACCAACCAATGGCTCTCTTGTACCTCTTCAGAGAAGAGATGAGAGTCTCTACGTGCTGTTCACCTAAATCAGCCGCAACACTCACCAGAAGTGTATTTCCACTTCCCAAAAATGCATACCTTAGGTGACTGGGGAGCTCTTTCGATTTTAGCGCTGGTATCTCTTCAATGGAAGTCTTCGCTGTTGGTGAAGATTGATTCTTAAGATCAAGTCCCAACTTCTTAGTATCATGAGAATAGGACCTTATTCCTGTTAGAGCACGAACGGTTTCTTCTTGTTCTTCAGCCTCCTCACGTTCAAAATTCAGTAGCACATCAGATAGTGACTCAACAATAAGCTGCTTCTCTACAGATAATTCTTTCTCATCCTCATAATAAACATCATCTACAGAGAACACATTCATATCACTGGGCTGCTTCATTGCTTTGCATACATCAAAACGGACCACTTTATCATTCATCCAAAATAAAAGCTCATTAGCTCTTAAGTCGATAAGCACACTTCCAGTTGCGAGGAAAGGGCGTCCCAAGATTATGGGAACTTCAGAATCCACCTCGCAATCCAAAATAACAAAGTCTGCAGGAAAGATGAAGGTGGAAACCTTCACCAACACATCATTCAAGATACCCACAGGTCATTTTACCGACCTATCTGCCATCACGAGCCGTATATTGGTTGGTGTAGGGTCACCCAACCCCAAATTTTTGTAAATGGAAAACGGCATCAAATTGATGCTAGCTCCCAAATCTCACAACGCCTTAGCAAAATCCAACGATCCAATCGTTCAAGGAATAGTGAAAGCACCAGGATCTACCTTCTTCTGTACTAGCGATCTTGTAGCGATTGCACTGCAATGATGAACATTATTTGCCAGCTCATAACTTGCTACCCACTTCTTTGTCAACAAGTCCTTCATGAATTTAGCATACACAGGCATCTGTTCCAGAGCCTCTACCAACGGAACATTAATAGTCAGCTGCTTCAACATGGTCATGAATTTACTGAACCTAGTGTCATCAGCTTTCTTCTTCAGTCTCTGTGGAAAAGGTGGTGGTGGAAGGGGAATAATTTTCTCCACCACTTCCTCTTTATCTTTCTTCCGATTATCAACCTTTATAGGAGTGTCATCAGCCTTCTTCTTCAGTCTATGAGGAAAAGGTGGTGGTGGAAGAGGAATCGTTTTCTCCACCACTTCCTTTTTATCTTTCTTCCAATTATCACTCTTTTCAGGCTGGTGACATCTAGGTGTAACATCATGAGCACTCACTTCAGCTTTTACGACATCTTCAAACTCTGCTTCATCAACATTCTCTGCTATATCATCAACCACCTGTTTGCCTTTGGATGGATTTTCCAACACTTTACCACTCAGGGTAGTAATAGCCATACACGATTCGTCATTCCTTGGGTTTTACACAGTGTCACTGGGTAGCGTGCCAGCCTTTCTTTGGTTGAATGCCGCTGATAATTGACTCAATTGTTGCTCCAGTTGTTTTATTCCAGTAGAATGCAAGTCAACCAATTGATTTATTGATGACAAATCATTCTTTACCTCAGTAACGCCCATGTTGGTTGCCTCCACTCCTTTCAACAGCTTAGCCATCATATCTTCCATGGATATCTTCCCAGAGCCAGATGCCACAGCCTCATGATTTCCAGGAGGAACATACAAACCACTCCTGTCAGTCTTATTCTTCCAACCACCTTGATCGCGGTCCTTGTATCCAGATTTATCATAATAGTTCCGACCTTGGTTTCCTTGGGCATTGCCTCAGAAACCCCCCTGATTATTCAAGTAGTTAGCTTCTTTCTCAGAATCGGATTCGTCTCTTCCTTTTGACGCAACCGTTTTTACTTTTTCGGTCTTCCCTGATAATAAATGCTTGGTAAGAAGATCCATTTGTGTTTTCATGTGCGCCATATCTTGATCACGTTCCTCTTCTATTTGCCTTTGTTCTGCAGTCATGCCAATAGATATGGTAGAGCTTGCTACCTCTGAATCCCTGTTATGCCAAGCTCTACTTTGCTTTGTCATACGATCTAACATATCACTTGCCTGAACAAAAGTAAGGTCCATGAATGACCCTCCTGCAGCATTATCAACCACCGGCTTAGTCACTGAATTCAAAGACCTATATAATATCTCCATCAAGTGGACATTGGTCATATGATGATTTGGGTACCGTATAAGCTTCTTTTTGAACCTCTCCCATGTTTTGTGGAGAGCTTCAGTTGGAAGCTGTCGAAAATTGCTGATCTCATCTCTCAACTGTGCTCTCTTGGATGGCGGAAAGAATCTTTCTAGGAAAGCGTCTTTCAGTTGCCTCCAATTAGTAATAGAATCAGGAGTTAGCCCGTTCAACCACAGAGTTTCCTCCCCAGATAGAGACAATGGAAATAATCGCAGCCGAATTGCATTCTGTCCAACGCCTGGATTGTCAAATGACTTGCATGTAGAGATAAAGTTGACCAGATGCATATTCGGATCATCACCTGCAAGTCCACCAAATAGTCCCTTGAGCTGCAATAACTGAATCATGGTGCTAGTGATATTGAACTTAGCTCTGGGTGCCAATGGTGGAGGAATAATAGCCCCTGTGGCACCAGCTCCATCCAGATCGTCATCATCATCATCAAAAGGAGCCTGCATAGCTCGGCGGTCAGGTCTCATTCTAGCTTGACGTTCCCTCTTATGCATAAGTGCCGCCACCTCAACAGTATGCCTAGGATTCAGTAACTCATCATCACTCAGGTCCTCATCATCAGGATTTGTTGCTTGCCCTGGGTTATCAATATTCTGTTGATGTACTTGAGCAGCTGCCAGTGCAGCTAATCTAGCCTGCTCCTGTTGAGCCACCCTTCTGTCTATGTCACGCTGTGCATCCATTCTGCCAATAATTTGAGGTTCAGGATTTATGGGTAATAACGGTTGACCTGAACTTCGAGTGTTTGGCATGCACTCAAACAAACCTGAATAAACAAAAACAACAACTAAAAGTAAAATCTGAGAATTTTTGACCAAAGGGTCTAGTAACTATCACAAACTTAGTTGACCACTGTATTCCCCGGCAACGGCGCCAAAATTTGATAACGCTCAAACTACAGCTCTCGTAAGAGTGTAAGCGGTCGTTGTCAAATATTGAACCCAACTGGGTTGGGTGTCGAATCCCACAGGGAATACTTGGTCACTAAGTATGCAACGATTAGTAGACTGTTGATCAAAAATTCTACGAAAAAGGGGGGATTTAATTGTAGCGTGAATTAAGAGTATCAAAGTAACAAAGAAAAACTGAATGTTTAGTAGGTTTTAATCAATGAGAATTGTAAGTTAGGGTTATTTCCACCTTATGAGTTTTACGTATCTATTGGCTATGAGTTATGCGGAATTCAGACATGCATGCGCTTATAGAGATTCGTATTCTATGGTAAATCCTAGTGTCTTTCGACCATCAAGGATTATATCACTTTAACTCTTTCGAGCTTAAAGCGTAAACTAATGGTACGAATTCTCCAAGAGGTTAATCCAGTTACGACACTAACTTTTAAACAGGGGTTGGTATCCCTATTTCCTAGTCATTCTCTCTTTTCCAGACATGTAACTTTTCTTTCGAACAAGTTAATGCTATACTGGCGTATTCCATATGTTTGCAACCACAATAATTCAATTAAGATGAAGAGAGTAATGATATAAGAAGCATACGTATCAAGAATTCACAAACTCATAGCAATAGATAGTATCTCATAAGGCTTCCATAACCCTAACAGAGAAGTTTAGCTACTCATAATTGTGAAGGAAAACCACGAGGGTATCATCATACCAAAGCAATAACAATATCACGATAAGGACGTATTGGCGTCACTTGTGGCATGAATTCCTTGCTAGTAGCGTTTCTCTTGTCGAGAAAATTAAAATTCGAATAGATGAAGAATAATGTCAACAACGAATTTAAGAATAGAAGAGAGTAAGAATGAATTGAAAGAGAATGAGTGAGAATAATAAAAACCTTGCTGAAAAATTCAGCAAATAGGGTTTTTATAACATCCTTGTCCTAGTCCTACTGAAATAGGGTTTTTATCCTTGTCCTAGTCCTACTGGGTTACTGCATACTTGTCTTAATCCTACTAAGTTACTGCTGATCCCCCAAGTCTTTAGAAATTCTGTTTTTACCCGGGACAAGTTCTCCATGCATCACTTTCAGTCCACAAGCTTCCAGAAGCTGCCTTCCTTCTTACGTGAAGTTTCCTTTGGCGTCCAAAAGTCCATAAAATGCTGAAATATTCATCATTTATTCCTGAAAACTTGCTAATCACGTTGGTTAGCTCACTTACAGGAAAAAGGACTAAAAGTGCAGGAATTATATACTTTGTCCTTTAAAACTTAGCTAAAATATGGGTACATTAAGGTGTTTTACGCGTGTAAATACGCCTAACATCAGTACTGTCTCATGATTTGATCCTCGAAAGCAAGACTGTATTGGAGAACAAGGATATGGATATGTCCTGGTTGGTGGTTCATATGTAATAGGTGGAGGAAGAAAAGAGGAATCAGGATGAATTTGGGGAAAGACAGGGTAACAAGTTTATGTTTTCTGAACAAGGTGGCGGGAAACAATAAGGCAATTGGGATAGTGGTAAGTGGCCAAAGAAGAAGTGAAAGAGTTCTGGTTTTCTCTCTTCAGCTAGTACTGCTACGTGAAGCCTTTGGGTGATATGCGTAAGCAGGGTGGAAATAATTTCCGAGCACAGGGTGACCAATCTCATGCAAATGGGGATCAGTCGGTCTCATCATACCCTCCTTGTCAGTTCTATGGTAGGTTGCATAGGGTTTTTGTGATAAGGAGGGATAAGTGTTTCAAATATGGTCAGCCAGACCCTATTCTTAGAAATTGTCTGGTTTGTAAGGGTGCTTCAGGAGAGAGTAAGTCTCATATTACTTCATCTTCTTCTCTCGCACAAAAGAGCGTTACTTTTGTATTTGTTTCAGCTTCTAGTATAAGTGTAGGTTGGAATAGATTTTATACTCTTGCTACTCGGCAGGAATCTTCAACATTACCTAATGTCATGATTGGTATGTTACTTCTCTTTTCTCGTGTTGTGTATTTCTTTCTTGATCCAGGGTCCACTCTTTCTTATGTGACCCCATTTTTGGTTGTATGTTTTTGTTTTGATCCTGAGGTTATTTTGGATCTTTTTTCTATTTCTACCCGGTAGGATACTCTCTAGTTTCCAAAAGATTCTATATGGTGTGCGTGGTATCTTTTGGTAGTAGGCAGAATTTGGTGGATTTGCTTAAATTTTATATGGTGGATTTTGACATTATTCTGGTGATGGATTAGTTGTACTCCTGTTATGCATCCTTAGTTTGTCAAACCCATAAGGTTGTCTTTAGGTTCCCTGGTGAACCTATTATTCAGTTGGAGGGTGGTTTCCTAGCTCCTAGGGGAAGGTTTATTTCCTATCTTATAGCTTAGAGGTTAATTTCTAAAGGTTTTATCTATCATTTGGTCTAGGTTAAAGATTCTAACTCAGAAGGTCCTTCTTTTCATTTGTTTTTAATGGTGAATAAGTTCCCCGATGTCTTTCCTGATGATCTTCTCTGTGCTCCTACGGATAGGGAGATCGAGTTTGGTATTGATTTGGTTTTGGACACTCGTCCAATATCTATTCATCCTTATAGATGTATAGAATGACTCCGGATGAGTTAAGGTGACATGAACCGACCCGGGGCCTTGTCGTAATGGGAATCCCAAGTCTGACCGGGACCGGAGACCACCCCCGTTAACCAGCCCGATATTCATCCGTCTACCCTGAGTTTGCTGAATTTCGAACAAATAACAAGATAGAGTAACATTCCATATTACAAACTCTTGGATAGGTCTATTACCGAGACCGACCCAACTGGGTCCAACCGTCCGAACCCAACCAATAGCCAAACTAAATCATAAACAAAACCATATGAATTCCATAATAATTATATATAATCCCAAAATAAAAGAGGATGGAACAGTGAGAAATTTAGTCCTACGACATCAGCGCCAATACCAATGTCAATACCAAGGCTGACACCAATATCGATCCCTCCCATACCAACCCATAGTGGTTCTACAAAATCCCATAACCAAAAGAATACAAAATCCCGATTGGGACATGCCCCCAACCATGAACAAAACCAATATCCATTCATGAACCAAAGTATGAAATAAGATCCATGAAATGGAGCATTGCAGAAAGATGGAAGCTTACCACTTCAATCCAATAGCTGATACCGAATATTCGAATGCTACGGAGAAGGAGTAGAATGGCTAGTTCCTACATTACGTGGGGATACAGCCACCCGAAGATGGGTTAACAGATGAACTCTTGTATGAACTCAGGATAAGGATAAAATAATGACAACCAGTAAAACCAAAAAAGTAACAATATGCATAAAAACCATACATACATACATATATATATAACCAACCGAGAAAGGGAAAGAGGTTTAGCATGAATTTAAATTATTTACCTAGGTATGTGAAGATTAACCGTCCTTAACCACCGACAAGCTATATGGGTCCAGTGTAACCCCCTGAACGGGATCGATGAGTATAGCCATATGAACTAGAGATACCATTAGAGTAAGGGATTCCCAATTACCCTCACTATCCATGATACATATGTAAAATGTACTTTGAGGATTACCGCATACCCCATAGTATCATAAAAGGGTCTTAAGGACCTACCCTTCATGTCAGCAACACATGAGTTTCCAGTGTTCGTTCATTGAACTCCAACCTTTATGGTTAGCTATCACACCACACCATTATTGCCTAATTAAAACCATTTCCAACAAACCAAACCATTATTATTAGCTGAGGCTATACATCGTGGTATCGTCATACCGACTATAACTTGCAAGTATTATCCTTATCAAAACTTTTTTGAGATCAAGGGAGTCTGATATACCCATAGATCACATTACCAATTAACTAGGGGGAGTCCCATGAACCCCACAAGTGTTCCGTTATTTTGATTACTTGGGGATTCCATTGTACCACACAAGAATGATTGTTAAACCAAAACCATTCCATTTTTACCATTCCAAACTATTTAACCATTTAGGGTACCATTACCATGTTTAAATCAAGCAATAGTTCCATTAAAATCCAACAATGTAGTGAAAGCATTCGCATAGGCATTTTATCAAACACATTGGGGGCATAGTATTTTCAAAGCCAAAGCCAATTACCAAATTACCATTCCTATGCACCCAATTATCCAAAACCATCATTAAAGCATATAAAAGAATAATTAAAACATGGAAAAACCATAACGAAGCATTTATAACCAAAATCCCCTAAATTATATTTGAAAACCAAAGCTATAAAATACTCAAACCATGAAAACATTATATAAAACAATGCCTTTAGTCGAAACTAAAAATGAGGGAAGAAAACATGCCTTAAACAAAGAAGATAACGGAGAGAAATCACCAACATAAACCCCAAATTATTCCTTTAGGTGAAACCCTAGCCTTCATTTACCCAGAAACTTAGAGAGAACTGTAGAGTGTTTTAGAGAAGCTTCTAAGTGTTAATGAGTCTAATAATAGGGAAAATAACCTCCCAATAAAAATATAATTCGTAGGGCTTTATTAGGGTAAGTGGAGAAATATTCATATTGCTCTCACTTAAACTCCAAAAAATCCCGCTAGGTGGGTACGACTATCGATATAAGTTGTACACTCCAATACAAGTGGTACCCGCCACTCGTACCCAAGGAAATCTCCCTTGGACACAACATTGTCTAAGGTATGATTCACCCAAAATTTTCATACCCAAGTACATGACTGGTACCCATGATCCATACCTCTGGCTGAATGGAATCCCAAGAGGATTGAACACTGCCACCATGCGAGTCCATGACATGGATCGTACCCTGGCTTACGAATCTTGGTAAGCTAATCGTACTCAGATCCAACTTAGCTTACGAAGCCTAAGATTAAATAAAGTAACCAAACAAATTGTATCCCCCGATACGACTCGTACCACCCAAGTCATATCCATTATAGAAACTAAATCTAACCCATTCACCAATACTGGTCAGCATATGACTAACCTATACCACTGATATCCCAATGCACAAGTTGTTTCCCCTAGTCGTATTCTATCTAGAGACAAAAAATCAAGGAAATTTTCTAAGGTCCTGAAATCCAGGGTGTTTTAGTCTCCCCACTAGGAACATTTTTCCCTGAATAACGGACAAGGTTGGGTAAACACAAGCACTATTCATTTGCATTATCAAATATCAATCCAACCTTTCACCAAGTTAAGAAACATAGATGCAAAGATATTAATCTTTTCTTTTACAAATTCAAAAAATAAAGATATGTTCAAGAACACATACCTTCCATACAAATCCCAGGAACAGAAACAGATATGGATACTTGGACTTTATGTCCTCCTTCGTTTCCCATGTAGCCTCTTCTGCCTTATGGTTCAGCCAAAGAACCTTAATTGAGGCCACATCCTTGGACTGTAATAGACAAACCTACAGATCCAATATCTCAACTATGACCTCTTTATAAGATAGAGAATCTGAGATACCCAAGCCCTTCAAAGGAACCACCGAAGAAGGATCACCAGGACATTTCCTCAATATAGAGACATGAAATACCAGATGAATGGAGCTCTAAGTAGAAGGAAACTCCAATTCATAAACCATATTACCAACCCCCACATAAAATCACATAAGGACCAATAAACCGAGGGCTGAGCTTCCCCTTATTACCAAACTATATTACTCTTTTCTTGGGAGATACCTTTAGGAAAACCTTATCCCTAACCACAAACTTCAAGTCTTTATGCCTTACATCGTCATAGGACTTTTGGCAAATTTGGGCAGCTTTAAGCCTATCCCAAATCATCTTCAACTTTTCCATAGACTGATAAAACAAATCCAGACAAAACATGTCCGACTCACTAAGCTCAAATAATCCAATATGAGATCTACACCTCCTACCTAACAATGCCTCAAAGGGGGATATACCAATACTAGAATGATAACTATTGTTGTAAGCAAACTCTACCAAAGGTAGATGCTCAACCTAATTGCCACCATAATCAATCACACATGCCCGAAGCATATCCTGCAATGTCTGAATAGTCCTTTTCGTTTTCCCATCCCTTTGAGAATGAAAACCAGTACTATGACTCACCTTCGTACCCAATCCCTTTTTAAAAGACAGCCAGAAATGAGATGAAAACTATATACCACGATAAGAGATAATCAAAACAGGTAACCCATGATGCTTTACTATCTCCTAAAGATACAACTTCACATAATCCTCCATCGAAAAGGTAGTCCTCACTGGCAAGAAGTAGCAGACTTCATCATCCTATAAATGGTGACCCAAATCAAATTAAATTAGTTTCGTGATCGAGGAATATCGGTAAGGAAATCCATATTGATCACGTCCCATTTTTACTTGGGCAAATCAATTTCTTGATACAATCCTCCAGGCCTCATGTGCTTAACTTTAGCTTGTTAACATACCATGCACTTGGCTACAAAATCATCCACGTCTCTTTTCATACCATTCCACCAATATATCTCTTTGAGATCATGATACATATTTGTAGAACTGGGATGAAAAACATAGTACGATTCATGTGCCTAAACCAAGATCCATTTATGCAGCCCATCAACATCAGGAACATATAACCTTCCTTGGTGTCGTAAAACACTATCCCCACTGATCTCAAATACCATTACCTTTTTCCCACATACATCACTCTTGATTTTTATCAAGATAAGATCTAGCACTTGCTTCTCCTTAATCTTTTCCTTGAGAGATAATCTAATCACTTCATATACCTACACACCACTATCATTAGAATCCAAGAGATGAACTCAAATATTAGCCAAGCGATGAATATCCTTCACCAATTCCCGATTTTCCTTATCCACATAAGCTAAACTCCCCATAGATAACCCGCTAAGAGTATCAACAATAATATTAGCCTTAGCTGGATGATTGGGAAGACTCATATCATAGTCCTGGAAAAGCTCCAACTATTTTCTCGGCCTGAGATATAGCTTCATCTAAGTGAACATGAACTGTAGGCTTTTATGATCAGAAAAGATATCTACGTGCACTCCATACAAATAAAGCCGCCATATTTTCAAAGAAAAACCACCACCAACAGCTCCAAATCATGAGTAGGATAATTCCTCTTATGCTCTTTAAATTGTCTAGAAGCATAGGCAATCACTTTCCCATGCTGCATCAAAACTCAGCCAAGTCCCACTCTAGATTCATCATAATAAACCACAAATCACTCACTACCCTCAGTCAATGTCAAAATTGAAGCCGAAGTTAGCTTATCCTCAAGCTTCTCAAAATTCCCTTCACAGACTTCCGACTAAGAAAAATTTACCTTTTTTTTAGTTAACTTATTTAAACTAAAAGCAATCAAAGAAAATCTTTCCACAGACTACCTATAATACCTAGTCATAACCCAAGAAGCTTTGAATGTCGGTTGGAGTTGTGGGTTTATTCCACCTTTTAACAACAACCACCTTTTGAGGATGTACCCTGATCCCCTCACTAGAAAAATATGACCGAAAAAAGTTACAACGTTCAACCAAGAGTCATACTTGGAGAACTTAGCATATAACTATTGTTCCTTTCATGTCTGAAACACCACACAGAGGTGATTGACATGTTCCACCTCACTTTTAAAATACACCAAGATGTCATAAATGAACAAAATGACTAAAAGATCAACAAACTTCCTAAAAACCATAGTCATTAAATCTATAAATATCATCGGGGCATTAGTAAAGACGAATGACAACCAAGAATTCAAAGTGCCCATACCAAGTAAAACAAGACGTCTTGGGGATATCCCCCTCCCTAATCTTAAGCTGATGATACCCAGAATGAAGGTCTACCTTAAAAAAAACTTGGCACCTTGCAACTGATCAAAAAAGTCATATATCCTTGGAAGATGATACTTGCTCTTGACCGTTACCTTATTCAACTGTCGGTAGTCAATGCACATCCGAAGGGAACTATTCTTCTTACACACAAACAACACCAATGCATTCTACGGGGATACACTAGGGAGAATAATCCCCTTATCTAGAAGATCCTTAAGTTACTCCTTGATTTCTCTAAACTCACTCGGAGTCATTCTATAAAGAGGAATATATATTGGTAGAGTGTCCAAAACTAAATCAATACCAAACTTGATTTCCCTATTCAAAGGAACACCAGGAAGATCATCCAAAAAAATTTTGGAAACATATTTACCACCAGAACTAAGTGAAAAGAATGACCCTCCAAGTTAGAACCTTTAACCCATATTAACTGATAAAGATACCCTTTGGAGATTAATCTTTGAGATCTAAAAGAAGAAATAAACCACCCCCTAGGAGATAAGGAACCACTCTCCCACTCTATAACCGGTTCACCATAGAACCTAAAGATAAACTTACGATCCAACAATCTAAGGATGCGTAGCAAGAGTGTAATCAATCCATCCCCAAAATAATGTCCAAATGCACCATATATAGCTCATATAGATCTACCAAGGTCTGCTTGCTACCAACATATACCACATACCCCGTATAGACACATTTAGTAACAACTGAGTCACCTACTGGATTTGAAATAGAAAAAATATACGAAATAACCTCAAGATCAAAACCAAAACACAAAGCCATATATGGAGTCCCCTAGGAAAGAGTGGACCTTGGATCAAGAAAATAATATGTATCACAAGAAAAGAGTTGTAACATATAGTAATGACAATAGGTGATGCCACAGATTCATACTGAGTTTAAAGAGCATACAACCTATTTTGACTAGTGCTGGTACCAAAAATAGGAGCTGACACAGAAGGAGAACCACTATGTGCATGAAAAGAAGATGAAGGAACTAGAGCCTTGACCGCTATTGAAGCACCCTTACCAATTGAACAGTTTCTGAGCATATGGCCTGGCTGACCATAAAATTGGAAAAAAGGACAAGAAGAAGCCGACTATGTCCCACTAGCTTGACATTAGGCAACTTATGCCAGAAATTATAACCACCTTGTTGACACCTATCACCCGATTGCTTTGAGTAAGGAACGATAGCAATTGATAAGGAACAAGAATTCCCCTATTTTTTCTTCACCCATTTACTACCATACCGACCACCCAGTTATTGAGCACCACCCTGCTCAGAGAACCTGCTCCTCTTACCCTGCCTTTCCCAAACTCTACCTATTTTCTCTTTTCATTTTCCACTTTTTGTATGTGGACAACCAACCTCGAAATATCCATATCCTTAATCAGAAAAGAAGACTTGTATTAAAGGATCAAATCTTGAGATAGCCCAAAAGACAACTTTCTCATCCTCGACCTCATATCAACCCCTAAATCTAGAGCATACCTTGATAGCTGATGAAATTTCAAGGCTCATTTCTTGAAAGATATTTTTCCCTCCTTAAAATTCACAAACTCCACCATCTTTTATTCCCTCAGCTCCTAAGGAAATAAGCAATCCAAAAAAGCATTAAAAAGGCCTCCTATAATGAAAACTCCTCAACATCATCTCTATCCCTAGCCCACTCCTCGTAACATCTTTGAGCTGATAAGCTACAAACTCACACCTTCCATGCTAGTGTCCTGTATCACTCTAAATATTTTCTTTATTTAATCCAAGAAACCTTGAGGATTCTCCTCCACCTTCACCGAAGTAAAAGTATGAGGATTCATCTTCATGAACTTGCCAACCCTTGTGGCCTCAGGAGGTAAAAGACTAGATGCATCCCGCTCAGCCTGTGCAGTAACAAACTTAGTAATAGAATGAATCAACTAAAAAAAATCCTTATTAGTCACCTCACCTTGAGGGGGACTAGTAGAAACTAGAGGAACTCAAGAATAATCAAGGATAGGATCCTTAGATCAAGTGTGAACTCCAGGTGTAAGGCATACTCCATCAACATCATCCCTAATAGGACAAAAGGATTTCATTGTGTTTTATATCGATGAGGTATGATCTAAAAAGAAAACAAACAAGGATTAGAAGAAATTCAAGGACTTAAACTCCAAGCTTGAAAATAGAAAACCAAGAGAGTGAAACATTTGTAAATACCCTATAGCCTCTCTGTTATGAGTGTGGCGTGCTATATACCTCTAAAACAGACTCTACTAGACACAGATTTATTGACTCCCAATTGACAATAAACCTAAATCTCTAATACCAACTAGATACGACCCAACCCTTGGCTTGTTGTAATGGGCATCCCATGTCTGATCAAGACCGGAGACCATCCGCATTAATCAACCCAACCTCCAGTTGCCTGCTCTGAGTTGGCTGAATTTCAAATAGATAAAAAGATATCATAATATTCCAGATTACAAACTTTGGTATAGGTCTATTACCGAGATCAACCCAACCGATTCCAACCATCCGAAACCAAATAATAGCCAAAAAATACATAAACTATAACCATATGAGTTCCATAATAGCGAGAAATTTACTCCTACTATATCAGCCCCAATACTATTGCTAATACCAAGGCTGAGACCAATATCGATCCTGCACATACCAACCCATAGTAGTTCCACAAAATCCTCTAACCAAAAAAATACAAAAACTTGGTTGGGACATGCCCCCAACCATAGAAAAAACCAATATCCATAAATGAACCAAAGTATGAAATAACATCCATAAAATAAAGCCTTTCAAAAATATGGAATCTCACCTCTTTAAGATAATAGTTGATCCCGATTATCAAAATGCTAAGAAGGAGGAGTAAAATGGCCAGTTCCTGCATCGCGTAGGGATACAACCGCCCAAGATGGTTTAGTAGATGAACTATAGCATAAACACGGGATAAGGGTAAAATAATTCCTTCCAATAAAACCAAGTAAACCAACCATATACATACAAACCATACATATATATATAACCATAATGGGAAAAGAAAGAGGGTTTAGTATACAGTTAAAACTATTTACCTAGGTATGTAAAGTTTAAGCATCCTTAACAGCCCATGGGGTATATGGGTCAAGTGTAACCCCCTGAATGGGTCCCTATGCATGTATCCAGATAAACTAGAGATACAATTAGAGTGAGGGATTCCCAAGTACCCTCATTCTCCATGATACATATGTACAATGTACTTAGAGGATTCCTGCATTCCTCATAGTATCATAAAAAGGTCACCATTCGCTACCCCCCCATGTCAGCAAACATAAGATTCCATTGTTCATTCATTGAAATCCCACCTTCACGGTTAGCTATCGCACCATCCTATTATTTTCTAATTAAAACCATTTCCAACTAACCAAACAATTATTATTAATCAAGGTTCTACATAGTGGTATCGTCATACCTACTATAACTTACAAGTATTGTCCAAAGACAAACCTTTTTGATGTCAACAGAGTCCCATATACCCATATATTTCATTAACAATAAACTTAGGGGAGTCCCATGTACCCCATAAGTGTTCCATTAATATGATTACGTGGGGGTTCCATTGTACCCACCATAATGATGGTTAAACCAAAAAAATTCTAATTTGACCATTCCAAACCATTTAACCATTTAGAGTACCATTACCAACTTTAAACCATGCAATAGTTCAATTAAAATCCAACAATGTTGTGAAAGCATTCGCATAGGAATTTTATCAAACATATTAGGGGCATAAAATCTCTAAAACCAAAGCCAATTACCAAATAACCATTCCCATGAAACCAATTATCCAAATCCACCAATAAAGCATATAAAAGCGTAATTAAAACATGGGAAAACCATAACAAAGCATTTATTAGCCAAATCCCCAAGTTATATTTTAAAACCCAAGCCATACAATAATTAAACCATGAAAAAAAATGTATAAAACCATGCCTTTAGTTGGATCTAACAATGAGGAAAGTGAAAATGCCTTAAAAAAAGAAGATAATAGAGAGAAATCACCAACACAGGTCCCAAATTATTCCTTAAGATGAAACCCTAGTCTTCCTTTACCCAAAAGCCTTAGAGAGAATTGTAGAGTGTTTAAATGAAGTTTATAAGTGTTATGTAATAGAATAATAGGGCAAAAAATCTCCCAATAGGAATATAAGTCATGGGGCCTTTTTTGGTTAAGTAGGGAAATATCTAGATTGACCTCACTTAAACTCTAAAAAATCATATTAGGTGGGTACGACAATCCATAACCGTCGTACCCTCCAATATGAGTGGTACTCACCACTCATACCCAAGGTCATCTCCCTTGGACCTAACACTATTTAAGGAATGACTTACCCAAAAACATGTCGTACCTTAGTACATGACTAGTACCCATGATTCGTACCACTGGCAGAATAGAATCCCGAGAGGATTGAACACTGACCACCATATGAGTCCATGGTATGACTCGTACCTTGGCTTACGGCTCTTAGTTAGCCACTCATACTCAGATAAAACTTAAGTTAACAATCCTATGATTAACTGAAGTAACCAAATAACCCATATCCACTGATATGATTCATACCTCCTAAGTTGTATCCAGTCCAAAAACAAAATACAACCCATTAACCAACACTGGTGGTCATATGACTAACCCATATCACTTGTATCCCAGTGTACGAGTAATTTCCCCTAGTTGTATCTTGTCCAGAAACAAAATATATAGGAAATTTTCTAAGGGACAGAAACCCAGGGTGTTTCATAAGGAAACTCAAGGTGCAAATTAAGGATATTTTGGATAAAAGTTTATTCCATCCTAGAGTATCCCCTTTGGTTGCACCTATTCTATTAATACAGAAGAATGATGGTTACTTTTGGATGTGCATTGATGAACAATAATTAATAAGGAAACGGTTAAGAACAAGTATCCTCTTCCAAAGATAGATGACTTGTTTGATTAATTATAGGGTGGAAAATTCTTTTCTAAGATAAATCTTCAATATGGGTGTCATCAACTTAAGATTAAGGAGGAGGATATCCCTAACATGGTTTTTTATACTTGTTATGGTCACTTTAAGTTCCTATTTATGCTATTTGATATGGCAAATGCCGTTGGGGAATTCATGGACTTTATGAACAGGGTTTTCAGGAAATTTTTGGATCATTTTTCTATTCTGTTCATTGAAGACATATTGGTTTATTCTAAGAGTAAGTTGGGCCATGTTAATCACCTCCGTGTGGTATTACCAACCTTGAAAAAACAACAATTATATGTCAAATTCTCTAAGTATGAGTTTTTATTCAATGCTGGGAATTTTCTTGGTCATATTATATTTAGTGAGGGGATCATGGTGGATCCACAAAAGGTGTTTGTGGTTAAAAGATATCCTAGACCCACGAATCCAACCTATATTTGGAGCTTCTTAGGTTTGGCTGGGTATTATAGGCGATTCGTGGAAGGTTTCTCGATGATAGCTGCCCTATTGACTAAGTTAACTCATAAGTAAGTAAGGTTTTCTTAGTCGGATTCTTATCAGGGGAGTTTTGAGAAGCTTAAGGAAAAGCTAACGTTGGATATGGTTTTGACATTGCTTGAAGGTAATGAGGGGTTTGTGGTTTATTGTGTTGCATCCTGGGTGGGACTTAATTGTCTTTTGATACAGTACGGTAAGGTAATTTCCTATGCTTCCAAGAATTTAAAGGTGCATGAGAAGAATTATCCTTCTCATAATTTGGAGCTTTTAATGATGTTTTTTTCTTTGAAAATCTAGCATTATTATTTATATGAAGTGCACATGGACATCTTCTCTTATCATAAGAATCTACAGTATGTGTTCACTTAGAAAGAGCTAAATCTCAGGTAGAGGAGATAGTTGGAGCTTCTCAAGGACTATGATATAAGTCTTTACTACCACCCAGGTAAGGCTAACGTTGTTGTTGATGCTCTTAGTAGGTTATCCATGGGGAGTTTGTCTCATGTAGATAAGGAGAAATGGGAATTGGTGAAGGATATTCATCATTTGGCTAGTCTTGGAGTTCATCTCTTGGAGTCTAATGATGTTGGTGTGATGGTACAAAAAGTGGTTCGGTTATTTTTTGGTGCAAAAATCAAGGAAAAGCAAATACTAAATCCTATCTTGATGAAAATCAAGAGTGATATTGGTGGGAAAAAGGTGATAGTATTCAAGATCAGTGGTGATAGTAACTTGAGATACCAAGGGAGGTTATGTGTTCTTGATGTTGATGGTTTACGACAAAGGATTTTGGCTGAGGCACATGAATCACGCTATGTTTTTAATTCTGGTTCAATAAAAATGTATCATGATCTTAAGGATATGGATTTGTGAAGTGGTATGAAGAGGGATATGGCTGATTTTGTTGCCAAATGCATAGTGTACAAACAAGTCAAAGTTGAGCACATGAGGCTTTGTGGGATGTATCATGAAATAGAGTTACCAGAATAGACATGGGAGGTAATTAATATGGATTTTTCAATTGGTCTTCCTTGGTCTCAGAACCATTTTTATTCGATTTGGATCATCATGATTATGATGACAAAGTCAGCTCATTTTTTTTGGTGCAAACTAACTTTTTGACTGAGGACTATGCGACAGTGTATCATAATAAGATTGTTAAGCTTTATGGGGTACCTTTTTTGATTATCTCTAACTATGGTAAACAATTTTTATCTCGTTTTTGATGTTCTTTATAAAAAGGGTTGGATACTAAGGTTAGAATGAGTATGACTTTTTATCTGCAGATGGATGGGCAAGTAGAGAGGAACATTTAGACATTGAAGGACATACTTCGTGCATATGTGATAGATTATGGTGGCAATTATGTTGAGAAACTATCTTTGGTAGAATTTTCTTACCATAATAACTATCATTCTAGCATTGGGAAAGACTCTTTAAAGGCATTGTATGGTAGAGGATATAGATATCCTATTGGGTGGTTCGAGCTTGGTGAGGTGGATATGTTCAGTCCAAATTTGGGTTATCAGGCTATGGAAAAGGTAAAGGTGATTTGGAATAGGTTTAAGGCTGCCCCAAGTAGTCAGAAGTCTTATACGAATGTAAGGCATAGAGACTTAGAGTTCGATGTTAAGGATAAGGTGTTGAAAAAGGTATTTCCCATGAAAAAAGTGATGCAGTTTGATAAAAAAGAAAAGCTCAATCCCTGGTATGTTATTCCTAATGAGGTTTTGTGGAGGGTTGGTAATGTGGCGTATGAATTGGAGTTGACTTATAGTTTGAGCTCCATTCATTTGGTATTTCATGTCTCTATGCTAAGGAAATGTCTTGGTCTTCCTTCTTCGGTGGTTTCTTTGCAAGGATTGGATATCTTAGATTCTCTATCTTATGAAGAGGTACTAGTTGAGATATTGGATCCATAGTTTCTTTAGTTATGGACCAAGGATGTGGCCTCGATTAAGGTTCTATGGTGGATACATAAGGTGGAAGAGGCTTCATGGAAAACAGAAGTAGACATAATGTCCAAATATCCGCACTTGTTTTCTGCTCTGGATATTCGTATGTAAGGTATATGTTCTTGATCACACCTTTATTTTATAACTTAGATAAGGGTTAGAGTATATCCTTGCATCTTTATTTTCGAACTTGGTTACAGGTTGGATTCATATTTGATAATTTAAATGAATCGTGTTTATGTTTAACCTATATTTTCTGTCATTCGGGGATGAATGATCCTTGTGGGGGAGACTGAAATACCCTGGGTCTTGAATACCTTAGAAAATTTCCTAGATTATTGGTTTATGGGCAAGATACGACTAGGGGGTACAAGTTTTATGCTGGGGTATGGTTGGTAAGGCTTGGTCGTACATTGACCAGTGTTGGTTAGTGAGTACTACTTAGTTGGTACGAGTTGTGTGTTGGTTGAAAGGTCATATGGTTGGGTTTTCCTTCACTTAATCTAGAACTTAGTAAAATTAATTGGATCTAAGTACGAGTGTCTCACCATGGGTCGTGATATAGGGTACGAGTCGTAGTGTCCAACTCGTATGTTGGACAGTTTTAACTTCTTTTAGTTTTGTTATGGGTATGGGTTGAGGGTACTAGTCGTACCCTTAGGTAAGATTTGCATTGCATATATTCGTATGTTGACCAGTGTGGGGGTCTAAGGGTGGGTCTAGGGTACAATTGGTGGGTACCACTTATATTGGAGGGTACGACTGGTATGGTTGAGTCATACCCACCAACATGGATTTTATGCAGTTATGTTAGGGGTAATTTGGACATTTCCTCTCTTAACCAATTATGACCCCATGACTTGTATCATACTTAGGAGGTTATTTACCCTATTATTCTAATCTTAATCACTTAGAAACACTCTTTAACTCCCTCGAAGGCTCCTGGGTAAAAGAAGGCTAGGGTTTCATCTAAAGGAGTAATTTGAGGCTTGTTTGGGTGATTTCACTCCATCATCTTTATGATCTAAGGCAAGATACTTCCCCATCATTATTAGTTCCAACCAAAGGCATTATTTATATAATGTTTTCATTTAATGATTATTGTACGGCTATGGTATTTTAAAATATATGTTGAGGTTTTGGTATTAAATGCTTAGTTATTGTTTTTCTATGTTTTAAATATATTTTTACATGTTTTAATGGTGGTTTGGACAATTTGTTGCATGTGAATGGTTAGCTAATCGGTCATTGGATTTGGTTTTGGAAACACTATGCCCCCAACATGTTTGATAAAATGCTTATGATAATGCTTTTACTATATTATAGGACTTTTAATGGAACTATTACATGATATGGTTTGGTAATGGAACTCTAAATGAAATAAATAGTTTAAATGATTTTGAATGGTTAAATGGGAAGCTATGGTGGAAATGGTTATTGTTAACTAAATATGATTGTGTGGTAAAAGGGAATAACCCAGGTAAACATGTTAATGAACAACTTGTGGGGTACTTGGGATTTACCTAAGCAAACATAATAATAGGACACTTGTGGGGTACACGGGATTTCCCCAAGTTAACTTGATAATTTAATCTATGGGTGTATGTGAATCCCTTTACCTTAAAAGGTTGGATAAGGACATTGCTTGCAAGGTTTAGTCGATATGATGATACCGATACACATAGCCTTGATTAATAATTATGAAATAATGGTTTGGTTGGTTGGAAATGGTTTTAGTTGGACAATAATGGTGGGGTGTGATAGCTAATCGAGATGGTGATAGTTTAATGAATGGACACTGGAAACTCATGATTACCAACATGAGAGGTTGGTCATAACGGCCATGTATGATACTAGGAGATACATGGGAATCCTCTAAGTTCACTATACATATGTATCATTGAGAGCAAAGGGTACTCAGGAATCCCCTACTCTTTTGGTATCTCTGATTCATGCAGCTACATGCATTGGGGACCGTTATGGGGGTTACAATGGACCCATATATCCCATGGGTGGATCTGGAATGGTTAAGCTACACATACCCAGGTTAATGGTTTTAAAGTCATTCTAAACCGATTCCCTTTCCCTGCATGGTTATATATATGTGTGTGATTTGCATACATATAGTTATTTTACTGGATGGCACTATTTTATCCTTATCCTAAGTACTTGCTAGTGTTTGCCTGCTAATCCGTCCTCAGACAGCTGTATCCCTATGCAATGCAAGAATCGACCATTCTAACACTCTTGCTCAGTGATCAGATTTTGGGATCAACTCAGTTAGATTGAAGTGGTGAGCTTCCATATTTTGGAAGGATCTATTTCATATCATGGACATCTTTATTTGTTTTGGATATGTTATGGATAGTGGTTTTTTATATGTTTGGGGAATGTCCCATCCGGATAAAGGGTTTTCTCTTGGTTAGAGGCTTTTGTTGAATTACTATGTGTTGGTATGGGTGGGATCAGTAGTGGTGTCAGCCATAGTATTGCAATTGGTATTGGGGCTGATACCGGTTGACTAAATTTCATACTGTTCCATCTTTTTATATTATGTTATGTACAGGGACTTGGTTACTGTTATTGTTTTGGCTTATGGTTTTGTTTGGTTATAGTTATCGGTTGAGTTTGGGACAGTTGGGCTGGTTTGGGTCAGTCGCGAACAAAGACCTATCCCAGAGTTTGGATTTGTGAAATTACACTCTGTCTTGTTATATGTTCAGAATTCATCCAACTCAAGGTATATGCTGGATGGTTGGGTTGGTATCGAGGGTAGTCTCCTATCATGGTTGGACTAGAGATGCCCATTACAACAAGGCGCATGGTCAGGTTATTTCAGATAGACTCTCTTATGAGGAGGTCCCAGGTTGCGATCTTGACCATCAGGTTCGTAAGTTTTGAAATAAGGAGTTCACTTTGGTAAAGGTTCTTTGGAAAAATCAACTAGCCAAGGATCCTAATTAGGAAGCAGAGGTAGATATGATGGTCAAGTACCCCCAACTTTTCTCTACCTACTTAGTTCCAACTTGAGGTAATAGTTTTTTATTAGTTAATTCTGTACATTTCATGTCACCCATTTATTCTCAATTCAAAGAATGTATTTATGAGTTTCATTTAGTCTATGTTTTAGTTACAAACTCAATATCATTGCATCTCTTTCCCTAAATTTTCAGCCTAGTTAGTTTCCATTCGGGGATGAATGGCACCATGGAGAGATATTCAACTCCCCAAAAATCCAAGACAACATAAAACCATGCTTCAAGTACATGAAAAATAAACCTTTATACTTAGGCCATAGGGTAAGTGATTCAAATATGTATTAAGCCCACAAGTAACTCCTAGCTCATTGTCAAGTTAAAAACTTTTCATCGATCAATATCTTGTGAATAATATAGTTATCGTAAACATCAAATGAGAAAAACTCCAACATTTTGAAGTATTTTTGATCGAATGACCCACCGAATGATATATATTTGAATTGCATTACCAAATAATCTCATTTTTCCTTAATCCAATATCAGAGTAAAAAGTTATGGCCATTTTACTAAAGCTCTATCACAGATGTTAGTGACAACAACTCGTACACGATGAGCCATCAGGAGATATAATGATTGATCTAGTGAATTTTGGTAAGGAATGTGGGAATATAGAATCAATTCCTAGGCAATGACTCAAACTACGACTCATGGTCAGACCCTACAAGTCATCACAAGGGTTGTTGCCACCAATTCCAAAAAAAATTCAAATGATTTTGAAAGGATTTTTTGGTATTTTCCCAAACTTTTAACATCAAAAAATCATCTTTTAACCTACACAAGGTCTAAATAACAATACTAAAATATCCCTATGTCCCCCATCTCTTATAATTCATTCGAAACTTATAAAAATTTAAAGTGAAGGGGTGATTTTTATCCTTCAAGCAAAATTAGGGTTCTCAAACTTTAGGCTCTAAATTCAAAGATTTCTTCAAGGTTCTCATCAACATGTATGTGCGATTTCATTGATGTTTGTCCTTTCACCCATTAGATCTCAAAGTTAAATCATATCCTAAATTTAATTCTTTTCAAAGAGCTTAGGGTTCATGAATATTGTGAATTTCTTAATTTTCCAGTTCCTCGATATCATTGAGTTATAAACCCATGTTTTACCATGAAATTTGGTACCATTATACTTTCATAATTATAAACCCTCATAATAATGTGGAACTAGGATTTTTGTACTTGAGTTATAATATCCTTAATTTATTGAGTTTATGGAAATTGTCACAATAGTTACATTCTGCAGAGATGGTGGGTTTTGAAGAACTGATCATCTAGGATATCATACATATAATTATGGGTACATATTCCTTTATGTTTACATTGATTTAGTAAGATTTTTTGATGAAGTGTTTACTATTTGGTCTCACATATCAGTATTATGAGCTAGTTAGTTATTAGTCAAATAAATTATTCTGTTATCAATTATTATTTAGTTGGTAATAAAACTTAGCATTGAGAAAACATAGGGATTAAGGCTCACCCATTAGTTAGGATGAGACATTAATTAGAAGTCCCTAAGTCCCAAAACTACAACACCATCGTAGGTTTAAAGAGTCACCGATAAGATAGGACTTGATACCTTAGTTCTTATGGACATCAGTTTAGTAGATCCACGCTATTCACTGTTCATACCCTTAGAATGGTATTGAAAAAACTTTCATCTAGGTTTATATGTTGGAACTTGATTAGCTCATATTGGGCTATGTTTGCTAATGGTAGTTCCCACAGTTCATAGTTCACATTCAAATACTTACATGAACTCGTATTCAGTTATTTAACTTTTCATTCATCACATGTTTATTGCATGGTATAGAATCAGTTTACCATTTTACATGCATTATGTTCATTCTATGTTAGTTATTTTCTATCTTACATTCTCAGTACATTCAAAGTACTGGTTGCATACTTTACTTTGTGCTATATTGTCTTATAATATAGGTTTTAATATTCAACATCCAGATCGTGCATTGTATAATCTTCTACAACATTAAAACAAGAACTTTGGCGAGTCCTTATTTTTCAAGTGCTAAAAATCAATATCTTTTATTCATGTCTTACCATTTTTTATACAATTAGAGTCAGTTGGGAGATTATCTCACTAACACTTCTTTAAAGAGGCTTTTAGATGGATAATATTTAGTTTAATGTCATGTTCAGTAATTTTTGTGTTGATTTAACATGGACACTTGGTTTTACATTCATATACCATTCATAGTTAAGCTTTTACATTATATTTTTATCAGTTATTTAAGTATTCATAGTGTCATGCAAAGCGATGGGTTGGCTTGGGGTCACTTGTGACTCTAAACACTGTGTCACAACTAATGGTAAGATTGGGTTGTGAAAATCTAGTGTCGCTATCTATAATCACAAACCATTCTCAACTACTACCTCAAACTTCTAAAGATGATCCTAGTTAGGAAAGGTGACACTGACCTTTGATATGCCTAGCTAAATGCTTCCTAAACTCCACCCCTTGCGTTTATTGATTTTTATCTTCCTCTTCCCCTACCCCTACATTATCATCATACCTAAAGAGTTGGGTCTGTAGCTAAGTCTACTACTCTTGCTCCATTTGATCTAGAATTCACCATCTGCAGACAAAGAAGAAAGAACAAGGAATACAAATTTATATCACCAGATACCAATTGGAATCAAGTAAAAGCATCAAAGAAAAAAGAAAGGACAGTTTTCTAAAGTATTAAAGACTCTAAATTAAAGGTACAAACATCTTCATACCATTTCACAAGACTTTATTGAACCTAATATGGTACAACAAGATAAATGAACCTAAGGAGCTAACACAAACTTTTTGATGACCTAAACCTATTATGAATGGCAGCCACTCTAACTAATTTGTGGGATAATAGACTAACCCACCTATCAACCCATACTTAATCGAGAATAATCAACTAATACAATATCATTAAATAAACAATGTCCAACATCTCAAATAAAAATAAATATTGTAAATATGAAGATAAAATAATTTCCTAACACCTGAAAGTCAGTGTACCAAAACTCTAATAAATGTCATAAAGTGAGGATGTAATCCTAAAAGAAAATTTAATATCGTAGTCTGAAAGACATTAACCAAAAATAGTAGTCAAACCATAGTAGACCAAGAGATGCATCTCACCCTTGAGCTTAGATACAGTTTGAATCACAACTGAGGTCTCAAGACAGTCACTAGAATATGCTCTTAACTCAATAATAAAAGAGCATGTATAGTATTAGCACACAAGAAATGACGGTACACCAGTAGGGTCATCAACCAATCCAAATGAGAATATGGAAACATTTCCAAAATGTAGTGTAACAAGACAACCATTAACACTATTATCCAACTCTATTGATGTTCATAACCCTTAACCTTGTAAGCAAGAAAAAGTTGAAGTTTAGTTTATATGTGTCAACAAGGATAGCATGTCAAGTAAAATAATGAAACAAATAAGACTCCAAGTCAACAACTATAACACAATGACCTTAGGTGGATTTATGCACCTAAATATCAATATTTACATATGTTTGACCTAGTTTTGAGGACTTCCTGTGTGCTTAATGATATTTTAATGATATAATTAAGAATAAATGTATTAAAATACATTTTTAAAGTTTAATGTGTGTTAAAAAAAAGTTTAGAATCAAATTAGTCACAAAGCATTTAGACTAGAAACACTAGTGTTACTAGCTTGAGCTATGTGTTGTTCTAGTAAATCTTGGTGAATTTTATTGTGTTGTGTGCACTAATTCATTTGGTTTAATTTTATAGGAGATATGATATGCTAGGATAAATTTTCAGTAGCATAAAAAGGTCAAATGATTTTTTAAATACACCCACCAAGTGAGGAAATCAAAGTCAAAAGGAAGGAGTTAAAGATGGAAAAATCTGGAATTTCTAAGCACTAAAGCATTCCATGCTGTCAAGCCACTAAGATAAGGGTGTGCCATGCTCAAATACAAATATTAAATTGATGAAACAGTTTGCATCTTCATTGAGGGTGTTCCACTGCCCTAAACATGCCATAACATTGGCATGACACGCCTAAGGCACAAAAATGGCCAAACTCACTCATATTATAAGTAGGACACTTGGATCGTGTTGTAAATATCTTGGAGACTTTTGCGCATGGAGAAAATCTCACGGAGGCTGAAATTATGGTTCATAATATTTACTTTAGTATACTTTTGGTTCTTATATATGAATTTCATTCTTGTGATTCATCGTAAAACTATGAGTGGCTAACACTCTCGTTCTAGGATTGAGGCCAAGAACATGAGTACTTAGCATTTAATTGAGTTGGTTTATTATTGATTATCATGTTTAGTTTTTCATACATCATTGTTATTAATATTCTATGGATTTGTATTCTTTATGATAAACCATGATAAACCTATATTTCTATTGTGAGCCCGAAAAGAGAAACAGTAGATTAGATCATAGGATACATGGAGTGGGTTCTTATGCTTTATATGAATTAAAGTTAGGATTCACGTTTATGATGGGAATATATCTAATTTTCCCTACTTGGATAAAATAAGGAAACATATATAAATATGTTTCACTTAGTTTTCACATTCCCTCACAAAGATATAGTTGTGGGGCTATTTTAAGCGATTAGAGGATCGAAAAATCATAATCATGTTAGCAACCCTGTGAATCAACAACCAAGATAATTGACTAAACCAATGAGATTGTATAGTCTAGAACGATTGTTTGCAGTTCCTTGGCCCTGAATTTCTCCCCATTATTGTTCAAATCTGTATATTATCGTATTATTTATGATTACTCTCTATTCTTAAACTTGAACTCTCTTTGGTTACACTTTGTACTTGTTTAATATTTTTCATAAGGAAAGAATAAAATTGTTTCTAAGCATAAGTCCCTATAGGATTGATACTTGACTTTTAAATGCGACTTCATTGCTTGCAAGATCACGTACACTTATGTGTATGGTACGATTGCAATAAGTTTTTGGTGCCATTATTCGGGACTTGAAAATTATCAACTGATTGATTGCTAGTTTTCCTATTTTTCTTTATTAGTGCTAACAACTTTATCTTAGCTTCTAACCTTACAGGAATAGTTCTAAATCTCAAGTAAGTAGAAAGGGAAAGGGACTTGGTAGACCGATATCCTAAACTTGAGTGATGTTTGCATTTGTTAAGGAAAGAAGTAGTACTTCTATATTGCAAACCACAAGATCAATAGAATAAAGCTTTCCCTACTATGATGGATGAATAACAACCAGCTCATGGAATAGTATTCCAAATGGTAATCCCACTCACAACCAAAGGTACCTCCTCCATCCGTAGACCAGAACTTGGAGGTAGATTTAAGCTAAAATAGAATATGCTGCAGTTATTGCCCAACAATGGGAAATTCACTAGTCTATCACATAAGGATCTAAATGTCCATCTATAGAAATTTTTAGAGATAAATGACACCTTTGTTCCTATTGGGGTCTATACTGACAACGTGATGCACACTCTCTCCCCTTATCACTTTTGGGGGAAGCAAAGAAATGGTTGAAGGTAGATCTTTCAAATTATATCACTGTATGGGATGACCTTGTGAAGCAGTTCCTCATACTATTCTTCTTTTCTGGCAAAACTGCAAGGTTACAAGTAAGATTTTGAGTTTTAAGTAAAAGCTAAATAATAACTTATATTATGCATGGCAGAGATTCAAATGCATTATCCAAGATTGTCCACATCATCAATAGACCAATGAGGTATTAGCTTATACTTTTGTTGAAGATCTTGACCATACAATGAAAAATTTGTTAGATTCAGTTGCAGGTGGTCAAGCATTAGAGAAAATGTATAATGAGGTATCACCGTGTTGAACCAAATTGTATAAGGTAATCTCAAATGTAAAGGTGATATGTCCCTATGTGTGGTAAAGAATCCTGTGGGAATGATTGAGGTTGATAGTGTCACAGCTTAGCTACTTAGTTGTCCTCTCTTTATAATGAAACAATGACACAATTTAGTAAGTCTAATGTGAATCAACTATAGGTTCAAGTAAATATAGTTCAAAAGGCATTGTCTTGATGTGATATTTGTGGTATTAGTAGTCACTGTAAAGACTCATATGGAGAAAACCTAGAATTAGTTTATTTTTTGCGCAATACATAGAAAGGTGATAAGAACTATGGTAATGCCTATAACCACAATTGGTACAGTCAGACCAATTAATTATAGGGAAATAATCAATTTAGGCTCAACGGTTTCAACAATAATAGAACACGCAGATTGGTAATATTAAGGAAACATTGAAAAAGATCTCAGCTAATTAGAACAAATGGCTACAAATAATAAAAATCAGCAACATGCTAAGAAGAATCTAAAGTCACAGTTGGGGAACTTAGCTCAAGCTCATAACATAAGACCTCAAAGGGGATTTCCAAGTGACATAGAGAATCTGAAGCAGGCAATGACAATTACCTTGAGAAGTTGTAGAGATTTGATTTACAAACCTCCAAAGAAAAAGTAGAATGTATAAGAAGAGTTAGTCCAATAAAAAGCAGAGGAGAAGCAAGTGGTAGCCAAAAAGGCTGAAAATTTGGGGATGTATTAATTCCTCAATGCATATATAGTTGAGCATACATAATAAAGTTGACCACCATTCCCTCAGAAGCTTAAAAAGTCTAAAGAGGATGCATGCATTAAGATGTTCTTTGACACGTTTAGAGAACTTCACATTAACCTTCCTTTACTAGATATTTTTCATGATATGCCAAAGTAAGCTATGTACTTAAAAGAGGTGCTGACCAATAAGACCAATATGGGTGACATTGAGATAGTAACACTCATTGAGGAGTGCAATTTAGTTTTGGTAAGCAAGATGTAGAAAAAGCTTAAGGAGCTAGGGAATTTCATCCTCCCATCCAAATTGGTGAAAGTGATGTGGTCCATGCTTTGAGTTATTTGGGGTCAAGCATAAATTTGATTCCCTTATTTATTTTCACTACTCCTAGTTTGGAGAAGGAGAGGCCATGTTCAATGGTGCTCCAAATGTCAAATAGAACAAGAGTAGTGCCCATAGGAATCATCCAGGATGTTATCATTAAGGTTGGTAATTTATTATTTTTATTGATTTTATTATTCTTGATTATGTTATTGATGTGAGGGTACCAATTATACGGGGGCACCCATTCTTGGATACTGTATGAACACTTATTGATGTAAGAGAGGGTAGTCTAACCATGAGATTGAATAATGAAGAGGTGATCTTAAAGGTATACAAACATTCAATACAACCTCACACTATAAGGATTTATTCATGATCATATCTATGAAAGAGGTTAAGTGTTCGAAAGTGGAGTGAAAGCCTTAAATGACTTATTTAGACGTTATCCAGAGTTGCCCCAACCAACGGTTAAGCCCAAAATAGGGATATTTGAGAAAGAGCCTAACAAGGCTAGTATGGATAGAGTTACAAACCTTGAGAGTAAGCACTCAAGAGGTTATAAAAGAGTTAGAAGATAGACTCCAAGTAGGAGAAAAAGGTTAAAGAAATATGGATGAAAAGTAGTTTGTGAGTCGTGCCACGACCATAAATCAGGTGCTACTTGGGAGACAACCTAAGTTAAGATAGGTTTTTGTTTTCCCTTTTTTTAGAATCGCTATTGTTCTTTTTTCTAAGTCACAGGTAGATGGGAAGTCTGAGTACCAGAGATCTAAGCTAAGGTGCATGGAAAAGTCTGGGTGTGGGGTCCACCAAACCTATTGATTATTGTGATGCTGCTAGCTAGGCCTAGAGGCCTCAGGGAGTATTTCTATCCTAGCTTTTTGTTTATACTTTGGTATAAAGTGTGATTTTATGTGTGGGGTAGAGAATCTTTTGATTGGTTAGGGTGAAGAGTTTCTATAGGATTTCTATGTTTATTTGTTTTCTAATTATTAAACTAAATTTGAAAAACTACAAAAGGATTTTCTCTTTTTTGGTTTAGTCATTGTTGGTGTAGTTTAGTAGTGGCATACTTTACCCACCCCTTGGTTTTTCCTTTCTATTCTTTTTCAAGGGGAATATTTTGAACCTAGTATCACTGTCTTATTTTTAGGAGTAAATTTTAAATTTTTTATACTAGGAATAAGTGAGATGTTCTTGCTAGTGCTATGTATGATTATAGATTGCAAATGGTTTTGAATGTAAAAGAATGTAGATGATGTAGAATGACTACTGTTGAGACACCTAGGTTTGGTTACATCAATTTTAAGTAATGTCTGCTTAATTTTAATTTCTGCTATTGCCTGGTTAAGAGTCTACAGGGATCCTACTTGATTCGAGCATGTGTCATGTGTGAGTGAGGTCTTTTGTTATATTTTGTATTGCATATTGATATCTATAACTTGCTTGGGATGTGTATAAAGAGAAATAAAGAATGTTGGATTTAGGAGATAATATAGGAATTTCTTTGATAGCTATGTTTTATGCCCTTTTTATCTACTTTTATTACTTGATCACAGTTAGCCATGTTGAGCCTTTAGCTTGTTCTTTGGTAGCATCATATGTAGATTATTCTGCTTCATTGATTGACCGTGATTTGATCCAAAGTTCATAATGCTTTAATTGAAAAATCATGTGGTTAAGGAGTGTACAATTCAATAAGGAAAAAGCAAAACTGAATCCCCATGAAAATAAAAGCTATTGGTATGAAAAATTTTAGTTGTTGTGGTTGGGAGTGGTGTAATGAAAAAACATAAAAATTGACATGACCCAAACCAGGGCCTAGTCGTGTCGGGTGCCTCAAGTCAAAATGGAATCGGAGACCACCCCCAATACCCAGCCATAACCGCCCTGCAACCATATGTAATCACATACATATATACATTTATACCATGCAAGGAAAGGTTACCAGCTTTAGCATGCATTTAAAACCTTAACCTGGGTTGTGTAGCTTGACGATCCTAAAACCACCCAAAGTCTATATGGATCCAGTGTTACCCCCTGAATGGGCCCCAGTGTGTACATCCGCATGAACCATAGATATCATAGCAGCCAGGGATTCCCGTCTACTCTTCGCCCTAGATGATTCATATATACAAGTATAAAGGGATTCCCGTGTACCCCACAAGTATATGGTCACCATGACCAACCTTTATGTCGGCAAACATGAGTTTCCAAAGTCCGTCCATCAAAATTACACCTTCATGGTTAGCTATCAAAACCCGCCATTATTACCTAATTAAGACCTTTAGAACATAATAAAACCACCAATTCCAGAATTTAATAACCAAGGCATTATGAAGTGGTATCGTCATACCGACTATAGCTTGCAAGAAATGCCATAAGCCAACACTTAGGGGATTCCCATGTACCCCACAAGTTTTCCAATTTAACCAATGCCATGGACACCAAGGCCTTTTCAAACGATTTAAAACCAAACAAACCAATTTATGTTCCATTACCATATCATGCAATGCAAAGATTTCAATAAAAGACAAACTATGTGACAAAATACTTCTCATTGGCATTTTATCAAACATGTTGAGGGAATATAGTTTCCAAACCAAAACCAAGCATCAATTGACCATTTCCATTCAACCACATGTCCAAACCATAATTATAACATGAAACCCATAAGAAAAACATGGGAAAACATTATCCAACCATTAATACCCAAAATCCCCAACATCTATTTCAAAACCAATACGAACCCACAATAATACCATAAAAACCATTCGTTAAAACATGATTTTAGTTGAACTAACAATGAGGGAGGTGTAACATGTCTTATACACAAAGTAACAAGGACCGAAAACACCCTTTGAAATCCCTAATTTATCACCTTGAAGAAACCCTCGCCTTTTCTTGAACTAAGATCTTGAGAGAGATTTAAGAGTGTTTGATTGAGAATATTAGGTTAAGGGAGCCTCCTAAGATGTTTTATGTTGTTGGGTCAAAAAGGATTAGAGGGGAAATTTCCAGAATACCCCCAACTTACGTGCTAAAAATTCCCGTAGGTGCGCACAATTGGACCCCTCAACTCGTACCCACATCATACAAGTGCTACCCTATAATTGTATCTAAGACAGAAAGTTGCACTCCAGATTCTGACCAACATACGACTTCCTTGCACAAATTATATCATCACCATATGACTAGTACCACTAAGTTGTACCCTAGATAGAACACCAAAGTCAAGACACTGGACAACAAATGGTTTGGATCCTACTTCTTTTCACATCAAAATACGACTTGAATGGAGTCTTCTCGTACCTTGGATAGAACTTGGGCAATATCACACTGACCAACATACGACTAGGATCCCCTATACCCTTAACCACATCATACGACTAGTATGTTGAGTCGTATGATATATAGAAGTCTCAAAACTCAAGAAATTTCCAAGGCCAAAATCTAGGGTGTTTCAATTCTCCTCCACTTGGATCATTCACCATCAAATGATGGAATAAGGTAGTACACGGGTGATTTACACCCCAATACCCCTACTCTGACCTTTAACAAAGTTAGAAGACAATGATGGAAAGAAATCAATCTTTTCTTTAACTAAGTTAGAAAACAAAGATTTAATAAAGAACACATACTTTCTTCATGAATTTCCAAAGAAAAAAATAGGAACAGATACTTATACTTCATTTCCTCTTCAGCTTCCTAAGTAGCCTCTTCAACTATGTGGTTCCTCTATAGACCCTTTACCGAGGTCACATCCTTAGTAAGAAACTAATGAACCTACCAATCCAAGATTTCAACTGGGACCTCCTCGAAAGATAAGGAGTTAAAAGTACCAATATCCTCGATAGGCGTGATTTGAGATGGATCACCCATACACTTTCTCAACATAGAAACATGGGCCACCAGATGAATGGAGCTCAAACTAGAAGGAAACTCTAACTCATATGCCACATTGTTGAACCTCTTCAAAACCAAGTACGAACCAATATATCGGGGACTGAGCTTCCCTTTCTTACCAAATTGCATCACTCTCTTTATGGGAGAAACCTTAAAGAATACCCTATCCCTAATCTCAAACTCTAACTCCCTTCACCTCATATCTGCATAAGACTTTTGGCAACTTTGGGCAGCCTTAAGTCTATCATGAATCATTTTCTACTTCTCTATGGCTTGGTGAACCAAATGCGTGCAAAACTTCTCTACCTCACTAACCTCAACCTGATAAGACCCAAACTTTTGGCCATGTCGTATGTGCACCTCAAGTAAACATGTATCGTAGGTCACCCCTTAACTCGACCCAAACACCTCATCATATCATAGGATTCAAAGGGACTCAAATTCACATGTTAATATCGCAAAATAATATCATAATTCAACATTAGATACATTATAATAACTATGCCCACGTTCACAGTTGTTTACAATACCTCTATACAAAACCAAAGTCAATAAATGTATATGTCTGGACAAGCCCCCAACTATAGCCAAACCAAGTCTTAAGAGACTAAGTCTAAAGATAAGTACTAAGAGATGGAGGTCTTCCAGATGTAAGAAAGCTCACCCCTTCAAGTCAATTCATGGAACTCTTGATCGTCTACGCACTACATAAGAAAAGAAGAAGTTGTTTTGGCACGTACGTCGCGTGGGGACATTGCATCCGAAGACGGTTAGCAGTTGGAATGCTAGTATGTGACACAAGGATATGTGATAAGATAACATCATCAATCAACAACAAATAAGTATATCATATTTTTCACATTCATGCACTTATACATACTATATACATAAACCATATACAAAGAAATATATAAAGGTTCATCAACATTCTCAAGAATTTATTCCTTAGATGTAAAGTGGAGTACTACTACCTCCCATGCATATCTATTAACCATGCTTAATGCACTAAGGAATTTAGCTACATTCACTATCATTAGACCGGGGACTTCATCCATGTACACACATTCATTATGCTAAGGACTTTAGCCACACACACCATTATTCAAATAAGAGACTTTAACCATATATATTCATTTAGGCAAGGGACTCCAACCTTATGCCAGTGTGTTAGACAAGTGACTCTTTCCACTTGCCATATTTTGACTTTACGACAAGCCTTTTCATGAGGTAGGGTACTTTGACCTCAAGAGCTCTTCTTAAGCAACGAACTTTACATTCTATTCACATTTGGTGAGGGACATTAACTCCATGCAATATTATGGGGAAAGAGACTTTGACCTTAAGCCATCACATAAGGCAAGGGACTTTCACCTAAAGCCATTACAACTATTTTTAGTTGACATTTAGGACTTCACCCTTTTGTCTATGCATCAACACACATTCAATACAACATATAAGGACTTTAGAGTGTTTAGGATGTTTATGTCTTGAAAAATAAAGACTCAGGAGGCTACAATGCCTTATATAATGAGTGGGTTTAGGTCTTTAGGTGTGGTAAATGAGATAAAGGTCCTTGGTTAAAAGCTTGAAAATCCACATGTGTAGTGGTACGACTTACCCTCATTGATCACTTGGAAATTGTGACCTAAGGTATGAGCGGTACCCTAACTCGTACCCTAGGATCCTCCTAGGTCAACCACATTGTTGTGGGTACGAAATGGAACCTTTGAGTCATAACCAAAGGGTATGACTCCTCCCCAAATCATAATCTCCATTCGTGACTAAAACAATCCACTCTAGGTTAGGTTTTAATTCTATAGGGTTGAGTAGTATACGACTCGTAAGCATGGTTACGACCAAGGGATAGCCTTGTCGTATGAAGGAAAGTATATTACCCTAACATATTGTCTAGGATATGAAAGGGAAGGGCATGATGGGTATGAGTCGTGACCTAGGGTACGACTCAAGCACCCCTAATTGTATCCACTCCAGAGACACAAAAAGGTTGTTGTTTTCCAAATGGTCCAAGGTCTAAGTGCTTCAATTTTGCAAGGCCACATTCTCGGGTGTTTCATTCTCCCCTACTTAGGATCATTCATCTACGAATTATGGGTAAAGCAAGCATAATTATAATTTATTACATCAACATGTATCAAACACACCATTACGCCTGTTAGAACAAACACCCAACAAGGATAAAACACAACACATATCGTGACCATCATCAATAAACCATTTTGTTTCATTGATTTTGGGACTTGAACTATTAATTATCCAACACTCACTCATTCCACAACTTAAGGTCTCCAACCCATCAATTCTTCAAAGATATAGAGAAACTATAAGCATTGGGGAATTTACCCATAATCTATCAAGGAAATGAATCACTTCAAATTATTAGAGACTTGAGCCCATAACAACAAAGCACACATCATTTCATAGCATTTGGGATATGAACCCATGGGCTAACAAGACATCAATCCATTCACACTTTGAGATCTTTAATCCATTTTCTAACAAAGGAACAACTAAATCACAATTATTGGAGACTTCACTCAATTGTCTTATCAAAGACATAATGGGAAAAAGGAGATTAGCACATACCTTCATCACAAGCTTCCGAAATGGGAAAGAAATGCGGGTACTTGGACTTCATGTCCTCCTCCGCCTCCCACGTAGCTTCTTCAGACTTTTGGTTCCTCTATAGAACCTTCTCCGAAGGCACTTCTTTGTTCTAAGTCGGCGAACTTGCTGATCCAGGATCCTCACAAAAACCTCTTTATAGGATAAAAAGATTGAGATACCAACATCTTCTGAGGGAACTACCAAGGAAGGATAACCTACACATTTCCACAACATAGACACATGGAAAACTGGGTGAATGGAGTTCATACTAGAAAGCAACTACATCTCATATGCAACATTGCAAACCCTTTTCACAAACTAGAAGGGACAAAGATAAAGGGGACTAAGCTTCTTCTTTTTACCCAACCATATCACTGCCTTTATGGGAGATACTTTCAAGAATACCAAATCGTCGACACTAAACTCTAAGTCCCTATGCCTCACATCCTTATAGGACTTTTGGAAACTTTAAGTGGTTTTCAACCTATCATGAATCACCTTCACCTACTCTTAGTCTTGGTGAACTAAATCGGGCCCAAGAAACTTACCCTCCCTGACTTCATACCACCTAATAGGAGATCGACATCTCCTACCATACAATGCTTCGAAATGTGTCATACCAATACAAGAGTGGAAACTATTATTATAGACGAACTCAATTAAAGGAAATTGGTCATAAAAACTACCACCATAATCGATTACACTCTTCCAAAGTTTTGATAGTCCTCTCTTCTTGACTACCGTTTGTGGGTGGAAAGAGGTATTAAGGCACACCATAGTTCCCAAACCATTTTGGAATGACTTCAAAAAGTAGGATTAAAATAGAGGACCACGATCTGAGATAATAGAGACCGGAGCACCATGTAACTTCACGATCTTAGCAAGATACAACTTACCATAATCTTCCACCGAGTAATTTGTCCTCACGGAAAACAAAGGAATGAAATTGGTCATTCTATCAATAATGACCCAAATAGAATCACATTGATTCGGAGATCTAGAAAGGCCTGTAACGAAATCCATATTAATCGACTCCCACTACCACTTGGGCAACACAATCTTTTAGTATAGGCTATCGAGCCTCAAGTGATAAACCTTTAATTATTGGCACACCATACACTTAGCCGCATGGCTAGCAACATCTTACTTTATATTATTCCATTAATAGAACTATCTAAGGTCATGATACATCTTGGTGGAACTAGGATGAACAACATAATGGGCCTTATGAGCCTCGGCTATGACCCTTTCCCTTAATCCATCGACGTCGGGAATGCATATCCTATTTTGGTACCTCAAGATACTATCACCACCAATTATAAAGTTTGTAACCTTGTGTTGACACAGATTACTCTTGATCTTCATCAATTTTTTGTCCAAGACTTGCTTTTCCTTTATCTTAATAACAAGAAACGATTGAGATACCAGATGCACAAATACACCACCATCCTCGGAGTATGCAACACGAACTCTAAGATTCACCAAAAGGTGAATATTCTTTACTAATTCCCACTTGTCCTCATCAATATGGGACAAACTTTCCATAGAGAATCTACTAAGAGCATTGGTGGCTACATTTGCCTTATTGAGATGGTAATGAAGACTCATATCATAGTCTTTCAATAGCTCAAGCCACCTTTTTTGTTGAAGATTCAACTCCTTTTTGGTAAACATATATTGAAGGCTCTTATGATCGGAAAATATATCAATATGAATACCTTAAAGATAATTCTGCCAAATTTTCAAAGAACAAATCACAACAAATAACTCTAAGTCATAGGTGGGGTAGTTCTTTTCATGAAATTTCAATTACCTAGAAGCATAGGCCACCATACTACCATGTTGCATCAACATGTAACCAAGACAGATATGAGAAGCATCACAATAAACCACAAGACCTTCACTACCCTCGGACAAGGTCAACACTGGAGCCAAAGTGAATTTATCTTTCAACTTCTCAAAACTACCCTCACACACATCGGACCACACAAACTTGACCTTCTTTTGGGTCAGTTTGGTCAACGGGGCATCTATACTGGAAAAACACTCCACAAAACTCTTATAATAACCGGTTAGACCCAAGAAGCTCTAAATATCGGTTGGAGTCATAGGTCTTGGCCACTTCTTAACCGCTGTAATCTTTCAAGGATCCACCATGATCCCTTCACTAGAGATGACATGACCAAGAAAAGATAAAGCTTTCAACCAAAACTCATACTTAAAGAACATGGCATACAAATGATGGTCCTTCAAAGTTTGTAATACGACATGGAGGTGATCTATATACTCCACCTCACTCTTATAATACAATAAGATATCATCAATTAAGAAAATGAAAAACATGTCCAAGAATAGACGAAAGACCCTGTTCATTAAATCCATAAATATTGTTGGGGACTTGGTCAGCCCAAAGGACATGAAAAGAAACTCATAGTGACCATACCGGGTTCTAAAGACAGTCTTAGGAATATCCGCATCCCTAATTTTAAGTTTATGATAAGCCTATCTAAGATTAATATTAGATAAACACTTCGCTCACTAAAGTTGGTCAAATAAATCATCAATTCTTGGAAGAGGATATTTGTTCTTTACGATCACTTTGTTAAACTGACGATAATTAATGCACATACATAGGGAACCATCTTTCTTGCGCATAAACAACACGGGACCACCCCAAGGAGACATACTAGGATGGATAAAACCTTTATCAAAGAGGTCCTTCAATTTCTCCTTAAGTTCTTTCAACTTCACTTGAGCCATTCTATAAGGAGGAATAGAGATTGAATGAGTGTACAGAATAAAATCAATCCCAAAATCAACTTTTCAATTGGTAGGAACACTGAGGATATCATCAGGAAATACCTTGGGAAACTCATTTACTATGGGAATGGTCTCTCGAGAAGGCTCTTTCGAGTTAGAATCTTTAACTATGACTAGATGATACAAACACCGCATTGAAATCAATTTTTGGGCCTTGAGATATGAAATAAACCTTCCCTTAGGCACTAAGGAACTACCTTTCCATACAATGACTGGATCATTAAGGAATCGAAACATGACCTTACAGGTCCAGCAATCTAAGAAAGCATAACAATAGTGCAACCAATTCATTCCCAAGATAACATCAAAATCAACCATGTCTAACTATATCAAATCAACAAGAGTACCTCTACCACCAACGGATATCACACATCCCCTATAAACTCTTTTAACAACCACAGAGTCTCCGACCAGTGTAGAAATAGAAAAGGTAACCGATAGACTCTCAGGACCACAATTAAGATGCACAACCACATATGGGGTCACATAAGAAAGAGTAGACCCTGGATCAAGCAAGCAATACACATCACGGGAGAAAAGTCTCAACATACTTGTGATAATATTGGGAGATACTTCAGAATTCGTGCGTGTAACAAGTGCATACAAATGGTTTTGGCCAAAACTGGTGCAAGAACCAGAAGCAGACATAGAACCCTTTGGTGCAGGAGTGGATGGAGTAGCAACAGAAGGCCTGTTAGCCTAAAAAGTTTCTAAAGTGGGGCACTCGCTCTGCATGTGCCCAAGTTAACCATAATGCAAATATCCGCCTATCTCTTTATCACATTCACCATGATGACTCTAACAATAGAACCTACAAAGAGGGTGGGGTGGATAAAACTGAGCACCACTAGTCTAAAATTGGGAACTTAGGCCCTCGACCCGCTGCTAAATTAAAATCGGTGACCACTCGAGAACTTTTGCTAAGGAGAGAGAACACGAAACAAGGAGAACGAAACTAAACACCCTACTTCTTTTGTGGAAACTTGCCACTAATTAAACCACAACCCTTGGAAGGTATAAACTTAGTTCCTTGCTTCTCACTAAGCTAAACTTGCTTCTTCTTCACATCTTCCACTTATTGCATAGACATAATCAATTTAGAGATATCCATGTTCTCAATCAACAAGGTTATCTTGCTTTTGAAAACTAACTCATGGGACAATCCCAAGACAAACTTGCGCTTTCTAGCCCTCATGCTAGAAACCATCTCGGTAGCATAACATGACAATTGCTGGAATCTCAAGCCATACTCTTAAATGGACATCCTCCCTTGCTTCAAGTTCACAAACTCTTCCAGCTTTGACTCCCTCAACTCTTGGGGAAAGAAACTGTCAAGGAAAGCCTTGGAGAAATCCATCCAAGAATCCAGACTAGCATCAATACCCCTAGACAACTCCCACCATTTGTACTACTAGTACGCTACAACTTTCAATTGGTAGGAAGCAAGATCAACACCCTTAATTCTTGAAGCATGCATGATTCAGAAAATTTTCTCTATTTCATCAAGTAAAACCTTGAGAATCTTCCTCCACCTTTATACCCGAGATCATAGGAGGGATCAACCTCATAAATTGACAAATTCCTGTGGCCTAAGAACAAATAGAAGTTAGGGAACCATGCTCCACTTGAGAGTTTATAAATTGAGTCAAGAGGTTGTTGGAGTGACGAAACTCCACATTAGAAGCATCTCTTTGAAGAGAACTGGGAGGAATTCTACTCTCATGAGCAAGGTTGATAGGTGGAACCCCACGAGGATAGCCATATGCCACAACCCTAGCCCAAGTCTAAACTCCAAAAGTTATAAATACTTCATCAAAAGGACCCTCATTAGTGTTTGCCTGAGTCTCACATATCCTTTAAGGCATGATCTCAAAGATTGCAAACGGATTCATAGAAAATCCAAGAACTTAGCTTGATAGCTTGAGATTGAATCACAAGAAAGGGAAACATTTCCTAAAATGTCAAATAGCTTTTTTTTTATAAGCATGGTATTGTGAACACCCAACTGACCATGAACCAAGGCTTTGATACTAACATAACACAACCCAAAATTTGGGCTATGTTGTATGGACACCTCAAGAACATATGTACCTGGGTCGTCTCATAACCTGACCTAAATACCTCATCATATCATAGGAGTCGAAGGGACTCTGATTCACAAGTTAAGATAGTGGAATAATATCATAAGTCAACATTAGATCCATTATAATAACGATGCCCAAGTTCATAGTTATTTACAATACCTCTATATAAAATTGAAGTCAATAAATGTATATGTCATGACAAGCCCCCAACTATAGCCAAAACAAGTCTTAAAGAGACTAAATCTAAAGATAAGGACTAAGAGATAAATGTCTTTTGGATGTAAGGAATTTCACCCCTTCAAGTCAATACACGAATCTCTTAATCTTTTAATCACCGCATAGAAAAAGAATAAAATGTTCCGGCGCCTATGTAGCATAGGGACATAGCATAGAACATGGTTAGCGATTTGAAATCAAGCATTTAACTCAAGGATAAGTGATAAGATAACGTCATCAATGAACAACAAATCAGTATATCAAATTTTATCACATTCATGCACGTATGCATACATATACATGTACCACATGCAAACCAAGATATTAAGGTTTATCAATATTCTCAAGCTTCATTCTTTAGATGTAAAGTAGAGGACTACCACCTCCTATGCTTATCGATTTACCATGCTTAGTAAACTATGGACTTTAGCCACATTCACATTATCATTAGACCGGTGACCTTACACATGTACACACATTCATTATGCTAAGTACTTTAGCCACACATACCATTATTCAAACTAGGGACTTTAAATATACATATTCATCTAGGCGAAGGACTTCGACCTTATGCCCTTTTTTTAGACAAGGGTCTCTAGACACTTTCCATATAAGTACTTTACCCTAAGCCTCTTTATGAGGTGAGGTACTTTGACCTCAATAGCTCTTCTTAAGGAATGGACTTTACCTTGAATTCACATTGGGTGAGGGACTTTAACTCCAAGTAATATTATGGGGAAAGATACTTTGACCTCAGGCCATAAGATTTAGAAAGGGACTTTGACCTCAAGCCATCACAACCATTATTAGTTACCATTTGGGAATTCACCCTTTTTTATATGCATCAATGCTCATTCAATACAATATTAAGGGACTTTATCGATTTAGCCAATTCGACTCTATAAAAGACCTCATGGTCATTATGGGAGACTTTATTGATAAACCCTCTCAATAGGCCAAATACTTCATTCAATTTGTCACACCATCCTTTTTATGGTCCTCAAAACCCTCATAAGACATTTACATGTTAATAACATTCTTATACTATACTTTAGTTCAATATACTATTCAGATTATCTAATTGTTAAGGGACTTCAACTCCCTATTGGTCATTTAGAACAACAAGGTTATAATAACACCTTTCATGACTCACCATACTCTTATTATAACATTTATCAACATTCATACTAATTGGGTCATTGCCCTAGTTCAACACATCATCAATAATGGACTGTATAATTCACTTAGACATTTTCACAAACACCTTTTTATGCATACTTATATCAAGGTCATTTTCATGATAGATATCATCAAGACTAGGGTTACTCAAAATCCTCATGTTAGAAAACATACAACAATATACACATATGCAATCTACTATCAATAACAAGTATCAACACAAGTATAAATAAGAATCATCATTTTTCATTGTTAGGTAGTAAAACCCTTTTCATTTAATTCAATACCACCATGTACACTTACTAATTAAAGTGTAAAATACTAGGGTTTAAAGTTATTTAAAGGGGGGAAGAGATACATGCCTTAAGAAACTTGACTCTTCCTTCTTACCACAAGATGAACACCTTCAAACCCTAGCCTCTAATATTGCTTCCAAGATCCTTTATAGTGTTTAGGATGTTTTAGTCTTGTAAAATGAAGACTTAGGAGGCTACTATGACCTATATAGTGAGAGGTTTTATGGTTTTTGGTATAGAAAATGACCAAAATGCCTTGGTTAAAATATGTAAATTCCACACATGTAGGAGTACAACTCCCCCTTATATATCACTTGGCAATCGTGACCTAGGGTACGAGTAGTACCCTAACTTATAAGCGAGGCTCCTCCTAGGTCAACCATACTGTTGTGGGTATGAAAGGGAACCTTTGAGTTGTAACGAAAGGGTATGACTAAAACCCTAACTCGTACGCTCCATCAGAGACCAAAATAGTCCACTCTAGGTTAGGTTTTCATTCCATACGATTGAGTAGTATACGACTCATAAACATGGTTACCACCAAGAGATTATTTTGTCACATGGAGGACAATATATTACCATAACATACTATCTAGAATACGAAAGGGAAGGTCATGATGGGTACGACTCAAGTATCCCCAACTATATCCACTCCAGAGACACAAAAAAGGTTGTTGTTTTCTAAATGATCCAAGGTCTAGGTGCTTCAATTATCTTCCACTTTGATAGCTAAGAATAGATACAATTTAAAACCTCAACATTCACCAAGAATACCTTCACACAATTTAGAAACAACACACTACCAGGATGCAACACAAAACATATATCATGATCACTACTAATCAACCAAAAATTTTGCAAGGCCATATTCTCGGATGTTTCATAAACTGCTCAATATGAGACCTACACCTGCTACCATAAAAAGCTTTAAACGAATCCATCCTAATGCTAGAGTTGTAGCTTTTATTATAAGAAAACTCTGTAATAGGAAAATGCTCAGCCTAAATACCACCTCATGGAGATACAACCTCATGGAGATACAACCTCACATAATCCTCAGCGAAGAAGTTAGTCCTCACTTGCAAAAAGTGAGCCGACTTTGTCACCCTATCCATAATGACCCAAAGAGTATCAAATTTGTTCCAAGACTGAGGAAGACCGATAAAAAAATCCAAGTTGATTACTTCCCGCTTCTACTCTAGCAACTTATTTTCTTGATATAATCCTCCGAGCCTCATGTGCTTAACTTTTACTGTTAGAAACAACATGCACTTGGCAATAAAATTAGCCACATCCCACTTCATATTGTTACACTAATACATATCCTTAAGGTCTAGATACATTTTCATCAAACCATAATGAACAACATAGAACAAATCATACACTTCAGCCAAGATCCTTTTTCATAAACTATTGACATCAAGAACACATAACCTTCCTTAGTACCGCAAGGTACCATTACCACTAATATCAAAGTCCATCACCTTCTTCCTACCTAACTCACCCATGATCCTTATCAAGATAAGATTTAACATATGTTTCTACTTCATCTTAGGTTAGGAATGTAATCCAAATGATGAGGATCTGGGGAATGATGATTTGATCAAACCAGGTAACAAGAGACGTCCAAAGGGTGCAGCTGCACCTGTGAACAAAAACTGTCTATTTAGAGGAAGACCATACTTCTAAGATGTACAGCTTGAGGCCGATATTGATGAGGATGACATGGATTGAACAAAGGCTACTGGAGCTATTATTCCTCTACCTTTGGCACCTGGAGCAAAGTTCAAAATTACGAGCACCATGATTCTGTTGCTCAATCTTAGGGGGTTGTTTGGTATACTTCTGGGTGATAACCCAATATATGCATCTAGTGTACTTTATCACTATTTGGAAGTTTTTTAATAATATTAGAGTAGGGTAGAATGAAATCCATCTAAGACTATTTGTTTTGTCTCTGTCTGGTGAGTCAACATTGTGGCTGAATGGGTTGACTCCTAATTCTATATCAAACTGGAGGCATTTGAAAGGATCTTTCTGCCATCCAGAATGTTACAGTTGAGGGATGACATAAGTAACTTCAGACAGCTTCTGAACAAAGCTCTTTATGAAACTTGGGAAATATTCAAAAGAAGTTGATGCAATGCCCCAACCATAACATGATTGATGTACATCCGAAGGTAACTTTGTATAGAGGTTTGAATTCTATGACAAAGCCGATAGTGGATAATGTTGCGGGTGGAGCATTTATGGACCTTACTTTTCTTGAAGCTTCGGAAATGCTTAATAGAATGACTAAACTTAGTAGAGCTTGGCATACCAAAGATTCTGAGGTAGCAAGCACTACTTTATATAATGGTATAATAGTTGAACAATGTATGAGAGTGGAAGAATATGATAAAGACATGTCCCATATGAAGACTCAGAAGGACTTGCTCACCAAGCATTTGCTATCTAGGAAGATAGAGAAGGTGAAGAAGATGGGGTGATAAAGTAGGAGAGCCGAGTATGATTCTCAGAAGGAGGCAAACTATCTAAATAACCAGGGGGTTTACGAGGCAATAGCCAAGGAAATCAAGGTCAAAACTATTATAATAAATCTGGTTACAAAGATCATGACCAAGGGGACTGGAAAAACAATAATGATAGGAGTGGGTTATATATACCTCCTGGAAATTGTTATACTGCTGCTACTAGTTTTGGAAAATTATGTATAGGGAACATAATGGTGAAGTTACTAAAAGGGGTGGAGATGACTAGCGCCGGTGTGATGAAAATAAAGAGTGACTTATCATCTATGAGTCAGTTAGTTGACACAAGTTGAATATCTATCAAAGAAATAGAACAACAGATGATCTGGTTTTTTGTGGCATTTAATTAGAGAAAGAGAGGTACATTGCTGAGTGACGTAGTACAAAACACTTAAAATGATGGTTCTTTCATGGTGATTACCTCTCGTAGTGGTAAAGTATTATCAGGTCCTTCTATGGGAAAACCAATAATTGATGATGTGGTGGAGTTAGATGTGGAAGCTGAAGAAGAACCTTCAGTGGAGTCTGAGAAGCTGGAAAATGATGAAGTTACATCTAGTCATAAAAAAGTGGGTGAATTAGAGAAAGACAAGGGGAATAAAGGAGAGACAATAGTTAGTAGAATGCCAAAAATACCTTCTCTATTCCCCCATAGATTACATAGAAAGAAGATAATACAAAGTTTCAAAAATTCATGGCAATGTTAAAGCAGTTGACTGTAAATATGCCTTTGGTGTAGGCACTTGAACAAATTCCTGGCTATGCTAAATTCATGAAGGATTGTGACGAAAAACAAAATGTGAGCTACAAAATGGTAGACAATCTTCACAATTGTAGTGTTATTGCTACAAGATCCTTAGTGCAAAAGAAAGCGGATCCAGGAGTATTCATTATCCCATGTATTATTGGATCATTTAGTTTTGCTAAGGCCCCGTGTGATCTTGGGAAAGTATTAACCTAATTCCATTTGTAGTTTTCAAGATGTTGGGTTTAGGAGATCCTACACCCACTAATATGCTACTTTTGATGGCAGATAGATCAGTGAAAAGGCCGGTTGGCATGTTGTATGATGTACTTGTTAAGGTGGCAAGTTTTATTTTCTAGGCCAACTTAGTAATCCTAGATTGTGAGGTAGATTTTGAGGTACCCATAATATTGGGTAGACCTTTCCTCGTAACCATGAGTATGTTGATTTTCTTGCAAACTAATGAGATAAAATTTAGGCTCAATGATTAAGTGGGAAGTTTTGATATTTTTCAGTCAATAAAACAACAAAAGAAAATGAGCGTCTTCTGAATCATTGATGTGTATTATGATATGAGCAAGATGTGCTGATTGGGGAGAGATTTGGTTTGGAAATGTTAGTTGCAGTGTTAATGATCTTCGATATTAATGGTATCGAAGAATATGATAAGACTGTGTGTGCGCTAACTTGAATGGGGTCATATTTCTATGACCCCAAGAAGATGGATTGGACTTAAAAAATATCCAATACCACTGGTTAAACCTTTCATTAAGGAGACACCGGTGTTGGAATTGAAAGAGTTGTCGGGTCATTTATGGTATGTGTTTCTTGGCAATGGAAATACCTTACCAATAATTATTGCAGCAGACTTAGGAGAGCTAAAAGTTGAGGTCGTTATCTCTGTTCTTAGAAGGTACAAAAGGGATAACAAATGGACAATTGCTGATATTATTTATATTTCACCAGGTATCTGTACCCATAAAATTCAGCTAGAGGAAGAGTGCACATAAACTATTGAGCATAAGCATAGTTTAAACTCACCCATGCAAGAAGTGGTCAAGAGGGAGATTATTAAATAGCTTGACATAGGGGTAGTGTACCCCATCTCCGATAGCAAATGGGTGAGTCTCGTGCATTATGTGCCCATGAAAAAGGGCATGATTATGGTTTCTAATAGGAAGAACGAGTTGATTCCTCTTAGGCTAGTGTCTGGGTGGCGGGTCGAAAGGACTATCTAAAGTTAAACTCATGGACATTGAATGATCACTTCCTAATGTCTTTCACAGATCAAATGCTTGATTGCTTGGCATGAAGGGATTGTTATTGCTTTTTGGATGGGTATTCGGGATATAATCAGATCTAGATTGCCTCAAAAGATCAAGAGAAAACCACATTTACATGCCCATATGGAACGTTTGCATTCAAGAGAATGTGGTTCGGTTTATGTAACGCACCAGCCACTTTTCAAAGGTTCATGATGTCGATTTTCTCCGACATTGTGGATGACATGCTTGAGGTGTTCATGGGAAATTTCTCTGTAGTGGGTGACTCATTTGAATTATGCTTGATGAACTTGAGTAGAGTATTGCATATATATGTGAAGTTTAATCTAGTGCTAAACTGGGAGAAATGCCACTTCATGGTGAAGGAGGCCTTTGTTCTTGGATATCGCATTTCAACAAAAGGGAATGAGGTTGACCAGGCCAAGGTGGAAGTTATAGAGAAACTATTCCCTACTATCTTAATGAAGATAGTTCATAGTTTACTTGGCTATGTTGGATTCAACCGTCGGTTCATTAAAGACTTCTCCAAGATTGCAAACCAACTTTGCAAACTCTTGGAGAAGGAGTCTAAGTTTGTATTTGATAATGACTGCAAGAAGGCATTTGAATTTCTTAATGAGAAATTGATGGCTGCCCTGATTATCATTGCTCCAGATTAGTCTAAGACATTTGAAATCATGTGTGATGATAGTGGAGTGGCACTCGAGTTTGTTATTGCTCAAGTGAAAGAGAAGATGTTTCACCCCAATTATTACGCTAGCAAGGCATTGAAAGGGGCTCAAAAGAATTATGCTATCACCGAGAAGAGACTTCTCACTGTTGTCTATGCATTTGAGAAGTTCTGAGCATATCTATTGGGAACTAAGGTGGTGGTTCATATAGACCATGCTTTTTTGAGGTATTTAATGGTGAAGAAGGATGCCAAGCCAAGTTGATCAAATGGGTGCTACTCTTTCAGGAATTTGACTTTGAGGTCTAAGACAGGAAAGGATGTGAGAATCAAGTTGCAGATAACCTTTCAAGGCTCGAGGGAGATCAGGTCTCCATAGAAAAGCTGGATATTGATGATGCTTTCCTTTACGAGGAAATTGTTTCTGTTGTAATTGAATGGACACCTTGGTATGCGAACTTTGCAAATTTGTGGTAAGTGATCTTATTTGGGAAAATATTTCCTTTCATCAAAAAAGAAATTCCTCCATGATGCCATAAGGTACTTCTGGATGAGCCATATCTATTTAGGTGTTTGGGGTGATAATATCATTAGAAGATGCATCCCAGAAGTTGACATGCTGAATATTCTAGAAGCCTGCCATGCTTCCCCTATTGGGGGACACCATGTAGGTGATCGCACTGCAACAAAAGTGCTCCAAAGTGGCTATTATTGGAAAACCTTGTTCAAGGATTCATACGAGTTTGTGAGGAGATGTTATCAGTGCCAGAGATAAGGCCCAATCTCAAACAACCATGAGATGCCCATGATAAAAATGCTGGAATTTAAATTATTTGATGTCTGCGGTATTGATTTCATCGGGACCTTCATGTGTTCCTATGGGTTGGAGTGCATCTTAGTTTCTGTAGATTATGTGTCCAAATGGGTTCAGGCTGTTGCTCTGGCTGAAAAATAAAGTAAAAGAGTGGTTGCTTTTCTAAAAAAAAACATGTTTTCTCACTTTGGAGTCCCATGTACTATTATAAGCGACGGAGGATCCCATTTCTACAATAATATTTTCCTTTCTGCCTTGGAAATATATGGTGTGAAGAAACATAACTTAGCAACTCCATATCACCCACAAACTAGTAGGAAAGTGGAGATCTCAAATTGAGAGATAAAGGTAATTCTGGCAAAAATGGTTAAAGCTAGCAGAAAGGATTGGTCTCAAAAGCTCGATGATGCCTTGTGGGCTTATTGAATGGTATTCAAGAAACCTATTGGGATGTTTCCATATCATCTGGTGTATGGAAAAGAATGCCAGTTGCCGATTGAGTTGGAGCATAAGGCATTGTGGGTACTCACGAGGTTGAATATAAATTAGTAGGAAGCAGCAGAGCTATGACTGGGGTAGCTGAATGAGATGGATGAATTTCATCTCTGGGCATATAAGAGAGAAGACCTATAAAAAGAAACAATGAAGAAATACCATGATCGGAGGATAGAAAAGTGGGATTTTCAAATAGGCGATTAGGTGTTACTCTTAAACTTCAGACTAAAGCTCTTCCTAGGTAAACTCAAGTCTAAGTGTTCTGGCCTATTTAAAGTTACACAGGTCTACTCATATAGAGTAGTCAAACTAGAAAATAAAGATGGAAACGTATTCAAAGTAAATGGGCAGCGAGTCAAGCTATACATCAGTCCAATGGACTTGGTTAAATGATTAGGGATAGTTTATCTCGATGAAGTCCGAGTAATCAAGTTAACTGAGTCATGCCACAAAAATAAATCAAGTGCTAGTGGGAGGAAACCAATAATGTGGTGTTGTAATTATAGTTAGAAGTATTTTTTTATTGTACAATTTGATGTGTTTGTTGAAGTATGCAGGGATAAAAATACAGGAAAATAGAATTTTAACAAGTTGAGGGGGTTGACGAAAATATTGACAGACCGTCAGAGGTCTAATGGGCCATCGAGTAAGCCATCAATAGGAATCCAAAAACCTAATGTACTGGAAAGAGACTAACAGACATCTTGACAGACCATCAATACCTTGACGGGCCATCACACTAACTGTCAACTTAAGGTAGAAGGTTGATTCTCTGGTAAGGCTTAACAGACAAACCGATGGATCGTCAATCACCTAACGAACCATCAGGTTTCCCATCAAATAAACCCTGAGTTTTAAAAGCACGAGTCGGGTCACCAAAGGTATATTCAGTTATCTTTATCTGACCCAAAAAGTTTTTAATAGATAATGGGAGATAATTACACATACGTTACCACTTTTTTAACTCCCAAAATAGTTTAAACTCCTGTATATTTATTGTAGGGATCAAATAAATCCCATCTTAGGAATCTTCACCTCCCCTCTTATTTTATTTAAACTACCATCTTTTTTTTTATTCTCATCAGAATGAAAGTTAAATCTCTCACTGATAAAAAATTGAATAGTGTAGTTTGTTCTAAGTTTTGTAAGTTTAGAGTAGTGAAGATTACTTCAAGGAAAAGGTTTGATCAAACAATCCTTTTCTTTTTTGAATGATGAATGTGAATAGTGTGAGTTTGATAATGTTTGAAAGAACTTCTTATTTTTGTTTGTTTTATGCTTCTAGTTAAATCGAACTCTGGTAAATACTATTTTGGGTGAAGTCTGAATAACATATAGACAAAAAATGGTGAAACTAGTGTTTTAATGATGAATTAATGTCATGATTATTGTACCTAGTGAATTCATGTGCACCAGATGTTCGATAGTTTGCCAAAATAAAAAACTGATGTTGAAAAGTACGGTTGACGGCCAAACTAATGGACCGTCAAGCACTTGATGGACCATCAACAAGGCAGTTGCCATATTGAGGGAATAATGGCTTTCTAGTATAGCCTTAACGGATACTTTTATGGACTGTCAGATCTCTGACGGACTGTCACTTTGACTTTCATAAAGTTTCTGAACAAAGGCTTCTCTAGTTAAGTTTTGACGATAATCTTGATGGACCATCAATAACCTGATGAATCATTAGATTATCCATCAACTCACATTATTGATTTAATACCTTTTGATTCTGATAAGAAATTGATGGTTTGTTCCATGTTCTGGCAAAATATGAAGGAAACTACCACCACATAGAGGCAATGGCTGATCCCAACAGGCAAGGGGTAGAGATAAAACAATATATAGTAAAGAAGTACCTTCCTTCAATTCTTTTCAGTATGATAGAGCAACTCAGGTACTCTCCTAGATTGAGGAGAAGAGCGAGAGCAATAGCAGCACTACTTCCAACTCTGATGAGGAAGGGGTTGATACTTTAAACCCCAATCAAGTTGAGGCGTCGGAGACTGAGGACGCTAATGTGATTAAGAGTAAGGACCCTCAGTTTTAAGAATCTACTCAATGGCATATTGAGGGTACATCAAAGAATTTCTTCTATGGACTTGAACCAACAACTAACATAGCAATCAAGCAACCATCTCAGAAGAATATCAGATTGTGACAGCCGAGCTTCACGAATATCCAGATCTTAAGAGAAGATTCAATGAATATGAATAAGCTTGGTTAAGCAAGAAAACCGGTATGTACTATCCTAATCTTGTTTGGGAGTTTTTTTCTAACTATTTTGCTTTTCTAGAGAAGAAATATCCCAAAGGTATGAAGCTTAATGATATGGGAATCGGCCCAAAGATCTTGTACGTGGGGTGAACATAGACATTTCAGAATGCACTCTTAATAGAGTAATTTTTGGTCCTGAGTATGAGGAACCTACTATAATTCAAGAGCCATAACATCGTATGTTCACAGTAGCAGAACAAAGGCCTTGGCTAACCCAACTTTTAACAGATAAGGGCAATCCATCTTGGCTACACAACCCTAAGGAGTGTATAGATAAATTATCCCTAAGTTTTAGGGAAAAGTTTTTGTAGGCGATTGTGAGGTTATGGTATATGACAATTGGTGGAGATGAGAACTTGGAGATTTAGAGTGCAGTATTGGTTGCCAGCTTGGTTGAAGGGTTGAACATTGACTTCAGCCATATTATTGCTAATGAGTTATTTGCCCGCACACACAAGACAGCCAGTGCTCTTCCATTCTTGTGACTGATTACGAACTTATGTAGGCAAAAAATATGCCTTTACACTTAAGGGTTGATAATGAAGTTCGAGTGAGTCACAGGCAGGATATTGAAAGAACGAAGGATGACTGAAATATGAAATGCAAGTCAACAAGACTCCTTCTTATAAGACATAGTTGGCTCCAACCCCCAGGACTTTTAAGATGTCTACAAGTATGTCATTACCTATTAGTACATATGATCCACAAAACTATATGCCACCCAGTACTTCTGTAGGATAGACATTGATGCCTTCAATGGGGGGAACTTCAGACATTGCGTCTATCCCACCTCAGTATTCTGAATACCGGCTGACATAAGAAAAATTTTCCAAGTGTGTAAGAGCTTAGAAAAAGTTAGAGAAGTAGTTGAATGCCTGGGATAAGGAATTCCCTCTATTTGTTGACTATATTATTGTTGAAGCACTCAGTTCTTATCAGTATATTCAGGCCAGAATGGACCATATAGAGGAGCGTGTAAACAAATAGTTAGATGAGCTATCTTTCCAAGATTTTGTTTGGTTAATGGTAGAGTTTAGACAGGCATAGAATGATAGAGCCGAACTAAAAATTCAACCATCACAGCCTGCCTTTGATTCTACATTTATCATCAGTGATAAATATGAGGGCTTCATCGATCTTATGGGTAGACCGCTTAAAGATTAAGTCAAGTAGGTTGATGAAAGTGCTAAGAGAAAGGCTGAAAAGAAAGAGGAGACATGAAGATATGACACATGATAAAAAAGAGGCAAGAGACATGAAAAAAGTTGTTAAGAGATAAAAAAAGATAAAGAAAAGAGGAAGAAAAAGGTTGCAGATAAAGTAACGGGAGTCTCAACTAGTTCAGCCCTAAAAAAGGGGTCACACCAGATCCAGTCCCATTCAAAATACCTCCAATTCAGGAGGAACATATTTTGAGCACCCCTACCACTATTGGGGTCACTGATGTTGCACCTGAGGCCAAAAAAGCCTCATCACAATCAACCATCTCACTAGCTTGAAAGGCTTTGTAAGTATTTCACTCCCTTGTACTTTACTGTTCATGTATTTGAGGACAAAGCATATTTCTTTAGTGGGGGTGGGTACTTGTTATGTTGTTGGTCACCATGGGGTTTTTTGTTACCTGTGTTCATTTCCCTCGTACGCTATCTAGTAGAACCGGCATGTTTAGGTTGCTAGTTATGTTTGTTTTTCTTATGCATTGTGATATAAATATTATCTAGCAATTATTGATGTTTCATGTTCTTTTTTTTAGCACCTTTTGTATGGATGAATGGATGATGAATTGTGGCAGAATACTGTGAATATGTTTATATATGAGAATGTTTTCTTGTCGCTTAATATATGTTGAACAACTATTTTGAATCTGTTATTGGCATTAGGATGCAAAGATAAAGTAAACATGATCATGTAATGTAAACCCAAGAGTTTGTAGGATTCATATTAGCTCATTGCCTATGTGTTCGAGTATTTTTGTATTGTTCTTGCATAGTGTGTACAACTAGAACTTGCTCGGTTCATTTGTGTTACTTGGTGGTTAAATTAATAGGATAGGAAAGCAGACCCCTTTCTATTATTAGTCAACTTAGCCGTAAAGACCCCACCAAAAAGATGTCTCCCTTTGAACCTTTTTTGCACTTTTATTAGTGTTTATTCATCCCAATAATTTTGATTCACTCTCTTTAAGATGTTATCACCTAACTTTGACCCTGGTTCAGTATTGGATATCGTGCACCTTAACTTAGGAAAAAGGCCTAAGTTGAGGGTGGATAATTTTGGGAAGTTAACAGTTTGATGTAGGTGGTTTGGAGTTGATAAAAAGTGTCTCATCTAGACCTGATCTAGTTAGATATTATGCACCTCAACTTACAGCATCAGGATAAGTTGAGGGTGGCTGATGAAGATTCTAAAAAAAGGGGGGGCTGGGGTTATTGTGAAATTATGGATAAATAGTATGGATTGTATGCGAAGTAGAAAAGTAGTATTCATTGTGATTAGAAATCAAGGGAGAAGAGAGTGAAATCCAAACTTGAAGACACTTTACCAAAATTATTCCTCTCCTAGCATCGAAATCTCTCTACAATCCATAAAAATTCCTATTTGATCTTTGTGAATCAACCATAGAGGAGCATTAGATGAGAAGGGTAAGCTTATGGGTGTATATGTTGTGTTTTTAGACTCTTTTCTGAGAGTGAGAGTCTTAATTGTTTGTCCAAAAGATAAATGGACAAAGTGTGGTGGACTTCTTTGACTATGACGGCAATCTGAGCTATACATGCTTTTACTGATCTCTGTAGGATATCGTGTCTGTGAATGTGTATGTGCTAAATTATAAATAGTTCCAATTGTGGATCTTTATGTGTTGAAACTACATGTGTAAGGTATCAATTGAGTGGTTGAATCATGTATAGTTGAACGATTGAATGCCCATCATTGTCTTGTTCATGCGTATGATATGGAGTTTGGTTGCTTGAGGTCCAACAGTTGTCTTAAGTTGAGGGTGTTGATATTCCAGATTTGGACAAAACATTTCACATCTTTTACGAGGGATAATTGTTTATTTTTAAGAAACCATTATTGTATTTGATGCTGGGTTTTACTATTTTTCAGGTAAAAGACTTAGAAAATAAATGACTCAGAAAAGCAGAAGAAATGGCCATTGACGGCCTTACTGATGGGTCACAAACCTTGTGACAGACTGACAGGGGGTTTTTCAACCTTAAGCAAAATAAAATAATTGAAGTATCTTAGCGACGGTGTATGTGATAGACCATCAGGTCTCTGACGGACCATCAATTTGGCTATCAGAGCCAAAAAGAATGTAGAGCATCCGGGAACTTAGCAACAGACCAAGTGACGGACCGTCAGGCTACTGATGAGCCATCAACTTGGAAGTCAGACCTGAGATAGAATAAGTCAATCTGGGGACCCAACTAGTGGTGGACCATCAGTCCACTGATGATCCATCAACTTGATCGCCAACCGTGAGACGGCAATCTGAAGTTCAAATTTTAAAACCATAGTACCTGGAAACATAAAAATACCCAATTTAGAGCATATTAGGCATCTTTGATCTACTTTTCATCTTTTGATCTACTTGTAACCTACTATTCTCTGAGAAACAAGATGATATTGTGGATCTTAACATTTTATTCACTATTTCTCTAAAGGTCAAGAACAATCCTTTGGATATTTTTATCAAGAACAATCCTTTGGATATTTTTGTAAGTAATTTTCTAAATTATCTATGATAATCACAATGGAATCTTCTTCTTCTATGATGTGTGGCATAGGAGCCTTGATATGATTGGTTTCTTAGGGTTGGGAGAATGCCTAAATTTTTTAAATAATTTCTATTTCATCAACTCCTCTTTATTATTATGATCTTTCTTGGTTGCAAACTTGAACGGTGGGCCCAAGAACACGACTTGTTTGAGTAGTAAAGTTTGTGTTCCGAAAAGAGAATATTTACAAGGAACTCAAACGCTCTAACCTTTTGGTTAAGGGTAGATGCCTTAACAATATTAACCCACTTGAGAATACAATTGAACAAATCAGTGCATTCTTTAATTTCAAAATAATTAAAGGGTAATCATCTATTAAGGTTGAGAAATGAATAGATAAACTTTAGAGTTCAATAATTCTTCCAATTGGAATTCGTTAAGTAGGAATTTTTTATAACTTACAACCTTGAATGTTGTAATATCTTGGTGAACATAATCCTAGTTTACTCATTCTCATTGAATCAAAACTGGCATCCATACTCATTAGTCGGAGCACGATTTACTAAGAAAGCATACTTTACTATTAACAAACAAACCCCCTTTATTCCAGAATCTTCAATCAATAGTCCATTAATAATCATAATACTTAGTTTACATAGTATTCCCTATGGGATTTGACCCCAACCTAGTTAGGTTCTATATCTGACAGCGACCGCTTACACTTTTTAACAAGAGTTGTAATTTGGGCGTATCATATAACAGTAATTGTAAGACATTTAACAAAGTCTATAACCATAACCAAACAAATATCCAGTCGGTTTCAACCCCAATAACGATACCAATACCAAGGTTGACACCAATACCGACACTTCCTATTCTTATTGTAGTCCCACAAAGCCTCTAACCAAAAGAAAGAAACTTTCAGTTGGTACATTCCCTTGGCCATATCTAAAACCAAAGTCTAAGAAACAAAAATAATGTAAAAAAAGTCCATACCATGGAGTGGAGTATTCTAGAGTATGGAAGCTCACCATTTCAGTCTAATGCTAAGTTGTTGTAAGACCTCGCAAAGTTCCCTCATAGTCTGAGCCTTTAGAGCATGTCAAGTGATGTGTAATTCTAGCCCTAAAAGATTTAGGAGTGACTTCTAAAGTGATTAATGTTTAAACCATATGGAATTTTCCTAATTGTATTATTTTTCCAATGATACCCATTTCGGAAAAATCCGACATTGGAAGAGAATGTTATGGATATTTTATAGAAAGCAATCAAAACTACCCAGGTTTGACGGAGAGGTCCGACGGACCATTGATCTAGCGATGGACCATCGCCCAAACCATTATAGAAGAGGCAGTCAGACCTCATTCTGGTTAGATGCCATGGTAAGGCCGACGGAGCATCGATCCAATGATGGACCGTCGATCCAGCCATCGTAGGGAAGGAAGAAAGTCCAAATCTGGCCTAGGTATGAGGGTTAGGACCAATGGACTGTCGACCTAGTGACGGAACATCGCACCCACCATTGTATATTTTGCTCAGTGATTTTAAGTTATTTTTAAAAAGGCATTTTGGTCTTTTCTACCCTTTTTACACCTTGATATACCCAGATCGAATCAAATAACTTTATTATCTCCCAAAACATCTCCAAAGCTAGGGTTTCTCCCTCAAGAATAAGAACAAATCCTTTCTTCAAGAACTCCTAGAATCCACCATAGCTTTCACAAATTGAGTTAAGAGTTGAGGTTCCCAAGACAAAAGTACCAAGAACCCTTACTCAAAGTACAAAAGGAGAGTCTCAAGCAAGCTTCTCCATCCACAATTCATAATCTAAGGTATGTAGGGTTTGAAAAAGGACACTTTTTTCATCCTTGTGCCAAAAAGTTGTTTTACTTACAAGAATATATGATTTTTTATGTTTTCATAAGAAATTAAAGTATGGGTTTATATCCTATGTTTTTATTCCTTGAGATTTTAATAGTTCCAATGTTCTAGAAATTGAAGTACATAAGTATGTTGAAATTTTAAGGAAAAATGTTGAAAATTCTAGATTTTCTATATGATTTATGAATCTTTATAACATCTAGTATGCACTTTGATGAGTCTTAACTTGAGATTTAATTATAAGTCATTAAGCCCTACTTGAGATTTGCAATTTTATGAACTTTTGTGTTATAAGCACCCATGAATTGAGTACTTTGATATTATTAAGAAAGATGTGGCCTTTCGTTCATAATAGAGTTGAAATCTACATTGAGTATGATTTAAAGAAAATAGAAATATGTTTTGGTCTTCATAATAGACCCTTGAGTTATTTTGAGGTGGATTTCCTATGAGTTTTGAGCTGAGTATGGGAGTCGTATTTATCACCGAGTTGGGTATAATTCTAAGGTTTCATACCGCAGAACTATGTGCCACTGTAGGTTCGAGATTTATGGGATCAAGGATGAGATAGTGACCACTAAAGATGAGGTTCTACTCCAATGGTAAGGATAGAATAGCTCTCCCCAATGTTGGAAAGATGTTTGACTCCATGTAGCTCACATGATTTATGTCGGTTAGAAGAAACTCCAGAGTTCCAAGTATCCTTAGTCTAAAAGAGTTCTAGAGTTCTCAAGTGTTAAAAATTCCTTAAATTTCTTAGTCCTTAAGTTTTAAAGAAGTTTTACTCTCCACAAGATAAAAACATGAGTTTGAAAGTATTGTTTAAAGCTCCCTTTAGCCTTCAAGTACTGATAATAAGAGGAGAGTGTAGATTATAAAGTTAAGTATAATGACTCACTAGATTTGTGTTACATGCTTCGGCATTCATGATTCATGAGTTTTATATTCTATACTTATTCAAGCCATGTGAGTCCTTTCTATTTGCATGCATAATTTTATTAAAGAGTATTGATATTGTTTTATGTAAGTGCATACACCCCCATATACTCAGTACATTTCCAAATTGGTGATCCACATATACGTCTTTGTGCTACATTTTCTCATAATGTAGGTACAGGTACTCAGTCCCAGCAGTGACAGTGACCTCTGAGCATCTCATCTACATCCTTTTCATTGGTGAGTCCTTATGGTTCGAGGACCTATATTTGCAGTTTTTTACTTTCATAGTGTTTTGAGTTTTACTTTCAGATCATTGCGAGTCAGTTGGGGGTCTGTCCCAATGGCTCTCTAGTTTGAGTAGTAGAGACTTTGTCAGACTAGATTGTTAGTTGAGGTTGTGTTCTAGACTATTAGTATTTTTCCTATACAGATATTATTTCCAGTTATTTTGGATTATAGTTGATATAGTAAGGCATCATTGTGTAGCTAATTTATCCTAAAAAAAGTGTTAGAAGTAGTAACAGGCTCATAGGGTTATCTTAGGGTTACTTGTAGCCTTAAGCACCATGTGACATCTCGGGATGAGATTTTAGGGCGTTACAAACTTGGTATTAGAGCCTAAGGTTTAAGGAGTCCTAAGGAGTCTGACAAGCTGCGTTAAGTAGAGTCTTGGTCATCGGTGTGTAGCGCGCCATATCTATGAGCAAGAGGATACAAGACGTTTTAGGAAAAAGTCATCTCTTTTATTCTGAATCTATCATGCTTACAATTGTCTCTCTCAACTATTAATTCATGCTCTGTTATATCAAAAAATGCCTCCCCGAAGAGTGAATGTCCGTAGAAACAATAATGACCAACCTCAGCCTGTTGATCTCTTGAATAAAACTTTTTCTTATAATGAGTTTCGGGTGGCCTTTCTGGCGCTAGCCTAAGTAGTCATCGCCAATGTTCAGGCCAATAACCAGGACGTAGTACTGAATTAGTAGGGAAGTGATTTAGCTACTGCTAGGATTTGTAATTTCATGCGGATGAATCCGCCAGAGTTTTATTAGTCTAAGGCAGGTGAGGACCCATAGTTATACCTTGAGGAGGTGAGGAAGATCACACAGTTAATGCATGTTTCTGAGGAAAAAAGTGTTGATCTGGAGTCTTACAGGTTGAAAAACATTGCTTATGACTGGGTTGTAGCGTGGAGGAAGGGTAGAGGTGAGGATATTGCCCTTATAACTTGGAAGGTGTTCCAAGATGCATTCTTGGACAAGTTCTTCCCGCTTGAGATGAGGGAAGCAAAGATTGAGGAGCTTATGAACTTGAGAAAGGGTTCTATGACTGTTAAGGAATACTACCTTAAGTTCAATCAGTTGTCCAAGTATGCTCCTGATCTGATTACTGACACCAGAGCTAGTATAAGTAAGTTTGTGACTGGGGTATCTGGGTAAGTGTTGAAATAATGCAGGACTGCAATGCTAAATAGGGATATGGACCTTTCTAGATTAATGATAGATACACAACATATAGAGGTAGAGAAGATAAGGGAAAGAGATAGAGTGAGGGGAAATAAGACGGCTAGATCTGAGAAGCATGAGTATGGTTCGACTAGGTCCCATGGAGGGAACCGCCCAAAGTTCTAGAGCTGTTCGTCTATGCCAGCACCTTCATCAGCTAGTGTTCCCGTGTCTAGAGGTATGCAGGAGCAAGGGAACAGGTCTTCTATGTCTCGATCCCAATACAGTGTAAGTAACAAACCTTGTTATCCTTCATGTACCAAGTATGGTAGGGACCATCCCGGTGAGTGATTACATGACCAGAGGGGTATTTTTGGTTGTGGCAAGTTAGCCCACCGAATTAGAGTGTGTTCGCATGCCAGGCGAGGCAACATAAATTCCTGACCTCAGATACAGGCTACTAGTGCACCAACTCTTGTAGCCCGTCCCTCCCCTGTTCAGGGTACTTCATCTAGCACAATTGGCTATCAACGCAAGAATAGATTCTATGCTCTACCATTCCATCAGGAGTAGGAGGACTCTCCCGATGTTGTTACTGGTATGCTTCGTGAATTCCACTTTGATGTTTATGTGTTGTTGGACCTCGGGTCATGTTTTTCTTATATGACCCCACTTTTTGATGTGAATTTAGAAATGAGTCCCAAAAATATTCTTGAGCCTTTTCTAGTTTCTACTCCAGTGGGGAGTCAATTGTTGCTAAGCAAGTGTATAGAAATTGTCCTGTTACTGTTCTTCATAGAGTCATGCTTGTTGATTTGACAGAATTGGACATGGTGGTTTTTGAGATTATTCTGGGTATGGATTGTCTTCATTCTTATTATGTTTCTATAGACTGTCGTACCCTTGTGGTCAAGTTTCAGTTTCCTGATGAGCCAATTTTTGAGTGGTCCAGGAGTTCAGTATCTCCCAAGAATCATTTTATCTACTATCTCAAAGCCAAAAAGCTAATATCCAAAGGTTGCATCTATCACCTAGTTAGAGTTAAAGATACTAAGTTCGAGGCTCCAACTATTCAGTCAGTCAACATTGTTAGTGAATTTTGGCAAAGATCAGTAGCCTTTTTGGGTCATATTATTTCAGTCGAAGGAATTAGTGTTGATCCCCAAAAGATAGAAGTTGTAAGAAATTGGCCTAGACCTATCTCTTCATCTGATATTAGAAGTTTCTTTAGTCTAGCTAGCTATTACTATTGTTTGGTTGAAGGTTTCTCTTCTATAGCGTCCCTTATGAATCGGTTGACCCAAAAGAAAGTTAAGTTCCTTTGGTTATATTCCTACGAGAAGAGTTTTTAGGAGTTAAAGACTCGACTTACCTCAGCCCCTGTGTTGACTTTTCCTGATGGTATGGATGGTTCTGTGGTGTATTTTAATGCCTCTAGGGTTGGCTTGGGTTCTGTGTTGATGCAGAGAGGTAAGGTTATAGCCTATGCCTCTAGACAGTTGAAGCCGCATGAAAAACATTACCCAACCCATGATTTTTAATTAGCTGTTGTGGTCTTTGCTTTGAAAATATGGAGACACTATCTGTATGGTGCTCGTGTTGATGTGTTCATTTATCACAAAAGTCTGCAGTACATATTTACTCAGAGGGAGTTGAATCTTAGACAGAGGAGGTAGTTAGAGGTTCTAAAGGGTTATGATATGAGTGTTCTATATCATTCAACCAAGGCTAATGTAGTGGCAGATGCCCTTAGTAGGATGTCTATGGGCAGTGTGGCTTATGTAGAGGAAGGTAAGAAAGATTTATCTTGTGATGTGAATCATTTGGCTAGACTGGGTGTTAGGTTTCTTAATTCCACTGGGGGGAATATCTTGGTGCAGAGTAGTTCTGAATCCTCTTTAGTTTCGGAAGTGAAAGAGAAGCAAGACAGAGATCATAGTTTGGTCAGACTGAAGGAGTCAGTTATGGACCAAAAGGTAGAGGTTTTCTCCCAAGGGAGAGATGGTGTGTTGAAATTGCAGGGTAGATTATGTGTTCTATGTTTTGATGATCTGAGGTAGAGGATTATGGATGAAGTACATGGTGCGCGATATTCTATTCATCCCGATGCTACAAAGATATACCGCAACTTGTGGGAAATCTTTTCGTGGAGTGGTATGAAGAAGGATATATCTGAGTTTGTAGCGAAGTTTGCAACATGCCACCAGGTTAAGGTAGAGCACCAAAGACCTGGTGGTGTGATGCAAGAGTTTGGTATACCTACATGGAAGTGGGAAGAGGTGAATATATATTTCATGATTTGTTTACCTCTTTCGCGTCATTATCATGACTCGATTTGGGTCGTTATGGATAGGTTGACTAAGTCCGTGCATTTCTTGCCTATGCATACGTCTTATACGACTAAGGATTATGCCAGACTGTATATCTGGGAGTTAGTCAAGTTGTATGGAGTCCCTTTGTCTATCATTTTAGATAGGGGTACTAAGTTCACTTCACAATTTTGTAGAGTATTTTTTAAGGGTCTTGGTACCCAAGTTCACCTGAGTTCTGCTTTTCATCTGTAGACATATGGTCAAGTTGAGAGGACTATCCAAATTTTGAAGGATATTTTGAGAGCATGTGCTCTTGACTTTAAGGGTATTTGGGATGAGTATTTTCCATTGATAGATTTTTCTTATAACAATAATTATCATACTATCATCAAGATAGCACCATTTGAGGCCTTGTATGGGAGGAGATATAGATCACCCATCAGTTGGTTGGAAGTGGGTGAAGCATCTTTGATTGGACCTGATGAAGTATTTGAGGTTATGGAGAAGGTGAAGTTTATTAGACAAAGGTTGAAGACAACTCAGAGTTGTCAAAAGTCATATGCCAATGTGAAGAGAAGGGATCTTGAGTTTGAGGAGGGTGATTTAGTGTTCTTGAAGATTTCAGCTAGGAAATGGGTGAAGAGGTTTGGCAGAAAAGGGAAGCTTAGTCCCCGTTATCTTGTCCCTTATAGAATTTTGAGTCATGTTGGGAAAGTAGCCTATGAAGTTGAGTGTCCCACAGAATTGTCAGCTATTCATCCTATTTTTCACATCTCCATGCTGAAGAAGCATATCGGTGATACTGTTTTTGTGGATCCTTCAGAGATTGTTGATATTTAGAACAGTCTTTCATTTGATGAGATTCCCGTTGAGATACTAGATTTCCAAATCCTTAGACTGAGGAACAAAGAGGTTCCCTTAGTCAAAGTTTTGTGGATGAACCAATAGGTTGAGGGCGCTACTTGGGAGGCAGAAGCATATATGCGAGCCAGGTACCCACACCTCTTCTTCGCGAGTTCAGATTAAGTCGAAGGTATTATTATTTCTTAATTCATCCCTTCTAATCTAAAGTTCATCTATGTATCTACTCTTACATGAGTTCTTTCTATTTTTGAGGTATTCCAGAGTTTAGAAAGATATGAAACCCGCTTAGCAAATTGCTTCAGCTATATGTACTTAGTTTTTTCTATGTTCTTAGCATAACTAGCAACATTGGAGGATTAATGTTTCCAAGGGGGAGATATTTTATGACCCCGCAAAGTTCCATCGTAGTCTGAGCTATTAGAGCATGTGAAGTAAAGTGTAATTCTGGCCCTAAAAGATTAATGAGTGACTTCCAAAGTTATTAATGTTTAAACCATATGGAATTTTCCTAATTTTAAATTTTGATCATGTGGAAAATTGAATTATCTTTCCAATGATATTCATTTCATCAAAATCCGACATTGGAAGAGAAAGTTATGGATGTTTTACAGAAAGCAGTCGAAACTACATAAGTGCAACGAAGTGGTCCGATGGACCGTCGAGCTAGCGACGGACCATTTACCAAACCATTGTAGAGGAGAAAATGAGACCTCATTCTGGTTAGACGCTATGGTAATGGCCAACGGAGCATCGATCCAGCGATGGACCATTGGCCTAGCCGTCGCAGGCAAGGAAGAAAGTCCAAATCTGGCCTAGGTTTGACAGTCAAGACCGACGGACCGTCGCACCCATCGTCGCATATTTTGCTCAGTGATTTTAAGTTGTTTTTAAAAGGGTGTTTTGGTCTTTTCCACCATTTTTACTCCTTGATATACCCAAATCGAACCAGATAACTTCATTATCTCCCAAAACATCTCTAAAGATAGGGTTTCTCCCTCAAGAACAAGAACAAATCCTTTCTTCAAAACTCCAAGAATCCATCATAGCTTTCACAAATTGAGTTAAGAGTTAAGGTTCCCAATACAAAATTTCCAAGAACCCTTACTCAAAGTGCGAAAGGAGAGTCTCAAGTAAGCTTCTCCATCCATAAGTCATAATCAAAGGTATGTGGGGTTTGAACAAGGACACTTCTTTCGTCCTTGTGTGCAAAAGTTGTTTTACTTACAAGAATATATGATTTTCTATGTTTTATTAAGAAATTGAATATGGGTTTATACCCTATGTTATTATTCCTTGAGATTTTAATAGTTCTAATGTTCTAGAAATTGAAGTACCTGAGTATGTTGAGATTTTAAATTAAAATATTGAAAATTCTAGATTTTCTATATGATTTATGAATCTTTATGACATATAGTATGCACTTTGATGAGTCTTAACTTGAGATTTGATTATGGGTCATTAAGCCCTACTTGAGATTTGCAATTTTAGGAACTTTTGTGCTATAAGTACCCACGAATTGAGTACTTCGCTATTATTGAGAAAGATTTGTCCTTTCGGTCATAATAGAGTTGAAATCCACATTGAGTATGATTTAAAGCAAATAGAAATAAGTTTTGGTCTTCATTTTAGACCCTTGAGTTATTTTTAGGTGGATTTCCTAGGAGTTCTGAGCTGAGTATATGAGTGGTATTTAGCACCGGGTTGGGTATGATTCCACGGTCTCATACTTCAGAACTACGTGCCACCATAGGTTCAAGAATTAAGGGCCCAAGGCCGAGAGAGTGATCACTAAAGATGAGGTTCTACTATGATGGCAAAGATATAACAGCTCTCCCCAATTTGGGCAAGACATTGGACTCCATGTGGCTCACATGGTTTATGTCGGTTAGAATAAACTCTCGAGTTCCAAGTGTCCCGAGTCTAAAAAAGTTCTAGAGTTCCCAAGTGTTAAAAGTTCCTAAAAGTTTTGAGTCCTTAAGTTTTAAAGAAGTTTTACTCTCCACAAGATAAAAACATGAGTTTGAAAGTATTGTTTAAAGATTCCTTTAGCCTTCAAGTACTAAGAATAAGAGGATAGTATAGATTTTAAAGTTAAGTATAATGACTCACAAGATTTGTGTTACATGTTTCACTATTCATCATTCATGAGTTTTATATTCTATACTTATTCAAGCCATGTGAGTCATTCCTATTTGCATGCATGATTTTAATAAAGAGTATTGATATTGTTTTATGCAAATGCATACACCCTCATATACTCAGTACATTCCCAAAGTGCCGATCCATATATACGTTTGTGTGCTACATTATCTCATAATGTTGGTACAGGTACTCAGTCCCAGCAGTGACAGTGACCTCTGAGCATCTCATCTACATCCTTGTCCGTGGTGAGTTCTCATGGTTCGAGGACCTATATTTACATCTTGTCCACTTTCATAGTGTTTTGAGTTTTACTTTCAGATCATTGCGAGTCAGTTGGGGGTTTGTCCTATTGGCTCTCCAGTTTGAGTATTACAGGCTTTGTTAGACTAGATTGTCACTTGAAGTTGTGTTCTAGACTATCAGTATTTTTGCTATCCAGATATTGTTTCCAGTTATTTTGGATTATATTTGACATAGTAAGGCATCATTTTTTAGCTTATTTATCCTAAAGCAAGTGTTTGAAGTAGCAACAGGCTAAAAGGGTTAGCTTAGGGTTACTTGTAGCCTTAAGCACCGTATGACATCTCGGGATGAGATTTCGGGGCGTTACAACTGTCCACAAATCCAAGTCACTGAGCAGGAGGAGTAGTATGACCAGTTCTTTCATCACATGGGTATTCCCATTATGGAGTGGTATCATCATACCGACTATAGCTTGATAGCAATGTTATTATCCAACACTTAGGGGATTCCCATGTACCCTACAAGTTTTCCAATTTACCGAAAGCCATGGACAAAAAGGCCTTTCCAAACCATTTAAAACCAACTAAACAAATTTAAGTTCCATTACCATAGTATGTAATGCATGGATTTTAATAAAAGTCAAACTATGTGATAAAATCTTTCTCATTGGCATTTTATCAAAAATTTTGAGGTCATAGAGTTTCCAATACCAAAACCAAGCATCAGTTCACCATTCCCATGCAACCACAACCATGGGAAAATATTATCCAACCATTAATAACAAAAAATCACCAACATCTATTTCAAAACCAACACAAACCCACAATAATACCATAAAAACCATTTATTAAAACATTTTTTTAGTTCATATAATAATGATAGAGGAGTAACATTCCTTAGACACTAAGGAAGATGGAGAGAAACCACCCTTTGAAAGCCCTAATTGTTCACCTTGAAGAAACCCTAGCCTTTTCTTGAACCAAGAGCTTGAGGGATATTTAAGAGTGTTTAGAAAGTGTTTTATTTATAATATTTGGTTAAGGAATCCTCCTAAGGTGTTTTATGTCGTGGGGTCCTAAGGGGTTAAGAAGGGAAATGTCCAGAATACCCCCAACTTAAACTATAAAAATTCCCGCTGGTGGGTAGGATTAGACCCCTCAACTTGTACCCACATCATACGAGTGGTACCCTCACATAATATCCAAGATAAAAAGTTGGACTCCACATTTTGTCCAACATACTACTTAATTGCCTAACTCTTATCATCACCATATGACTAGTACCCCTAAGTCGTACACTAGGTATAACACCAAAGGCTAGATACTGGACAACATATAGTTTGGGCCCTACCTTTCGTCGTATCAACATACGACTCGTATAAAGTTTTCTCATACCTTGGATAGAACTTGGCTAATATCACACTGACCTACATACAACTAGGGTACCTAGACCCGTACCCACACCATACGAATAGTATGGTGAGTCGTATGATTAATAGAAGGATCAAAACACAGGAAATTTTGAAGGGAAAAAACCAAGGTATTTGAAAAATTAATTAGTATTTAATCATGTGTTAATAGACAATACTACATGCATACTATATGTAAAATAGCTTTAATAGATGGGGCAAAATAAAAGAGAAGTGGAAAGATAAAAAGGGTGAACAATTTGGTTATTTAGGAAGGATCCTAACATATAATGCGATGTTTTAAAGAATTAGGGATAATAGTCACTATTAATGTCCAGAATAGTTCCTACTCATCCCTTAACCTATAATACAACCCTTAAAGTAATATTTGATCTTGATCCTTGATGTTTTGAGATTAGAGAAGTACAATGCCAAAGGCAGGTTGAAGGTTCATCTTATATGAAATAAGAATTCTTAAAGATAGTGAGTGAAATTTGATTCTTACACCAATTCTTGTGATGAATTATATATCGGTGAGTGACTATGAGTAACTCTCTTGTGGTGAGGGCATATTTTTTATGATAATTAGGTGACCTGTAGATATTTTTATTACGTAATATTATGATCTTTCCAACTTGGTAGAGTAAATTCTTGAGGCTAGGATATTTTGAAGTAGTGTTCATAAGTTTTCAAGTGGATATGACATGCTTAATCTTGCTTGTAGTATTGATATTAAAGTAATACTTTGATGGTCCTCAATTTAAGGAGTTGTTCAAGGATGAACAAAGCTTTAAGTGTGGTGTGGTGATCTTAGGTGTGTTTATGCACCTAAGTATCATAGTGTATGCACATTATACTAGTTTTGAGGACTTCTTGTGTGCTTAATGAGATTTTAATTGTAATGAACTTTCAGCTCATTTTCCTTATTTCCACTCTTAGATCTTTTCCATATCTTCCCCAAGCTATTGGAGACTTGCTGGAACTGATAGCTTGGTTAACAGGCAATTTGTTTTGTTTTTAGAGTCACTTCCATGTATAGAAGTCTTCGTTAGTTTCATATGGACATTGGGAAAAAACTTTATCAAAACAATCTCGAATTTAAATTTTGACTATGTCAGCATCTCTGGAATAACAATTTTATGCTAGGTAGACCGTTGATTCGGGTCCTAATGCATCAGATCTCATTTCAACCTGTTGGTCAGAATGTAGAAAAATCAGAAGTTTTGGTGTGCAACCCACATTTGGTCGAAACAGGCTCAGATGAAAAATCCAACTTTTTCAATGCATCTGAAACATCAAATGTAGTGTGGTTAAATTGTTCATTTTTAAATATCAGATTCGAAATAAATCCCGAGCCATTATTGTAAAGTTGGAAAAAATTCCAAGTTGTTGGCCCTAGTGCTATGGCAATCACGACAAGGCCCATGGCCATTTCCCAATGGTGATCAAAGTCCATTGTGCGTGATAAATGCATCTCTTTACCTGGGATGGATATTTAAGAACCCCATTGGCTATATTTTGGGAATTTCTCCCTTATCCATGAGACATAGAGCCCTAATATAGTGTGTTAAACTCAAATTGAGTATTGGGTGTGACTTGGAAGCTTGATTAATGTATATTTTTGTGATTAACATTGGATTTAAGGTCAAAATACTTCATTTTCAAGTTTAATTTCTTGATATTTTTAACAAAACCCCAAATAACTTGAGTGATTTAGCCTAAAATATACTTGCCCATATTCTTAAGGGCTATAATTTCTTGATGGTGTATGAACATTGAGTTGACCTTGAAAACATATTTTTCGTAAGTGAGACCCAGTTGGGGTTTTTATGTCGTTTATGGACCTGAAGCACAATGGTCCAATATGGGTATCAATGCTCTTGTTATAATATTTTAATTTAGTTTTTTATATCATGGCATCTTAATGAGGGTTCTTAGAAGGGGAAAGCAATTGTTTAGCAGATTGATAAGCATTCTATAGATTTGAGGTAGGTTAGTTTTATCCCTTGTTAGAATGAGCTTTGTCATAGTTTAATTGTGATATCTTGTTAGATTAGGAGGGGTTTGGTTTTGGTTTGATGATTATTCAAGACTTGTGGTTAGTTGGATCTTTTAGGTCATTTAGACCCATACAGTGAAATACCTAGCTTGTTGTCTTCAACCTTGATGGATTCGACTTAATGTCTCATGATTAGCATGATAAATTCTTATAATTATTCTAGATAGATGGGTGTGACCTTGACACTCATTCTTAGGGAAAGATTGAATACATTATGCGCTTACTCTAATAAAGTTACTTTAGGTCCAGTGGACTTAGTGATGGTATTTGGGTAGGATCCCTACCTTGGACTTAATGGTGGATTGCTATACATCTAAGATTTGAATTAGAAACCTTATCATAGTTTGGGTTAGAAATGAACTATAAGGTATATTTGGGGATTTAGAAGTGGGCCTTCACCCACTTTAAGACAAGATTGAGGTAGTCCTTATGATACCCATAGGTGCTTATGAATTGCCTAGAAAATGCCCCTTGGGGAAATATTGAAGAACATTGGTAGTAAATTTATGGATATCGTCATAACGAGCTATTGTTTATGTTATTAAAGAGTCCCACGATCATGCAATTAATTAAGCCATGGATGTGGATTTTACTTGGGCTATTGATTAGACATTGCTTGGCTATTGATTGGGCTAATGAACACCTTATTGAATGGACCCTTCACTTTAACATGGCTTAAGCCATAAAGTACGACATCGACTATGTTATGAATAATCAAATAGATTATGCCATGGATTTTCTATTGCTCAAGTTTGTGATAAACTTTCTTTATGCTAATGGTAAGTCAATCAATAGGTTACTTGTGGGACATTAATCATAATAATTCTTATGGTTATGCTCATGGTATAATGGACTAGATTATTGACTTGTCACTTTTAATAATTATGTTACATACACACACACATATATATAAACACTTATTGATAATGTGACATCAATGATGAAAGAGGATATATGGAGGTATGCTTTTTTTTCTTCTCCTTTTAAGTTTATTTATTTGAACTCGTGGGTCTTGTTCTTTACTTTACCCCCTGTGGGGTTTGTCCTTTACTTTAGAACTCATGGGTATTTCTCTTTATTATTGATAATAATATGGATATTATGATGATTTGATGATAGTCGGCACGACATGAGGATATTATGATTATATGTTGATACTCGGTAAGGTCGGAGGATATTATTATGATATGTTGATTCTCGGCAAGGACAAAGGATATTATGATGATATATTGATACCCTACAAGGATAAATAATATTATGATGATCTGATGATACCTGGTATGGACTGATATTATGATGATATGATGAAACTCGACAAGGCCGGAGGATGATTATAATGATACGCATATACTCGGCAAGGATGAAGGATTATTATTTATGTTCCTATGAGTATATCTAACAGTTCGAGTCCATCTAGCCCTATGTATTTCATTTATATGTTATTTATGACCATGTGCAGCTGGGAACAATGTTGTTATTAGAGATGTCGGAAATAGTTTTCTAGTGATAAAGGTATAAAGTGGTATAGTTGTTGATTTAATGGTGAATAGATGATTAGTGGTGAATATTAATTAAGAGGTTAATAATAACTTATGGATAGCTGAACCTTATCACTAATGAGGAATAGTGATATTTACAACTAGTAAAAATGATGATCAAACTATAATAATGTTTAGCACAAATGAAGGCTTATAGAAATGATGACTAGTCGATAATAATTATTTAGTCGATGATGATGACTAGTTGCAAAATGAGGATTTGTGGGCTAGTGATGCTAGTTACTAAATGGTGTTTAGTCAATAAATTGAACAGTGAATAATTGGTGATTAGAATTGGGTCAATGGTGATTATTGAGCTTTTGATGACTAGAAACAAATAGTGGCTAGTTGATAAATTTGTCTTAGTGATGAATTTTATCTATGTGCTAGGTAGTAACTAGTTGGAGAAGAATGACTAGTTGTTGACCCATGAATAGTAATTATATGGTGAGTAGTTGATAAATAACAATTATGGGTTATATGGTGACTAGTGAGTAAATGGATTAGTAAATAAACATTGGTTAGCTAATAAAGAGTTATTATAGCATATTGAGGATATAGTTGTCTAAATAATTTTATTGTTATGGTTATGAATATTTTGTCATATATTGTTTAATTATGAATTATGATAATAATAGAGGGAGGTTGGTGAACTTCAAATTAATGATAATTGTGGAAAGTTGGTAAGTTAACAGATTCATGGTAAGCTTGATATGACGGTTTACTAAATAATGGAGTTTTGATATATTGTTGATTAGATTCCTTTACATTTCTCTTGGGTGTACTCTGCAGTGGTATGAGGCACTGTGATTAGTACATTACTTGATGCACCAGTTGGTGTATGGGAGCCAACTTTGTACTTGTTATTGCTTTCATTGATGCTTAATGATACATTATTATTCCTAATTGTCCAATTCTTATGTGCAACAATATAGTCATGCGTTGGTTCCTTATGTTTTATTATTATCCCAATATTTATTACTTATTATGTACAACGATATTTGTATTTGTTGATGCCTTATATTATATTGTTATTTTATTTTGATTACTTATTATATACAGTGATGATGGAGATGATTCAAGTTCGACTCTATACCTTGACCTAGTTATGATTATTTTGCATTATATTATATTTATATCATGACTTAACTGAGTCAGCCGAAGATGCCTACTAAGTAACCATTTTATTGGTACTCATTATACACTTTTGTACCTCATTGGTCCATATCCGAGTACTAGATATCGTAATTACCATTGCTCGTGCAGTGATTGACTTCCTGACATAGGGTTAGCTCATGGAGTTCGAGTCACCCATTTTCCCTCTATATTTTATATTCAGTCTTTAGTATTCGAGACAGATGTATTGAATATATTTTAAAAGTCATTTGGGTTGTATTATTGACATTAGATTCTCATGCACCAGCTCTATTAAGTTATGGGATTGGTATCTTATGATCACTACTTATCTATTATAGAACACTTTATTTATATTTTAACTTGTGTTCATTGAATTTGTCCTAAGATGTCATCTCATACCCAATTAACCCATTGCGTTAGATCCCGGTAATGGTACTGGCTTATCTATAGAGGGGATTTAATTGGTGCCATCATGAACTATAAATCGTATCGTGACATTAATGATATAATTAAGATTTTATGTTTTAAACTACATGCTTATAGGGTTTTTGGCTTGTTCAAAATAATTTTAGAATCAAATTAGTCACATAGATTTTAGACGAGAAAAACTAGTGTTACTAGCGTGAGCTATGTGTTGTTTTAGTGCATAACGGCGAATTATAATGTGTTGTGTGCAATAATTTATGGTGTTTTAATCTGTAGGAGATCATGTGAGATTATATAAGAAATGTTTGGGAGAATAAAAAGATAAAATTATGTTAGAAAGGAACCCATCAAGTGAGAAAATCAAAGGCAAAATGAAGGAGATGATGTTGGAAAAATCTCAAATTTTTTAGCATTAGAGTGCTCCACGCCCTCCAACATCTGATATAAGGGTGTGCATACCCCAAGACAGAAATTAACATTTATGAAATAATTTTCATCCATGTTAAGGGAATTTCAACCCCCTAAATGCATCACATAGCATGGGCATGACACGCCTAAGGCACAATAGTGGTCAAACTCTCTCATATTAAAATTAGGACACTTGGCTCTTGTTGTAAACTTCATAAACGAGTTTTAGGGATGGACAAGAACTCAAGGAGGCTTCAATTCATGTTCTTAATATTTAATTTGGTCTACTTTTGTTTTTTATATATGAATTTCATTCTTGTTATTCATTGTAACACTATGAGTGGCTAAACATCCTCGTTCCGGGGTTGGGGTCAAGAACATGAGTACTTATCTTATAATTGAGTTGATTTTTTATTGAATATAATGTTTTCTTGTTCATATAACCTTTTTATTACTATTATATGGATTCATTACTTTTATGATAAACCTATATTACTATTGTGTGCCTGAAAGTAGGAATAATAGATTAGATCATGGGATATATGGAGTGGGTTCTTATACTTTATATGAATTATAGTTAGTATTCACATTAAGGATATACATAATTTTCCCCACTTGGATTAAATACAGGAAGATAAATAAATTAATTTTATCTTAATATCCGACCCGACCCCAAGCCTTGTCGTAATAGGCATCCCAAGTCCAACCAGGACTGGGGATCACCCCATGTTACCCAACCCTTCCACCTATATCTAGCCTTTGATGGGATGAATTTAGAACATATAACAAGATAGCGTAAATATTCTCATCAAGACTCTGGGATAGGGTCACAACCGTGATCAACCCAATTGAGTCCAACCATACAACACCAACCAAACCAAACCAAGCAATATGCCATAAACAAGGCCATAACCAAAGAGAATACCAAAATATTATATGATTAATCCCAAAATGAAATATGATAGAACAGTGAGAAATCTTATGATGTGGTGTCATCCCGCCAACCTATTCCAAAGCCAAGGCAGACACAAATACCAATACCGCCCATACCAACCCCTCAAAGTACCACAAAGCCTCTATCCAAAAGGGAAAATAATTCTGGTTGGGACATGCCACAAACCATAGGCAAAAACTAATATCCAAAATAAAAGAAAAGTGTCCAAAGATATCAATAACATGATATGATGCCTTCAGAAATGATGGAAGCTCACCACTTCAGTCTAAATATTGTCCTCTAGTCAATCACTATGTAGGAAAAGTCGAATGGTCGATTCCTGCATAGTGTGGGTATATAGCCGCCAGTAGATGGGTTAGTTAGTGACCGCTACAATGAATCTTAGTATAATGATAAAATAATTCCCATTAAAAAATAAGTAAACCTTCCATAATTCATACAACCATATATTTAAGTGTAGGGAAAGAGAACTGAGTTTAGCATGCATTTAAAACCTTTACTTGGGCTGTGTAGCTTAGCCATACTAAACCACCCACAGGAAATTGGGTTTAGCTTCCCCTGCTGAAAGGATCCAAGTGTGTGTAAGTTCACAATCAGGGAAGTATTCCATGGGATGACTAGTACATCCCCTAATAGTGTGACATCATACACACGGTCCACTACGACCAATCCTTATATCGACAAATACGAGTGTCCAGTTTTGGTTCCCCCAGGACCTCCACCTTCTATGTCTTTTGTACACACCCCGCCATTAATGCAAAATAAAAACCATTTCAAAATAATCAACCAAATCCATTAACCATTTTATTAACCAACACCAATATTAGTGGTATCGTCATACTACCCATTAATTGAAAATAATATCCATAGCTAAACCATTTAGGTTAAGGGGACTTTCAAGTTCCATTCCATATACCACATTAAACCATTTGGCAAACTTCGATGTTCCCCACAAGCATAACCATTTAGCATTTAGCCCTATCAAACCATTTAAACCATGTATGATTTCTTTACCAAGTTTAAAACATGTAATAGTTCCATTAAAAGAAGTCAATGTAATGAATATATCTTTATAAGCATGTTATCAAACACATTAGGGGCATAATATAACCAAAACCAATTCAAAAGACCATTAAACCATTACTATACACCCAATTGTCCAATCAACCACTAATGCAAGTATAATTAAAACCATAGGAAACCATAACTAGGAATTTATTATTAAAACCCCCATATAATAGTTAAAAACCATAATCACGAAATAGTAAAACTATGAAATCAATCATACAAACCATGCCTTTAGTTGAAATTATAATGAGGGAAGAGAATCATGCCTAATATCAAAGAATTGATAGAAAGAAATCACTAAAGCAATCCTCAACATAAAATCCTAGTCATCTTGCCCCTAAAGTACTTGATAGAAATATAAAATGTTTTAGAATAGTTTCTATGTGTTAATAAATAGAATAATAGGGTTAATAGCCTCAAAGTATATTAGAAGTCTTGGGTCCTAATTAGGGTAAGTAGGGAAATGTCTAGAATACCCCCACTTAATTCCCTTAAAAATCCCATCACAGGGATATGACTAACCCATAAAAGTCGTACCATCCCAATATGATTGGTACCCACAACTCATATCTAAGCTTCAACCTTGTATTAGACATAGTCTAGTATACGACTCATCCAACCAAGACATAACCACAACATACGATCCATAGCCATGACCTGTATCCCTGGAAAAAAAAAATTCCAAGAGGATCAAACACTGCCCACCATACGAGTCCTTGATAAAACTCGTGCCAAGCCCTTACGACATATACCCATAAGTTGTACCCATTCCAGTAACAAAAACCAACCCACCAACAAACACTGATCAACATACGATCGGAGCATACCACTCGTACCCCAACATACAGAGTGCACCCATGAGTCATATTGCGCCTGGAGAACAAAATTCCAAGCAATTTTCTAAGGGTAAAAATTAAGGATGTTTCAACTTAGTTCTCACATCCCCACTCAATGATGTAGTTATGAGGATAAGTTAGACAATTAGAGGATCAAAAGACCATAATCATGTTATCAACCCCGTCAATCAAAAACAAAGATAATTTACTGAACCAATGAGACTATATCGATTACTAGGATTGTTTGCAGTGCGTTGAAACCGAATTTTTCCACATTATAGGTCAAACACTTTTTATTATAATATTTTTATGGTTACACTTAATTCTACAACTTGAACTCTTTTTGGTTATGCATTTCACTTGTTTAATATTCGTAGTAAGGCAAAAATTGGATTCTTGCTAAGAATAAGTTCGTGTGGGATCGATACTTGGCTCTTAAAGGCCACTTTATTACTTACACTAATACACACAATTACGTGTGTGGTTGGATCGTAACATAAAACTATCATATAATTCATGTTTCACGTACCAAAGTAAAAGACAACACAAATTAATGTCATAACTTTATTAATATGGATCACTCAAAGATCACCAAGAATAATAATAATGGAATATATCATACATACGTTAACAAAATAAAACACCTTTAGCCATTTAAGAAGATAATCTTGGTTCAGTCAAGGAACCAGCATAAAATGGCTAAACTTAAGCCCATTGATAACGCTCAAGTTATACCTCAAAATATAAGTGATCGTTATATGACCCACCCCTTCGCCAAAATAATTTTTTGTGGATCAACCATGATACATTCAATTGAAATTATATGACCCAAGAAAGTCACAACGTTCAAGCAAAACTCACACTTAGAGAACTTAGCTACAACCATTGTTCCTTTAAGGTGTGTAACCCTATATAAAGGTGATTAGCATGATCTATCTCACTCTTTAAATAAACCAGAATGTCATCAATAAACAAAATGAAGAAGAGATCAGACTACTTCCTAAACACCCTGTTCATCAAGTCCATAAATGTTGTCGGAGTATTATGAAATTCAAGATGAGGGGTGAATTGAAATTTTCTTCAATGAGTCGAATATCGACTCCTTACAGTTGACTCTCCTGTAGATCAAAACACTTTATAGAAAAGTTAAACTTAAATAGTAAATCACGTAAATAATAAGGCATAAAGTAAACAACATAAATAATTATCCTGGTTCAACACACCAATCTAGCGACTACGTCCAGTCCCCTTCGATTTCAAGTTTCCTTTACCTCGTTGAAGGTTTGGTTCGAGAATAATTAATGGAAATAAGTGTTGAAGACTTATTTTGGTCTTCATATCTTATGACACAGCTTTAGTTGATGTTACAAAGATCACTCGATCCTACGCATTATATAACAATTGTAAACTAATGTTACAGGGCTTTGTGAGACTAAGAAAGAGACACTTTGAATTTTCTCCTTGAAGTTGCATGAAAATGTCTGTCTTTGGTCTTTTTTTAATAGTCTTCACCTGCTACCCTTTATAAGAAAACCCAAGTGATTTATTTTCAATCAAGGATATGAATTAATTACTCTATTGAGGGATGTAGTAGTGTATAATTTCTATATTAGATATGTCCATATACGACTTTAAATCATGTCCATATTAGATATGTCCGTGATCTATAATTTTTTTTTGATTTTGATGTCTTGCTGATGTACTGGTGAAATCTTCCCTTCTTGATTAATTTATTTTATCGTGAATCTGTGGATTGCAACCATAATTGTGGAAGGGTTGATCCTTTTTCTATTTTTATGATGCTTGATTGATCTGCTTCGTATGTCGATGTCCTCCATATCATTGTGTCATAATTTTTTATAATTTTTGGGACTAGGATGCTCCTTCCATTTTTATTATCATTATTAATTTTACTTGGATGCTACTTGGATATTGTGGATGTCTTTTCATTCTTGATGTCCTTCTATTTCTGATGTCGTCTCCCTTTATCTTTCCATTATTGCCATCGGCATAGATACACTTGTAAGTTTGTCATTATTAAAAGATAAACTTTGGAGGTCAACAATCTCCACCTTTTTGATAATAACAATAAGAGTAAACATCAGTTAACTTCCCTGTTTGTAAGCTTTCTCCCCATGACTTGTGTAAGTATTAGCTGACATTTGATCCTGTTCTTCTCCCCCTGACTGGTAGGCTACTCTGATGTTTCTATCCTTCTCCCCCTTTAAAATAATAAAAGAATATATACAAGTAATATGAAGACACTGAAATGCACAGATAAAAGGTTTCTAAATGTCATAAATGCTAATGATACCAAGCTTTTTTTGTAAAAAGCAAAATCTTTCTTCTAGCAGAGGTTTTGTAAAGATATTTGCTAGCTGATTTTTAGAGTCAACAAAGTTTAGGCAATATTCACCATTTTCAATATGATCTCAAATGAATTGATGATTGATATCAATATGATTATCCCTAGATTGATGCACAATGTACGTAGATAGGCTGATGGCACTAGTGTTATCATACATAATACGAGAAAATTTAAAGCTAAGTCAAATTCATGAAGTTAATGCATAATCAAAAGAATTTAAGTGCCACAACTTCCAATAGCTATGTATTCATCTTCTGTGATTGAGAGAGCCACAAAATTCTATTTCTTGTTGTGCCAAGAGATATGAGCATCGCCAAGAATTTGACATGTTCGGCTGGTGCTCTTCCTGTCACTTTCTTCTCCTACAAAATTAGCATCTAAATATCTGATTAAATCAAAATAAGAAAAGCAGTGATACCATAGACTAAGGTATTCTATTCGTATTAGATATTAGATGGCTCAGTTGACGGCGATGAGATGAGATTCCCTAGGAGCCGACTGGAATCTGGTAGATTGGTACATGTTAGAACATAATATCTAGCTCTCTTATAATTAAGTAGAGTAGAGATCCAATCATCCCACGGTATATTTTTTCATCAATGTATTTTTTGACCATATTTTAATTAATTCTTGTGGATAGACTCATGGGTGATCCATAGACCTTCCCCTTCTCCATGCCAATGGTTTTAATGAGTTCTTTTGTGTATTTGGCTTGACTAATGAAGGTGACCTTACGATTTTGCTAGATTTTTAGTCCCAGAAAGAATGTGAGCTCACCCATAAGACTCATTTCGAATTTTCTTTTCATTAAATTAGAAAAATTCTTGCACATAGAGAAGTTAGAACTATAAAAAATGATGTTCTCAACATAAACTTGAACAATGAATAGATTTGAATGAAGCTTTTGAATGATCAAAGTTGTGTCAATTTTACCAGTTTGATAATTTTTATTTAGTAGAAAAGTACTCGGTCTCTCATACGAAGCTTTTGGGGCTTATTTGAGGTTGTAAAGTGCTTTTGATAACTTGAAAATATGATTTGGAAATGAAGGATCTTCAAATCCAGGGGGTTGTTTTATGAAAACTTCCTCATGAATAAAGCCATTTAAGAAAACACATTTTACATCCATTTGGACTAATTTAAAACATTTGAATGCAGCAAAAGCTAGTATAATTTATATTGACTCTAACCTAGTCACAGGGGAAAAGGTTACATCATAATCAATACCCACCTGTTGAGAGTAGCCTTGACCTACGATCTTGGCTTTATCTCTAATAACCTTACTTTCTTCATTAACCTTATTTCAATAGACCCATCTAGTTCCGATTACTGAATAGTTTTTTGGTCTTTGAATTAGTGTCCAAACTAGATTTCATTCAAATTATTCTAGCTCTTACTTCATAGCTTCAACCCATGATTTATCATTGAGAGCATCATTAGTTTTATTTAGTTTGATTTGAGACACGAAAGTAAGAGATACGTGTCTCCTTAATAATTCTCTGGTTTTCACTTTGTCTTCTTGATTTCCAATGATGAGTTTATTTAGATGGATTCCATCCTACTTCAACTTTATTGGAATGTTTGGCCTCCCTGTTTTTTCTATAAGAGTTGAATCTATTGAAGGTGTAGTCGACTAGTCTTTAGAGGGCTCTGGAGTTGTGCTGAAATCTTCTCCAGTCTGTACATTACTTACTTGTTCTTTATCAACACTTATACTCATAGTATGGTGGTTAGATTCATCAAGGATAATGTTCATAGATTCCTCAACTACCAAAGTTCTTTTATTAAAATCCCTGTAAGCATGACTAGTGGGAGAGTACCCAAGGAAAATACCTTCATCACTTTACGGATTGAACTTTCCTAGGGTATTTTTATCATTGTTGTGAATAAAAAAACTGCAGTCAAAGGGCTGGAAGTAGCCGATGTTGGTCTTTTTTCCTCTCTAGAGTTCATAAGGTGTTTTCTTTAAAATAGGTCTGATAAAATACCTGTTTATTATATGACATGTTGTGCTAACTACTTCTACCCAAAAGTGATCTAGGAGATTATGTTCTAACAACATTATTCTGGTGGTTTCCTATAAGGACTAGTTCTTACATTCTACTACATTATTTTGTTGTGAGATTGTGGTGAAGAGAAGTTCTGAGAGTATCCATTTTGAGGACAATATTCTTTAAATGCCTTATTTTAAAATTCTCCTCTGTGATCACTGTGAATGTAGGTGATGAGATGCCCAGCTTCTCTCCATTTTTACTATAAAAAAAACTCATAATTTGTGAAAGTTTCATGTTGTGTACAAGAAACATAACACAGGTAAATTGTGATTAATTATCAACTATGACAAAAATATATCTTTTTTCACTTGTACTTGATGTTTTGGTGGGACCAAACAGATCCATGTGGATTGTTTTAAAAGACCTAGTAGTAGAGACAATCTCCTTAACTTAAAAGATATTCTAGTCTATTTACCCAGTTGGCAGGCATCACAGAAGTGATCCCTTTCAAACTTGAGATTTAGTAGACCTTCACCAAATTAAGCCTAGAAAGTTTCTCAATAATGTGCATGTTGGCATGCTTGAGCTTCCTGTGCCATAACGAAGTGTCATTGGCTTGCACAGTGAGGCAGATCAGGGTAGAAAAGTTAGGACTATTTAAAACATAAATTTTATCAATGCATTCACCGATAAGGGGTATATTTCTTTTGTCGTGATTAATTGAGCATCTTTCATCTTTGAAGAGCACTCCAAACCCGGCATCCCATAGTTGAGTAATGCTGAGTAGGTTGTGTTTGAGGACGTCCACTAAGTATACTTCTGTGAATTCGTATGATGAGCTGAGTCTTACTTAGCCAACTCCAGTGAAGTTGCATCTCGCATTGTCACCAAATCTGACTGATCCCTATCAACTTTTTTAGGGAAGAAAAGTTCTCCTTTGTTCTAGTCATATGTCTGGAACATCTGCTGTCAATGAACCATATTTTTTTGCTGTAGCACTTGCTGATCTATTCCTGCAAAATAAGAAGGTTAATCTTTTTAGGTACCCAAGTGATCTTGGGTCCTTCCTGGTTAGATGTTTTTTCCTTAGGATTCCAAACCCACACATTTTTAGGCTTATGCCTATAGCTATAGCATTTGTGCCCTATCTATCCACAAGTAAAGTTGATGGGACCTCGAGAAGAAAAGAAGGTCATAGTTGATTTAAGCGACCCTGAGAAGAAACTTGGATTCTTTTTTAAGAAGTTTGTTCCTATGAAACTGTGGCTTGGTTACCTTTTAAGATTGTTTAATTTGGTGTTTGCGTCACCAATCTCTTCATGAAGCAAGTAATTTTCAACTTTACATGCCTTATATCTAATTTCCAATTTCGTCTCTCTTTTAGTTTTTTTTTGTTTAAAAATAACTTTAGAACTTTTATTTTCTTAAGAAAGATTATTATATTCATCTATAAATTTTTGAAGTTCATCAATTAGCATATCCAGATTACTCACTAGGTCTACTTGTTTCCATAAATCATATGTTTGCAACCTCTATTTCTTCTTTTGTTTCCTCTTCATCACTCCAGGACACAAAATTTTATTCTTTTGAGATGATCATTATCTCAATTCTGGATAGTTTAGTTTGAAGTGTATAGGTCTTCCACAGTTGTAACAGATATCATCATTTCTAGTGGTGTCATTTTTTTGCCTCCCTGGGATCTTTGTTGTCTCTGTCTCATGATATGCCTTATCCCACGGTTGATGAGGGCCATTCCTTTGCTATCAATATTTTCCAAAATTTCCTCCTCTCCGGTTGGAGTAGCACTTAAGGTTACTGTTTTCTTTCTTCCATCCTTGTGAAACCTGTTGATATAATTTTTATCATATGTAATAAGGTTACCTCATAGTTCATCATATGTCACGTTGTAAAGATCTCTGTCTTCCAAAATTGTAGCCTTGGTTTCTCAAGTCTTTGGGATAGTTCGGACCATCTTTTAGCATTACAGGCTGTGAGGATAGATCATCCCTAGTGACTTCAGTTCACACATAATTTTTCTGAATATGTGAAACATTGTTTCAATATCCTCTTTTTCCTCCATTTTGAATAATTCATATTCATTCACGAGAGCAGCAATTTTTTATTTCTTGCATGGTGGTTGCTACATAGGTTACCTCTAGTTTGGCCCATATTTATTTTGCAGTCTCACACATTGAGATCTTGTCGTATTCTTCTCCACTAACTTCACAAAAATCTATGCTTATAGCACGTGCTTTAGTTTGGATTGCCTCCTCTTGTTATTTGGTAATATAAAAATTTTCAAGATCTTCCATATCAATACTACTGGATTCTTTATCTTTTTCCTTTTGTTTCTCCCTGATCCCTGGAATTGGCTTAGGACCCTTTTTAATGACAACCCAGGTGTGGTAGTCATTTGATTTGACAATGATGGTAAATCTATTTTCCAGTACGGGTAGTGTTTTCCATTTAAGTATGGTGGTCTAGCAGATGAGTGACCATCCTGAAGAGGAGAAGTGGAAATTTGGTAATTGGCCATTTGATCATTAATCACTTGTGGTTAGGCAATGCTATCTGTGAGACCTGCTCTGATACCAATTGAAATTCAAGAAGGGGTGAATAGAAATTTTCTTTTGTGAGTCGACTACTGACTCCTTAGAGTCGACTCTTCTGCAGATCAAAACTCTTCACAAATAAATTAAACTTAAATAGTTAAGCACATAAATAATAAAGCATAAAGTAAACAACACAAAGATTTATCCTGGTTCGGCACACCAATCCAGTGTCTACGTCCAGTCCCCTTGGGTTTCAAGTTTTCTGAAGATCATTAAAGGTTTGGTTCAAGTACAATGATAGGAAAGAAGTTCTAAAAGCTTATTTTGCTCTTCAAGTCTTGTGACACAGCTTCAGTTGATGTTACAAATATGACTCGATCCTACTCTTTATATAACAATTGTAAACTAACATTACAGAGATTTGTAAGACTAAGAATCTATAACGACCCAAAATCACCTCCCGGGACGTCACACGGTGCTTAGGGCTACAAGTAGCCCCAAGCTAACCCTTTGAGCCCATCACTTCTCATAATAACTCATTCAAGAAGAAATATATAAAATAGTGACACTATCATATCAAATGAAAGGAAATAGAAGGTAATACTCGGTCCAAACGACCACAATACTGGAAATCTTAACACAACCATAGTCTGATAACTTGTCTGACAAAGCCTCTATTACTACATGAACTCGAGACACGTTGGGATAGGTCGCCAACTGAATCAAACTGAACTGAAAGTAATAACATAAACACTCGAATACTGAAATGTCTGAAGATAGGTCCTCAAACCATGAGGACTCACCACTGTAGAAATATAGACAAAGGTACTCGAGAATCACTGACGAGGCTGGGACTGAGCACATGAACCTACATTATAAGACATTGTAGCACATAGACGTATATGTGGATCAACACTTGGGAATATACTGAGTAAATGAGGGTGTATGGATTTACATAAAACAATATCAATACTCTTTAATCAAATCACGCATGCAAATAGGAATGACTCTCATGGCTTGAATAAGTTTAAAATGTAAAGCTCATAAATCATGTAGAATGAAGCATGTAACACAAATCTCGAGAGTCATTATACTTTGGCATTAAAATTTGTGATCTCCTCTTATTTCATTACTCATAGGATGAGGGAAGCTTTAAACAATACTTTCAACTCATGCATATGTCTCATGGAGAGTAAAACTTCTTTATTGCTCAAGAACTTATAACTCTTTTGAACTCAAACACTTGGAACTCAGAATCATATGACTTTAGTTTAAAAATTGATGATTAACTCTTATTAATAGAGAAAACTACTTCCTTCTTTGGAAAATACTCAAAAGAAATTCGTTCACTTTAGAAAATATCTCATCTCAAAGATTTAGGGAAAATATTCTATCTGAATGGAAAATACTTTAGTTTAGGGAGTCTGTTCTCAATCTTTTAGGGACGGAATTACACTTCACTTTACACGCTCAAGGCTCAAACTACAAGGGAACTTTGCGGGGTCTTACAATCTCTCCCTCTTGGAAACATTCATCCTCAAATGTCGCTAGTTGGACTTGGAACAAAGGAAAATAGAGTACACATAGCAGAAGCAATTTGCTAAACGGTCTCAAAATCTCTCTAAACTCTTGAATACCTCAGAAATTGCAATAACTCATGCAAGAATAGATATATAACTGATCTTTAGATTAGAAGGGCTGAATTAAGGAAGAATAATACCTTCGGATCGATCTGAACTCGCGAAAAAGAGGTGCGGGTACTTGGCTTGCATATCAGATTTTGCCTCCTAAGTCGCACCCTCAACTGATTGATTCCACCACAACACTTTGACCAAAGGAACCTCTTTGTTATACTAAGTCTATGGATCTAAAATCAAGGATCTCAATAGGAATCTCATCAAAGGAAAGACTATTCTGAATATCAACACTCTCTGAAGGGTCTACTATAACGGAATCACCAATATGCTTCTTAAGCATAGAGACATGAAAGACAGGATGAATGGCTGACAACTCCGCAGGCAACTCAACTTCAAGGATACTTTCCTACCAAGGCTCAAAACTCTATACGGGCCAACATAACGGGGACTCGGTTTTCCCTTCTTATCAAACCTCTTCACCCCTTTCATGGGTGAAATCTTCAAGTATACCACATCACCCACTTCAAACTCAAGATCTCTTCTTCTCAAATTGGCATAAGACTTTTGACGACTTTGGGTTGTCTTCATTCTCTCCCTAATCAACTTAACTTTCTCCATAGCTTCAAATACTACATCAGTCCCAATCACGATAGCTTCACCCACTTCAAACCAACCTATGGGTAATCTACATATCCTACCATACAAGACCTAAAATGGTGCCATCCCGATGCTAGCATGGTAACTATTGTTATAGGAGAACTCTATCAATGTCAAATGCTCATCCCAACTACCTTTGAAATCAAGAGCACACGCCCTCAACATATCTTCTAGAGTTTGAATAGTCCTCTCAGCCTGACCATCTGTCTGTGGATGAAAAGTGGAACTCAAAAGAACTTAGGTACCAAGACCCTATTAAAATGCCCTCCAAAACAGAGAAGTAAATTGAGTACCCCTATCCGAAATAATAGACGAGGGAACTCCGTGCAGCCTGACTAACTCCCGAATATATAAAATAGCATAATCCTAAGTTGTATAAGATGTATGCACGGGCAAGAAGTGCGTGGACTTAGTCAGCCTGTCTATAACAACCCAAATAGAATCATGATGACGACGTGAAAGAGGTAACCCGGTCACGAAGTCCATATTCACCACCTCCCACTTCTAAATAAGTATACCAATCTCTTTCATCACACCACCAGTTCTTTGGTGCTCTACCTTAACCTGTTGGAACGTTACACACTTCGCTACAAACTCATCTATATCCTTCTTCATACCATTCCACTAATTGATTTCCCATAAGTTACGGTACATGTTGGTAGTGCCGGGATGAATAGAATACCATGCGCCATGCACTTCATCCATAATCCTCTACCTTAGATCATCAACACATGGAAAACACAATCTACCCTGCAATCTCAACACTCCATCTCCCCCTTGGGAGAAAACTTTTACCTTTTGGTCCTTAACTATCTCCTTCAATCTTACCAAACTAGGATCTCTATCTTGATTCTTCTTTACTTTCAAAACTAAAGAGGATTCGGAACTACTTTGCACCAAAGTACTTACCTGAAACAAGCAACCTAACACCCAATCTAGCCAAAAAATGAACATCACGAGCTAACTCTTTCTTACCTTCCTCTACATGAGCAACACTACCCATAGACAATCTGCTAAAGGTATCCGCCACTACATTGGCCTTACCCGGGTGATACAACACACTCATATCATAGTCTTTTAACAACTCTAACTACCTCCTCTGCCTAAGATTCAACTCCCTCTGAGTAAACACATACTACAGGCTCTTATGATCAGTAAACACATCAACATGAACACCATAAAGATAGTGTCTCTATATTTTTAAAGAAAAGACCACAACAGCTAACTCAAGATCATGGGTTGGGTAATTCTTCTCATGCAGCTTTAACTGTCAAAAGGCATAGGCTATAGACTTACCTCTTAGCATCAACACACAACTCAAACCAACTCTAGAGGCATCATAATACACCATAAAATCATTTGTACCATTAGGCAAAGTTAACACAGAGGCTGAAGTAAGTCGAGTCTTCAACTCCTAAAAACTCTTCTCACAGGAATCTGACCACTGGAACTTAACTTTCTTTTAGGTTAACCGAGTCATGGGAGATGCAATAGATGAGAAACCTTCAATAAAATAGCGATAATAGCCCGTTAGACCCAAGAATCTTCTAATGTCAGATGAAGAGATAGGTCTAGGCCAATTTCTTACAGCTTCTATCTTTTGGGGATCAACTTTAATACCTTCGGCTAAAATAATATGACCCAGAAAGGCTATTGACCTTAGCCAAAATTCACACTTACTGAATTTGGCGAATAACTGGTGACCTCTAAGAGTTTGCAAGACAATTCTAAGGTGATCTGTATGGTCATTCTCGGTACGGGAGTACACAGGGATATTATCTATGAATACTATGACAAGCATATCAAGATATTGCTTGAACACTCGATTCATGAGGTACATAAAAGTTGTTGGGGCATTGGTTAGCCCGAAAGACATGACTAGAAACTTAAAGTGACTTTAGTGGGTTCGAAAGGTTGTCTTTGGAATATCACATTCCCTTACTTTATGTTGATGATAGCCGAATCTAAGGTCTATCTTGGATAAATAACTTGCACCTTGAAAATGATCAAACAGGTCATCAATTCTCAGAAGAGGATACTTATTTTTTACTGTGACCTTGTTAAGATGATGATAGTCAACGCACATACTCAAAGAACCATCTTTCTTTCGTATAAATAAAATAGGTTCTCCCCAAGGAGAAATAATGGGACTCATAAAACCTTTGTCTAAAAGATCTTTGACATGTTCTTTCTACTCCTTAATCTTAAAAGGTGCCATACGGTATGGAGGAATAGAAATGGCATAAATGTCGGGAAGAAGGTCAATCTGGAATTATATCTCTCTATTGGGAGGTACACCTGGGAGATCTTTCAGACTAACATCAGGAAACTCATTAACAATATCGACTGACTGAATAGTTGTAGCCTCAAACTTAGTGTCTTTGAATCTAACTATGTGATAGATTCAACCCTTGGTTATTAGCTTTTTTGCTTTGAGATAGGAGATAAAATGACTCTTGAGAGATACCAAACTCCCGAACCACTCAAAAGCTGGCTCATTAGGGAACTGAAACTTGACCACACGGGTACGAAAGTCAATAGATGAATAACAAGAATGAAGCCAATCCATACCCAAAATAAGGTCAAAATCCACCATGTCTAACTCTATCAAATCAGTAAATATGACTCTATGAAGAATAGTAATAGGACAATATCTATACACTTTTTTAGCAATAACTGACTCCCCTACTGGTGTGGAGACTAGGAAAGGCTCAAGAATCTTTTCGAGACACATTTCAAAATTCACAGCCACAAGTGGTTTCACATAGCAGAGACTTGACCTGGGGTCCAACAAAATATAAAGATAAAAACAAAAGATGCGGAGTATACCAGTAACAACATTGGGAGAATCTTCCTGCTCCTAATAAAATGGTAATGCATAGCATCTGTTATGGCACTGACCGCCAGCAGTGCTAGGCGAAGCACCCTGAACAGGGGCGGGACGAGGGATGGGAGTTGGTGTACTAGTAGTCTGTTCCTGAGGTAGGGCATCTCTGGTCCCCTTCCTAGCATACAAACATTATCTAAGTCTGTGGACCTACTTTCCACAACCAAAACAACCCCTCAAATATGCGGAATAGTGACCGGGATGATCCCTACCACACTTAGCACAAGGAGGATAACGGGGCCTGTTACCAACACTGTTCTGCGACCTAGACATAAAAGACCTGATCCCTTGCTCCTGCCTGTCTTTAGGCTTGAGAGAACTAGCTGATAAAGGCGCTGGAATAGACGGACGTCTCTAAAACTAAGGGCAGTTTTCTCCATGGAACCTACTATACTTATGTTGCTCAGATCTAGCTCTCTTATTACCCGTTACTCTACCTCTCTCTAATCTTATCCGCCTCTATCTGTTATGCATACGTCTTCAACCTTGACAGATCCATATACCTATGTTGTATCCCAGTCTTACACTCTTTCATCACCAAACTAGAAATACCTGTCATGAACTAGCTCATACTAGCTCGAGTGTCAAAAATCAAATCAGGAGCATACTTGGCCATCTGGTTGAACTTCAAGTAGTACTCCTTAACAGTCATGGATCCCTGCCTCAAGTTCATAAAATCCTCAATATTTTCTTCCCTCATCTCAAGCGGAAAGAACTTGTCCAAGAATGCATCTTAGAACACCTTCCAAGTCATAGGAGGAACATCCTCACCTCTACCCTTTCTCCACAATATAACCCAGTCATAAGCTATGTCCATCAACTTGTAAGACACCAACTAAACACTTTATTTCTCAGAAACATTCATCACCTACGTGATCTTTCTTACCTCCTCAAGGTACAACTGTGGTTCCTCACCTTCCTTGGACCCATAAAACTCTGGCGGATTCATTCGTATGAAATCATGGATCCTAGAAGCATCCATATCACCTCCCTGCTAATTTGCAAATACGGCCCGGTTATTGGCCCTAACATTAGCGGTGACTGCTTAGGATAATGCCTGAAAGGCTGCCCAAAACTCAGCATGAGACACAGTCTTATTCAAAGGATCAAGAGGTGGGGGTTGCTCATCATCGTTTCAACAAGTATTCACTCTTCGGAGAGGCTTTTTTTGAAATAGTAGAGCATGAATTATTAGATGAGAGGGACAACTGCAGGCATGATAGAATCTGAAAAAAAGAAACAACTTTTTCCTAAAATGTCTTGTAGCCTCTTGCTCATAGATGTGGCGTGCTACATACTGATGATCAAGACTCTACTCAATGCAGCTTGTCAAACTCCCTAGGACTCCTTTAAAACCTTAGGCTCTAATACCAAATTTGTAACGACCCAAAATCACCTTTTGGGACGTCACACGGTGCTTAGGGCTACAAATAGCCCCAAGCTAACCCTTTGAGCCTATCACTTCTCATAATAACTCACTCAAGAAGAAATATACAAAACACTGGCACTGTCATATCAAATGAAAGGAAATACGAAGGTAATACTCGGTCCAAATAACCACAATACGGGAAATCTCAACACAACCACAATCTAATAACTAGTCTGACAAAGCCTCTATTACTCCATGAACTCGAGAGACATTGGTACAGGTCCCCAACTGACTCAAACTGAACTAAAAGTAATAACATAAACACTCAAATACTAAAATGTGTGAAGATAGGTCCTCAAACCATGAGGACTCACCACTGTAGAAATGTAGACGAAGGTACTTGAGAATCACTGGCGAGGCTGAGACTGATCACCTGAACCTACATTATAAGACAATGTAGCACATAGACATATATATTGATCAGCACTTGGAAATGTACTGAGTATATAGAGGTGTATGAATTTACATAAAACAATATCAATACTCTTTAGTCAAATCACGCTTGCAAATAGGAATGACTCACATGGCTTGAATAAGTCTAAAATGTAAAGCTCAAAATCATGTAGAATGAAGCATGTAACTCAAATCCAGTGAGTCATTATACTTTGGCTTTAAAATTTGTGCTCTCTTCTTATTCTCATTACTCATAGGATGAAGGAAGCTTTAAACAATACTTTCAACTCATGCATATGTCTAATAGAGAGTAAAACTTTTTTATTGCTCAAGAACTTATACTCTTTTGAACTCAAACACTTAGAACTCGGAATCAAGTGACTTTGGTTTAAAAATTGATGATCAACTCTTATTAATAGAGAAAACTACTTCCTTCTTTGAAAACTACTCACAAGCAATTCGCTCACTTTAGAAAATATCTTATCTTAAAGATTTAGGGAAAATATTCTATCTGAATGGAAAATAGTTTAGTTTAGGGAGTCTCTTCTCAATCTTTTAGGGGTGGAATTACACTTCACTTGACACCATCAAGGCTCAAACTACAAGGGAACTTTGCGGGGTCTTACAAAATGAGACACTTTGAATTTTATCCTTGAAGTTGTGTAAAAATGTTTGTCTTTGGTCGTCTCTTTTTATAGTCTTCCGCTGATACCCTTCATAAGGAAACCCAAGGGATTTCTTCTCAATCAAGGATGTGAATTGATTCATTGATTGAAGGATGTAGCCATGTATAGTATCCATATGAGATATGTCTATATACGGCATTGAATCATGTCCATATCAGATATTTTTGTTATCTATATTTCCTTTTAATTTTGATGTCTTGCCAATGTACTTGTGATATCTCCTCTTCTTAATTGATTCATTCTGCCATGAATCTGGGGATTGCAACCATGATAGTTGGAGGGTTGGTCCTTATTCTATTTTTGTGATGCTTGATTGATCTGCTTACCATGCCGAGGTCTTCCATATCATTGTGTCATTAATTTTTTTTAATATTTGGGACTATGATTCTCCTTCCATTTGTCATCTCATGATTGATTTTACTTAGATGATACTTGGATACAGTTGATGTCTTTCCATTCTTGATGTCCTTCTATTTCTGAAGCCAGCTTCCTTTATCTTTCCATTACAACCAGCTACAGAGATACACTTGTGAGTTTGTTATTATTAAAACGTAAACATGGGACCAAGAACTCAAAATGCCCATACCAAGTACGAAAAGCCATCTTAGGAATATCCACCTCCCTAATCTTAAGCTGATGTTACCCAGATGGATAATCTATCTTAGAGAAGAACTTTGCACCTTACAACTGATCAAACAAGTTATCTATCCGAGGAAGAGGATAATTGTTCTTGACTGTCCCCTTATTCAACTTCCTGTAGTCAATGCACATCCGAAGAAAACCATCCTTCTTGAGCACAAACAACATCGGTGCACCCCATGGAGAAATACTAGGATGAATAAACTCCTTACCTATAATATCCTTTAAGTTTCTCATTTAGTTTCTTCAACTCAGCTCGAGTCATTCTACACGGAGGAATAGATATTGTATGAGTTTCCAAAAGAAAATAAATACCAAACTCTAGTTCCCAATCCAGAGGAACACCAAGAAGATCATCCGTAAAGACCTCTGGAAATTCATTGAACACAAGGATTGAAGATAATGAAGGACCTTCCAAGTTATAATCTTAAACCCAAACCAAGTGATAAAAACAACCATTGGAGATTAACCTCTGAGCTATAAGATAAGAAACAAACCTCTCCTTAGGAGCTAAGGTACTACCTTCCAATTATATAACCGGTTCACCTGGGAACTTAAAGATAACCTTACAGGTCTGACAATCCAAAGATGCATAACAAGAATGAAACCAATCTATACCAAGAATTACCTCAAAATCTACCATATCAAAATCAAACAGATTTTCCAAGGTCTGCTTTCTACCAATAAATACCACACACCTCCTATAGACTCTCTCAGCAATTACCGAGTCACCTACCAAAGTAGAAATGGAAAAAGGATCTGAAATGACTTCCGGCTGGAAACCAAAAGAAACGACTACATATGGAGTCACATTAAAAATAGTGGACACCGGATCAAAAAATAATATATGTCAAGAGAGAAAAGTATAACGTACTATAATGACATTAGGTGATGCCTCGGATTCCTATTGGGGCGCCAAATCATACAACCTTTTTCAACCAACACTAGAAACAGGAGCAGTAATAGAATCATATGCCATACCACTAAGTGTAGGACCAGAAGACGAAGCCACAAGAATCTAATTTGCCCTCGTAGAAACTTTGTTAACCGGGCAATCCCTGAGTCGATGGACTACCTGGACGAACTTGAAGAATTTTTCCCTTCCTTCCCCGCAATAACCACGATGAGGATGACCAAAAAATATATGAGGACACGAAAAAACTAACTGACCTTCGCTCGCCTGAGATTGGGCAACCTGTGCCCGAGAATTATCACCACTTTGGTGATGCCTTCCTCCCGAGTGGTAAGGAGCACTAACATAAAAGGATCCAAAACTCCCCTACTTCTTTTAATTCCACCTACCACCATCTCTACCACCCTGAGACTGAGAACCTCCCTGATAAAAAAACTTGCTCCTCTTTTCCTACCATCCCCAATCTCCACCTGCCTTCTCTTTTCATCCTTAACCTACTACATATGAATAGTCAACCGAGAAAAGTCCATATCTTTAATCAGCAAAGCAGACTTTCTCTCCAGAATCAAATCTCTATTCAACATAGAAGCAAAGTTCCTCATTCTCGACCTCATATCAACCACTAAATCTGGAGCATACCTTAATAGCTGATTGAACTTCAAAGCATATTCCTTTAGTAATATCCTTTCCTGCCCGAGGTTCACAAATTCCTCGATCATAGCTTCCCTCAACTCCTTAGGAATGAACCAATCTAAGAAGGCATTTGAAAAGTCTTCCCATAACCCTTTCTCTTCCATATCACCACTATTTTTGTCCCACTTCTCATACCACTGATAAGCAATACTTTGAGCTGATAAGCTGTAAAGTTAACCCCTTTTACATTATTAGCCTACATCACCTGAAAGATCTTTTCCATCTCATCCAAAAAGTCTTATGGATCCTCCTACCCCTTCACTCTAGTAAAATTTAGAGGACCCAGCTTCATAAATTTACCAACCCTTATGGCCTCAACAGAGAAAGCACCAGTCGCGCCCCGCTCAGCCTGAGCAATAATAAGTTGGGCGATAACATGAATAGACTATAGAAATTCCACATTCATCATATTGCCCTGAGGGACCTAAGGAGAACTAGACAGAATAGAAGGAACTCCAGCACCATCAGGAACAGGACCATGAGATTGAAGATGTACTCCAGATGTAGGACATACCCCTTCAGCATTATCCCCAGATGGGATGGAAGAATTTCCTTGTGTTTCAGATCTAGGAGCCAAGACATTAAAGATGAAAAAACAAGGATTGGAGAAGATTCTGGGATTGAGAACTCAAGCTTAAAGATATAATACAAAGAATGAGAAACATTCCTCAATGTCGTGCAACCACTCTCTTATGAGTATGGCGCCTTTCACGCCCCTAAAAGAGACTCTACTTTATGCAGCTTTGTAGTCACCCAAGTGACCATGAACCTAGGGCTCTGATACCAACTTAACATGACCCAACCAGGACTGGGACCGCCACCTATTACCCAACCCTTCCACATATATCCAGCATTTAACGGGCTAAATTTCGAACATATAACAATATAACATAAATATTCTCATGAAGACTCTGGGATAGGGTCACAATTGTGAATGATGCAACCGAGTCCAACCACACCACACCCACTGCCCAACCACAACAAACCAAACCATAGGCCATAAACTAGGCCATAACCAAAGAGAATACCAAAACATAATATGATTAATTCCAAAATGTAATATGACGAAATAGTGAGAAATCCTATGATGTGGTGTTAGCCAACCAGCCTATTCTAATGCCAAGATCGACACTAATACCGATCCCACCCATACCAACCCTGAGAAGTATCACAAATCCTCTATCCAAAAGAGTAAATAAATCTGGTTGGGATATGCCTCTAACTATGGCCAAAACCAATATCCAAAATAAAATAAAAGTGTCTAAAAAAACCATAACATAAAATGATGCCTTCTAAAAGGATGGAATATCACAACTTCAGTCTAAATATTGTCCCCGAGTCAATAACTACGTAGGAGGAGTCGAATGGCCGATTCCTGCATAGCATAGGTATATAGCCACCAGTAGATGGGTTAGCGAGTGACCGCTAGCATGAATCTTAGGATAAGGATAAAATAATGTCAGTTATAAAACCAAGTAATTGATCCATAATACATAAAACCATACATATATAAGTGCCAGGAAAGGGAACCGGGCTAAGAATGCATTTAAAACCTTTACCTAGGTTGTGAAGCTTGGCCATCCTAAACCACCCATGGGCGATATGGGTTCAGCACCCCCTGCTGAATGAACCCTGTGCGTGTAGCCGCACGACTAGGGAAGTATCCCAAGGGATGACTAGTACATCCCCCAATATTGTGACATCATGCACACAGTCTACTAAAACCAATCCATATATCGACAAATACGAGTTTCCAGTTTTGGTCATCCTGGGACCGCCACCTACCACAGCTTTGATACACACCCCTCCATTAATGCCCAATTAAAACTGTTTCCAAATATCTAACCAAATCCATTTACCATTTTATTTACCAAGGACAATATTAGTGGTATTATCATACCACCCCTTACTTGCAAGTACTATCCATAGCCAAATATTTTAGGTTAAGGGGACTTTTAAGTGCCCTTCCATATACCACATTAAATCACTTGGGAGACTTCCATGTTCTCCAAAAGCATAACCATTTAGATTTTATCCTTTTCAAACCTTTTGAACCATGTATGATTCATTTGCCAAGTTTAAAATATGCAATATTTCCATTAAAAGGAGTCAATGCAATGAACATACCTTTACCAGCATTTTATCAAACACATTAGGGACATAATATAACCAAAACCAATTCTAAAGACCATTAAACCATTACCATATAATCCAATTGTCCAAATCCACTATTAATGTATATAAAGGTATAATTAAAACCATAGGAAACCATAATCAAGAATTTAATATGAAAACCTCCAAATAACAGTTGAAAACCATAATCATTAAATAGAAAAACCATGAAATCAATCATATAAACCATGCCTTTAGATGAAATTATAATGAGTGAAGAGAAGCATTCCTCTTACAAAAGAATTGATGGAAAGAAATCACCAAATCAAGCCCCAAAGTAATACCCTAGCCTTTTTACCCAAAAAGCTCTTGAGAGAATTAGATGATATTTTGGAATAGTTTGTAAGTTTTAATGAATAGAATAATATAGCGACCAATGTGTATTAGAAGTTGTGGGTACTAATTAGGGTAAGTAGGGAAATGTCTAGGTTACCCCCATTTATGTCCCGTAAAAATCCCATCACAGGGATACTACTGACCCATACGAGTCGTACCCTCCCGATACAATTGGTACCCACCACTCATATCAAAGCCTCAACCTTAGATCACACATGATCCAGTATACAAATTATCCAACCAAGCTGTAACCACAACATACAATCCATTCCCAGGACTAGTATCCCTGGAAAAATTAAATACCAAGAGAATCAAACACTACCCACCATACGAGTCCCTGATGCGACTCATACCAAACCCTTATGACTCATACCCCTAAGTCGTAACCATTATAGTGACAAAAAACATCCCACAAACAAATACTAATCAACATATGACAAGACCATACCACTGGTACCCCAACTTACGGCTCGTACCCTTGAGTCGTATTGGGTCTAGAGAGCGGAATTCCAGGAAATTTTCTAAGGATCAAAACCCAGGATGTTTCAACTTAGTTCTCATATCCCCTCTCAATGATGTAGTAGTGAGGCTAAGTTAGACAATTAGAGGATTAAAAGAACATAATCATGTTATCAACCCTGTGAATCAACAACAAAGATTATTTACTGAACCAATGAGATTATATCAATTAGTAGGATTGTTCACAGTGCATTGACACTGAATTTCTCCATATTATAGTTCAAACACTTTTTATTATAATGTTTTTTATGGTTACACTTAATTCTACAATATTAACTCTCTTCGGTTATGCTATGTACTTGTATAATATTCTTAGTAAGGAAAAAATTAGATTGTTTCTAAGAATAAGTCCTTGTGGGATCGATACTTTGCTCTTAAAGTCCACTTTATTACTTACACGGCCACATACAATTACGTGTGTGGTTGGATGTCAACATACAACTATCATACAATTCATGTTTAAAGGACCAAAGTAAAATACAACACAAATTAATGTCACAATATGATTAATGTCACAACATGATTAACATGGGTCACTCAAATGTCACAACATCATATAATTTATTATGCTCAAGTTATACCCCAATAGTATAAGCGATCGTTGTTAATATATTTTACCCAAAAAGAGTCGGGGTCGAATACATAGGGAATGAGTGCAAAAGATTAATTCTCTAGTGTCACAAGTGACTATAAGTTGGCTCAAATGCTAAAATTAAACAAGAAAGTAAAAATAAGAGATGGTTCTTGAATAATTTCTTTTAATTTAGAAATTTTAGAGTTTGTATATCAAAATTCATGGTATAAGAGTGTAATCAATGAGTTAAATACTTGGGCTTCTACCATCTTAAGAATGATTATATACACGGGTGTGTGAAAATACACCTAAGATTTGCTCCTTAGTTATTATTAGGCTAGGTTTTATGTATTGGTGATGATTTTTCAATCCACCAACAAATTTCACGTGGGTTTATTTTAAATCCTTATATGTATACACTACTAAATAACCAATAGCCTTAAAAAGGTAATAGGTTTTGATAACACTCAATCTATAGCTCTCGTTTGAGTGTAAAGCGGTCGTTAGCAAATATAGAACCCAACCTGGGTTGGGTGTCGATCCCACAGGGAATAGCTCTGCCAACAAGTAAGTAAAATTACTAAACTTTTGGTGCAAGACTCGTAAGAAGGGGGGATTCTTGTCTTGCAAGTAATGTAAACAAAAGCTGAAAATAATAAAGTAAAAAGAGAGAGATTGTTACGTTGGTTGTAAACAATGAGAATTGAAGCGTTGGGGTTATGTCCACCTTCTGAGGTATACGTCTCTATTGGCTATGAGTGTGTAGAATTCTGACATGCAATTGCTTATAGAGGATTGTAGTCGATGGTAAATCCAAGCGTCTCTCGACCTAAACAAGGACTATTTCACTTTAACTCTCTCGAGCTTAAAGCGTGTCTAACGGTACGAATTCTCCAAGAGGTTAGTCCAGTTACGGCACTAGCTTTTTAATAGGAAAGGGTGTCCTACTACCTTGACATTATCTCTTTTCCAGACAAATAACTTTTCTCTCGAACAAGTTAAATGTTAGACTGGCGTATTCTTGCGTTTGCAACCGCAAAGAATGTAGATTTAAGATGAAGAGAATAATGATATAAGCAATATACGTGCCTCGAACTCACAAACTCACAACAATAGATAGTAACTCATTCGGCTTCCATAACCCCAACAGAGAAGTTTAGTTACCCATGAATGCGAAGGAAATCACGATTGACATTGTTATTATATCACGATATTTAGTAATGGCGTGTAGATCAAGTGATAGGCGTGAGGCATGATTCCTTAGGCAAAGTAACGATTCTCTTGTTGTGGAATTTAAGAATAGAAGAGTAGAAGAAGAAAAATATAATTGAATTGTAAGATGAGAAGTTAAGAAGATGTTAGAAGATGTTAAGAAGATGTTAAGAAGATGTTAAGAAGATGTTAAGAAGATGTTCTAAAATCTCTAGCATGATAGGGTATTTATAATACCCGTATCCTAATCCTACTAAGCTAATGAAATAAATAACCAAATCCTACTAGACTAATGAAATCCTTAACCCAAATGTACTAGGTTAAGGTACCATTATCATAATCCACATAAAATAATGAAATACATAACCTAATTGTACTAGGCTAATGTATCATTGTCAAAATCCATCTTTGTGTCTGTAAGTCCCCAAAGTCTTCAGAATTATTGTTTTAGCCCGGGATAGATTTTCCATGCAGCAGTTTTGGTCCTTAGGCGTGTAAACTCCCTTCCCTTCCTTCGTGAGCTTTCTTTTGCGTCAAGTAAGCCATAAAATGCTGAATTCTTCATCGTTTCTACCTAAAACTTTACTAATCATGTTCGTTAGCTCATTTACAGGAAAAAGGACTAAAAGTGCATGAAATATATAATTTGTTCTCAAAACTAGGCTAAAATATGGGCAAAATATATTGATATAGGCTTGTAAATTCGGCTATCATCAACACCCCACACTTAGAGCTTTGTTCGTCCTCGAACAAACTATCATGTCCTTCTAAACGTCAACTTAGGGTTTTACAGCAACAACACAAAATATTCGTCAAGACAAGCACAATAATTATCAACAAAGAGTATCTTTTCGATTATAAGTAGAAACAGTTTAACCTCTAGCATAGACTCGTGATGATGATCAACTCGCATGCAAACGTTAAGGTACAAGGAATCATATATGACTACCCAAAACTCATCAACCATGTGTGTCTCACACTATAGTACCCATAATCATTCACAAGTATAGCATATTTTTCAAACATGGGTATCAAAATATCCTTGCCCTCGCTCTCAAAAAGAATTCATATGAAGCAACTGATGACCATAGGCTTGCCCTTAATGTAATACTCTACTAAATGTTGGAATGTTAAGATTAGGATCAAGTAGGTCTTTTGATGGTTGTAATGTAGGCTAAGGGACGGGTAAGACTATTTTGGCCAGGAATAGTGACTAAGTTCCTAAGCGCTTTAATACATCACTTTGTATCATTGACACTTATTTCTTTCAACCTTTCTTCTTTCTTTTGTTATACCACCCTTGTTCTCCTCTTTTGTTTTTCAATTTTAAGCACAACTCGCTTTTCAGCTTTCTTTTCCTTTTTCTTTTCACAACATACCTCTTATGATAGCACTTTCTTTTTCATAACACATTCAAGCACCATTACAACTTATAGCATCATACTCACCCAATTTCCTCTTATGTTGTCACATGACTTTTTCACTTTAAAGCACTTAGGAGTTTGGATCAAATTACGGTCTTGAAAGAAATGGATTAGGCTTACATACAAGGTTGTCAAAGAAATAGGCTAAAGGCTCAAAAGGGTTTAACTAGGATGATGTCCATGGGTAGGTAAAACTGAAGGTAAACAAATATGGGTTGCCAAAGAAATGCCTAAATCATATCCTAAACTTACACTCCTTATTTTTGCTTTGCATACATACCAGGCAAGTTCTAGCATCAGCCACAATCATAGAATATACGATTATCTCACACACACAAGGCACATGGTCGACTTACTTGGAAGTAATATAGACTCTCGACCCAACAAGTGAAGGAATTGAACCACAAAATATCACATAATGAGTCACAACTAGAGCCTAAACGTCTCAATAGTCACAATTGTAGCACATACTCTTGTTATAATCTCATGCTGCCTATCAAAATAATTTCATGCAAAGCTAGAAAAAATTTACTACTAAAAAAATGGAAAAAAAAAACAAAGCAAGCAAACATAGATGCGATAGAGAAGTATAGCATACGATACCTCCACCCCATACTTAAACGGGACACTGCCCTCAGTCGAAAATAAATACGAGGAACCTGGTTAGTCGGACTCTTCCTCATTGTCGGGGGTCATACCCCCTTCGTCGGAATCATCATAAGAGTCGTCGTCAGAGTTCTCCTCCTCATCAGAGTCTGGCAAACGTCGATCGTTACCAGTCGGCACATCATCATCTAGAGGTTCCTCAAAGTATACGCCCACTCCACACATCTCCCGTGCATGCATGTTCATGGGATAGTCGTGTTCCAGCTGTTGGAGCTCTGCAGCAGTTGGAACACGACCTCCACTCATCATTGTAAACCTCATCATGCCGTACATATGGCGGGAGAAACTCTCATCCCGAGCATGTCTCTCTGCCGTAGTAAGGTTGATGCCATGTGTTGATTCAGCATCTTTGACCTTTGTGAGGTCAACCTTCTTCGGATTGTGTGGGAGTTTATGATCAGCTGGTTCCTCTTCGATATCCTCCTTCCACAAGATTGCTGTCAACAAATTGCCAAATGTGAAATGGGACCTTTTGTGGAGTCTGGCCTTCCTCATGGTAGATCGAATGATTGCCCCAAAGTTGATAGGGACATTCGTCATCAAAGCATAGACCAAACACACTCTATCTCTCGATATCTTGGTGTATTGTGTCCCAGGAATAAGACATGAGTTGACAATGCGCATCCAAATTCTTGCTTCCCTATTTAGTGGAGCATAGGGGAAGGTGTTGTGTCGGCCGGTTTCTTTATGTCTGCCCCACCTTGCCATTGATCTGCTTCCACAAAGCGTGTGTCGTATTGCTCTATAAGGAGGCCTGCTGTACAGCTCTTTGAATGGTGCTGTGTCGATCGAAGGTAAGCCAAGAAAAGAGTTGATCCAGTCCGCGGTGAGCTGTAACACCTGGCCTCGAATTTTGACTTCATTGCCTGTTGTGTTCGGCGACCAGTTGGCATAAAACTCTCTTGTTAGATCAAGATTACACTCTCCCATGTCGCGGAAGATGAAATCCAACTTCAAAGCCATTATTTTTGCCAACATACGCGGCTCCTTCTTTGCTAAGGTATCCTTGTTGATCAAGTCGACGTGCACATATTTTCTTTCTTTGTTGCTGCTGTACCATGCTTTGGCTTCTTCCTCAAGAACCCATTTTATTCCGAACATTCTTCGTGGTAGTTGTGCTGAGGATGATTCTCCTTGGTCTTTTCGACTTCTCTTCTTGCCCTTTTGGGAAGTGGTCGCCTTCTCCTTACCTTGCCTCGCTTTAGGTGCCATTGTACCTGAGACTAGAAATAGTGTTAGTTGCAGCACAGTCTCACTTGATACAATCTATAAGCAAGCATTAGGGGTACCACCCCACACTTAGTTTTGTTAACACAAATCAGTGAGGTGAAAGTAGTCGATTTACTCAGATTTTATCGAGATACGTTTTAGGATTGTATTCCGACAAGAAAATCAGCAATGCATCACTTACTTGCAGCCATTGGACTACTTTCATGGTAGATATAGCAACACTACTACATATAGGTTACCACATTGAATCGTTATTCTTACAACAATCACAACCTCCTAAGTCGGTAGGCACTATAAGTCTTATCCCTATGACCGGGATAGTCTAACATGTAAGTATCCAAACAACAATCTTAAGCAATATTCATAGCCATAGCAATTCTGCAAATATCATAACAATGCTATTGAAACCAAATTCAAGTCGGAAACAAGTCAAGATTTTCCTACGTATATGTTCACTCACATGATTTTGCAACAACAATCCAAACACATGAACATCACCAACAATCTTATATAATTTAGCAATTAATAATAGCCATAGCAACGTAGTACTTACGAGAAATAAATGAAGAATAAGAGAGTACTTACTTGCTTGAAACTTGTGGAGATGGTTTTGTGAATTGGAAGAGCAAAAGAAGAAAATTTTTAGAAGATTTGGAAGAGTATGCGGCGCCTTTAGGGTATTTTCTATTGTGGTTGTGTTATAAAACTAAGTCCCCTTTATATAGGAAGAGTATGGGTCGGGTTATGACCCATTTACAATCGGTTTTGGAGACAAAAATCCTACATATGCGGCGCATTGTCTATGGCATAATGGGACATATGCGCCGCATAGTCTATGGCATTTGTAGACATATGCGGCGCATTGTCTATGGCATAATGGGACATATGCGCCACATAGTATATGGCATATGAGATACTGAGACCAAATGCCATAGCATAGGCGGCGCATAGTCAAAAGCATACCTAGGAATAGGCGGCGCATAGTGTATAGCACACTAGATTCCGAGACCTTAGGCTATAGGATAGGTTGTGCATCGTTCGTGGCCTAGTTTTACCAAGGCCTAGCCTTCCTCGAAGCCTATTTTGGCGTGAGAAAGGCTCAATCCATAGCCTTATGCATCATCCTTCCTAACTTACCAACTTTACCATACAATGCGTCCAAATCGTCAATTGAAATCAATCTCCTCGTTGACTACTTCTTGCACCTATATTCGCTCAAACAAATGAAAATGATTAGTAGGATGGGTTGCCTCCCACCAAGCGCCTTAGTTTTGGTCGTGGCACGACTCTTATTTTTGGATTTTTATTTATCAAAAGAAAAACACATACTAGAACGAAATGAAAAATGAAAAACGATAAACGATAAATAATGGGTTGCCTCCCATTTAGCGCCTTATTTATTGTCGTGGATCGACGTAGTAATCTCGAGTACTTAGACTTCATCGAGATAAGTGACGGTCGTGTCATTCATCGAGTCAAGAGGACCGATATAAGGCTTAACACATTGGCCATTCACTTTGAAGACAACACCCTTATTACCTTCCAATTCGACTACTCCAGACGAGTAGACTTGGATAACTTTAAATGGACCAGACCACTTATATTTTAACTTACTTGGGAAGAGCTTAAATCTGGAGTTGAAGAGTAGTACCATATCACCCTTTTGGAAGTTTCGTCGAACAATCCGCTGATCATGATACTTCTTCATCCGCTCCTTGTATAAATCCGATCTTTCATATGCATGGAGACGGAACTCATCTAATTCGTTCAGCTGCTCCAACCTCAGATTCTTCACATCATCCCAATTCAGATTCAAGTGCTTCAATGCCCACAATGCCTTGTATTCAAGCTCGATGGGTAGATGACAAGCCTTCCCATAAACTAGTTGATAAGGAGACATGCCAATGGGTGTCTTGAATGCAGTCCTATATGCCCATAGTGCATCATCTAGCTTTCGAGACCAATCCTTCCTATTTGCATTAACCGTCTTTGCAAGGATTTGCTTAATCTCGCGATTGGAAACCTCTACTTGTCCACTAGTTTGGGGATGATAAGGCGTAGCTACCCTGTGTTGCTTGACACCATACTTGGCCAATACAGATTTGAATAGCTTGTTGCAAAAGTGAGATCCTCCATCACTTATGATAGTACGAGGTACTCCAAAGGGAGAGAAGATATTCTTCTTTAAGAACGCTACAACACGCTTTCCTTCGTTGTCGGCCAATGCTACAGCTTCAACCCATTTCGAAACATAATCCACAGCAACCAAGATGTACTTCATTCCAAACGAATTCACGAATGGACCCATGAAATCAATACCCCACACATCAAAAAGTTCTACCTCCAGAATTTTGGACATGGGCATTTCATGGTGTTTTGAAATAGCACCTTGACGTTGGCATTGGTCACACCTTCTCACATAGTCGTATACATCTCTGAATATCGAAGGCCAATAATAACCACTTTGCAATACTTTTCTTGCCGTTCGATTTCCTGCATGATATCCTCCAACTTGCGAAGTGTGGCATGCTTCCAATATAGTAGGCACTTCTTCATGGGATATACATCGTCGAATGATCCCATCCGCGCATCTTCGAAACAAATAAGGTTCATCCCAATAGTAGTGCTGAACGTGATGCATAAACTTCCTCCTTTGGTGGTAAGATAAATTGGCAGGTAGCACATTACTCTCTATGAAATTTGCAAAGTCGGCATACCATGGTACTGTCTCCATTTTTGTCGCTAATATCTCCTCGTCAGGGAATGCATCATCAATCTGAATTTCAGGTTGCGCCACATGTTCATTCTCAAGTCTAGATAGGTGATCAGCCACTTGGTTCTCGCAACCTCTTCTATCTTTGACTTTGAAATCAAACTCTTGCAGCAGCAATACCCATCGAATCAACCTTGGTTTGGCATCCTTCTTCGTCATTAGATACCTAAGAGATGCATGGTCTGTATGGACGATCACCTTAGTACCCAATAGATAGGCACAAAACTTCTCAAACGCATATACAACCGCTAGGAACTCTTGTTCAGTAACAGTGTAGTTCTTTTGGGCTTCATTTAGGACCTTACTCGCATAGTAGATAGGATGAAATAATTTCTCCTTTCTTTGTCCAAGAATAGCACCAACGGCTACACCACTAGCATCGCACATGACCTCAAACAGGAGCGTCCAATCTGGTGCTACCATGATAGGGGCTTCAATGAGTTTTCCTTTAAGGCATTCGAATGCCTTTAAGCAATTGTCATTAAAGTCAAACTTCGCATCTTTCTCCAATAGTTTGCACAATGGACTAGAAATTTTGGAAAAGTCTTTGATGAATCTACGATAGAAACCAGCATGGCCAAGAAAACTACGAACTCGCTTCACCGAAATTGGAGGCGGTAGCTTCTCAATTACCTCTATTTTTGCTCGATCAACCTCTATTCCTCTTTCAGAGATCTTGTGCCCAAGAACGATTCCTTCTTTTACCATGAAGTGGCACTTCTCCCAATTCAGCACAAGGTTGAACTCTACACATCTTTGCAATGCCATGCTCAAGTTTGCCAAACATGCTTCAAAAGACTCACCGACAACTGAAAAGTCATCCATAAATACCTCCAAAGTATCTTCAACCATATCAGAGAAAATAGACATCATACAACGTTGAAAGGTGGTTGGTGCATTACACAACCTGAATGGCATGCGTTTGAAGGAAAACGTACCATATGGGCATGTAAACGTTGTCTTCTCTTGGTCTTCGGGAGCAATACAAATCTAATTATAACCTGAATAACCATCCAAGAAGCAAAACCATCCTTTCCCCGCTAATCGATCTAGCATTTGGTCCATAAATGGCATGGGGAAGTGATACTTGAGTGTCCAAGAATTCAGCTTGCGGTAGTCCATGCATACTCTCCATCCAGTAATGGGACTTAGTGGAATAAGCTCATTCTTTGCATTTGCGACCACCGTCATTCCTCTTTTCTTGGGAACACATTGTACAGGACTTACCCATGTACTATCAGAGATAGGATATACAACTCCTGCGTCTAACCACTTGATAATCTCCTTCTTCACCACTTCTTGCATAGGTGGATTTAAACGCCTTTGATGTTCAATGGTGGGTGTGCACTTTTCTTGAAGCTGAATTTTATGTGTGCAAATCCCAGGTGGAATACCAATAATATCCGCAATGGTCCATCCAATGGCTCTAATATACTTGCGTAAGATCGCAATAAGAGCTGCAACTTGTTGCTCACCCAAATCGGCTTCCACTATGACTGGAAGTGTGTTTCCGCTTCCTAAGAATGCGTACTTCAAATAACTTGGCAGCTCCTTCAATTCTAGTGTGGGTGGTTGTTCAATAGATGGCTTGGCTGGTGGTGTGGGTCGATTCTTGAGATCAAGATCCAGCTTCTTGGGAGTATAGTGATATGTCCCTAATCCCGATAGAGCACAAATAGCTTCTTCAGAAATTTCAGCATCCTCATTCTCTCCTTTCATGAGCAAAACCTCCAAAGGATCATCAAGAATTTGCTCTTCTTCAAGTCGTTCTTTCTCATCATCAAAGACAACATCAGCCACAGAAAATACACTCAGATCTTTGGGTTGCTTCATTGATTTGCAAACATCAAATCGAACCACTTCGTCATTTATTCTGAATGAAAGTTCATTAGCTCTCAAATCAATGAGCACACTTCCTGTAGCAAGGAAAGGGCGTCCCAAGATTATGGGAACCTCTGAATCTGCTTCACAATCCAAGATGACAAAGTCTGCTGGAAAGATAAATGAAGAAACCTTTACCAGGACATCGCATAGAATACCAACCGGTCCTTTTACCGACCTATCCGCCATAACAAGCCTCATATTAGTTGGTGTAGGATCTCCTAACCCCAAATTCTTGTAGATCGATAATGGCATCAAGTTGATGCTGGCTCCTAGGTCACATAATGCTTTGGCAAAGTTCAAAGATCCGACGGTGCAAGGAATAGTGAAAGCTCCGGGGTCGGCCTTCTTCTGAACTATCGATCGGGTAGCAATTGCACTACAATGATGCACATCATCCTTCATCTCATAACTTGCTGCCCTCTTCTTATTCAAAAGATCTTTCATAAACTTCGCATACCCAGGCATTTGTTCAAGTGCCTCTACCAATGGAACATTAATGGTCAGCTGCTTCAACATAGTCATAAATTTGCTGAACTTAGTGTCATCCGCTACCTTCTTCAATCTTTGGGGAAAAGGTGGTGGTGGGTATGGAAGTGTTCTCTCCATGGATTTCTTCTACTTTTGCTTCCGTTTTTCCATTTTTTCAGGTTGCACGTCACTGGGCGTGACATCCTTGACGTCAGGACTGGTTGTTGCGGCATCTTCTCCTTTTGCGTTATCATCCATGTCCGCAACTTCGTCAATCACTTGCTTGCCTTTTGATGAAGGTTTCAGAACCTTACCTCTTCTGGTAGTGATGGCCATGCATGACCCATCATTCCTTGGGTTTTGCACAGTATCGCTAGGTAAAGTGCCAGCCTTTCTTTGATTGAGTGTTGCTGAAAGTTGGCTCAATTGCTGCTCTATTTGCTTGATTGAAGTGGAATGAGAATCAACTAGTTGTTTCATGGAGGACAAATCATTAATTACCTAAGTAACTCCCGCGCTCGTTGCTTCCACTCCTTTCAATAATTTAGCCATCATGTCTTCCATACTTCCATAATTAGATGTGGTGGTATCACGTCTACCAGGGGGAACGTACAAACCACTATTGTCATTCTTGTTCTTCCAACTACCTTGGTCCTTGTTTCCAAATTTCTCATAGTAGTTCCGACCTTGGTTTCCTTGGGCATTGCCTCGGAAACCCCCCTGATTACTCAAGTAGTTGGCTTCTTCCTCCAAATCAGATTCGTCTCTTCTATGTGCGACAATGGCTTTAACTTTTTCGTTCTTCCCTGATAATAGATGCTTTGTAAGAAGATCCACTTGTGTTTTCATGTGCGCCATATCTTGGTCGCGTTCCTCTTGTCTACGCCTCTGCTCTGTGGTCATGCCAATAGATAAAGTGGAGCTTGCTACCTCAGAATCCCTGGTATGCTAAGCTCTACTTTGTTTCGTCATACGATCTAACATATTGCTTGCTTGACCAAAGGTGAGGTCCATAAAAGATCCTCCAGCTGCGTTATCCACCACTAGCTTAGTTATTGAATTCAAGGCTCTATACAATATCTCCATGAGGTGAACATTAGTCATGTGATGGTTTGGGCATCTCGCTAGCTTTGTCTTGAACCTCTCCCATGTTTCATGAAGAGCTTCAGTTGGAAGCTAACAAAAGTTGCTGATTTCATCTCTCAATTGTGCCCTTTTGGAAGGAGGAAAGAATCTTTCTAGGAAAGCGACTCTCAATTGCCTCCAATTTGTAATTGAATCAGGAGTCAGCCCATTCAACCATAGTGTTGCCTCCCCAGACAGAGACAATGGAAATAGACGTAATCGAATTGCATTCTGACCAACACCAGGATTGTCAAAAGACTTGCATGTATAAATAAAGTTGATGAGATGCATATTCGGATCATCGCCTGCTAGTCCACCAAACAATCCCTTGAGTTGCAATAACTGAATCATGGTACTTGTGATGTTGAACTTGGCTCCGGGCACTAATGGTGGAGGAATAATGGCTCCTGTGGCTCCGGCTCCATCAAGATCATCATCATCATCATCATCGAACGGTATTTCACGTTGTGCATCCATTGATGCACTGAACAAAAACCTGCGGTAAACAAAAACAAAAACTAAAAGTAAAAGTACGAGAGTCTTCGACCAAAGGGTCTAGTAATTATTATGAACATGATTGACACTTGTATTCCCCGGCAACGGCGCCAATTTTTGATAACGCTCAATCTACAGCTCTCGTTAGAGTGTAAAGCGGTCGTTAGCAAATATAGAACCCAACCTGGGTTGGGTGTTGATCCCACAGGGAATAGCTTGGCCAACAAGTAAGTAAAATTACTAAACTTTTGGTGCAAGTCTCGTAAGAAGGGGGGATTCTTGTCTTGCAAGTAATGTAAACAAAAGCTGAAAATAATAAAGTAAAAAGAGAGAGATTGTTACGTTGGTTGTAAACAATGAGAATTGAAGCGTTGGGGTTATGTCCACCTTCTGAGGTATACGTCTCTATTGGCTATGAGTGTGTAGAATTCTAACATGCAATTGCTTATAGAGGATTGTAGTCGATGGTAAATCCAAGCGTCTCTCGACCTAAACAAGGACTATTTCACTTTAACTCTCTTGAGCTTAAAGCGTGTCTAACGGTACGAATTCTCCAAGAGGTTAGTCCAGTTACGGCACTAGCTTTTTAATAGGAAAGGGTGTCCTACTACCTTGACATTATCTCTTTTCCAGACAAATAACTTTTCTCTCGAACAAGTTAAATGTTAGACTGGCGTATTCTTGCATTTGAAACCGCAAAGAATGTAGATTTAAGATGAAGAGAATAATGATATAAGCAATATACGTGCCTCGAACTCACAAACTCACAGCAATAGATAGTAACTCATTCGGCTTCCATAACCCCAACAGAGAAGTTTAGTTACCCATGAATGCGAAGGAAATCACGATTGACATTGTTATTATATCACGATATTGAGTAATGGCGTGTAGATCAAGTGATAGGCGTGAGGCGTGATTCCTTAGGCAAAGTAACGATTCTCTTGTTGTGGAATTTAAGAATAGAAGAGTAGAAGAAGAAAAATAGAATTGAATTGTAAGATGAGAAGTTAAGAAGATGTTAGAAGATGTTAAGAAGATGTTAAGAAGATTTTAAGAAGATGTTAAGAAGATGTTCTAAAATCTCTAGCATGATAGGGTATTTATAATACCCGTACCCTAATCCTACTAAGCTAATGAAATAAATAACCAAATCCTACTAGACTAATGAAATCCTTAACCCAAATGTACTAGGTTAAGGTACCATTATCATAATCCACATAAAATAATGAAATACATAACCTAATTGTACTAGGTTAATGTATCATTGTCAAAATCCAGCTTTGTGTCTGTAAGTCCCCAAAGTCTTCAGAATTGCTGTTTTAGCCCGGGACAGATTTTCCATGCAGCAGTTTTGGTCCTTAGGCGTGTAAACTCCCTTCCCTTCCTTCGTGAGCTTTCTTTTGCGTCAAGTAAGCCATAAAATGCTGAATTCTGCATCATTTATACCTGAAACTTTACTAATCATGTTTGTTAGCTCATTTACAGGAAAAAGGACTAAAAGTGCATGAAATATATAATTTGTTCTCAAAACTAGGCTAAAATATGGGCAAAATATATTGATATAGGCGTGTAAATTCGCCTATCAGGTTTCTAATGTTACCACTTAAATGAGTGTAACTGAACTTTTATTAGCTAAATCTCATAAGCTTGTAGTCTAGAAAACAATCACAACTCTATAAACTAGCCCATAAGATCCATTTCACCACATACGAGTATGCTACATCAAAGATCACCTAGGTTTTGTTTCATCTTGTTGTGTAGGCCTTGGGTAAGGTAGGAAAAGTTAAGGTTATAGTTACTCTAGCTCATCAAATCATCTAGAGAGACCTCTTTTCAATTAATTTCCCAAGGTTTACTCTTTTCTTTAATTCACAAACTAATTTTTTTCATTTTATTTTCTTCTTCCTATCCTTCCATGAATTAAACAACTACGCATTCACAGCTAAGAAATAAACTACTACTCTTTTTGATTGTTTTCGACCATTTTTTATGTATTTACTATTTATACAAGGATAATCGGTAGAGGAATTTAGTGGTCCCCATATTTATAAGCTATTAAGGAAATGCTAATTTTGAGGTCTCCTCCACCACAACTTAGAATTTTGGCTTAAGTTGGTCTTTAACCTCCCCTAGACACTTCCAGAAGGTTTTATTCAAGTGAAGGACGTGAAGGAAAAATGGATTTCGGCTTGTGGAAAGTTTATTCAAGAAAATGGGTTCCAAGGCTTAATAAGGTACAAAATTGGTCAGTCCACTCAACATGGGATGACTCAATTTACTAATAAAATATGGTATACTCTTGATTTATGACCTATGGTCACTTCTCCAACTCAGCACACACTTTGGTTTTGACTAGAGCAACCAAAAAAGTTCTAGGTGGACTCAATACAAAAGATCAAATCAAATTCTCACTCACACATGGAACTTAATTGCATAGATAGAGCACACTCCTCAACTAATGTACCACATCCATAACGCCTATCAAAAGAGGTATACATTAGCCAAAATGAGATATGGGTGTTTACAAAAAAATAAGGGCCTATTAGCTTAGCTAAACCAATTGAAAAATAATGAAAATGGGCAAAATTTTAAAATTTGGACACAAATCACATTGGATAATAAATTCAATAATTGGGCATGTGAACAATCTCTCCATGTTTACCATTAGTGTCAAAGTGTTCTATTGCTAGTAGACTTTCCTCTTGAGTATATATGCTAAGATGGACTTTTATTTTAAATTAAACTGGAACCACTTAACTGAAAATCAAAATAAATAAAATAAAATTATGAATCACACACCACACGCTCAATGAAATCCAAAGAACCAAATATAAAGATAGTATAACCTAATAAAAAAGTTTCAAAATGTCGGATCAAAGTACTAAAGAAAAAAAAAATATCCAAAAATTCTCCTAAGCAATATATCAAAACAACCCAAGGACTAATATTACACATCCAATAAATAGACACCCACTCCCAACTAAAAAGTATGCATTGACCTCAACGAAATAGGACTAAATAAATATAATAGAGTGAGAGTGAGAGTCCCCCTGAATGTGGCTAAGCCTGAAGCGGCAGCTGGTTCAGCAACATAGCCAATGTTTGGGAATCAGTGCCCAACTCAGCTTTATGTATCTGAAGAAGTGTATATGGTAAAAGATTTGTAGCTTCCAAGGCAAAACCTGAGCTAGAGTTACCAATAGGTGTCATCTAATAGACTAACCTTTCAAGCGCATGACCTTTTAGGACATGAAATTCACCCTTCACCTTTCAAAGGTGCATGTTGTCTATATTTTTAGATATGGTGGAGGATACTGTAGAAGTTTTCATGGATGACTCCTCTATTGTAGGTTATTTATTCCAATGTTGACTCAAACACTTGGGTAAAGTCCTTGAACATTGTGTCGAAACAAACCTTATATTAAATTAGGAGAAGTATCATTTTATGATTAAAGAGGACATTGTCCTTGGACATAAATCTTGTGTCGGGAATGGAAGTTGATCTAGAAAAAGTGGAACTTATTTCCAAGTTATCTCCCCCTATAATTGTAAAAGATGTTAGAAGTTTCCTTGGGCATGCCGAGTTCTATAGATGATTCATAAAAGACTTCTCCAATATCATGTCCTATGTGTAAGCTTCTCAAAATGGAAGAAAAGTTCAAATTTTATGTTGATTTTGTAAGTTTTAATTGTTTCAAAGAGAAGCTTGTATCACCTTGTATCATTTTGGATTTATATTGGGCCATACCATTTGAATTGATGTGTGATGCAAGTGTTGGCATTGGATGCGGTGATGAGTCAAAAGAAAGACAAGATTCGTCACCCAATTTATTACTCATACTAAGGTACCACCTTCTCTAAAATAGCCATGACAATTTCATCGGGAAACTCACCATTGATCACTAATTTATTCTTCCTCATATAATTTATTTTAAGGCAAGATAAGTCGCCCACCATTAGGTTTCTGCACCCCTTTAGAACTTTAACTTAGAAGTCAAATTCTTCTATGAGAAAGATCCACTTTATAAATCAAGTTTTTTATTCTTTCTTTCTCATTAAATAACAAAGATTTGCATGGTTTATGTGCACAATAACTTTTTTACCCAACAAATAGCATGAAACTTTTCAAAAGCAAAGACTACAAGAAGCAACTCTTTCTCCGTTACTATATATTTGTGTTAGAAATTATTCAAAGACTTTCTAGCATAATATATTGGGTAAAAATATTGTCTTTCCTTTGACCGATCACTACATCCAATGTCAACCCACTTACATCACACATTAATTTAAGAGGTATTCCTAATCTAGAGCCCCAATGAACGGTCTGACCCGAGCTTATCCTTGAGACAATTAAATACTCTTACAAAATCACCATCAAATTCAAATATTGATTACTTTTTGAGAAGCTTACATATAGGATGCATGATATTGGAGAATTTTTTGTTGAAGCATCTATAGAAGTCGGCATTCCCATGTAAACTTCTAACACCTTTTAAAAAGATATAAGGAGGTAACTTGGAAATAAGTTCCATCTTTTATTTATCAACTTGAATTCCCCAATTTAAGATTTTTTTTCCAACAATAATACTCTGTTTAATAGAACCAAGATGGAGTACTTAGATATTAAGTTTAGTGTTGTGTCACAGGAGACTGATGTGGTTGTGAAGTTGGATTCTCAGGCCATTCAGAAGAGAGAAAGTTTCAGGTATCTGGCGTCTATAATTCAAGGTGATGGTGAGATTGACGAGGATGTCACACATCGTATTGTGGAAGAGTGGTTGAAATGGAGGCTTGATTTGGGAGTTTTATATGATAACAAGGTGCCCTCAAAGCTTAAAGGTAATTTTTATAGAGTGGCAGTCCGACCGACTATGTTGTATAGATCAGAGTGTTGGCCACTTAAGAAATCTTACATCCAGAAGTTAAAGGTGGAGAAGATGAGGATGTTGCGGTGGATGTATGGTCAGACTAGGAATGAAAAGGTGAGGAATAAGATTATTCAAAAAAAAATGGGAGTGTCTTCGATGGAGGACAAGATGTGAGAAATAAGGTTATGTTGGTTCAGGCGCGTGATAAGTAGGGGTGATGATACGCCAGTGCGGAGGTATGAGACACTATAAAAGAATGATTTTAAGTGGGAGAGAGGTAGGCTGAATAAGTGTGGGGTAAGGAATCTTCCTATTAGTTTAGGGTGAAGTTCATCTATAGGATTTGTTCTTATTTGTTTTGTTAGTTTTTGACTAAATTTTGAAAAAGCTACAAAAAGATTTTCTTTTATTTTTTAGTTTTAGTGGTTCTTATTAGTCTAATAGGGTCACACTTCGCTCACTGCTTAGTTTTTTGTTTTTGGTTCTTTTCCACGGAGGCAGCCTTTGAACACAGTATCCCATTTTTTTATTTGTAGGAGTAAATTTTAAAAGTTTTGTATTCGGAATATGTGAGATATTTTCTCTTGTTTCTATGTGTGATTATATGATGTAAGTGATTTTGAATGTAAAAGTATGTTGAATGTGTTCAATGAGTACTTCTGAGACACCTAGGCTCATATTTATGACTTTTATGCGATGTTGGCTCAATTCTGAATTCTTGAAATTGATTGGTTTAGAGTCTATAGGGATCATACATGATTTTAACATGTGTCATCTGTGAGTGAGGTCTTTTATTATATTCTTTATTTCTAATTTATATGTGGACCATGCTTGGTGTGTGGGCAAATAAAAATAAGGAATGTTTCGTTTTGGAGATAATATAGGTATTTCTTTAATAATTAAGTTTCATACCCTATTTTATCTACCCTTTGTGTATAATCTTAGTTAACCCCATTGAGATTTTAGCCTATTCTTTGATAGCTTCATGTGTAGCCTATTTCCCTTGTTTGATTGACTATAATTTGATCCAAAGCTCCTAAGTGCTTAATTGGTAAATTAATAAGGTTAAGAAGTGTAAATTAAAGAAGGAAAAGTGACTGTCAAGCCTAATCTAAAAATTATTGGTGTTAAAAAACTTTTTGTGTTGTGGTTGAGAGTAATAAAATAAAAAAAGAAAATTGAACAAAATTGAGTTTAGTATTGGTAGAAAATACTCCATTATTATTATATGTGAGCTAGCTTAAGGAGATGGAGCAAAATAACAGAGGTGTGGGGAGATAAATATAGTGAGAAATTGGTTGTTTAGAAAGAATTTCAATGTATAAAGTGATGTATTAAAGCTCTTAGCAAAGATAGTCACTATTACTGGCTTGAATAGTTCCTACCCGTCCCTTATCCCACATTACAACCACTTAATTCTTATTTGATCTTGTGCCTGGTTGTTCTGATATTAGTGGAGTACTAAACTAAGGAAAAACCTATGGTTCATCTTATGTGGCATGTGAATTCTTTGGGAGAGTGAGCAAAATTTGATTCCTATACCCATTTCTATGATGAATAGCATATATGTGAGTCAATATGGGTAATCTCTTGTATTGAGGGTGCATGTTTGATGATAGTTAGGTGACTTGTATGAATTCTGTGATTGAGTAATATGCATGCATTTTCTAACTTGGTTGAGTCAATTCTTGAGGTTAGGATGTTTTAATGTTCTTGAGTTTTCCAATGTATGTGACATGCTTAGTGTAGAACTTGCTAGTTTTTTAATCATTATGGTGCTAGCGTGAATGTCTTTTTTGTTGTAGTAATTTTGGAGTCTTCCTTAGATGGTTCTTAAATTAAAGAGTTGTTCGACGACGAACAAGGCTTTAAGTATGGGTTTATGATCCTAGGTGGATTTATGCACCTAAGTGTCATAATCTCTTCATATTTAACCAAGTTTTGAGGTCTTCTTGTGTGGGTAATGAGTTGATATTCAGATAATTGAAAATTCAAGTGCTTAAGTAATTGGTAATTATGTATAAGGTATTTTCAAAACATGTTTGGAATGACAACAATCAATTAGAGTTTAGACGAGAAAGCTAGTGTTACTAGCATGAGGTATGTGTTGTTCTAGCAGTGTCACACCCTTCACCCTCCGAGATAAGGGAGGGACACACCCTTTGTCACAAACCAAAATTACAAATTCCAGTAAGCATCCATGATAAAGGATTTTCATGCTCCTATCACGCTAGTGTGACAGCGTGGCACGTCCATGGTTTCAAAATGGGCCTTTGATTCCAACTACAAATAGAAAACTCATATCTTATTGTAGAGACCTTGGACTAGTTTTTGGGCTTGAAATATGCTTGAGGAGGCTGTAATTAGGGTTCCTAAACTTTTATTTAGTTTAGTTTTGATTTTTATACATGAATTTCAATCTTATGATTCATTATTAATCTATGAGTGACTAAACCCCCTCATCTAGGGTTGAAGACAAGAACATGATTAAATATGTTAATAATTGAGTTTTTTTATGTTTATTATTGTTATTTTTTGTCCATATATCCTCCTATTCACTATTGACTAAACCTCAAGAATGCATGAAGCATCCTAACCTCAAGAATTGTCTAAAATAAGTTTTCAATCTCATGCATATTACTCAATCACATAATTCATACAAGTCACCTAACTACCATTGAACATGCACTCTCACCACAAGAGAGTTACCCATATTTACTGACGGATATGCAGTTCATCACAATAATGGGTTTAGGAATTAAATTTTGCTCAGTCTCCTAAAGAATTAACATGCCATATCATATGAACCATAGGCTTGCCCTTTGTGTAGTACTCCACTAATATTGGATCATCTAATATATGGGATCAATATCAATTAGGACTTAAGTGGTTGTAATGTAGGCTAAGGGACGAGTAGGAACGATTCTATCCAGCAATAGCAACTGTATTCCCTAAACACTTTAATACATCACATTATACATTGAAATTCTCTATCAACAACCAATTTCTCACTACATTTATCTACCCACACCTCTTTTGTGTTTCTCCGTCTCTAAAAGATATTTCATATATTGTAATGAGGGGGTATTTTCTTCCATTACATAATTTAATTTTGATCAATTTTCTACTTTCTCTTTTTGTATTGATGTCTAGAAATGCCCATAATGAAATTCCTATATCATCTCATAAGCCCAACATTCTTTATTTTGGTTTGTACACACAACAACCAAGTTCTAAACATCAATAGGTAGCAGGGAGTACAACAAAATACCTTACTCACAGATAGCACATGCTCAAATCAAGTAGGATCCTTGTAGACTAAAACCAAGAAATATCAAGAATTTAGAATTAAGATAACATCGCATAAGAGTAATAAAAATGAGCCTAGGTGTCTCAAAAGTAGTCATTCAACATGCTCTTACATTTAAAACCACTTGAATCATGTAATCACACATAACAACTAGCAAAAACATCTCAGTTATTCCGAATACAAAAAACTTAAAATTTACACCTATAAATAAAATGGGATACTAGATTCAAAAGGCAACCCCTCGGAAAAGAACCAAAAAGAAAAATTAAGGGGTGGGTGAAGTATACCCCAATTAGACTAACACAAACAACAAAAACTAAAAATATAAAGACATAATCTTTTTGTATTTTTTTTCAAATTTAGTCAAAAACAAATAAAAACAAATCCTATATCACAACTTCACCCTAAACCAATCGGAAGATTCCCCATCCCACACTTAAAAGAACACTTAAAGCCCGTGCAATGCATTTTAGGCTATGCAAGGGATCCTCCACCTTTCAAAGTTAAATGTTGTATGTATTTTTGGATATGGTTGAGGATACCATTGAATGTTTCATGGGATACTTTTCCATTGTAGGTGACTCATTAAATTATTTCCTCGAATACGTAGATAAAGTGATTGAACATTGTACCAGACAAACCTTGTATTAAATTTGGAGAAGTGCCATTTCATGGTTAAAGAGGGTATTTTTCTTTGACACAAATCTTTGGTTGGGGCATACATTGGATCAAACAAAGATGTAATTTATTTCCAAGTTACCTCCCCCTATATTTGTAAAAAGTGTTAAAAGTTTCCTTGGACATGACGTGTTCAATAGATTCTTCATCAAAGACTTCTCCAAGATCATGCATCCTAGGTGTAAGCTTCTCAAAAAGGAAGAAAAGTTCAAATTTGTTGGTGATTTTGTAAGTGGATTTAATTATCTCAAGGAGAAGCTTTTCTTGGCTTCTATCGCCGTGGCTCTATATTGGGAAATACCTTTTAAATTGATGTATGATTCAAGTGGTTTGGATTAGGTGTGGTCATTGGTTATTGCATTAGATTTCATTTTCACGGTATTAAGTATAGTATCCTTAAGCCTACTAACCTACTCAGCTACATCAGTATCAACCTTAATACAAATCTGGTCATGCTCCTCAAAGTAGGCTGCAACCTCATCCTCATGAACATCAAGATCAGAAGCATGATCATCTTCATCAACCTTCTCCTCCTTAAGCAGGGTCAGTATTATTAGCATGTATAGGAATTAGAGGTGGTATCTCAGAGGGAGATTCTCATAGACACGTAACATCAAGGAACCATAGCTCATCCAAATAATTTTTAAGGGAAGCCCTACATCTTAGTCACACTCTCATGCAAAATTGGTTGTGGTGAAACACTCAAATCATCCAATCTCTTCCCGAAATGCCGAATAGCCTTAAAAAATCCTCATATTTCCTCATTTACTAGATCTAAGGTGGTTTTGACTGCAACAACAATCATTTTAGGTATATCTCTCTCAAGTCTAGACGACCTAGCATCTCCCAAATAAGCTAACTGCCCCATCTTAATAATGTTAGCGTGAGTCAATAGGTCCCTCGAAGGACCCAAAATAGTAGAAAGTTGAGGAGTGGGGATACTAGGTATAGAAGGATGCATTAAAGTACTTTATGGAGGATTTGGAAGAGTAATAGTAGAAACTGGCCTAGAAAGGGTAGAAGTAGATTAGTAGTGGGCTGGTTGGAACCACTGTCAATGGAACAATAATACCAAAAAGGGAAGCATCCTCCCAGGAGTTCTTTTGCTTAATCCCGTGCACAACCTTAATCCTAATGATATCCACAGTAAAGGCAGGGGTATACTCAGAATCTTTCTCATTGTAAGAAGAAACCATTAGCACACCAACAGAACTTAGTACTTAAAATAAGGAATACAAGATATTTTCTTTTGTTGGGACTGATAAGCGATGTCCGGGACAATGATCAAACCTAAATTCAACTTCTACTTCCCAATAATAGAGCCTAAAAACACTTACCTTAGACTCACATGGATGGACTAATTTTTAGAGGGAAAATTTTACTACAGACAAAGATCAACTAGTATCTACCCTCTAAATGAATATCAACCTCTTGAATTTGAAATGCCGGCATAAGCAGCATTGGCATAGCATTACTCAGCAAATGGGCTAGCCAAGCCCTCACATCCTCTACAAGTTCTTTACTTTTAAAGGAAAACTAGTGATTGTTTATTTTTGTACACCCCAAAAACTCATTAATTTTCATCACATCACAAACAACATTCATGCCTCTTATTTTAACAATGTCCTTTATTTTTTGCGGCTCTTTACGCCTCTTTTTTGGCAAAAGATTCCCATAGGCTAAGTAAAATTCTTTAATGCAATTCTCACTATAAGGTTTCAAAGATTCATTGAATGCCTGGAAGTCATGATAGTTCAATATCGATAATACTCGAGGATGCTTTTCCTCCAAGCCATTCAAGTTCAATCACTACTCCTCAATAATTCAGTGTTGATTAGGGACCTTGAGATGATTGAGCACATAGAAACCTAAATATGAATGTGAAGGTGGACTTTTTGTAGTGTAAGAGATTTTTCAGCCACTTTTCAAATAAGGATAGGGATGAGGATTTTTTGCAGTGTAAGAGCTTTTTCAGCCATTTTTCTCATAACTAGAGCTACCTCTAGAATGTAAAGAGGCTCATGGCTTGCTGTTGTGTCTCCCTCCTAAGAGAAATTCATATTGTTCCTTTAAGAGTTCAAATTATGATCAAGCTCTCCTCTATTGCAACCATGGATTTATACTTGCCTTTAAACTCTATTGCACTTATCAACCATTTTTGGTCTTTCTTCATCCTAGATTTTTAATCCTTTAGCAAGTTTTGAGATGGAAGGAGGAGATTTGGGGTGTTTCTTGGACACGTACTTCATACGAGGCATATCAACACATAAGAATAGAAATTGGCTCAGCTAAACTTAGCAAAATAAAACATCATATTTTACAAAAATACATCACCAACTAGATCAGTGCATTACTAAACACACCGGTGATACCACATTATATAGCCAAATTACATAGAAATTTGACATGCAAGTTAGAGTAGAGAAGTGGGAATTTGGAAAAAAGCTAAAGGATGTATTGATATTCCTTGAGCATCACTGAATCACTAAGGAATCATTGAATTGCACCTAAATTAACCTACCTTTTGATGACTTTAAGCAATAGAGGAAGTACTTCAGCGATGTACCACTATATTTGGCGCATTGTCGAGGTTCGACACCAACCTCCATTCACGAATCCAAGGTCCTTTAATGGAAGTTTTTAAATTCATTTTAAACCATAGGTACTCTGACTTCCCTAGTTTTCATATGTATTGAATATTACAATGATTTTGTCCTTAATAATGGTGTCACCTAATCAATTAGTGGGCAAAAAGAATTGATACTTGACTAACTTCAACTGAAAATAAAACTATGATTTTGAAACCCAAAGTTTTAAACAACCAATTCAAGTTCAAGGATGCTTAAGTATTTAGGAATTAAAGACCAATTTTGACACTATCATCCTTATCTAATCTAATTTTAAATTTCAAAATCATCAATTTAGAAATCCATATCCATTAATGAACTAGAGTTTTTAACATAATAGAAAAACTAAAAATAATTAATTGATCAAACTAACTACCATTCAAAGTGTAAAACAAATTTTAACCTTTAAAGTTTGTAAGAAGAAGTTGGGGAAGAAGAAAATAACCCCCTAAACCTTGTTCATGTGTGGTGGTAGTGCAGAAATCCAACCAAAGAGATTTTGTGTATGAGTATGTAAAAGCAAAGGGTTATTGAGTTATGTGACCGAATAAAGAGAGGAAAATAGGAAATGGATAGATTTTGAATAAAACTAAGAATCAAAGAATGTGAAAGTTCAAGGGTCAAGAAATCAAACCTTCCATGTTTGAATTTAGCTATTTTGGTGTTGACTTTTCATTGTTGAACACATCAATGATGAGCTGATTTGGAGCTTTATCATTAGATCTTAGATTTAACAAAGCCTTGGATTACCTTTTGGAAAAGTATTTTGACAATGGTCTATCTGTATCTAAAGGCATCAGTGATGCACTAATTTGCATGAACCATCATCAAATAAATCATAAAATTTGAGGTAGGGAAACCTCTATCAACGAGGGGATTCGATGAAGTATCGAATTGCTCTGCACATCGCCAAACCCTCCTTCCTGGAGTTTTGTGCAGAATTTTTTAACTTCTTATTTTCTGACTTAGATTATGTCATGTTTTCCACTTTTCAACTCCATCATTCAACTGCAAAAATCAATAAAAATTATTCAAAAATAACAAAAAGTAAACTTAGATTGCCTCTCAAGAAGTGCCTTAGTTATCGTCGTTGAATGACATTATCTTTATTCCTTATGGATTATCATGGTAAATTGCCTCCAAAAGATCATCCATTGGAAGCAACCTATAGTGATGTTTAACTTATTGCCCATTTATAGCAAATTGGGATCCTGAGTCATTTTCTAATTCAACTACTCCATTAGGAAATTATTGCACCACTTTGAAGGGACTTGACCACCTTTGTTTAAGCTTACCTAAAAACAACTTATACCTCAAGTTAAACAACAATACATCATCACCCACTTTGAACTATTTTTAGAATCTTGGCATCCTGCCACTTCATCACACTCTCCTTATAGAGAGTCAAACTCATATAGGCTCTCAAGTGCTATTCATTTAACTCTTGATGTTGGCCTACACTCAACTTGGAGGCATTCTTTGAATTAATATTCAATCATCGCAAGGCCTATAATGCCTCATCTTCCAAATCAAAACGCAGATGGTAGGCTTTACCAAACACAAATTGTCATGGAGATATGCCAATGGAGTTTTTAAATTGGGTATAATACGCCCATAAAGAATCCTTAAGTTTTTGAATTTTAAATGTGGTCCTAGCACCCACAGGGTATTCTCAAGTTTTTGGATTTTAAATGTGGTCCTATACGCCTACAAGGCATCCTCGAGATTTTTTCCCAATAATTTTACTTTCACTTAAGTCTTTTTTCAAAAATTTCCTATATCTCTTTATTAGACACTTCTACCAACCCAATGACTTGAGGATGGTATGGAGAAGACACTTTATGTTTGACTTCATATTTGGAAAGAAAATACCTAAATGATTGGTTGAAAAATGACCCCATCCCTTAAGATAGCATGAGGAGTACCAAATAGAGTAAAAATATATCTCTTCGAGAATTAAGTAATACTCTTAGCGTAATTGTTTGTAAATATGATGGCTTTGAGCCACGTGAAATATAATGAACCACTACCAAGATGTAATGGTTCCTATGAAAACTCACAAAGGTTCCTATAAAGTCCATCCATCATAAATCAAACAGTTCTACATCCACATTTGGTTGCAAGGGAATTTCATGTTGCCTTGAGATTTGCCCTTGCCTTTTGTATTTCTCACATTCCTTCACTAACTCATGAGAATCATGATACAATATTGTACAATATAATATGCTTTGGATACCTTGGCGGCTACACGCACACCACTATGATGTCATCTAACTAGTGATAAATGATATGCCTCAAAAATGGTACTCATTTATCCCTCCATAGCACAACATCAACTTACTCCATCTGTACAATATCTAAAGAGGTTGGATTCATCCAAATAGTAGTATTCCACATCATGGATACATTTTTTCTTTTGATAATAATTAAACTATTAGGGATCCCCCCCACTGTATTGTTTGCAAAATCAACATACTAAGATACCACCTTCTCTAAAAAGGACATGACAAGTTCATTAGGAAACTCACCATTTATCTTTAATTTATTCGTCCTCACATAATTTGATTCAAGGCAAGACAAGCGGTCCACCACTAGGTTTTTGCACAACTTTAAAACTTTAACTTCGAAGTCAAATTCTTATAGGATCAAGATCCACCTTATCAATATTGGTTTTTATTCTTCTTAGGCAATTAAATAACGAAGAGTTTCATGGTCCATGTGCATATTAACTTTTGTACCCATAAAATAGGTATGACACTTTTCAAAAGAATAGACTACGCCAATAAATTGGTGCTCCATCACTTTATATTTGTATTGGTTCTCATTCAAATACTTGCAAGCAAAATAGACTTTGTGATAAATATTATCTTTTCTTTGACCGCCATTATACCCAATACTAAACCATTTACATCACATATTAATTCAAAAGGTATTGTCAAATCTAGAGCCACAATGATAGGAGTCCACACAAGATTCTCCTTGAGACAATTAAATACTCTTACAAAATCACCATTGAATTCGAACTTTGCTTCCTTTTCGAAAAGCTTACACATAGGATGCATGATCTTGGAGAAGTCTTAAATGTAGTGTCTATCAAACTCGGCATGCCTAAGGAAACATAAAATACCTTTTACAAAGATAGGGGGAGGTAACTTGGAAATAAGTTCCACCTTTACTTGATCAACTTGAATTCCCAAATCCAAGATTTATGTTCAAGAACAATACCCTCTTTATACATAACATGGAAAAAAAGGTCATGTTCTTGAAAGTAATATTCCTATAAAGGCATTGAAAGTAAAGAAAACATGAACATTTAAAGATGGTGGGTACATTGCATAGCAAAAAAAGGTCATGTTCTTGAAAGTAATATTCCTATAAAGGCATGTAAAAGTAGTTTTATATTTATATTTACGTGCGATACCAATTTGATTATAGATATAATAATAATCAAGAAAACAATACCAGCCACGCCAAGCCAACTAATCTAGTATTTGGTCCATGAATAGCATTGGAACGTGGCTTTCTGCTCCAATAATTCGACTTCTAGTAAAGCATACACACACTCAACCTGGTACTAGATGGAATAGTACAGGATTATTGTATTCCTTTAGGGCCACTATAATTCCACCCTTCTTGGGAACACATAGAACTAGACTCACCTATTTTCTCTCTAAAATTGGGTTTATGACTCCCGCATCTAGTTACTTGATTATTTCATTCTTGACCACCTATTGCATTGGTGGATTTAGACTTCATTGGTTAGGCATATGATCAAATTTCCAATTTTATTATGTGGGTAGAAATACTAGGAACAATCGCAATGGTGTCCATTATAGTCGAACATATGGCCCAAATTTACCTCCTCACTATTGATTTAAGGGTTTTTGATTTTTGAGGGAAAATATCCTTTGCTATAATGATAATTAAAGTTTTATTTTCACCAAAAAAGATATAACAAAGATGAGGAAGCAACAACTTAAGTTCAAGTTGAGAAGGTTCAATAATTGAGCGCATGGAGGGAGGAGTTTTTATCAGTTTTCATGTCGTTGTCTAATGTGCATTTTTTTGGTTTAATTTTTTATTTTATTAGTAATAATCACTTAATTTACCAACCCATCATACAAAAAAACATCATCCTATCACTATTCACATGACCCGACCTAACCCTAATCCACCTTATTAACAAATACAAAGAGTAGGATTTTCAAAAATAATCTAGTTTCCTAATATTCATCTTGTCTCTGCCTCTTTCCAAAATAATGCTCTCTTTCTTAAATCTGAGCTTCATTTTGATGTTGCTTTGGGTGATCAATATTGTGCCTTCTTCATCTAGATTTCTTCTTGTATTCAGCTTGCAAAAGTAAGTACTGACTCTCCTTTTATTATTTTCTCTTTGATTTCCTTGTTCAGCTGAGTAATGGTGCTTCTATTTTTGTAGCTATGTTCTACAGTAGATGGGAAAGTGTAATGGTTTTTGTGCAGCTAAGAGGGATATGGTCGCTTAAGATAGGCTGTAACAGCCAAGTATGTTGCACTCTTCTTGTTTCCCTTTATTTTCTCTAGATCTGGTTGATTAAAACTTTAGCTTTTCTTACTTGTGGTCCATAGACATGGCAGGGATGAAGAAAATGAGTTTCTTGGACCCACGAGTGTTTGGATAGCCACCTCTATCTCAAGTTTATGATGTTCCATCCAACCCATCGACCCTCTTATGGTGTTGAGAGTCCTTTTTGTTGGTTGTAATAGCTTAGGAGTAGTACATGCACTTTTTTTATGCTACTAATTTCTGTATATAAGTTTCATGTAAACTATTCATCTTGAATTTCCCATAGCCCCTTATCATTTGGCTGGTACGATCCTAAAGTATGGACTCTGCCATTTATCACTGTTCAATTTGGATTTTTCTTTTTTTTTGTAATTGATGGTAACTTGTAATGGTAAAAGTACCTGTATCTATGGAAAAGTAGCAAGATGATCAGCTAATTGGTTTCTCTTCCTGTAGATATACTGATATTGTACTTGCTTGTTTTGCATGAATTTGTGAATATGTTTGACTATGTGTGCTATGTTCCCTGGGTATTGCCATTAACCTGTTAACACCTTTTTCATAAGTAGTGAGTCCATTTGAATGATAAACTTACTGTGTTGTGATTGTGTACAATGCTTATCTGTATATAAGATTGCATTAGCCTCATCTTCCATACTATCTGCATAGTGGTGTGGTTCTCTTTTAGAAACTAAGAAATCTCCATTCTCATCTCTCAAACAAAATGCATATGAACTTTCTCCTCTTCTTCTCGAACAGCTACATCTATGCTGTATTTCACCATCTCTCCTCTGGTTCCTTCCATAGGACTATAATATCCTTCACTTTCATTTTCAGCTTGCCAAACTCTCTAATTATGTAAGGCCATTCAGTTGGAAATTCCATTAATGGCTTTCTGAACTTCAACAACATTCTCAGATTCCTTGTAACATTATATAAGATCCTTAATCCTATAGTTTCCTTGTTGTCATGTTTCTTCTGATTCTTTCTCCTCTACAGCTCCCAAAAAATAATACTAGGTATAGTAAAGTAGTATGGTTGTTCTCTCCTTTTTACTTCAGTATTCCACCATCATAGAATTGTTCCTCTTATAGTCAAGTGTTGAATATGTATACCTGTAAATGAGGAAAAGTAAGACTAGGTCCTGTTAGCATAAAAGTTGTTCTTGAAGACATGAGCAAGTGTCTCCACTTCTGGGTCATTTCAACACCAGAATTTAGATAGTCCCTGCATCCCCCATCTCCTTAATGTGTCATCCACTAGAATTCTTCTTCTCCACAACCTCCAATTTGCATGGATTATTAGTATAAGAATAAATACCCATTAATGATGCAATCACCTCTTAATATTCCTTGATTTCTTTTTTTCTAAGGCTCCAAAATACAGCTACCACTATATCACCCAAGAAATCAACTTCCATAGCAGTAGCCACTTCGTAACTAATTAGGTTAATTATGGAGAAAACTTGCAAATCCATATGTTGCTTCAAGGACTTTCATACATTGAATGGCTCTTCTTTGTTGTTTACCCAAAATTTTATTTCACCACGCTCAACAACAGCTAATGCCTACTCGATCACTAAGAATGTCCTACCAAGGACAATAGAGACCTCATGGTCAATTTCACAACCCCAGATCAAAAAATTGGCCAGGAAAATAAAATGGTCCACTTTCATAAGTAAATCAGAAAACATACCCATGAGATTCTTTATAGAATAATCCACCATTAGGAGTTTCATGGTAGTGGTCTTAGGGATACCCAAGCCTAGCTTTCTAAACATGGCTAATAGAATCAAATTAATACTCATACCAATATCACATAATCCTTTTCCAAACTTGTATACTCCAATGGTGCATGGTATTGTGAATGCACCCTAATCTTTATTTTTCACAATCACGATGCTAGTCATTATTGCACTAAAGTTATGTGTTAATTTATTTGTTTAAAATACCATGGCCTTCTTATTTATTACTAAGTCCTTCATAAATTTTGCACATCGAGCCATCTAATGGTATGATATGAATGGGACTAGCTCGGCTGATCTTAGGTGGATTTATGCACGTGTCATAATCTTTACATATTTAGCCTAGTTTTGAGGACTTCTTGTGTTCATAATGAGTTGATATTCATATATTTAGAATCTAAGTGATAAAGTACTTGTTTATAATGTTTAAGAAGTTTTCAAAATAAGTTTGGAATGAAAACGTTCACTTAGAGTTTAGACAAGAAAACTAATGTTACTAGCTTGAGCTATGTGTTGTTCTAGTTTATCTTGATGGATTCTATTATGTTTTGAGCACTAATTTGTTGTGTTTGATGTTGTAAGAGTCCAAGTGAGATGTTAAGGTTAATATCCAGGAGAAAAAACAAGGTCTAACTATGATGGAAAATCACCCACGAAGTAAGGAACTCAAAGCTAAATAGATGGAGCTTACAAGGAAGAAATCTGGAAATCCTAAGCACTAGGGTGTGCCACGCCTTCTAGCCTCTGGGATAAGTACATGCTAAAACCTTGTTCACAAACCAAAATTACAAATTCCATTAAGAATCCAAGATACGGTCATTCCACATCCCTATTGTTCCAATGCAAGAGCGTGGTATGCCCATGATTTCTAAATGGGCCTTTGATTCCAATCATATATAGAACACTCCTATCTTGTTGTAGAGACGTTGGACGACTTTTTGGTCTTGAAATACACTTTTGGAGGATGCAATTAGGATTCCTAATATTTAATTTAGTTTAATTTTAACTGTATATGTAAATTTCAATCTTGTGATTCATTGTAAATTCATGAGTGGTTGAACACCCTCATCTAGCATTGACGCGAAGAACATGATTACTTTAATCTTATAATTGAGTTGGTTTATGCTTATTATTGTTATTGGTTGTTCATATATCATTTTATTTACTATTTTATGGACTTTCAACCCTTAGGATAAACTTATATTTCTATTAAGAGTCCATAAGAAGAAACAATAGATTAGAATGTGGGGTATATGGATTAGGATCTTAAACGGAGAGGGATCAAAGTTAAGATTTTCATTTAGCATAGGAATATACCTAATGTTCCCCACTTGGTTCATATACCGTATGAAATATGAATACGTTTAACTTAGTTCTTGCATCCCTACTCAGTGATGTAGTTGTGGGGCTAGGTTAGATAGACGATTAGAGGCTTGTAAAATCATAGTCATGCTATCAACCCCGTGAATCAACAACAAAGATAATTAACTGAACCAATCAGATTGTATGTCTAATTAGGATTGTTTGTAGTTTCTTAACCCTAGGTTTCTTCATATTATAGTTCAAGCACTTTACATTATCATATTTTTTAATTAGAATTAGTCTAATTTGGTGAATAGTTAATCGAAATTCAAAGAATACATTACTACTAGGGAGACTATGTACACTTACGTGTGCACTTGGACACAACAAGGCTGGCATCCTGTAGGTGATCCTAATCCTCAAGAAGCTAATCAAAAGTAGCAGATTCTCTTCAGTTTTGACTCTTTGATCCGTGTAGACTTATGTTATCACTTGAAAAAACAAAAATAACAAATATGCAATGACTTGATTTTTGTGAATTATTTATTTCTATGGTATTTGATCATTTTACCCCTCTCTATTGTTGCTTTATGGTATTTCTACGATTTGTAGATTATTGCCATGGTTCCCGATGCATTTTTGTGTGTTTTGTGCAAGTTTGTTGCTTTGGGAAGTTATAAAGGCTTTAAAGTTTAATTAGATCAACAATTATTGTTTTGTGCATTGAATGGAAAAATAAACTACGCAAGAAGATCATGAACATCGATTTTATCTTGGTAACATGGTTGGTGTGATTTTGCGCCTTTGGCATTGTCATGACTTGAGAATACCCCATAGTCATAAAACGATGCTTAGAGTCTTATGTAACCCTAATCTAACCCATGGCCTACCATAAGAAATGAATACCAGAGAAAAGTAACAAAATACTAAGCAAAAACTAACTAAAGTAAACTAAGGAGGAATAATCATACAATCAAGAAAAATACAATCTAAAGATACTTAATGAAACTCTATCTAAACTTGATGAGTTGTTAGAACAAACCCCTAACTAACTCTGACCAACTAAAATAAAATAATGTACAGAAATGAATAGATGATAAGATAACTAGTCCTCGGTAGATGAGGAATCACCAAGACAATAGTTGGGTGTCGTGTGAATGTGCTAAGGGAGGTTTGGATACTGAGCGTCTTAACATATACTATGAGACAATATAGCGCAAAAAGTATTTGATCAGTACTTTGAATTTACTGAGTATGCAAGATGAAAATCTAGCTAATATACATATACACTGAGCATGAATGCATGAACATAGAAATCAAATGCAAGACCAAGTACAAACATATGCTGGATATCTAGATAACTGAAAGACTAAATACTATACACTTGGCGATGCAAACCTAAACTATACAACGTATGAATACTAAACTAAGGACTATGGGAGCTAACAATAACTGACATACCCTAATCTGAGCTAATTAGGGTCCAACCTGTAACCCCAGTAGAAGGGTGCTAGTATCTTGAAAAAGGTAACAACACTAGTAGGCATGGATCCACAAAATTGATGTCCGAAATGACTAGGGTATCAATCCTAAAAAGATGGGTTACCCCTTATAGCCTTTGGTGGCACCGTAGTTCTAGAACTTAGGAACTGCTACTAACGGTCTATTCCAAAATGACTGGGGAGTCATTATCCCTGTGTTCACTCGGTGCTAAATATTACTCCCAACTGAATGACACTAAAGTAGAACTAAAATATGGCAGATACTGATATGCTCAAACCATGGAATTATGAAAATAACAATGTATGCATAATCTGAAGTAATCATGAAAATGTAAACACATGCATGCTTAATCTTTAGGTATCGAGTGTTCATAACCGACAAACAATGACTAATACAATAGAACATGATAATATAAAAAGTTGATCATGGAAGATAATGTCATGAATAAATCTTAATATTTCAGTAACAAATCATGATAAGGAAGTTCAAAAATCTTGGACACATGGAGAGAATTATTTTGGGAAACATGTCTTCCTCATTCATACAAACAATAAATTGAAAGAGTTGAACAAAACTCATATTTGACCTGGATCCTAAAAACAAGAGGAAAGGAAATTTTTCTTGTGAATGGAGGAATTCTTTCGACTCAATGGGTGGAAGGGACCCATATATTAAATCCCACATACTTGAAAACAATCCCCTTGAATAAAGATTCTAGAATCATGAACTTTCTTGATGAACCCTAGTTGGCTTTAGAGAGAAAGAAATCACTTGTTTTGCTATGTGTTGACTATTTTCTGAGTTCTGAGAGTTTAGGATAATGTTTACCCTTGATAAATGATATTTTTGATGACTTAAACCTCATGGGTTGGAATTAAAGAGGGGTGGAATTTACCAAAAAGCCCATATTATAACGTGCAGGAATTTTGGTTCTAGTCGTCATGACTAAACTAACAACTTGTTATTTTTGATCGTAGGTCATAGTATGCATCGTTACCTGAGGTTCTAAGGACTTTTCCTTTGCTGTTGTGATCACTACTCCCCCTCCTAACAACTTGTTATGTCTGACCATGAGTCATTAAGTGTAGTTTTGGTCTAAGATACAATTCCTGGGTTCCTTTCTATTAAGGTAACGGCTCCACCCTATGAATCATTTCCACTAATAACGAGTTATGAGGTAGAATCGTTACCCTTGGACTTAAATTTGGAGGTCCTCACTGGTGTGGTCAAGAGTCTGTACGATGACTCATTATGACTCATAACAAGTCATGAGTTGAATTTGTTGTCACTGGTTCAAAGTTCGAGACCCTTACTAGAACGGTAATGACTCAAATGTAATGACTCGTTACGTCTGGTAATGACTCATTACCAGAGTTGTTGTCATTTTCAGTGTGATAGGACCTTAGGAATTTTCCACAACTTTTTGATATTACATTTGATTAAGACGAAACTAGTGTCCTTGGAAAAATAATTTTATGGCCTATCTTTTGATGGGCTTAGAGCTCAAAAACTTAGGTTATTATAATATTCCACCTTTGGATCATTATTCCTCTAATGAAACTGACTAAGTTGAGAATCTAGGGAATATTGAGATCTCACATTGAATGTCTATGAGTTGAACCATGAACTGACATCTGAACTTATGATTGATACATAAATGGGCACATGAATGCGTGCTATGACATAAAATTGGATTGACTTCTAAGAAAGAAATGAAAGAATTAATTAATTAAGGAAACTATTACCTCAAACTTGGACTCTATTCAATGAGAATATATTGGGGTACTTGCTAATCATATTTTTCTTCTTCCTAAGTAGCTCCCTCAACTAACTGATTTCTCCCTAGAACCTTTAATAAAGAGATCTTTTTATTTATTAACCTAGGAACCCGACAATCGAGGATCTTAACCAGGACCTCTTCATATCATAGATTATCTTCCATGCTCTTCCTTCCCAAAAGTACCACCGATGCTGGGTCACCAAGGAATTTCTTCAACAAGGAGATCTGGAATACTAGCTTCACTGGTACCAACTCCATAGGCAACTAAAACTCATAGGCTACCTTTCTATGTCGTCTCAAAAACTTGTATGGAACAACATAATGGGGACTGAGCTTCCCTTTTTGACCAAGCCACTTTGCCACTTTTAAGGGTAAATCTTCAAATAGATAATGTAACCAACATCAAACTCAAGATCCCTTCTTCTCACATCTTCATAGTATTTCTGATGGCTTTGGGCTATTTTCAACCTTTCTCTAATCAACTGAATCTTCTTGATAGCCTCATGCACTAAATTTAGCCCTATCAAAGCAGCTTCACCAACCTTAAACCAACCAATAGAAGATCTATACCATCTATCAAAGAGTTCCTTTAATGGGGTTATCTGAATACTAGAGTGATAACTATTATTGTAGGTAAACTCATTCAACGATAAATGATTATCCCAATTTCCCTTGAAATCAATTACATAGACTCAACATGTCTTCTAAAGTCTAAATGGTCCTCTCAGCCTGTCCATCTGTCTATGGGTGGAAAGTTGTACTAAGGTGAACATGGGTACCAAGATCCTTCTGAAAATTCTTCCAAAAATGAGAGGTAAACTGGTACCACTGTCTGAAATAATGGTACAAGGTACTCCATGCAACTTCACCAACTCCCTAAGATAGAGTGTAGCATAGTCTTGGGCTGAGTCTGAAGTATTAATTGGCAAGAAATAAGTTAACTTAGTCATTAAATCCACAATAACCCAAATGGAATCATATTGGCAATGAGTAAGAGGTAACCTTACGATGAATTTCATATTCACCACTTCCTACTTCAAGGTGGGAATGTTGAACTCCTAAAGCATTCCAATAGGTCTCTAGTGCTCAACCTTAACTTTCTATCAATTTGGAATCTTATCCACGAATTCTGTAATACCTTTTTTTATGCAGCCCCACCAATAGACTTCCTGCAATTCGCGATACATCTTAGTGGCTTTGGGATGAATCGTTTATCACGAACCTTGAGCTTCTGCTAAAATCCATTGCCTTAAATCTCCCACATTCAGAACATATAATCTCCCCTGATAATAAAGAATTCCATCTTCCCCTTAGGATAAAACCTCAACCTTTTAATTCTGAGCTTCCTCTTCAACCAAAGGAAAATAGGATCACTATCTTGCTTTTCCTTTACATCCTGCTTAGGGCATCAACCACAACATTAGCCTTACTCGAGTGATATAACATACTCATATCAAAATCTTTTAATATATCTAGCCACCTTCTCTTATGAATATTCAGAACTTTCTGAGTGAACACGTACTGAAGACTCTTGTGATCCATAAACACATAAACATGAACCCCATAAAGGTAATGCCTCTAAATATTTAAAGTAAAAAAAACTACTTCCAGTTCAATATCATAAGTCGAGTAGTTCTTTTTATGAGGTTTGAGTTGTACCTTACCAAACTACATCTACACAATACCAAGACCAACTCTAGAAGCATCACAATACACAATAAAATTATTTAAACCCTCTGGTAGAGTCAAAACAAGCGTAGAGGTAAGTCAAGTCTTCAACTCCTGAAAATTCTTCGTGCATAAATTGGACCATTCAAATTTGACATTCTTCTAAGTCAATCTAGACATAGGATAGGCAGTAGAATAAAATCCCTCCACAAACCATCTATAGTAACCGGATAAACCCAAGAAACTCGTAATATCATACAGAGAGATGGGTCTAGGCTAGTTCATTGTTGTTTTGATCTTTTAAGGATCAACTCAGATGCCTTCACCAGAAATAATATGACAAAGAAAAGCTACCAGTTTCAACCAGAATTCACACTTATTTAACTTAGTGAATAATTGGGGATCTTTGAGAGTCTGGAAAATAATTCTCAAATGGTATGCATGCTCACCCTCACTACACGAATAGACAAGAATGTTATCTATGAAGACTATGACGAACATGTCCAGATACTGATTGAAAAACCTATTAATCATATCTGTAAAATATGTAGGAGCATTTGTTCATCCAAAATACATAACTACGAATTCAAAGTGACCATACCATGTTTTGAAGGTCGTCTTTGGAAGGTCATATTCTCAAACTCTGAGGCGATGATAATTAAATCTGAGGTCTATCTTAGAAAAATAATTTACACCCGAATGTTGGTGGAACAAGTAATCAATCCTGGGGATGGATACTTATTCTTTATTATGACTTTGTTCAGCTGACGATAGTCGATGCACATCCGGAGAGAGACATCTTTATTGCACATAAAGAGAACTAGAGCATACCATGTAGAGACACAAGGTTTAATAAAACTCTTATGTAGGATATCTCTCAACTAATCTTTAAATTTCTTAACCTTGGTTGAAGCCATTTTTTAAAGTGGAATTTAAATATGATAGGTATCTGAAAGGAGATCTATTCCAAAGTTGATTTCCCTCTCGGGAGGAACTCTAGGCAGATCTTTGGGAAATACTTCTAGAAACTTATTCACTACCCGAATCGACTCAAGACTTGTGATTTTTTAACTTGAGTCTTTTCCTTCGACTAAATGATAGATGTACCCCTCAGAAATCATTTTTCTTGCCTTAAGAAAATAGATGAATAGTCCTATAGGCATTAAGGTAATGCCCTTCCATTCTAAGACTAGCTTATTTGTAAACTGAAACTAGACTATACTATTTATACAGTAAACTGAGGCATAGCAAGAGTGGACACAATCTTTGCCAAGGATAAAATTAAAGTTAATCATCTCGATCTCTATAAGATCAGCTGAAGTGACATTCTTGGATATTGTAACTGGGCAATTTCTATATACTCGTATATCTATGAATGAGCTACATACTGGAGTGTAAATTAATAAGGGATCCACTAGGATTTTGGGGATAATGCCAGAGTCTAATTCTATATAGAGAGTCACGAAGGAAAGTGTGGCTCCGTTATCTAATACACATGAAGGTGAAATACTTGCAATGTACCAGTAACCACGTCAGTAGAACCCTCCTGATCCTATCAAGTTTGAAAGGCATAGAGTTGATTCTAACGTTGTCCACTGGTTGCGCTAGAAGTGGAACCCTTCTGAGTAGGGTGACCGGATGGAACTAATGAGGAGTTAGTCTGGCCTTATTGACGATCATTTCTACCCATTTGTGCAATTGTTGGGTATTCCCTTATCTGGTGCCCTAACATTCCATACCCAAAACAAACATTGCTACCTGCCATACACTCACCATTGTAGTTATTACCATATCTTCCACAATCTGGGTTGGTGCGACTACTATTTAAGCTCCCCTAGGACATAGAGCCTGGTGCTCTATTAGGGGAATTTTGCTTGAACTTAGGCACTGGAGCACTAGTAGAAGATGGGTCTAGGGCTAAATATTTCTAGATAAAATGATAATGAATCCCACTGTCTAACCACTTCTAAGAGAAATTAAAACTACCAGTCCTAGCGCTCTTATTTTCCATTTCCTTCACCTTGATCTTCTATTTCTCAAACTGCTGAGCATGAGCAATCAATCTAGAAAGGGTCATCTCCTTAATCAATATAGCCATCCTACACTCCTTACTACCTCAATAGAAATGGCAGATACCAACCTGCTCATCCTGGCTCTAGAATGAACAACCATAGTTATCGTATACCTTGCCAACTGAGTAAACTTGAGTGAATACTCCTTCACACTCCTGCTACCCTACTTCGAGTTGATAAACTCTTGCACTTTTTATTCCCTAAGATCAAGTAGATAGAACCTATCCATAAAAGCAGTAACAAATTTATCCCACTCTACAAGCCCTGCAACGGCTCCTCTATCCTTCTTCTACTACTTAATCCAAGTATGAGCCACTCCTTGCAATTAGTAAGCAGCTAAGTCTGCACTTTCACATGATTTAACACCCATTATCTTATTCACCTTCTGTACACTATCAAAAATTCTTGGGGATCCTCCTTAGGCTTGGATCTAAAGAACATCAGGAGACTCGTTCAAGTAAAATCTCAAATCCTGGTTGTTGATGTATTCGCTGCTGGGATGGATGTGGAAAAGACTTGTTGGTTATATTTAGCATCCATAGATTGGTCCAATATTGTGAAAGCATCCCTGAATTTAGCATGAGAGACCTATTCATTTGGAGGGTCTTTAAGAATAGGCGGTGGTTCTGGCTGGTCAACATTCCTCCTTTTGTTTGCCCTTCTAGGAGTCATTTTCTATAAATGAGTAGAGAATGAGTTATAAGAAGAAACTTAATAAAACTCGATCTCTATCGCACGATAAGAACTATTAAGGAAGTGAGATTTTCTCAAAATATTTCATAGCCTCTCGCTCATAATTGTGGCATGTTTCACACCCAAGAACAAGATGCTACTCAATGCAGCTTTGCAATACCCTAGGAAACTTTAAGCCTTGCACTCTAATACAATTTTTTTTACGACCGAAGACTACTCCTAGTCGTAACACAATTCTTAGATTCACAAGTGACCACAAGGTGACCCATGACCTGACATAAGAAATAAATACTTGAGGAATGTATCAAAATTCTAAGCAGAAACTAACTAAAGTAAACTAATGTGTAATAATCAGAAAATCAAGATAAATACCTTATAAAGATACTCAATGAAACTAAAAAGAAACATGTCTAACTATTTGACCATTTGAAAGCCTCTAAACATGATGAGTTATTGGGATATACCCCTAACTAACTCTGACTAACTAAAATAAGATAAAGTACTGAAATGATTAGATGATAAGATAAGTATTCCTTGGATGATGAGGGATCACCAAGACTGCAGTTGAGTGGTGTGTGAATGCACTAAGGCAGTCTTAGTACTGTGAATCCAAACCTATATTATGCGATAATATAGTGCAAAAAGTTTGTGATTGGTACTTTAAATGCACTAAGTATGCAAGATAAAAACCTAGCTAATATACAAATATACTAGGCATGAATGAATGATCATGGAAATCTTATGTAACACCAAGTACAAACATTTTTTGGGTATCTAGATAACTGAATAACTGAATACTATACACTTGGTCATGCAAACCTGATCTAAACAAAGTTTGAATATTTAACTGAGGACTGTAGGAGAAAATAATAACCGACATACCCCAATCTAAGATAATTAGGGTACAACCTGTAACTCAAGTTGGAAGGATGCTAGTACCTTGCCAAGGGTACCAATGCTATATGGCGTGGATCCACTAAACTGATGTCCCGAAGGACAAGGGTGTCAAGCCTAAACTTATGAATGACCCCTTATAACCTATGGTGGCACCATAGTTTTGGAACTTAAGGAATGGTACTAATGGTCTCTTCCTAACTAATGGAGAGCCATAATCCTGTGTTCACTAGGTACTAAGTATTACTCCCAACTAAATGACACTGAAGTATAACTAAAACATAACTGATACTGATATGCTCGAACCATGGAATTCTGAAAATAACAATGCATTCATAATCTAAAGTAATCATAAACATGTAAACTGATGCATGTTTAAGCTCCTAGGTAGCGGGTGCTCATAAGCCACCAGCAATGACTAATGCAACGGAACATGATTATATTAAAAACTGATCATGGTAGATAATCTCATGAATAAGTCTTAATATTTCAATAATGAGTGATATGTAAGTTTGTAATTCTTGGACACACGGATACATAAATACTATGAGGGAAACATGTATTCTTCATTCATACACAAAATAAATTGAAAGAGTTGAACAAAACTCATAATTGAACTGGAACCCAAAAACTAACGGAAAGGAAAGTTAACTTGAGAATGGTGGAATTATTGGGATTAAATGGGTGGAACTTACCTATTGGTGAAATACTACATACCTAAAAGTAAACCCCTTGAAGAAAGCTTCTTGAAACTTAAACTTACTTGATGAACCCTAGTTGGCTTTAGAGAGAAAAGAATTGTTTCTTATGCTATTTTTTGACTTATTTATGAGTTATGAGAGGTTAGGGTATTTCTTACCCTTGATAAATGATATTTTTGAAGGCTTAAACTATGTGGATTAGGTTAAAGAGAGGTAGAATTTGCTAAAAAACCCTATTAAAACATGCTGAAATTTTGGTTCCAGTCGTCACCACTAACCCAAAAAATCATTACATTTGGTCACTATTCATGGTTTAAGTCATTATCTAAGGTTATAAGGTCCGGTACCTATCTAGTAGGATCACTACTCCCCCTCCCAATGACTCGTTAGGTCTGACCACAAATTATTAAGAGTAATCGTGGTATGAGACTCAATACCTGGGTTTATTTCTGTTAATGTAATAGATCCACCTAATTACTCATTTCCACTTATAACAATTCACGAGGTAGAATCTTTACCTCTGGATTGAAATCCAGAGGTCCTCACTGATGTGGCCACGAGTCTACACAATGAATCCTTATGACTCATAATGAGCTTGACTCGTTGTCATTGGTTCAAAGTTTAAGACCCTCACCAGGGTGAAAATTACTCACATGTAGAAACTCATTAAGTTTGGTAATGACTCATTATCAAAGTTGTTGTCACTGGCAGTGTGACAAGACCTTACGAAATTTTCCACCAATTTTTGCCACGACATTAGATTAAGGCAAGAATTAGATTAAGGAGTAACCACACACAAAGTCATTTGAATTATCAAACATCCCTTTAACAAAGTTTGAAAACAAAGAGACAAAGATGTTAATCTTTCCTTTAACAAACTCAGAAAATAAATATATGTTCAAGAACACATACCTTCCGCATGAATCCTAGGAGAAGAAAACAAATGTGGATACTTTGACTTCATGTCCTCTTCCATTTCCCCGAGTAGCTTCTTCCACATTATAGTTTTGGCATAGAACATTAACCGAAGCCACATCCTTGGTCTGTAATCAATGAACTTGCCTATCTAATATCTCAACTGGGACCTTTTCATAAGATAGAAAATCCAAAATACCCAATCCTTCCTAAGGAACAATCAAAGACGGATCACAAAGACAATTCCTCAACATAGAAACATGAAAGACTGGATGAACCAAACATAATTTAGATGCCAACTCCAACTCATAAGAAACATTACCAACTCTCTGCAAAATCACATAACGACAAATGAGTCGAGGACTGAGTTTTTCTTTTTTTTCCAAACCACATTACTCCCTTAATAGGAGACACCTTGAATAATACCCTATCCCTAACCTCAAACTCCAAGTATATACACCTAACATCTCCATAAGTATTTTGGTGACTTTGGGAAGCTTTAAGCCTATCCCGAATCACCTTCACCTTCTCCATGGTTTGATAGACCAAATCAGGACCAAACATGTCCGTTTCTCCAAGGTCAAACCACCCAATAGGAGATCTACACCTCATACCATACAATGCCTCGAAAGGAGCCATACCAATAATCGGATGATAGCTATTGTTGTAAAAAAACTCGGCAAAAGGTAGATGTTCAACCCAATTGCCACCATAGTCAATCACAAAGGTTCGAAGCATATCTTTCAATGTCTGAATAGTTTTCTCCGCTTGCATATCTGACTGTGGATGAAAAGTAGTACTTATACTAACCTTAGTCCCCAACCCTTTCAAAAAGGCAACTAGAAATGGGATGTAAATTGCGTACCACTATCAGAAATAATCAAAACAGGTATCCCAAGAAGCTTCACAATCTCTTAAAGATACTACCGTGCATAATCCTCTGCCGAAAAGGTAGTCTGTTTTGGCAAGAAATGCGCAAACTTTGTCATCCTATCCACAATGACCTAAATCAAATCACACTAATTCCGAGACTGAGGAAGAACGGTATCGAAATCCATAGTGATCACTTCCCACTTCTATTCGAGAAAATCAATTCCTTGATACAACCCTCCTGGACTCATATGCTCAACCTTAACCTATTGAAACACCATGCACTTGGCCACAAAATTAGCCACATCCCTCTTTGTTCCATTCCACCAATAGATCTCCTTAAGATCATGATACATCTTAGTCGATGTAGGATAAACAACATAGCATAACTCATGTACTTTAGTCAAAACCCTTTGTCGTAACCCGTCGACATCAGGAACACACAAACTCCCTTGGTACTATAAAGTTCCATCACTACATATATCAAACACCACTACTTTTTTCCCACCAACGTCACTCTTGATTTTCACCAAGATAGGATCTAGGACTTGCTTCACTTTAATTTCCATACCAAGAGACGATCGAACCACTTCTTGCACCATCATACCACCATTCTTAGAGTCCAAGTGACAAATTCCAAGATTAGACAAGCGATGAATGTCCTTCACCAATTCCTATTTTCCTTCCTCCACGTGATCCAAAATCTTCATGGATAACCTGCAAAGAGCATCAGCAACCACATTGGCCTTACTTAGGTGGTAGTGATGACTCATATCATAATTCTGGAGAAGATCAAGACATCTCTCCTACCTGAGATTAAGCTCTTTCTGAGTGAACATGAACTGAAGACTCTTGTGATGAGAAAAGATATCAACGTGAACACCATACAAATAATACCGCCATATTTTAAATCAAACATAACTGCCAAGAACTCCAAATCATGAGTGGGATAATTCCTCTCATGTACCTTAAACTGCCTAGAAACATAGGCAATCATTCCTATACTGCATCAACACACAATTACGAAGAGATCCAAATACTGCCTGAACACCCTGTTCATCAAGTCCATAAATGTCGTCGGAGCATTAGTCAACCCAAATGACATCACCAAGAACTCAAAATGCCCAAACAAAGTACGAAAAGCCGTCTTAGTGATATCTACCTCCATAATCTTAAGATGATGGTACCCATACCAAAGGTTTATCTTAGAGAAGAACTTTGCACCCTATGACTGGTCAAACAAGTCATCTACCGAGGAAGAGGATACTTATTCCTGACTATAACCTTGATCAACTGCCTGTAGTCAATGTATATCCGAAAGGAACCATCCTGCTTTCGTATGAACAACATCGGTGCACCCCATGGAGAAACACTAGAACGAATAAACACCTTATCAAGAAGATCCTTAAGTTTCTCCTTGAGTTCCCTCAACTCAATCAGAGCTATTCTATTTAGAGAAAGAGAAATTAGACGAGTGTTCGGAAGTAAATCAATACCAAACTCTATTTCCCTATCTCGATGAACACCAGGAAGATTATTTTAAAGGACCTCTGGAAACTCATTAACCACATGGACCAGAGAAAAAGAAGGACCTTCCAAGATAAAATGTTTAAAACAAACCAAATGATAAAGGCATCCCTTCCGAATGGAAATAAAAAAACATAGCAACATATGGATTCACATAAGAAAGAGTGGCCTCTAGATTAAGCAAACAATATATGTCACGAGAGAAAAGTTGTAACGTACTAGTAACGACATCAAGTTATGCCTTAAATTTCTGTCAGAATGCCAAAGCATACAACCTGTTCCGACTAAACTATAACCAAGAGCAGTAATAGAAGCAGATGCCACACCTTCAGGTGTAGGAGCAGAAGATAAGGCGACAAGAATCTTATTCGCCCCTATAGCAACCTTATTGACCGGACAATTCTTGAGTTTATGGCCTACCCAGCCACTCTTGAAGAACTTATCCCTTCCTTCTTCTCAATAAACCTGATAAGGACGACCACAGAATAGGAAAAAAGGATACGAAGAAACTAACTGACCTCCGCTGGCCTAAGATTGGGCAACCTGTGCCCAGGAACTGTCACCACCTTTATGACTCCAGTCTCCCGAATTATAAGGGGCACTAGCAGAAATGGAGCCCAAACTCCCCCACTTCTTATTCTGTAAATTACCACCATCCCTACCTCCCTAAAACTGCATACCTCCCTGATCAGAAAACTTTCTCCACTTTCCCTACCTATCCCTAATCTCTGCCTTCTTTCTCTTCTCATCCTCAACCTACTGCATATGAATAGTCAACCTTAAGATGTCCATATCTTTAATTATCAAAGAAGTCTTGCTCTCTAGAATATAATCTCTATTCATCCCAGAAGTAAACTTTCTCATTCTCAACTTCATATCAGCCACCATTACAGGAGCATACCTTGATAACTGATGAAACTTCAAGGCATATTACTTTACAGACATCCTTCCTTGTCTGAGGTTTAAAAACTCCTCCATCTTTGCTTCCCTCAACTCTTGAGGAAAGAAACGATTGATGAAGGCATTAGAAATATCCTCCCATAATCCTTCCTCTTCCATATCACCTCTATCATTTTCCCATTCCTCATACTATTGGTAAGCAATATCCTTGAGCTGATAAGCTACAAAGTTAACCACCCTCTACATTAGTAGCCTGGATCACCCAAAAGATCTTTACTATCTCATCCAAGAATCCCTGTGGATCCACATCCACCTTCAACACAGTAAAACTTAGAGGACCCATCCTCATAAATTGACCAATCCCTATGTCCACAGAAGACAAAGCACCAGTCACACCTCGCTCAGACTTAGCAGCAACTAATTGGGAAATGCCATGAATAGACTGACAAAATTTTTCATTCGTTATATTTCCCTAAGGGACCTGAGAAGAATTTGATGGGATAGGAGGAACTCCAACACCACTGTGAACATGAGATCAAAGGTGTACTCTAGGCTTAGGTCGTACCCATTCAGCATTATCCCCAGATGGGATGAAAGAATTTCCTTGTGTTCCAGATCTAGGAGGCATAATATGAAAGATGGACAAACAAGGATAAGAGGAGATTCCAAGATTGAGAACTTAAGTTTGACGATAAAATACCAAGAAAGTAAAACATTCATAAATGTTTTATAGCCTCTCCCTTAAGAATTTGGCGCTCTTCACACCCTTAAAAGATATTCTACTCCACACGGCTTTGTGGACTTCCCAGTTAACCATGAACCTAAAGCTCTGATACCAACTTGACATGACCCAACCCCAGCCTTGTCGTAATGGGCATCCTAAGTCTAACAAGGATTGGGGACCGCCCCCTGTTACCCAACCCAACCTCCTATATCTAGCCTTGGATAGGCTGAATTTCGAGCATATAACAAGATAGCATTATTGTTCTCATTAAGACTCTGGGACAGGATCACAATCATGACCAACTCAATCGAGTCCAACCGTACCTCACAAATCGATCAATCATACCAAACCAAACCATAGACCATAAACCAAAGGGGATATAAAACATAATATGAAATCAATCCCAAAATATAATAGGATGGAACAAACAGCAATATCGTCCAATGATGTCAGCCCACCGGCTTAGTTATATGCCAAGACCGACACCAACACTGATCTCGCTCTTAACAAACTCCCAAAAGTACCACAAAGCCACAATCCAAATGAGTAAACAAATCTGATTGGGACATGCCCCCAACCATAGAAAAAACCAATATCAAAAAGAAAAGAAAAGTATCTAAGCACATCCACAACATGAAATAATGCCTCTAAAAGGTTGGAGGCTCACCACTTTTATCCAAATACTAATACCAAATCTATGGGCTAAAAAAGAGAAGTAGAATGGTCGGTTCCTACATAGTGTAGGTATACAGCCAACAGTAGATGGGGTTAGCATATAATTGCTAACATGAATCTCAGTATAAGGATAAAATAATGCCAGTCATAAAACTAAGTAAAACCATCCAAAATGAAAACAACCATACATATATAAGTGTCGGGGAGAGGGATCGGGTTTAGCATACACTTAAAACCTTTACTTGGGCTATGTAGCTTAGCTGTCCTAACCACCCACGGGCGATATGGGTTTAACTCCCCCTGCTAAAAGGGCCCCAGTGCGTGTAGCCGCTCGGCCAGGGAATATCCCACGGGATGACTAGTACATCCCTCCAATATAAGATGTGACACTCGCACGTAGTCATCAAGACCTCTCATATCGACAAATAAGATTTTTGGTTTTTGTCCCTACGAGACCACCACCTTCCACGGCTTAGCTGCACACCTCACTGTTAATGCCTAATTAAAACCATGTCCAACCAATCCATTCACCATTTATTAACAAAGTCCAATATTAGTGGTATCGTCATACCACCCCTTACTTGCTAGTAATATCCAAAGCCAAACTATTTAGATTGAGGGGACCTTAGGTGCCCTTCCAATTACCTTATTAAATCAACTTGGGAGACTTCCATGTTCTCCACAAACATAACCATTTAGCCTTTAGTCTTTCCAAACTATTTAAACCATGCAAGAATCTTTTGTCCAATTTAAAATATGCAAGAGTTCCTCTTAAAAGAAGTTAATGCAATGAACAGATCTTTATAAGCATTGTATCAAACTCCTTGGGGCATAATATAACCAAACTCAATTCCAAAGACCATTAAAACATTACCATTTAATACTATTGTCCAAAAACATTATTTAATGCATATAAATGCATAATTAAAACCATAGAAAAGAATAATCAGCCATTCAATATCAAAATCGCCAATAGTAGTTGAAAAACCATAATCATGAAATAGTAAAACCATGAAATCAATCATATAAACCATGCCTTTAGTTGAAATTACATTGAGGTAAGAGAATCCTACCTTATACCGAAGAATTAAATGAAAGAAATCACCAAAGCAAGCCCCAAACAAATCCCTTAGTTGAAACCCTAGCATCCTTGCCCCATAAGCTTTTGAGAGAATTATGAGATGTTTTGGGATAGTTTCTAAGTGTTAATGAATAGAATAATAGGGTAAATAACATCCTAAGTGTATTACAAATCATGGTCCTAATTAGGGTAAGTAGCAAAATATCTAGAATACCCTCACTTAAATCCCTTAAAAACCCATCACAGGGATACAACTGATCTATATGAGTCATACCCCTCTATATGATTGGTATTCACAACTCATATCCACGCTTCAACCCTTGTATCAAACACTATCCAATATACAACTCATTTAACCAAGTCTTAATAATAGTATACAATTTGTACCTATTACCCGTATCCCTAGTAGAATGAAATACAAGGATGATCAAACACTGTTACCAGATGAGTCCCTGATACAACTCATACTAATACCTTAAGACTCATACCCCTAAGTCGTGACCATTCCAGTGACAAAAACCATCCCACCAAGTAAGACTTGTCAGCATACGACCGGACCATACCACTCGTACCCTAGCATACGGCTCGTACTCATGAGTCGTATTGGGTTCAGAGAATGGATTTCAAGGAAATTTTCTAAGGGTCAAAACACAGGATGTTTCAGTCTCCCCCACTAGGAACATTCATCCCCAAATGACGGTTAAGGTAGGAGTAATAACACAAAAAGTCATTTGAATTATCAAACATCCCTTTAACAAAGTTTAAAAACAAAGAGCCAAAGATGTTAATCTTTCCTTTAACAAACTCAGAAAATAAAGATGTGTTAAAGAACACATACCTTCTGCATGAATCCTAAGAGCAGAAAACAAATGCTAATACTTTGAGTTCATCTTCTCTCTGCTTCCCTAGTAGCTTCTTCCACCTTATGGTTTCAGCATAGAACCTTAATCGAAGCCAATCCTTGGTCCGAAACCTACAAACTTTCCTATCTAATATCTCAATGGGAACATCTTTATAAGATAGAGAATCCAAAATACCCAATCCTTCCAAGGGAAGAATCAAAGATGGATCACCAAGACACTTCCTTAATATATAAATATGAAAGACTGGATGAAGAAATCTTAAGCTAGATGGCATCTCCAACTCATAAGTAACATTGACCACTCTCTACAAAATCACGTTAGGACCAATGAATAGAGGATTGAGTTTAGCCATTTTGCAAAATTGCACTACTCCTATCAAGGTAGAAACCTTGAGTAACACCCTATCCCCGACTTCAAACTCCAAGTCACTATGCCTAATATTTGTATAAGACTTTTGGTGACTTTGGGCAGCTTTAAGACTTTCCCTAATCACCTTCACCTTCTCCATGGCTTGATAGACCAAATAAGGACAAAACATATTCGCTTTTCCAAGCTTAAACCACCCAATATGAGATCTACACCTCCTACAATTCAATGCCCCAAAAAGAGCCATGCTAATACTCGCATTATAGCTATTGTTGTAAGAAAACTCCAAAGGTAGATAATAAACCCAATTTCCACCATAGTCAATCACATAGGCCCAAAGCATATATTCCAATATCTGAATAGTTCTTTTTATTTTCCCATCCGACTATGGATGAAAAATAGTACATATATTAACCTTAGTCCCCAACCCTTTCTAAAAAGATCGACAAAAATAGGACGTGAATTTCGTACCACTATGAGAAATAATCGAAATAGGTACCCCATGCAGCTTCACAATCTCCTAAGCATACAACTGCGTATAATCCTTCACCAAAAATTTATTCTGCACTGGAAAAAAATTTGCAGACTTTGTCATCCTATCCACAATGATCCATATCGAATTATACTGATTTCGAGATCGAGGACGATCAGTAATGAAATCCATTTTGATCACTTTCTACTTTAATTCAGGCAAATCTATTTCTTCATACAACTCTCCTAGCCTCATGTGATCAACCTTAACCTATTGACACACCATGCACTTGGCCACAAAATCAGCCACATGCCACTTCTTTATATTCCACTAATAGATCTCCTTGAGATCATGATACATCTTGAGTGAGCCAAGATGAACAATATAGCGCAACTTATACGCCTCTGCCAAAGACATTTGCCATAACCTATCAATATTAGGAACACAAAACCTCCTTTGGTACCATAAAGTACCATCACCACTGATCTCAGACACCTCAACCTTTTTCCCTACAACATCAATCTTTATTTTTATGAAGATAGGATCTAGCACTTGCTTCTTATTAATCTCTGCACCAAGAGATGATATAACCACTTCTTGCACCATCATACCACCATTCTTAAAGTCCATGAGATGAACTCCAAGATTATCCAAGCGGTGAATATCCTTTACCAATTCTGCCTTGCCATCCTCCACGTGAGCCAAACTCCCCATGGATAACCTACTAAGAGCATTAGCAATAATATTAGCCTTACCTAGGTAGTAGTGAAGACTTATATCATAATCCTTGAGCAGCTCAAGTCACCTCATCTACTTGAGATTAAGCTCTTTCTGGGTGAACACATACTGAAGACTCTTGTGATAAAAAAATATATCCGTTTGAACACCATATAAATATTGATACCATATTTTAAAAGCAAACACAACCACCAACAACTCCAAATCATTAGTGGGATAATACCTCTTATGTACCTTAACTTCCTAGAAGCATAGCAAAACCTTCCCATGTTGTATTCACACACAATCAAGCCCTACCCGAGATGCATCATAATAAACCACAAACCCATTATTGCCTTCCGATAAGGTCAAGATTGGAGCCGAAGTCAACTTATCCTTCAACTTCTCAAAACTCCCTTCACAAGCATCCGAACTTAACATTCTTTTTAGTAAACTTAGTCAGAAGAGCAGCTATCAAAGAAAATCTTTCAACAAGCCGCTATAATACCCAGCCAAACACAAGAAGCACTGGATATCGGATGGAGTCGTGGGCCTAGGCCACCTTTTTACCATAGTAACCTTCTGCGGATCTACCATAATCCCTTCACTAGAAATAGCATGACCCAAGAAAGTCACAACATTCAACTGGAACTCACACATAGAGAACTGGGCATACAACTATTGTTACTTTAGGGTCTGCAACACCACACAGAGGTGATTAGAATGATCCACCTAACTTTTCAAATAAACTAAAATGTCATAAATAAACACAATTATACAGAGATCCAAATACTTCCTGAACACCCTGTTCATCAAGTCCATAAATGCTTTCAGAGCACTAGTTAACCCAAATGACATCACCAAGAACTCAAAATGCCCATACCGAGTATGAAAAGTCCTCTTAGGGATATACACCTCCCTAATCTTAAGATGATGGTACCCAAGTCAAATATTTATCTTAGAGAAGAACTTGACACTCGGTAACTGGTCAAACAAGTCATTTATCTGAGGAAAAGGATACTTATTCTTGATTGTTACCTTGTTCAACTGCCTTTAGTCAATGCACATCCGAAGGAAACCATTCTTCTTTCTCATGAAAAACACCGATGCACCCCATAGAGAAATACTAGGATGAATAAACCCCTTATCCAGAAGATCCTTAAGTTGTTCCTTAAGTTCTCTCAACTCAACTGGAGCTATTCTATATGGTGGAATATAAATTGGTCGAGTGTCCTGAAGTAAATCAATACCAAACTCTATTTATTTATTCGAAGGAACACCAGGAAGATCATCTGAAAAGACTTCTGAAAACCCATTAACCACAGGGATCGAAGACAAAAAAGGAACTTCCGAATTAGAATATTTAACCTAGACCAAATATTAAGGACATCCCTTAGAGATAAACCTCCCCCTAAGAGCTAAGGAACTACATTCCCATTCTATAACCGGTTTACCAAAAAACATAAATATAACCCTATGGGTCTAACAATCCATAGAAGCATAACAAGAATACAACAAATCTATACCTATGATTAGATCAACATCTACCATATCTAACTCAAACAGATCCACCAGTGTCTGCTTGCCACCAACATCTACCATGCACCCCTTATAGAATCTCTTAGCAATAACTGAGTCACTTACCAGGGTAGAAATAGAAAAAGGATCCAAGATAACTTTCGGATCGAAACCAAAAGACAACCATATATGGAGTCACATAAGAAAGAGTGAACCTTGGATAAAGCAAATAATATATGTCATGAGAGAAAAGTTGTAACGTACCAGTATGATATCATGTGATACCTTGAATTCCTGTTGGGATCCAAGATAACTTTCGGATCGAAACCAAAAGACAACCATATATGGAGTCACATAAGAAAGAGTGAACCTTGGATAAAGCAAATAATATATGTCATGAGAGAAAAGTTGTAACGTACCAGTATGATATCATGTGATACCTTGAATTCCTGTTGGGATGCCAAAGCATACAACCTATTCCAACCAACACCAAAACTAGGAGTATAAATAGAAGAAGATGCCACACTACCAGGTGTAGAAGCATTAGATAAAGCATTAGGTACATTATTCTCCCCCGTAGCAACCTTATTAATCGAAAAATCCCTGAGCCGATGGCTTACCTAACCAAAATTAAAGCACTTATCCCTTCTTTCTTAACAATAACCCTGATAAGGAAGTCCACAAAATCGGCAAGAAGGACATGAAAAAACTGACTGACCTCCGCTATCCTGAGATTGGGCAACCTGTGCTCGAGAATTATCACCACCTTAATGATGCCTGTCTCCCAACTGATAAGGAGAACTAGTAGAAAAGGATCCCAAACTCCCCCACTTCTTTTTCTTCCACTTGCCACCATCCTTACCTCCCTGAGACTGTGCACCTCCTTTATCAGAAAACCTGATTCGCTTTCCCTGCCTATCCTTAAAATCTTCTTTCTTTATCTTCTCATCCTCAACCTGCTGCATATGAATAGTCAACCTCGAGATATTTATATCTTTAATCAGCAAGGAAGTCTTACCCTTCAGAATCAAATCTTTATTCATCCCAAAAGAGAACTTCCTTATTCTCAACCTAATATCAGCCACCAAATAAAGAGCATACCTTGATAGTTGATGGAACTTCAAGGCATATTCATTTAACGACATCTTATCCTGTCCAAGGTTTACAAACTCCTCTCCTTAACTCTTGAGGAAAGAAACAATCCATGAAGGCATTAGAAAAAGCGTCCCACAACCCTTTCTTTTCCATATCACCTTTGTCGCAATCCCACTACTCATACTATTAGTAAGCAATATCATAAGGCTGTTAAGCTGCAAACTGAACCCTCTCTACTTTAGTAGGCTGCATCACCTAAAAATATCTTTCCCATCTCATCCAAGAATCCTTGTGGATCTTCTTCCACCTTCACCCCAATAAAAGTTGGAGGACCTATCCCATATATTGAAAAACCCTTATGGCCTTAGCAGAGAAAGAACTAGTCGCACCCCACTCAGCTTGATCAATAACTAATTAGGCAATGACATGAATAACTTAAGAAATTCTGCATTTGTCAAGTTGCTCTGAGGGACCTGAGAAGAACTAGCTGGAATAGGAGGAACTCCAACACCATCAAGAATATAACCATGAGATCCAAGATGTACTCCAGACATAGGACGTACCCCTTCAGCATTATCCCCAGATGGGATGGAAGAATTTTCTTATGTTCCATATCTAGGATACATGATTTGAAATATGAACAAATAAAGATTAGAGGAGATTACAGGATTGAGAACTAAATCTTGAAGATAGATTACCAAGAAAGTGAAACATTCCTAAATGTCTTGCGGCCTCTCAATTATGAGTGGGGCATGCTTCACACCCCTAAAAGAGACTCTACTCGACATAGATTTATAGGGTTCCTAAGTGGCCACGAACCTAAAGCTCTGATACTAACTTGACATGACTTAACTCCGGTCCTTGTCATAATGGGCATACTATGTCCAACTAGGACCGAGAATCGCCCCCTCTTACCAAACCCAACCACCTATATCCAGCCTTAGATGGACTAAATTTCAAGTATATAACAAGATAGAATTATTGTTCTCATTAAGATTCTAGTATAAGGTCACAGCTATGACCAACTCAACCGAGCCCAACCTACCTCACAATCGATCAACCGTACTGAACTGAACCATAAACCATAATCCAAAGGGGATACCGAACCATAATATGAAAATCAATCCCAAAATATAATATGATGGAACAACCAACAATATCATCCAATGATGTCAGAAGGATGACATAAATATCAATCCCTTTTATACTAACCCCCAAAAGTACCACAAAGCCTCTATCCAAAAGAGTAAACAAATTTTGTTGGGACATGCCCCCAACCATGGTCAAAACCAATATCCAAACTAAAAGAAAAGTGTCTAAGGAAAATCCACAACATGAAATAATTTCTTCCTAAAGGATGGAAGCTTAACACTTTAGTCCAAATCCTGATATCAAATCCCCATACTAAATAGGAGAAGTAGAATGGATGGTTCCTGCATAGCGTGGGTATACAGACGCAAGTAGATGGGGTTAACGAATGACCACTAGCATGAATCTTAGGAGAAGGATAAAATTATGCCAGACTTAAAACCAAGTAAAACCATCCATAATGCAAACAACCATTCATATAGAAGTGACAGGAAAAGGGATAAGGTTTAGCATGCACTTTAAACCTTTACCTGGGATATGTAGCTTAGTCGTTCTAACCTTCCACGGTTACTATGGGTTCAGCTCCCCCTGTTAAAAGGGCTCCAGTGTATGTAGTTGCATGACTAGGGAATATCCCATGAGTTGACTATATGTCCCTCTAATATAACACATAAAACTCACACGTGGTCAGCAAGACCCCTCATATCGATAAATATAAATTTTTGATTTTGGTCCCCCCGGGATCACTACCTTCCATAGCTTAGATACACACCCTGCTATTAATGCCCAACTAAAATAATGTCTAAACAATACATTCACCATTTGTTAACCAAGACCAATATTAGTGGTATCATCATACCACCCCTTACTTACAAGTAATATCCATAGCCAATTATTTAGGTGGAGGGGACCATAGGTGCCTTTCTAATTACCATGTTAAATCCACTTGGGAGACTTTCATATTTTTTATAAGCATAACCATTTATACTTTAGTTTTTCTGAACTATTTAAATCATGCATAAATCATTTGTCTAGTTTAAAACATGCAAGAGTTCCTTTTAAAAGAAGTCAATGCAACGAACATCTTATTATAAGCATTTTATCAAACACCTTAGGGGCATAATATAACCAAAATCAATTTCAAAGACCATTAAACCTTTACCATGCAATCCAATTTCCAAAACCACCATTTAATGCATATAAAAGCATAATTAAAACCATAGGAAACCATAACCAAGAATTTAATATCAAAACCCCCAATAATAGTTGAATAACCATAGTCATGAAAAAAGTATAACCATGAAATCAATCATATAAACCATGTCTTTAGTTGATATTACAATGAGGAAAAAGAATCATGTCGTATACCAAAGAATTGATGGAAAGAAATCAACAATGCAAGCCCTAAAGCAATTCGTTAGTTGAAATGCTAGCTTCCTTGCCCCAAAAGCTCTTCAGAGAATTATTAGATGTTTTGGAATAGTTTCTAAGTGTTAATGAATAGAATATAAGAGTAAATAACCTCCTAAGTGTATTAAAGGTTGTGGGTCCTAATTAAGGTTTGTAGGTAAATATCCAGAATACTCTCACTTAAATCTTTTTAAAACCTGTCACAGGGATACGAATGACCCATATGAGTCGTACCCTCCTATACAATTGGTATCCACAACTCAGATCCAAACCTCAACCCTTAGATCAAACACTATTTAGATTACGACTTATACAACCTAGTTATAACCTCAATTTATGATCCGTACCTATTACCCGTATCCCTGGTAGAATGAAATACCTGGAGGATCAAACACTGTCCACCATACGAGTCCCTGATGTGACTCTTACCAATCCCTTATGAATCACACCCCTAAGTCATGACCATTCCAGTAACCAAAACTATCCTACCAACTAACACTTGTCAATATACGATAGGACCATACCACTCCTACCCCAGCATACAGCTCGTATCCATGAGTCGTATTTGGATCAGAGAATGGATTTCCAGGAAATTTTCTAAGGGTCAAAACCCAAGATATTTCAAAAATATCATCATGCCAAGATTTATCATAATTAAGATATAACAAGCATCAAAATAATCAATAAAGGGTATGTAATCCCATACTATAGAAGCTACTTGACCATTCGAGAGATTTGAACAACATGGAAGGCTAGAGGAACCATGCTAATCAATCAACCTCTCATGAAGGCTCAAATAGGTTCCTTGTCTCGTAAGTACACAACCTTTCTATAACACTGCCTTTGTTTGAGATCCTTTCCTTACATGACTTTGGTCACTAAAGTAGTTTTGAAATCTTCAAGAAAGACTCTCTGTTATAAGGATAAGTTCCAACATTCTCAAGCATGGTTTTCTTATCATTTTGAAAAAGCACCAAGTGGTGTGAAAAAGAACCACCATATTTCAAATGGTCACTAGGGTCAAATGGGTAGAGTGGCCATAGACATGGGTTTAGGCAATACTCCCCTCCCCCAAGAGTACCCCCAATATAAAGAGTTATACCTTCTAAATAGCATAAGCATTATTTAAAGAAAATAGAGGGTCACTCCTATTAGATTGACCAATATTTTTAAAATCATCACTCACTTAAGGTACATTAACCACAACACAAATATCCTCAAGTTGTGGACTGGGTGTACACATATATTGGTCCGTAAAATTATCATAAGACATTGTACTATCACTCATTATAAGAGTTTCAACACTACGTGGATAAAAATTGATCTTACTAGAAGAGTTAATTTGGTCATCATTACGATCAACTAGTGTATCCATGCTCTCAATCTGTATATTATCATCCTGAAGAAAAGAAACATTAGGCTCATCTAAAGATAAGCTATCACTCACACTTAGTTGGATACTAGCCTCAAAATGATCTTTCACATTTACTAGAGTGCAAGAGTTAGCTTGGTTAGATTGAAATTCATTTGGAGAATATTCACTAGGGATCTTGAAGGTTAAAGTTATGATAGTTTAGATGATTTATCATGTTATCCATCCTCCCACACATGTTATATATCTTATGGTTGAGGGCTTCAAGGGCCGCAAAGATAAAATTTGAGGTGTTTTCATCCATTGTGCCTAATAAAATAAATACAAAAAAAAACAAAAAGAATAAAGAAGTTAAGGTTAGGAAATCAACCTCACAACCTCTCAAAGTTCACACCTTTATGTTGTCTCTCAATTAGCATTGCAAGCATTGATATATCGTTTATACTTCAATGAGAATTCTTAATTCTAATTCTGTCTTGAGGTCAAAATGGTTTCATTCTTGAATGACTCAAAATAAAAATTAATTATGGACTTGAATCTAGAAATCATAACAAATTGAAAAGTGAAAATCTTGAAACAAATAGGACGATAAATGGAAAGGGACTCAAGAACTAATCAATCTACTTATTAGATAAATATCTAGTTGATGAGAAGTTAAAGAATCAATAAAATAGTTTAGGAATCAAAAATATGAAACTTAGGAATCAAACCTTGAGCAAAATTGAATCGGAAAGAATTAAGTGTGTTTTGAAGCTTTATTTGTGTTAAATTGAGCCTATGCTGTTTAAAGTTACGGAAGTAGTATATATTTGGATTTATTTGATTAATTTATTATTTGATTAATTTATTATTTGATTAATTTATTAATTATGACTTATTTGATAAACTAGATTTAGATATTCTCCAAAATATTATTTAGATGAATAACGTACAAAAATTACCAAATTATAAAGAATTAAAGCAAATAATATCTGAAAAACGTAAAGAATTAAAAATAAGGATAGAAAGACTACAATATATCATAATTATCGGAGTTAGTAAAAACTCAATAAATGCACAAAAAGAAGAAATATCAAATTTAGAATCAACAATAGATAGTCTAGAATATACATACCAACATGATCTATTAACAATTAAATAAAAATGAACAAAGAAGAATTGATAATAGATGAAAAAATATATGAAAACCATGAAGGATTAAAAATAAAAATAGTATTTTCTAATCTTGGAAGAAGGTATAAGAAAATAGGTGAACATTTATACTTAATGTTAGAAAAAGAAGAATTAAAATTAGAAGATAAATTGACAACTATGGTAAGAATAGAAAAAGAAAATGAAGAAATAGATAGAAAAAGCAAATAAAAAAAATAAAACAACAAACTAAAGAAGAAATACGAAAAATAGAAGAAACTATAAATAGTAGGATTGTTGAATTAGAAAAAGAACTACAACTGCTAAAAGATTTGTATGAAAAAAGACAGAAAAAAAAAAAGAAAAAGATAAAGAACAAAAATTATAAAATGAGATAAATCAATTTAAAGAAAAATTAGAAATAAATACAATAGATGTTGAAGAATTAGATAATTATGATTCAGAAAATAGTGAAACATATACAGAAATCTTAACAAAGACAAAAAATTTAGAAATCAATGAAAAACAAGAAGTAATTAATGAAAAAAACTTAGAAAATAGAAACACAGAAATAAATACTCTTGATAAAAAAGAAGATGAAAATATAATACCTAGAACATCAGAAATAAGAAAACCTACATATTATAAGAATAAGTTTAAAATATATAATCTAAAGGATGAATATGACAAAAGGATACCAAAACAAATAGTTAATAAAAATTATAACTTTTTAGACTTAGATTGTGTAATAGATACAGAAACAATAATACAATTATGGATAGGATATACGACAAAACAATTATTAGATAATAATATAAATGTAACAGATGCACCAGAATATATAGAAAGAACACTAATAGGAACAATGAAATTATGGTTTTCAAATCTAATTGAAAATAGTAAAAGGGTATTAAGAACTGACAAACCTACAGAAGAAACATCATCAACAACTACAACTAAATTAACACCTATAGAATTATTAAAAAAATATAAAATAGCTATAAAAGATAAATTTAGCAGCATGGCAACAACAGAAGAAGAACAAAATGAAGAGAAAGATATAAATAGGAATTTAATGTTAAAATTAGCAATATGTAATATGTGTTACATAGATGAATATACTTGCGCATTTAAAGAATATTCTTATAAAGGAACATATAATACAGAAGAAAGTAAAGAAATAAGAAAATTATATTTTAATAAATTACCTGAACCATTTAGTTCAAAAGTAATAAAAATTTGGGATGAAGCAAAAATAGTATATACTCTAGGAGCAAGAATAAAATTTTTACAACAATGGTATAGAAACCTATGTGAAAAATATAGAGAAGAAATAAAAATGAAAAAAATATTAATAAGAAATTTAGCATAAAATATCACCTTAATTTGGATGCGAAGAAAGATATTATAAGAAAAGAAAAAGACATAAGAAATACAAAAATTCAAAATATAAATATAAGAAATCAAGAAAAAGATATTATGTAAAAAATTATAAACATAAAAGACCATATAGGTAAAAGAAATCTATAAAAGAATATACTTGTTATAATTGCGAAAAATTAGGACATTTAGCTAGAGATTGTAAATTACCTAAAAACCCAAAACATAAACAAATATCAGAAATAAAAATAGAAAATACAGAATATATGCAGATAGATTATATAGATTACGAATTAAAAAGTGAAGATAGTATATATGAAATTTCAGAGAATGAAACAGATAATGAAATAGATAGTGAATTAGATGAATTAAATGACTGAAGAAGATACAAGAATAAACCAAATAACTGAAGAAGATATAAAAATAATAATAAAGGAAGAATATTTAAATGAAGAAGGAACAGATCAAAAAATAATATTTGATAGTCATATATTTGATGAAATAAAAGGAAAAAAATTAGATTTAAGTGTAGAAAAAATATTTAAAATACCAACAATAAAAAACATATTTAGTAGAAGAAAAGAACAATACTACGTAGTAAGCCAAAAAGAACATGTAGTATATTGTAGATATGTAAAAGGAAGAGCTAGTATACCACTGGTAACAAAAAGAATAATTAATAAAGAAATAAACAATATAAAAAGTAAAGACCCAATAAAATATGTACACCTTGGAGGAACAGAGATATTTATAAAAGCATGTTTTAGAGAAGGAATATATACACCAATAGAATTATACCTAGCAGATGATAGAATTATAAAACCTATAGAAAAAAGTATAATAACTTCCATAAAAGGAAATTTAATATACCAAAAATTTAAATTTATAATAAGTTCAAATTATTCAGTAGCAATAACAGATAAAATTATAGATAAATCATTAGTATTATATTGGAAAATATCAGGAATAGAACTAACCCCAAGAAGTAAAACATTTACAGCAAGATGTAAGAATCTATATGTATTAACAACAAAACATAAAATAATGGGAAAAAGGAAAATTAACAAAATACAAATAGAAAGTCCTTTCGAACAATTTGTAAAAACAATTGATAATAATGATTATATTTATAGAGACATGGATATAGAAGAAAATTTAGAACTAATACATGATAGAATAAGTACAACAAAAAGAATAGCTTATGAAAAAACAGAATCATTAAGTTCATCAAAAAGAACAAGTTATGAAACAAGTTCAACAACTAATTTAAACCAATATTACATAACATGAACAATAAATAAAAAAAATATTTAATACTCTTAAATACAGGACAATAAGAAAATTATATAGCAAGATATCTAGTGAAAAATGAGGAAATAAAATCTGACAATAATATATGCCTAGATCTACCAAGAAGCTTAATAAACACTTAAAATATAGCAGAAAAAAGAAATAGCAATAGGAGTTAGAAAAATAAAAATAGAATTTGAAATAAAGGAAGAAGTGCAAAAAACAGATATAATATTAGGAATAAAATGGCTAGAACAAGTAAAACCATATAATATAGAGCATACACAATTATCTATAACATATAACAGAGAGAAATTATTCTTAAGAAGAGCTTTAACATGATATGAAAATATATGTAGATAGTAGTAGAAGGGTATTACAGTAGATATTATACGTCTATGATAGATACAGGAGCAGAAGATAATTTATGTAGCTATAATTGTTTACCAAAAAGTAAATGGGATAAATTAAAAACACCAATAATAGTTAAATGATTTAATAACGAAGGAAGCTTAATTACTTATAAAGCTAAGAATGTAAAAACACAAGTATGAAATAAAATATTAACAATAGAAGAAATCTATAATTATGAGCTAACATCAAAATATATACTTTTAGGAATGTCATTTTTAGATAAATTATACCCACATATAATAACTAGAACGGATTGGTGGTTTACAACACCATGTAAACAGAAAGTAAGAGCAAAAAGAGTTACTAATAAAATAAGAAAGAAAACTGATTGGATAGAAGGAAGTGAAAAAATTACACAAAAATTAGAAAATATAAAAAATACTGAAGATACAATAGAACTAGTCGTATTTTCAATAAATAAAAAGGAAATAACTATATTTTCAATAAATAAGATAGAAATAATTAAGAGAAAATTAGAACAATTATATAGTGAAGATCCATTAAAAGGATGGGAAAAACATAAAACTACTATAAAAATTGAATTAATAGATAAAAATAGCATAATAACTCAAAAACCATTAACATATAATTTTGACGATCTAAAAGAATTTAAAACGCATATAGATGAAGTATTAGAAAAAACAATATATACAAAAAAGTAATAGTAAACACAATAGTCCAGCATTTATAGTAAATAAACATAGTGAACAAAAAAAAGGTAAAAGTAGAATGGTTATTGATTATAGAAATTTAAATGCAAAAACTATGACATATAATTATCCAATACCAAACAAGATTTTAAAAATAAGAAAAATACAAGGATATAACTACTTTAGTAAATTTGATTGTAAATCAGGATTTTACATTTTAAGTTAGAAGAAGAATCTAAGGAATTAACCGCATTTACGGTACCACAATGATTTTATGAATGAAATGTACTACCATTTGGATATAAAAATGTACCAGGTAGATACCAACATTTTATGGATATTTATTTTAAACAATTACCTAATTGTATAGTATATATAGATGATATACTATTATATACAAAAACCAAAGAAGAACATTTAAAATTATTAGAACAATTTACGGAAATAATAAAAAAATCGGAAATTAGTTTAAGTGAAAAGAAAGCTGAAATTATGAAAAAATAGATAGAATTTTTAGGAATATAAATAGATAAAAGTGGAGTAAAAATGCAACAACAATAGTACAAAAAATAATAAATTCGAAAGAAGAATTAGATACAAAAAAGAAATTACAATCATTTTTGGGATTAGTAAACCTAGTAAGGGAATATATACCAAAATTAGCAGAAAATCTAAAGCCTTTACAGAAAAAATTAAAAAAGGATGTAGAATATAATTATAACGAAGAAGATAAAAAACAAGTCCAGAAAATAAAAACACTTTGTAAAGAATTACAAAAATTACAATTTCTAGACGAAAATAGAAAATTTATATATATAGTAGAAGCAGATGCTAGTGAATATAGTTATGGAGGAGTACTTAAATATAGGTACGAAAATGAAAAAATAGAACATCATTGTAGATATTATTTAGGAACGTTTAATGAAACAGAAATAAAATGGGAAATAAATAGAAAAGAATTATGTTCATTATATAAATGTTTATTATCATTTGAGCCATATATTGTATATAACAAGTTTATTGTACGAACAGATAATACATAGGTACGTTGGTGGCTAACAAAGAAAATACAAAATTCAGTTACAACAAAAGAGATTCGGAGATTAGTATTGAATATATTAAATTTTACATTTAGAATTGAAGCAATTAGTACTAACAAAAACTTTATTGCAGATTACATATCAAGAAAAAACTACACAGACTAATATAATAGAAGATGATGCTTTAGAAAAGATATTCAAAACCCTAACTATGCTTTCAATAAAAGTGGACAATATTGGTAATGAAATAGAAAAGCTAAAGCCTAATGAAGATAAACTGAAGTCTGTAGCTACAAATCAGCTAACTCAGCAGTGTGCAGAGCTATGTCGATCGGAAGACATTAAAGTTCCAGAGCTAGAATGAGACGTTGGGATACTCCGTAAAACCCATAACTTTTATCAATCTACAATTGCAGGTACAAGCAAAGGAGTTATTGGACAAAGATACCAGAATATGAACTTAAATAAGATATTTGAAAAACCATTTACAACAAAAATACAAAAAGACCTCTTGAACATACCCCCAAAAATTACCACATATCGAGATAGTCTGAACCAAGATAAAAAAGTTTATAACTATACAACCCAAAAATACATAGAAAATATCTACCGAGTACAAACTTTTCTAAACCTTAACCCCCAGAGCTACATATATCAAAGAACCCAACACAAACTATATAACTCAAAGATTACAAGGTCACAACAAGATAATTGCACTACCTAAAACCAACCCAAGCTTAATAAAAACTTATTTTGATTATGGATTATTAAATACCATATACACCCAACATGGAGAAGAATTATCAGCTAAGGAAGAATTACAAAAAATATTCAACACCTATAAACGAGTAACCAAAGGAAATCTATTTTATATAAAGTGTTATACTTCACCAACAGATATATTATACGATGAGATAAAACCAGTTATACAAGTTGTAAAAATAGGATTAACTAGAGATATGATTATACCAAAAGATATTGTGCAGCAGCAAGAGATACCCAGAATCGAGATAACTAATTTGTATGCAAACAAACGACTTATTGGACTAGCTACAGTTATTCAAGAACTAGCAAACAATTATACTAATGGAAACTGAATATGGAGCTATTATTCAAGAGACCATCAGATGATTTATTCAAATTCAAAAGAACTACGACAAGAAGATATGGAAGATGTTAGACAATGGATAATGACATTACTTAACCCAGAAAAATAATCTACTGTAAGGGTAATTAAGAGAGGATTTATTTCAGATGGATTATTGACAAGATATTGCAAAATAATTGGACATAAATATCCAGACCATCAATGTTTGAGATGTAATGGAGAAGATAATATTGTCCTAGATGTACAGCTAGAATGAATATAAGCATGCCAGCTGGAAAGAAGATAAAAAAGCAGCAGATACGATAGAAACAACAACGAAGGAAAATCAACTACGGATAAAGAAAAGAAGACAAAAGGTATCAAAGTCATAAAAGATATGAAAAGGACATATGACTTATAGTTTTCAACATGTGAATTATTATATATTTTAATTTCTTTTACATAAAAGACATTGTATAGTTAGTCTTTACTAGGTTAGGTAGATACCATTGTTAGCCTACTATAGACTTTTTGACTTTTTTAAGTTTGTAAGACTTTATGTAAAAGATTAGTCTTTTCTAGGAATAGTATGTAGATATGTGTAAAGTTTTTAGGAACGTAAAACATTAGTATGAAAAACTATGTAAATCATCCATTATAAATGAAGGCAGAAAGAAGCAAGCCTTCATGCGTTGAAGCAAAAAACTCTCTCTTGTCTAAAATAAATAATTTGATTATTTAAAAAACAGGTATATTTCAATGGAAAAATCTATGGAGGAACAAAGATTAGAATTATCAAAACTACTAGAACAGGTATATTCATTTACTATTATGAATAGCTAAATTCATAAATTCCTAACAATCATAATATGATAAAATAAGTTCATGTTAGTTGCTTTATAGTAGAATTATTCGAAAAATACCATGTTAAGAAGTTTATTAGCAAAGTGAAAAGGGAGAAAAATTCTTAAGAACTATGCCATCCTAAAGGTGAAACCGGTGAGGCAAGAAAGCCGTGATAGGGGAGTAACCAGAGTAGAGACGCTGTTTAAGAAAAAAGTATCCAGATTACCATGCTAATAGTGACCAAAAAATATGCTATTTAAGAATAATCAAGTATATAGCAATCTAAAGTGATCATATTTTGTTATATGCATGATTGAAGGGAATATTTTGAAAAAGCATCATATGAAAAATGAATACTAATTTATCTGATGAAATGGTAGATAAATTTAAAATACTTGTTTTGTATGTACTTAAGGATATAGAAATTGTAGATATAAGAAAAATCATATTGGAAAAAATATTTGATAAATATTTTATGACTAGAATAAATTATATACCCGCCTTACCTAACTACTCTTACAAATACCTACATACCAAACCTACATATCAACCATGATAAATTATATATATTTAAAATTTTAGAAAATGGATATGAAAAATATACAATCAACAAAAAAACAAATGAAAACAAATTTAGATGAATATATGAGGACTAAAGATATAAAATGTATACAATTTCTTAGTGAAAATATAGAAGAATTAACGAGATTAAAACAAACAATTAAAAAATATTATAATAAAGTATTTAACCAATTTTAAATGATAGATAATCTTTAAATATTAATCTTATATATACTTAGATATATAGAAATTATAGATATAAAGAGAATAATATTAGAAAAAGTATTAGACTATGAAATTGTAACTATAAATTGGATAGAACAGATATACCTGGATAATTACTCAGATGGATATTATTCAGATTAAGAAATGTTAGAATATATTAGAAAAACTAGAGAAAATCAAGATAATCTAAATGAAGAAATTAATTATAGAAACTGAATTAGAAAAATAATGGAGAATCTAAAAGAAAAATTAATATGGATAGAAGAAACCCTAGAAAATTTAGGAAAAAGTACATGTGATAGTTTATATAATTTAAAAAACTCGCTACGAGAAGAACAACACAAGATAATAAATAGCATTGAAAATCTAGAATTAGATATACATTACAGTACAATTAGGATAAATTATTATATAGAAATTTGTAAATCTACAATTACTACAGGATAAAATGATAGACTATGAATATTTAAAATATTGGAGAGAAAATATGGAAGAAATAATATTATTAGAAAAAATTATGAAAGACAATCTAATTGGATATTTTGAAACAAAAGATATAGAATATTTAGAATACCTTCAAAATAATATAGAAGAATTACAAAATCTAAGAGAAAAAAAATAAAGAATACTATAGTAAAACATTTAATCAATTACCATATAATCACCCCCAAGATATGAATATCGATAAAACTAACATAAATAAACTCAAAATAAAAATAAAAATAAAAATATTTAGAGAAGCTAAGAAATATCCGCGCACAAATAACAATAGATCCATTGTATTTATAATAGATCTATTTTACCACACAAGTTATCCGCACCCCCCTACAAGCTCTAGCAACGCACCTGGGGTGCACTTGCAAAGCAAGTTGGCCGCCCCTCCTAGATAAATGGGCAATTTTGCCCTCCAATGATCCCCCTTTTGTACCTTTCTCTTGAAATATTCTTAGATGATTTTGTACAAACATTTTTCACTCTTTTTTCTTCCTAATTTGTTTATCAAACAAGCAATTTGCTGAAAAATTCAACTTGAAGATAACAAGCTTCACCAAGAACACCAAATTTCCTAACTTCTTCTCTAGAGATCCGAATGAGTAGAAATTTTGGATGTAGGAACTTTTCAACATTCTAAACTCATTCAAAACATCATTTATCTCTAATTCTTACCAAAATTCCAAGATTTTTTAACCCACTTCACTTCTCTTTAAGTCCAAGCTTTCAACAATGATATCTCTCTCAATATGATTATGATTGAGCTTAAATTTGAAAAATAGACTCCTATGGTTTTATAGAAAAAAAATCTAACTGTATAAAGAAAATAACACAAAATCAAAAACTCAAAATTTGACCTAAGAACAAAAACATAGATAGTAACTTTTTTTGTGATTTTTCAATTTTCTAAGATAAATAGACCCAAGATTAACTTCGTAGGAATAAAATCAAACTCGAATCTAATGCAAAATGATATGGGAAATCTAAAGAATCAAAAATCTCAAATATGATATGAAGAAAACAAAAGGTAATGATAGATAATAAAGCAATAAGATAGACACACGAAGGGAATAAATAGAAAATAAAGGGTATATCAAAACCTTAATCCTCTATTCAATATCCAATCAAGTACCTAAATCATTCATAGACATCAAGGGAATTCAATTCTTAAGAAACCCATATTTGGACACAAAAAGATCAAAACAAGTGATTTCACCCTTGCCACAAGCTAATCCAAGCTTTCCACTAACTCACAATGGAATAATCATTTATAAGTCTTCAAAATCTACATACTTAATGAAAGAAATTCCCTACAGATAGTTTAGTTTTGATTATTATATTTTATGGGCATAAATGTGACTTATTTTGGAAAGACAAGGCATAAAAGCCCACTATTCATCCGCTTGAGCAATTCTAAGGCATATAAGGCACACATAAGGAACATAATAGAATATTTTTACCCACTCTAGAATATATAGAGTGGGTTGGGCACACCTCTAAATCATATGGGGAACATGTCAACTTTCAAGAGCTTTCTAGCCCTGTCTTGTCTTTCTTTGGCGTCTCTAGCATTCCTTGAACCTCCTTAATCATCATAATCATCCAATGGAATTCTTTGATAGTCACTAAGGATTCATAAAGTTCCTATTGACCCATAATCATCCTCTCTAATAACCCAAAGGTTGTTTGGATTGTATCAATAGTGTTATGATATACCTGCAGACCAGAGGTAGATGCTTCTGATACTATTATTATAAGTATCATCCTTATTTTATTAGATTTGCATCTGTGTTATTAGATCTATGGTCGACTTTCTCCTATGTGTCTGTATATTTTTCTTTGATTTTTGGTTCTTCGAGTATGCTTCTGTCTGTACCTATTCGTGTATCTACCCTCATAGGAGAATCTTTAGTGGTGGATTAGATGCATTGATCTTGTGTTATGACTTTTCCAAGTTGTGAAACTTTGGTAGATCTAATTATCCTAAACATGGTAGATTTTTATGTTATCTTTGGTATGGATTGGTTAGCTCTTTGTTATGTAATCCTAAACTATTATTCTAAGATCGTGACTTTAGCTCTATTGGGTGTGCCAAGTATAGCTTAAACAGGTATGCTTCATTTGGGACCCAAGAGAGATATCTTTTATTTAGGATTGTCATTTGGTAAGAGAGGGTATTTTTCTTTTCTAGCCCATATTATTGATACTAGTATTGATTCGTCGCCTTCTTTGGATTCTATTCATATTGTCTAACACTTTATAGATGACTAGCCTATTATGCCTCTTTATTGTGATATTGACTTCCTTATTGATGTTGAGCCAGGTTCCAAGCCCATATCTATTCCTTCTTATAGGATGGTCCCAATATAGTTAAAGGAATTAAAGAATCAATTATAGGAGTTATTAGATAAGGGATTTATATAACCTAGTGTATCACCTTGGGGTACACTTGTATTATTTGTGAAGATAAAGGATAGGTCTATGCGTATGTGTATTGATTATAAATAGTTGAATAAGGTGACGATTAAGAATAAGTATCCTCTTTCTTGTCTTGATGAATTTTTTGGTGCATCAGTGTTTTCACATATTTATTTGAGGTTTAGGTATCTCCAGTTGAGGATTAGAGCTTTGAGTATCCAAAGACAACTTTTCAAACTCAGTGTAGTCATTATGAGTTCTTTATAATATCCTTTGGGTTAACCAGTGCCCCAGCCGCATTCATTGAGTTGATGAACTGGGTATTTTTACTACATTATGACTCTTTTGTCATTTTATTTATAGATAATGTCTTGGTTTATTCCTAGAGTAAGTTTGACCACGAGGAGCACTTGAAGATTGTACTTCAAATTGAGGATTGAGAAGTTGTATGCTAGGTTCTCCAAGTGTGAGTTTGGGTTTTTTTTTATTATTTAGTCATGTGGTGACCAAGTAAGGTATTATGATCAATCTATCCAAGATTATAGTTGTTCGTGATTAGGCTAGGCCTAGTTTTCCTGTTGAGATTTGGATTTTTATTTGTTTGGCAGGTTACTATCGGCGTTTCATTGAGGATTTTTCATCTATTGTGGATCCATTGACCAAGTTTACTAAAAAAAAGATTTCTTTTTATTGGCTTGATACTTCTGAGGTGAGCTTTTAAAATCTCAAGGATTTCTTACATCCTCTCCTATCTAAACTTTACCCAAAAAGAGAGTGGGTTTTACCATATTCTATGATGCTTTAGGTGTTACGTTAGGTGTTGTGTTGATGTAGGAGTAAAGTGATTGTGTATGCATCTCATCAGTTGAATACCCATGAGAAGAATTACCCTACCCATGATTTATAGTTATGTATGGTTACATTTACTTTGAAGTTGTGGAGGCACTACTTGTATGGAGTCCATCGTGAGATCTTTTCAGATCATTGTAGCATTTAGTATTTATTGGACCATCAGGATCTTAATATAAGGCAGCATCTTTAGATTTAGTTGCTTAAGGATTATGACCTTACTTTTCTCTATCATCCGAGCAAGGCTAATGTGTTTTCAGATGCCTTACGCCAAAAGTTGAGTAGCATGGGTACCTTAGCACATCTTTTGACCCAAAAAAGGCCTTTGTCCTTAGAGGTTCAATCTTTTGCTAACGATATGGTTAATCTTGATATTTCAATAATTGGGTGTGTTTTGGCATTTTCAAAGGATAGGTCTTCAATGATGGAGTAGATTCAAACTCATCGGTTTTATAATGTTGGGTTGAGAGTGATTCAGGATAAAGTGTTGAGTGGTGAGGCTAAGAAAAACTCACTTGATCCAGTTTATGTTTTGAGGATTGAAGGCTGATTCTGTGTACTGAGAGCAGGTGATTGGGTGAGGCTAATTTTAAAGTAGGCTTATTATTCTAGTTATTCCATTCATCCGCGAATGACTAAGATATTTCGTTATTTGAGACAACACTATTGGTGGTGTGCTATGAGGAAGGATTTAGTGAATTTTGTTTCCCATTGCCTATGTTGCAAGCAGGTGAAGCCTGAGTTTTAAGTACCAGTTATTTATTTGGAGGATATCCATTCTCGAGTGGAAATGGTAATAGATCACTATGGACTCTGTGATTGGGTTGCCTCGTATTTCTCATAATTCTGATAATGTTTGGGTCATCGTTGATCAATTGACCAAGTCTTCTTATTTCTTTCCTATTTAGGTATATTTTAGTTCTGAGAGGTTGGCCTGTATCTATATCTATAAGATAGTTTGCTTCATGGTATAATAGTGTCTATCAACTCAGATAAAGGTTTAGTGTTCACATCTCACTTTTGGAAGACTTTTCAGGAGGAGTTGGGTGCCCGGGTTGATCTTAGCATAACCTTTCACCCCTAGATGGATGGTTAGTTAGATAACATTATTCATGTTTTGGGGTATATGATCTGCGCTTATGTTATGGACTTTGGAGGTTAGCAGGAAGAACATATAGCTTTGGCATTGTTTGTGTATAATAAAAGCTACCATTCCAATATTGAGATGGCTCCCTTCGAGGCTTTATATGGTAGGCATTATCGTTTTTTAATTGTTTTTTTTGAGATTTTTGAGATTAGACCTCGAAGTACAAACTTGTTTCATGAGTCCTTTGATAGAGTTTGGGTCATCCAGGAGTGAATTTAAGTGGCTCAGAGTAGGTATATTTGTTTTGTGGATTATAGACTTCGTGTCTTTAGATTTATTGTTGGTGAAATAGTCTTTCTTCGTGTATAACCTATGAAGGACGTGATAAGGTTTGGAAAGAGGGGCAAGCTTAGCCCCATGTATATTAGACCATTTGAGATTCTTTAGACTATTGGGGATGTGGAAAATAAGTTAGCACCACCCCCAGTTTTATCAGCTACTCATCTAGTTTTTCATATTTCCATTCTTAGACGTTACATTTTGGATGAGTCTCATGTCATTCATTGGGGTTCAGTATAGTTATGAGAGGTTGTAGTTTGTTGAGGAGCCTTTCTCCATTCTAGACTGGAATGTTAGATGGTTGCGTCCTAGATTTATTTCGATGGTAAAGGTCCTGTAGAGGCATCAACCTATAGAAGAGGCTACTTTCACGACCTAATTTACAAGTCATGATGACACCTACTTTATCCCACTAGTAGGTAAGCAAATTGTAGCTCAAAGTTATAAACAATGGGCTAATTTAGTGGAAAATTGCCTAAAATCCGAAAATCAATAATTTATGACTTAGAACATAATAAGGCAATAATAATAGTCTAAAAGAAATATAAAAACTCAATAACCATCTTACGACATAGTATTCTCGGTACAAGAGCTACTAACAAAAGGAACATTAGTACTGAAATAGTAAAATGCAAATCCATATCAAATAATGAAAGACTAGATGTAGATAATAGAAGAAAAAAGGGGAAACTCCAACTCTGAGAGCTCACCCTATTTCAAAAATCAACTCATCATGATCGCCACATTAGCGGTGGTCACTAGTACTCAAATCTGCAAAAAAAGGTACAAAAATATCATATGAGTACCAAAACCATGGGTACACCGTAGCATTGTCGGTTGACTAAGACAAATCATTATATAAATACAATAAAGATGCGAGATAAATAAACTAAGTCAAGATAAAAGGGAAAACTTAAAAATAATCTCCAACACTATAAATAAATAATAGAAATAGATACTATATCAAAGATAGAATTATTAATACTACAAGACTAACCACCACAATCTAGTAAGAGTTGAAAAGTAAATAACCTAATGCGCCCCCCCATAAGCTTGGAGGGTGCAATTGAGGAAAGTAAATAACTAAATATCCATAAATTTATTGAATAACATCTATAACCATGAGTCCATACATACCGTATCATATCATAAGCAAACTCTCAATATAGGACTCGAATCAATAATTAATATCTTCATCTGCATCATCATTTGTCAGACTTAAAGCGGAAATCATATCATCAATACCATAATCAATTGTCGGACTTGATATGGAACTCTACAAAATAACAACCGAGATAGGCCTAGAATTAGCACCAACTCCCAAGTACCAAACTATCATAAATATCATGTATTTAATCTCCTCAAAGTCCAAAATAATCATTTTAAGAGGTATCACATATGTATGAATCTTACAAGATCTAACATGAATCTTGACCTAAGGTGGGTTGGAGGGGTCCACTTCTAATCCCCAAAATCTAATCTAAGGAAAATTATAACAATGACAAGGATAAGGTATCTAAATTTACTTTTAGATGTTACACAAGCTACAATTACCCTAAAGATAGCAGTTCTACCTAAATCATTAGCAACTAAGTTAATTATGCCTTAATTACAATTCCTTAATAGGAAAAGTTGTCCAAATAATACTAATGATATCAATCATACCTCCAATACCTAAATACCATCCTATATCTAGCATAATATCATAATTATACTAGAAATTAGCTCAATATATGAAGAAGGTAAGCCTATCCTCCTAGATGCCAAAGAAGAGCCCAAAGAATATTCTAAAATGACTATTTCCTTTAACGAGAAACTTCTGCAAGATTTCATGCTATCAAAATCATAATTTATACATCAAAACTTTAACAATGATATCCATATTACACTATTATTGTTTGGGTCCAAAATCATGTAAAGATCCTATGTGGGAAACGCTTGTAGAATCGCACTTTCGAAACTGACAATACATCCCACTATGCTCAAGGAACAGTTACCCTACCCTCAATAATGGGTAAATTTAAAGCTCTAATTGTGCTACAATCAACCCACCAATATTCTAGGAATTTATCAAAAAAATTAAGGATTTAATCATTAAATTTATGGAAGAAAACCATGAATTCGAAGAAGAAATGCATTTTTCGAGTTTACGAACACATCAAAATCACCCACTAATAGTTCTCTGAAGTCTCCACACTATTTATTATTCTACACTCTTGGAAATGTAATGAACCTTCAGGTTATTTTCTATATTTCTACTTTTTTTGTTGTTATAGCTTTCCTGTAGCTTCCCCAAGTCATTTGTGACTTGCTGGGACTAGCAGTTCGGATACTGGGCTGTTCATTTAGTTTTTAGAGCCAATTCCATATTTTGAAGTTTGTGTTAGTTCAAATTGGGTAATGTGAAACAACTTTAGTCAAACAACCTTGTTTGTCAATTCTGACTATTTAAACAACTTTTGAATGCCAATTTTTGGATAGATGAACCTTTGGTTTGGGCCTTGAGGCACCCGAGCTCATTTTGAGCTACTGTTTTGAAGTTAAGAAAATGGTTATTTGGGTGTGGGACCCATTTTTCAACAAAACAACCTCGGATGGTGTAATACCCCAAACTTTCTTTAAGTCAAATCTAGTCTCCAAAAGAGTTAGTAATGATTCCTAAATAATTAATGTTTAAATCAGATAGAATTTCCCCAATTTTGAATTTTTATCATGTGGGAAATTGAATTAGCTTTTCATCAATACCAATTTCATCCAAATCCAATATCAAAGTAAAAAGTTATGAACATTTTATAGAGAAATGTCGTAACTGCCCAAAAGCAATGGACCGTCGCCCAAGACGTCATGACTAAGGCAGTGAACCCACCTTCTGGCGAAGTGCGATGGTCAGGACCAACGAACCATCGAGCTAGAGATGGACTGTCGCCAAAACCATCATAGACGAGGCAGGAAGTTTAGGTTCTAGCTAAGTACGATAGTTAGGACCGACAGACCATCGAGATAGCGATGGGCCGTCACCCAAACTATTTCCACTTCTGATCAGTGATTTTAAGCTGTTTTTAAAAGGGTATTTGGGTCTTTTTCCTCCTATTTTAACCCCTAATTATACCAAACAAGAGCTTATAACTTCATTATTCATCTATAACTCCAAATTAGGGTTTCTCTCAAAGATCAATCCCTAAGAACAAGAAACCCTAGGTGTTTAATTCCAAGTCAAGAATTCAAGCTTTCCTCTACCAATCTTCAAGAAATCATCCACCCAGGTATGTCAAGTGTTGATTCATGGGTTCCTTTCACCCATGAAGCTCAAGAAACCCTATTTGAAATATAAACTTTGGATTCCATGGTATGAATTAAATTATATCCATGTTTATGTTGTTGTTTGATTTCCAAGTTGAAGTCTTTAATGACTATCATGAAAATATGTTAGTATGTGGTTGAAATTCTTGCATTGGAAGTGTAAAATATTGACATAAAGTATTATTTCAATATTCATTCCTAAGACTAAAGATATGCATGCAAGGTGTTTGATAAAATGCCTAAGAGAATAGGAATTATGACTTATGACTCATTTGTGACCAAAATTGATGAATCCATATTTCTTCCTTATGTTTGATATAACTCCCACATTATTGTTATGCTTTGTAATGAATTGACGTAATGCTCATAAGATTAGGCTTATGAAATTATGATATGTTTACATGCATTCCACTTCATGTGTAAGCTTATAGCATGTGAATACCTCATGAAAATCCCCAATGATTGTACTATGAATTATTGACTATGGTCATGTGTCAAGAAGTGTGATGTCTTGTTCATTTTATGCTATCGAGTCCTGGGGGTACTTGTACCTAATAATTTAGTTGTGTGCCTAGAGCCAGTGTAATGTTTTCCAAATACTCTCAGTCAAGCCATGATTCATAGAACTAAGTCAATCATGTGACTGACTCAGAAAAAATCAGTAAACTTAATAATCTCAGAAATCTCAAAAATTTAGTCATCTCGGTAGTGTTTTGTCAGTCAACAAAAATCAATAAACGTAGTCCAGTTAAGTTAAGTTAATCATGTTTAGTGTCTATTCAGATGGGAGTAGGATTCAGGTCGAGTGAGCCCAAGGATAGGAACACTCCTGTTATTAGAGGGTGTGATTCTTAGAAGTAATCCTTGTGCTCCAGAACTACGTAGCCAGTGTAAGTTGAGACATCAAACCTGCTAGTTGAGGGTAGATGAGGTGGATTAATTTATTATATGAGGGTCCCGCTATTCTCCTTAGAGTACCTATTAGATGAGGGATTACTCACAGCTTGTCCTTATCAGTGGCGCGGTATTGATACCCTTCCAATTGGGGTTACAGATTAGACCCTAACTCAGCTATAATAGTTTATTAGGGGCATGTCGGTTAAATGACTACTTCCCACAGTTACAGTCTCAGTCTCATTAATAAAACTCAGATAGTTCTACAAAATTTAGGACTGTCAGATACAGTCACCTAGTTCAGTATGAAACTCAGCTAGTTCAATCATAAATAGGACTATTAGACACAGTCATTCAGATAATAGTATATCATTTATACGAAACTTATGTTATCAGTATTCAGATTCAGTGATGTCATGATCTCAATTATAGTTCATGCATTTATGCATGTATTCTCACGTTCATGTTATTCAATCAGTTAGTATTGTTTATAAATATAAACCCCTTGCATTCAGCCTACCTCACTTGCATACCAATATATTCAATCGTACTGAAGTATTTGTGCTATGGTGTTTTATACCATAGGTTCAGAAGTACGAGCTCCAGAGCATCCTTAGTAAATCAGGCATTCAACAGCCAGACTAGCAGTGAGTCCTCATTATTCAAGGATAGCGGGATTATTTTATTACTTTATTATTTCAGTAGTTTGAAGTTAGTCAGGGACATGTCCCATCAACTCCTTATTCAGACAGTTTAGAGGCTTTTCAAATTATAGCATGTTCAGACAATTATTTTAGTTTTGTTTTGGTATTGATATACCGTATTTCCATATGTTATGTTTTATTAGATATTTGAACCTTATGGTCTTTCAGCCTTTTATTTCGCATTTAACAGTATATTATGCAGTGCTCAGGTACATATATTAGTCATGGGTTAGCTTGTGGTCCTTCGAGGTCATAAGCATCGTGTGGCATTCTGAGTACCAAATTTGGGGTGTTATAGATGGAAATTTTTATTGTGCCATTGAGTTTGAAATATCTTATAGGGCAGCATAGTCCATTTACATAATGGGATTTTGGATGAATCTCTAGGGGTTGGGACAGACTTAGAAATTTCCAAGTCTCAGCTAGTGTTGGTACACTCGCGTTCGCGAGTCACCGATTGTGAAAGTGATCTATTGACCAGCGGAAAGTATTACAAAAGCGATGATTTTGTCGGGAAATCTATATACTCAGCAGCAATGCTAGAGTCACATATGCGACTATTGAGCATTGCCTAAGCAATAGGGCACCAACATGTGAGTATTGCGTACACAATTGACATATCGCGAACACAATTCACGTGTACCTGGAAAAGGTATAAATACCTCCATTAAGCAAATTTTTTCCTATTTCTCATCCATTCATAAGTCTTTAACTGTAAGGAGTGGGCTAGCTTGGGAATAGCATTGTAGATGATTTTGGGAGTTTGGATAAAGATCATTTACGCAATTTACCTTCAAATTTGTAGTATGATTCCCTTATTTCCATTTTTTATTTTTTATTTTCTTCTCTAAAATTCTAAAAGCTTGGTGACTTGATTTTAGCACCAATAGATCGCAAAATTCACTCTTTTTTAGGGTAATTAATTCATGAGCTTATAGGGACGTTGAGTTAATTTCAGAAATATGATTTTCGTAAATATGCCCCATATATGATTTTTTCAAAATTTTGGATCCAAAGCACAATAGTGAAATATGGATATCATTATTCTCATTTTGGTAAGTAGATTATGATTTTGATAGTGTGGCACCTTGCGGAAGATTCTTGAAAGGGAAAATCAGTGATTTAGCAGATTCTTCAAGCATTCTTTGGAGTTTAGGTAGGATAGGTTTTCCTCCCAAATAGATTGAGTTGTTTCACGTTATGCTTATGATATTATGTTTGATCTGGGATGGGTTTTAGGTATTGGTACTTGGGTTAGTTGGACTGTTTAGGCTATTTGAAAATTGTGATTTAGGAATAGTTTGCATAGTTGCTTAATTACTTCATAGAATTTCTATTTTAGGGTTAATTAAGACTTACTTATCCTCTAAAAGTGGATTTAGATACCTTAGTCTAGTTTGGGGTAGAGTTGCCTTTTAATGGATTTGGGCCCCTTTTGCCTGCCTTAGGCTAAGACTTGAACTAGTTTTTGTAGACCGTTATACACTAGTTATACATTTTGAAATTCTTTTATGAAGCTTAATGAAACTATATACTTAATAGCCATGCTGTTTAGTAATGGGAATTAATGTTAATCATGATAAAAACCCGATAAATATGATATTGATGATATTAATACAGGTTCAAGTCCAACTATTTATTTTGATATTGATGATATGAATATCGGTACAACTCCATCTATTGATTTTAATATTGATGATATATGAACTGGTTTGAGTCCGACCATTGGTTATGATATTGGTGATATATGCCAGTTTGATTTTGGCAATAGGTTATGATATTGAGGATATAAACACCAATTTGAGTTTGGTAGGGGGAGTTTTTGTTATTGTGATATAATACGAATGGGTTCCCAGTGATAGTATAAATGTTGGCAAACTATGGTTGCTCAGGTACGCATGTTATATTCTTCCTTAATTGTCCCCTCTAGGATTATGGCGGCATGCATTGGGTAATTTACTTTTTAATATTTATTGGCTTATGGGGGACAATTTTATAGTTATAATCGCTTGGTCTTTATGTTTTTTCTGGTTTATATATTTTATTTTATACAACAAGCTTGGAGTTAGTTCTAGGTTTATCCATTTATTTTGACTTAGTTATGTTATCTTGCATCTTATCATATTTATATTATGATTTAGCTAGGTCAGCCGATTATGCCTACTAAGTGCTCGTGGTTTGGTACTCATACTATACTTCTCTACCTTTTTTTGTACAAATCCAAGTACTAGTTACTGCCGCTAATTAGACGATTATGTTGTGTGGAATTTCGAAGATAGAGTGAGCTCTTGGAGTTAGAGTTACCCTTTTTCCTTCTATTTACCTATGTATAGTCTTTAGTTTTAAGATAGATTGCATTGACTATTTTTTGACTCTTAATGTATGTGTAGTAGCTCTTGTACTGACTCTATCAAGTCATGGGATGGTTTTTTATGTTATGGCTAACTTTCAGACTTTTAATTGCCTTGTTATTTATGAGTGGTAGTGTCTACTTCTCCCTTCTGTGGCATTATCTATCAAGTTATCCAATTGAAAATATTTTTGGGCTGTTGTTCAGATTACCTTATAGCGATATAAAGTAAGTTCCATCATGACTCATAAATTGGGTCATGACAAATTGGTATTAGAGCCTAGGTTTCAGTGGTATTATTGGTACAAGAGCAAGTGTCTACTAGAGTCCCGCGGATCAGAAAAATGACATTTGTTTCTTATCTTTGAGATGCTATAGGACATTATTATGAGTTCTTCACTCCTTTCACCAATTTTGTGCTAAGTGTCTGAGCTGGTTTCCAAGGCATTCCATTGGTTTATCTCTTTTTATAGCTAACACGTGCTACCACTACACGAGATGATGGTCTCGAGACCCAACCTAGGGATCCTAACATTGTTCGTGGATGACCCAAATATTATGGACAACCTCGATATATGTCCTCACCTAGGGGATAGGATAGGGGGCCTCTACCATACCCTATCCTTGCTCATGAGCCAGATATTTTTCTTTACTAGCTAGTGGTGAGCCCAAAAATAACCCAGGCTCCAATGAGATTTATTTCTTCTTCAGAGCTCAGGGATGCTTTGGTTCAGCTTTTGGGGTTGGTTGGTGGTGCACCATCTAATATGCATAATCTATTGATTAGAGTGGTACTAAGGTGCGGGCGTAGCCTATAATTGTGGCTCAAAGAGTTGAGGTCCCTCCTGCACAAGTAGTTAGTCAATCGATAGTTTCTCATCTGATGGTTGCCCAGCCTGTTGTGTCTATTATGGAGAATAGGTTATTGGGTAAATTCTTGAGATTGGCTCCGCCTAGGTTTTTTGGCACACTAGGCAAGGATTCTTATGAGTTTTTAATTATTTGTGAGGATCGGATCAGTAATTTGTGCCTAGTTGAGAGTCAGGTTTTTTTTATACTACTTTTCTATTGGACTTGGCAACTCGACATTGGTTGAGTGGTCATTTTGATTCAAGGCCAACTGGATCTTGTCCTTTGACATGGACTCAGTTCTCTAAGATTTTCTTGGAGAAGTATATGGCTCACAACCTGAGGGAACATTTGAGGGATCAGTTCTTGAGGTTGGAGCATAGCTCTATAACTATTGTGGAGTAGGAGGCTTTTTCATGAGTTGTCTAGGCATGCTTCTTTTAGTCTGACTACAAAGTATGAGAGGGTTCGCTGCTTTGTTCAAGGATTGAGACTTATGCTTTGCATGTACACTCATAGTTTAGTTTTTTTGAGTAGGTCTTTTGCTTAGGTTTCTGACCATGTTCAGGTAATGAAGTAGATACGTCATGAGGACCAAAGGGGAAGTGATAAAAGACCTCAGTATCAGACAAGTTTCAATGAAAGCCATAGTAACTCTTGATTAAAAAGTAGCAGTTGTTAGGGTAGATATCCTCTACAGCCACCGTATCAGTCTCAGAGTAATTTTAGTAAACCCATACAAGTTGCACTCTAGATTACTGATGAAGGTCAGTCTTGTGTTAGTGAACACCCTGGTTAGGGTAGCGGTCTATCTTTGAGGGGCATGTCTTCTAGTTATTAGATTTGGGGTGGTTATTCCAGGTAAATTAGATCTTCTATTTCTATTTCAGCTCATGGGGTATGTTATGATTATGGAGCTTTTGGTCATTTCTCGCAAGAGTGTCATATTGTAGGGTAATTATTACGATAGCTTAGAGTATTCCCCCTATTAGCGAAATTTATCCCTCTACTAAAGGTGGTAAGCATGGTCGTAGGGGTTGTCCTCAGGGTGCTCGAAGAGGTTCTCAGGTAGGTAGAGCAAGAGATTGGTCAAGATCCCATCTAGGTGGACGGCGTGTTCTGTTATATGCAGTACCTACTAGACCTGAGGTAGAGTCTTTAGATGTTGTTTCATAGGTACAATTTTGGTATGCCATCAGTTAGCCTTTGTTTTATTTGATTCGAGATGCACTTACTTTTATGTGTTTTCTTATTATTCCCCACGTTTAAAGTTATCTTAGGATTTGTTATTTTTGACTTTATGTGTATCTACTCTTGTGAGTGATTCTTTAGTAGCGGATTGGGTTTTTAGATCATGCATTGTGATGGTTAGAGATGTTGATAATCATACTGATCTTAATATATTGGATATGGTAGATTTTTATGTAATTCTGGGCATGGACTGGTTATCCCACTATCATACGGTCATGGATTATTTTTCCAAGGCCGTTACCTTAGCCATACCTAGAATACCAACGATCATGTGGAAGGAAACTATTACCCAAGATATGACGAGGAATATTTATTATGTTCATTCTAGAAGACTTGTCTCGAAGGGTTGGGATTCTTATCTCACTTATATTTAGGATGTTTGTACTAGAGAGTCTGTCGCTTGACTCTATTCCTGTAGTCCATGAGTTTCCTGATTTTTTCCTTATTGATTTGCCTGGCATTCTTCCTATTTGTAAGATTTAGTTTGTTATTGATCTAAAGTTTGGCACCCAACCTATTTCTATGTCACCTTACTATATGGCTCCTACCAAGTTTAAGGACTTGAACTCGCAGCTTCAAGATCTTTTTAGCAATGGTTTCATTAAATTGAGTGTGTCCCCTTAGGGATCTTCTATGTTTTTTGTGAATAAGAACGATTGATTCATGTGTATGTGTATTTCTTATAGGCATCTTAATAAGGTGATGATGAAGAACTGTTATCCTAGGCCTCGCATTGGTGACTTATTTGACCAGCTTTAGGGTGCAGTGGTGTTTTCGAAGATTGAATTGATGTCTGGATACCATCAGTTGAGGATTCGAGCTTAGGAAATCCCAAAGACAACCTTTAAGGACCGTTATGGTCATTATGAGTTCTTGGTGATGTCCTTTATGTTGACTAATGCCCTAATTGTGTTCTTTGATTTGATGAACCGAGTGTTCAGACCTTATTTGGATTTATTCATGATTGTGTTCATCGATGACATCTTTGTGTATTAAAGGAGTTGAGAGGAGAACGCACAACATTTGAGGGTAGTTCTCTAGACTTTGAGAGATCATTTGCTTTTTTCCAAGTTCTCTAAGTGTGAGTTTTGTCGTGAGTTGGTGACATTGCTTAGGCATATGGTGTCTAAGGATAGAATTATGGTAGACCCAATAAAGATTGAGGCTATTCGTTATTGGTCCAGGCATACATCTCCGACTGAGGTTCGCAACTTTATCGACTTAGCCAATTATTATAGTTGATTCATTGAGGGTTTTGCTATGATTTTAGCACCTATGACTAGATCAACTCAGAAGGAGGTTCCTTTCTAATGGTCAGAGGAGTGTGAGTCAAACTTTGGGAAGCTCAATGAGTTTCTTACTTCAACTCCTATTTTGATCTTTCTATTGAGGGTGAGGGATTCACCGTGTATTATAATGCTTCTATTTGGTTTGGGTTGTGCATTGATGTAGCAGGGTCATTTTATTCCTTATGTTTCGAGGCAGCTTAAAGTGCACAAGCATTACTACCCCACTCATGATTTAGAGTTAGTAGTAATTGTTTTCGCACTTAAGATTTAGAGGCATTATCTTTATGGTTTTTCATTATGAGATTTTCATAAATTATCGTAGTCATCGGCATCTTATGACACAAAGAGAGCTTAATTCAAGGAAGCTTAGATGAATTGAGTTTCTTAAGGATTATGATATCCATTTTGTATCATCCGAGCAAGGAGAATATGGTAGAATATGGCTTGTATTCTAATTTCTCAGAGGTCGTTGTCACAGGACATTCAGTCTTTGGCCAAATTGATTGTATGACTTGATATTTAAAACCCTTGGAGGAATTTTTCCTAGTGTTGAGGTGAGATCCTTGCTATTTGAGAAGATCTGGGATCGCCAGTTTGAGAATAAGAGACTTTACATCTTCCATGATCAGGTGTTGAGTGGTGAGTCCAAGAGGGCTACCATACATTTTCAGGGTGTATTGAGGTTTGATATCTAAATTTATGTTCCGACGATGATGACTTAATTCAGTCAATTTGTATAAGGCTCAAAGCTCTAGGTATTCTATTCATCCGAGTATAGCTAAGATGTATAAAAACTTGAGATAACATTATTGGTGGAGTGGAATGAAGAGAGATATGGCAAAATTTGTAGCTCATTGACTATGTTATCGGCAGGTGAAGGTCGAACATCAGGGACCATGTGGATTGATTCAGAGGTTGCCTATTCCAGAATGGAAGGGGGAGTAGATTACTATGGACTTTGTTAGTAATTTGCCTCACACTTTTCATGGTTTTGATTCTATTTAGGTCATTATGGATCAGTTGACCAAATTGACCTATTTCATTCCTATTCTTATGTCCTTCAGTGCTGAGAGGTTGGCTCGTATCTATGTTCGTGAGATAGTCCCCTACATGGTGTGCCTGTATCTATAATTTCAGACAGAGGCTCGATGTTTACTTCTAACTTTTGTAGAGCTTTTCAAGAGGAGTTGGGTACTTTGGTGGACCTTAGTATAACCTTTCATTCACATATTATATGTTAGGTGATGTTGTTCCCAAATTGTATGGTTTGAAACTTTAGAGGGCAGTCCATGTGGTAATAACTTACTTTGGGAGTCGTTGGATGGATTGAGGGTGATTCACGATAAGTTGAGGGTATCTTAGAGTAGGCAGAAGGCTTATACAGACTGTAGGATTTGTTCCTTGAGATTTAGGGTTGGTGATCGGGTATTCCTCCATGTATCACCCATAAAAAGTGGATGAAGTTCATGAGGAAAGGCAAGCTCAGCCCAAGATATATTGGAACCTTTGAGATTCTTCGCATCATAGGTGAGGTGGCTTATGAGTTAGCCTTACCCCTATATTTATCTGCTATCCATCTATTTTTCCATATTTCCATGTTGTATAGATATATTCCTGATCCATCTCACGTGCTTATATGGGATTTATTCCAGTAAGATGAGTGGTTAACCTTCGTAGAGGAGCTTGTTCTCATTTTTGTAGTCATGTCAGGCAATTGCACGCTAGGGAGATTATTGTAATTAAGGTTTTTTGGAGGAACCACCTAGTGAAGGAGGCTACTTGAGAGATCGAGAGCTAGATACATACATTTTATCCTCACTTGTTTGAGGCTTCAGGTATATCTTAATCCTTCACTTTTGCGAACAAAATTTCCTTTAATAGTGGATATTATAATGACCCTCAGGTCATTTTCTGTATTTCCACTAATTTTTTCCATTAGAGATTTCCTATAGATTTCCTAAGTCATTTTTGACTTTCTAGGACTAATAGTACAATTACCAGGAAATTCATTTGTTTTTTAGAGACAATTCCCAATTTGAATTCTTCACTTGTCCAGATTGGCTACCAGGAAAAAACTTTGGTCAAATGACCTCGTATGCCAATTTTGACTATTCTAAAAGCTCTAAATGGTCCATTTTAGGCTAGGTGGACCTTTGGTTTGGGTCTCGAGGCACCTAGGCTCATTTTGAGCTATTGGTCAGAAGTTAAGAAAATGGTAAGTTAGGTGTGGGACCCACTTTTCATCAAAATGACCTCAGATGAAAATTTTAACTGTGCCATTGAGTCTGGAACATCAAATTTGATAGGGTAGCATAGTTTATTCTCATATATGGTATTCAGAATGAATCCCGGGGGGTTTGTGAACTGTGGCTAGTGCAGTTGCGTTCACGAGTCACCGATCATGAAAATGTTCAGCCAAATAGTGGCAGGTGTCACAAAAGTTATATCCTCAGCAACAACACAAGATTCGCATATGGGACTGTTGAGTTTCACATACGCGATAGGGGACCAGCGGACAAGTATTGCGTACATAATCAACAGATCGTTTAGCCCATTTTTACCATTTCTCATCTATTCTCAAGATTCTTAAAAACTAAGGAGTGGATATCCTGGGAATAGTATTGTAGATGAATTTGGGAGCTTGGATAAAGATCGTTTACACAATTTTCCTTCAAATTTTTTTTATGATTCCCCAATTTTCAAGGAAGATTTCCCCATTTTCTTCTCTAAAATCCCAAAAGCTTGATGACTTGATTTTAGCACCAATATAGCTCAAATTTTGCCTTTTTTTAGGGCAATTACTCAATGAGTATATGAAGACATTGAGTTGGTTTTGGTAACACAATTTCCATAAATAGGCCAAATATGGGATTTTTGCGTGCTTTTGTACCCGATGCACAATAGTTCAATATGGATATAATTGTTTTGATGGTTAGATTATAATTTTGATAGTGTGGAACCTTCAAGAAGCTTCTCAGAAGGGAAAATTGTTGATTTAGCAGATTCTTCGAGCGTTCTTCGGTATCCCGGTAGGCTAGGTTTTCCTTCCTTATAGATTGAGCCATTTCACGGTATACTTATGATATTTTGTTAGATCTATGATTGTTTTTATGTATTGGTGATACGAGTGACCTTACTTGGGTTAGTTGGACCATTTAGACTATCCGAAAACTATAATTTGGGCATAGTTTTCTTAGTTGCTTAGTTACTTAGTAGAATTTCTATCGTAGAGATGATTAAGACTTGCTTAACATCTAAAAGTATATTTAGATACCTTAGTCTAGTCTAGGGTAGAGTTTCCTTATAATGGATTTGGGATTAGAAGTGGGGCCCTTCAGATCACCTTAGACCAATACTTGAACTAGTTTTGGTATACCTTTATATGCTCGTTATACATTTTGAAATGCTTATTATGAAGATTTATGAAACTAGATACTTAATAGTCATGATGGTTTGATATTGGGAGTTAATTCTAATTACAGTAAAAACTCGGTAGTTATGATATTGATGATATGAATATCGGTTTAAGTTCGTCTATTCATGTTGATATTGATGATATGAATATTGGTTCTAGTCCGCCTATTGATTTTGACATTGATGATATATGTATCGGTTTGAGTTTGGCCATTGATTATGATATTGATGATATATATACCGATTCAAGTCTAGATATGGGTTTTGATATAGAGAATATAAACACTGATTCGAGTCTGGTAGGGGGAGTTTTTATAATTGTGACATAATATGGATGGGTTCCCAGTAATACTATGAAGGTTGGCAAAGTATGGTTTCTCAGGTATACGTTTTATATTCTTTCTTAATTGTACCCTTCAAGATTATAGGGTCCTGTGTTGGGTTATTTACTTTTAAATATTTATTTTCTTGTGGGGTCCAATTTTGTAGTTATAAGAGCTTAGTCTTTATGTTTTGTTCCAGTTTATGTATTTAATTATGTACAACAATATTGAAGTTACTTCCAAATTTGTCCCTTTATTTTGACTTTGTTATGCTATCTTGCTTCTTTATCATGATTTAGCTCAGTCGGTTGATGACGCCTACTAAGTACACATGGTTTTGGTCCTCATACTACACTTTTGTCTCTTTTTGGTGCAAATCTGAGTACTGGTTGCCGCCAATGATTTTACTATCATGATGTGTGGGATTTCAGATATAGAGTGATCTCTTAGAGTTACAAATACCCCATTTTCCTTCTAACCTATGTTTAGTCTCTTGTTTCAAGACAGATTGTATTAACTATTTAGAACCTGTGATGTATGTATAGTAGCTCTTTTACTGACTTTACCAGGTCGTGTGATGGTTTTTATGTTATGGCTACCTTTCAGAACATTTCTATTGCCTTGATTATTTATGACTGGTATTGTCTATTTCTTCCTTCTGGCCATTTTCCACCAAGATAGCCCATTGTGAATAGCTTCGGGCTGCAGTTCGACTTACCTACTGGCGGGATAAATTAGGTGTCATCATGACTTATAAATTAGGTCATGATAGAAACTAGGTGAAAATGGGATAAGTGGGGATTTTAGAAGAATGAGAGGCTTCTAAAATAGGACCTGGGCTGCTTTAGTAGTCAGCACTAAAGCACCTAGGTAATCACTTAAGGAGTACCTGTCCACTGCTGCCAGGCTGCTAAAGTGGATAAACAGGCACTAAAACGGCTTGCAGTTAGCGGCCAAGTTCCCACTAAAGCGGCACTTACCATGCTAGTAGGTTCGTTAAAGCACTTGAGGGCTGCTTCAGCGCCCTCCACTAAAGCTCCCAAAGGGCTTCTTTAGTGGTCACACCAGCTGCAATGCACTAGGTAGAGGCTTGAAATTATTCCGAATCTCCGCGACCTCCTTGGGATTCATCTGAGATCATGTATATGCCAACTAACTATGATTTCCTATCAAATTTTATGTTTTGGGCTCAATGGCACAATTAAAATTTCCAATCGAGGTAATTTCGATGAAAAATGGGTCCTATACCCATGTGAAATTTTCTTAACTTCTGGTCTATTGCTTGAAATATATCTGGGAGCCTCGAGACCCGAACCAAGGGTCCACCTAGCCTAAAATTAATGTTCCAAAGTTGTTAGAACTGTCATAATTGGCATACGGTGTTGCTTGACAAAAGTTTTCACCCAGTAGCCAATTGTAACAAACAAAAACTACAAAATAGAGAATTGTCTCTAAAAACTAAACGAACTGCCTGGTAATTGAAGTATCAGCTCAAGCAAGTCATAAATAACTTGGGGCTGCTATAGGAAAGATCTAAAAGGCAAAAATGAGTACAAAAGAAAAAATGACCTAGAGGGTCATTATAATATCATCTACTAAAAGAACATTCTTCCGTAAGATTAATGGATTAGGATGTACTCGAAACCTTAGACATGTAAGGATACTAGGTCCCCATTTTCTATCAATATCCCAAGTAACCTGCTCTACTAGGAGGTTCCTATACTAAACCTTAACTACTGGTATCTCTCTAGTGCACAACCACTTGGGGTTACTTGACAATATGAGCATCGTCTCCTCCATGAATGTCAACCGCTCATCCAATTGAATTGAGTCCCATCTAAGCAGATGAGACATATTAGGGATGTACCACCGCAATATAGAAATATGGAAAACTAAATGGACAATAGAAAAATCTAGGGCTAAGACTAACTCATAAGCCACCTCACAAACTTTATGAAGAATCTCAAAAGATCCAATATATCAGGGGTTAAGCTTTCCCTTCCTCCTAAACTTCACACACCATTCATGGGTGATACTCAAATGAATACCCAATCTCCAACTCCAAATCTCAAGGCATGAAGTCTACGATCTACATAAGTCTTCTGGTTACTCTAAGTTGCCCACAACCTACCTTGAATCACCCTAACCCTATCAAATGACTCCTAATGAAGGTATTTACCACTAGGTCTAATATTAGAGGTCTCAAACTACCAATATGAGAAAAAACATTGCATACCATACAAAGCTTTAGATGGCGCCATCGCAATACTCGAATGGTAGCTACTATTATACGCAAACTTTACCAAATATAATTATTTCTCCCTCTTACCTCCAAAATCCATAACACAAGCTCAGAGCATATCCTCAAACACTTGAATAATCTGCTATAACTGCTTGTCGATCTGAGGATGGAAGGTTGTACTATGATCCACCTAAGTACCCGACTTCTTTTGAAAATCTCAGCAAAAGCTAGAAGTGAACACCGAAACTTTGTTTGAAATAATAGATATAGGCACACCAAGAAAATGGACTACCTCATGAACATAGATATAGTCCAATCTCTCAGTGTTGAAGGAAATATGAATAGGAATGAAATGTGTCGACCTGGTCAAATGATCCACAATGACCAAAATTTCATCAAAACCACAGGAATTGTGAGGCAAACCACTAATAATGTCCATGGTAATTTGTGTCCACTTCCATATGGAAATGGAAACCTCTAATTCAAGACCCTAGGTATTTGATGCACGTCCTTCACCTACTGATAACATAGGCAATAAGATACAAAGTCCATATCTCTCTTCATATAGCTCCACAAATAATGTTGTCTAAAATCTCTATACATCTTAGCTATAGCTCGATGAACAGAATACGTAGAGCTTTGATCCTCACGCAATATCATTAAAATCATGTCACCAACTCTTGAAACACAAATATAGCCATCAAAACTCAAAACACCCTGAGAATCTATGGTATCAATCTTGGACTCACTACTAAAAACTTGATCACGAATAATGCAAAGTCGCATATCCTAAAACTGAAGACTCTGAATCTATCGAAATAGCAAAGAACTTACCTCAAAACTAGCAAGAATCCTTCTAAGGTCTAAAATATAAAAACAAACCATCAAGTTTTCTAAGTACTATATATCTCGAGCCAACAACCTCTAAGAAACTAAAATAGAAAAAAAACTACCCATACTCACCGTCTTCTATTTCAAGGTATCCTCTACCATTTTTCCTTGCTAGGATGATACAAAATAAAGATTCCATAACCTTAAGCAATTTCATCCATCTACATTTCCTAGAATTAAGTTATCTTTGGATTGGAAGATACTGAAGACTATGATAATCTGTGATAATCTCACCATGCATGCCATAAACATAATGTCTCCAAATCTTAAGTGTGAAAACTATCGCTGCCAACTCCAAATCATGAGTCGCGTAGTTGCGCTCAAGTACCTTCAACTGCATCGATGCATAAGCAATAATTTGAACCTTATGCTTCAACACATAACCCAAACTAGCACCAGAAGCATTATAATATATGGTGAATCCCTCACTATCAACAAAAAGAGCCAATATAGGAGATAAAGTAAGAAATCTCTTAAGCTTTTAAAATCTCAACTCACACTCCTTGGTCCATATAAAATAAACATCCTTCTAAGTTAATCTCATCATCAGTGTTTTAGTAATAGCAAAACACTCAACAAATAACCTATAGTAACAAGCCAAACAGTAAGGCCCTCAAAATTTCCATCATTTTATTTATCCTTCTCATGTTTGAAATATCTATTTTTAACTTGAATTGTGTTTAGGGATGTTAAAAGGGTAAATTGTAAAGGTTTTGGAATTTTTGGAAAGGGTTCGAGGCAATTTTGAAACATCAAGGTAGTGAGCCTCTACAATTTTTCCATGTCCCAAAGATTACCCTCTGCAATATTGGTATGGCACAGAGTATAACCTCTGCAATATTGGCGTGCCACTCCAAGGCATAATTTTTATGCAGTTTTGTTTTTATTCACTTGGGGTGAGGGGATTTTGGTTCTTTTCACCCTTGTACGAACCTTAAACATAAAATAATATTATTTTATTTAGTTTTCAAAGATCAAATTATTCTCTTTCACTCTCAAAATCAAAAGCTAAGAAAACACAAGGGTTTCATAGAGAATTCATCATCTCAACTCCAAGCTTCAAATAGACATTGATTTATTATGTGTTTAAGGAATGTATCTCTTCCCAAAACTTTAGTTTCACATTATGGCATGGGATTCTATGTGATTTAAATTGTGGGTTGGAAATTGGGTTGATGGGTTATGGTTGTTAATGATTTAATTAATTGTCCCATGATTTGAATTGATTATTCATTCTTTGAATTTATGTTTTGGGACTGAATTAGTACTTTAATTAAATGGGTGGAATGGGGAACATGGGTTTCCCCAAGTTGAATGAATTTTGTATTGAAATTGAATAAACCTCAACCCACTTTGTTAATTTGATTTTTAATTATGAGAATTACATGGTTTAACTTTCTTTTGAATATAATGTATTTTATTAATGGATAAATGCAGCTTTAAATTTATTTTGAATGTCCTTGGTAGCCATGTATTTGGCATGCGTGATTTAGCTTGCAAGTATATTGGTATGGAAATACCAAGTGGTTAATGTCTAAATGATTGACTCCCAGTTAATGGTTAAAATTATAAGTGTAAATGATTTTCATTTGGGCTTAATGGGGGTTGTGTAGCTCTCCATTGAAGGTGGAGGTCCTAGGGGGACCAAAACTGGAAACCACATTTGTCATTGTGGGGGTCTTAATTATATTTGGCATAGTTCACACATTAGATATATATTTTTGAATGGTTGGAGCCTCGATGTCTTTGTACCTTCCTCAAATTTCTTTAGTTCATATGGCTGACATGAACTAAGCCATTTCAGTAGGGGGATCTGACCCATATAGCCTATGGGTGCCCTTTGGACGATTAGAGATATGCAATCCAGGTTAATGATTTCAAAATATCATGCTGAAACCTTGGTCTCTTTCCAAACATCTTATATATATATATATATAAGTATATACATATGTTTATATATATAAATGTATGAATTAGTGCTTTGACTGATTTTTGGGCATGGCGTTATGTTATTATTTCCCATGAGTTACATGCTAGTGGTCACCCCGTTAACCATCCTTGGACGCTACATTGTTTAATAATGACGGGTCCAAAGATACTTCTTTTATCCTTGTGCAGCATTAGGTGGATTAGCATAATAGTCGAGTAGTTATGAAGTGGTGAGTCTCTATCCTTTAGAAGTCCTTATAATTTCCATATACTATTATTCTGACACAGTACTTTTGGATTCTTTGGTCATGGTTGGGGGCATGTCCTGACCTTTTTGTATTTTGTTTTTTAGAGACTATTATGGACAAATACGGGTTGGTTGGTTTTGTTTTTACTCTTAGTAACATTGAGTTATTCGTTCATATTCTTATATATTTTTAGTTGGTTTCCACAATGTTATTATTATGATTATCATTATTATTGTTCTATTGAGGTTGGGTTAAGGGGGTTCTTTAGTCCATAGTGGACTTGACATACCCATCACGACCAGGCCCTATTTTGGGCCATGACAATCTTGGTATCAAAGAACACTTTAGATTCATTAGGTGTCTAAAAAGCAATGTCGAGTAGAGTCTTTTTTACGGATGTTTAGTGCGCCATACTTGGAGGAGGCTACGAGTCACTTAGGAATGTTTTCTTTTCTTGTATTCTATTCTTGGGTTGTAGAGTCTAGTCTTATGAAACTTCTATAATTTTTGGCTACCTCAAATTTTAGATCATGCGTCCCAAAGAATCTTATATTTAGAGAAACTCTACTGGGAACTCTGTCCTGCCTGAGGATAATATGGAGGGGACTCACCTTGTGTATGGAGTGTAGAGAAAATCTTGGGTCCCTACTCCTGATTGTGTTTCTTCACATAGAGTTACACTTATCCCCACTAGTCGTCCTTAAGCTTCTCGGGGTGGTAATTCTTATGAACAGCCACCTCAGGGGAAATCTCTAATGCAGAGTTCTAGCGGTCTATTCATTTTCTTACACAGCTGGTGACATATCAATCTTATCAGTTGGATTATGTTGGTTTTATTGCTCCTTCATCTGATGTCACTCGAATTAGCCTATTCATAAGGTTGAATCCCCAACTTTATTTTAAGAGTGATTCATGCTACCGATTTTGATGGTGTAGAGTTTTCTACATATCAACAAAAAGATATAGCATATTAGTGGTATGAGAAGTAGGATAAGTTGAGGGGTGATGTTGCAAAGCTGGTATCATATTAGAGTTGTCGAGTGCCTTTTTCTATCGCTTTTTTCCTCAGGAGTTGAAGAAAGCTAAGGCTGAGGAGTTTGTTAATCTGAGGTAGGTTAAGATGAGTATGAAAGAGTATGTGTAGAAATTTCAGAAATTATCTCATTATGCTCCAGAGTTGGTGTCTAACCAGATATCTAGGATGAGGAAGTTTTTACCCATGACTTGTTATTGGAGTGTAAGGCTACAATGCTGAACAATGATATGGACATCTCCAAACTTATGGTTTATATGCAGTAGGTTGAGGATGAAAAGAAGAAACCGACAAAGATTGGGTAGAGGCAGAGTAAGAAGTTTAGGTAATTAGATTAGAGTGAGGTTCAATAGAATAGTAGAAGAGATGGCAGACAGTTGACCAAGAAGAAGAACTAGGGCAATTCTTATACGTCAATGAGTGCTCCATATCCTAATCCTTCTAGCGATCTTCTTTCTTAGGATAGAAATGGTTCTAAGGAACAGGGTGCCTAGTCTTAGGATAATGGATCTCAATCATCCCCATCTTATCCCCATATCATTTTTGTGGTTAGCTTCATTATGGTTATTGTGAGAAGGGGAGGAATTGGTGTTATAATTATAATTATAGTCAGCTTGGTCACATGCAATGGAATTCTCCTTCAATGAAGGTTGCTATTAGAGCTAATAAAGTTCCAGTTTCCACGTCTTCAGCTTCTGTACTAGAGGGTGCTACTTTTTATAGCGACAATGGTAAGAATCATCTCTATTCTCTTACCAACTATCAAGAATCTAAGGTGTCTCTTGATCTTTTTACTGGAATGTTACAACTCTTCTCTTATGATGTGTATTATTCGCTTGACCCGGGGTCCATAATTTCTTATTTGACCCCTTATGTGGCTGTGCATTTTTGTTTAGGTCTTGAGAGTATTTCAAACCCCTTTTATTTATATACCCCAGTGGGTGATTCTATTATGGCTAGAAGAAGTTATAGGGGTTGTATGGTGTCTATCTTTCATAGGGAGATATTAGTAGATTTGATAGAATTAGATATGGTGGATTTTGATGTTATCTTAGAGATGGATTGGCTCCACTCGTGCTATGTTTCTCTAGATTATAGGACCTAAAAGGTCAGTTTCCACTTTTTGAATGAGCTAGTATTAGAATGGGAGGGAAGTTCTTTAGTTGCTAAAAGGAGATTTATTTCCTATCTTAGAACTAAGAAATTGATTTCAAAAGGGTGCTTATATCATCTAGTTTGTGTTAAGGATTCCAACTCTAAAATTCCTTCTTTGCAATCCATCCTTGTGGTTTGTGAGTTTTCTAAAGTGTTTCCCGATGAACTTCTTGGAATTCCTCCCAATAGGCAAATAGACTTTGGGCATCCGGATTCCAATCCTATTTCTATTCCTTCTTGTGGAAGGGCTCCAGTTGAGTTGAAGAAGCTAAAACAGAAGTTAAAAGATCTTTTTGGTAACGATTTCATCTATCTTAGTATTTCCTTGTAGGGTGCTCTTGTGTTTTCCGTGCATAAGAAAGACGGGTCTCTATGGATGTGTATAGATTATCATCAGTTAAACAAGGTCATAGTGAATAATAAGTGCCCTCTTCCTAGGATTGATGATCTTTTCATTCAGCTTTAGGGTGCTAGATTTTTTTCTAAGATTGATCTTTGTTTGGGTCATCATTAGTTGAAAATTAGGGAAGTTGATATTGCTAAGATTGCTCTTCGAACCCAATATAGTCACGATGAGTTTTTGGTTGTTTCATTTGGGTTCATTAATGCTTCGTTTACTTTTATGGATCTTATAAATAGGGTTTTCGGGCAATTTTTAGACTCATTTATGATAGTATTCATTGATGATATCATTATATATTATAAGAATGGGGAGGATAAAGCCAATTACCTCTAAATTGTATTGCAGACCCTTAAAGATCAAAAGTTATATTCTTAGTTTTTTAAGTGTTTGTTTTGGTTTTATTCTATGAGTTTTCTTGGTCATGTTATTTCCAGTAAAGGGATCAAGGTGGATCTATAAAAAGTTGAGGTGGTGAAGAAGTGGCCTAGACCCACTACTTCAACCAACATTAGGAGCTCTTTGGCATGGCCGAGTATTATATGAGATGTATGAAGAGTTTCTCTTCTATTGTTTCTCCATTGACAAGATTGATTCAAAAGAAGGTTTGAGTTTTTATGGTCTGGTGCTTATAAGGGTATCTTTGAGAAGTTTAAGGATAATCTAACTTCAGCACCAGTTTTGACCCTGCCCAAAGGTACTGATGGTTTTGTTGTGTTTTATAATGCATCGTGTGTGGGATCAGGTTGTGTGTTGATGCAACATGGTAAGGTTATCGCCTATGGTTCTAGGAAGCTTAAGGTTCATGAAAGAAACTATATGACTCATGATCAACAGTTGGTGGTTGTGGTTATTACTTTAAAGATTTGGCATCATTATTTGTATTGGGTGCATATGTATATTTATTCTGATCATAAGATATTGTAGTATATGTTTATGTAGAAAGAATTTAACCTCAAGCAGAGGAGGTGACTTGAATTGCTTAAGTATTATGACATGAGCCTTTACCACTATCTAGCTAAAGTTACTATTATTGTTGATGCTCTTAGAATGTTATCTATCAAGAGATTATCCTATGTTGATGAGGTGAAAATAGGATTAGTGAAGGACATTCACGGATTGGATAACTTAGAAGTTCTTCTTTTTGACTCTAAAAATGGATGAGTTATTGTTTAAGAAGTGGTCAAATCACCTCTTGATGTTGAGATGAAGGACAAACAGGTTTTAAATCCCATACTTATGTAGATTAAGGAAAATGTTGGTCAACAAAAGGTTATGTCATTTGAGATTAAGGGAGATGGTGTCTTGAGGTGCCAAGTTAGATTGTCTGTTCATGTTTTGATAGGATGTGGGAAAGTATTTTGACTTAGGCTCATGAGTCCTGATACACAGTTCATCCAGGTTCTACTAAGATGTACCATGATTTGAAGGAGATCTATTGATAGAGTAATATGAAAAGGGATGTAGAAAATTTTGTTGTTAAGTGTATGGTTTTTCAGAAAGGTAAGGCTGAATGCTTATGTCCTGGCAGGATATTTCAAGAGAAATAGTTGCCCATGTTTAAGTGGGAGATGATTGATATGGACTACATTACGAGTCTTTCATGGTATTGGAATCAGTAACATTTGATTTGGGACATTATGGATAAAATGACTAAGTCCGCTCACTTATTGCCTGTGAGGACTAACTACTCAGGAGGAAGATTATGCTAAGTTATTCCTTTAGGATATTGTGAAGTTGCATTATGTGCCAGTGTCTATTATTTCAGACCGAGATACGTAATTTTCTTCTCACTTTTTGCATTCATTTCAGAATGGCTTGGGTACATAAGTTAACCTTAGCACCGCTTTCCACTTTCAAATGGATGGACAAGTGGAGCATACTATTTACACCTTGAAGGATAAACTAAGAGACTTTGTGATTGATTTTAAGGGTAGTTGGGTTAATCATTTACCTTTTATTGAGTTTGCGTATAATAATAGTTATCATATGAGTATTCAGATGGCTCCCTTAGAGGCTCTTTATGGTAGGAGGTGTAGGTCTCCTATTGGGTGGTTTGACGTTAGTGATACTAGGTTGTTTGTTCCTGACTTGGTTCACCAAGCCATGGAAAAGGTGAAGGTGATTAGAGACAGACTTAAAATTTCTCAAAGTCCCCAAAAGTCTTATGTGGATATGAGGCGAAGAGAGTTGGAGTTGGAAGTTAATGATTAGGTGATCTTGAAGGTGTCTTCTATGAAAGGAGTTATGAGATTTGACAAGGAGTGGAAACTGATCTGTGAGCATATGCTAACACATTTGAGGCTTATAACTCTAAATAATTGCAAGGTCTTTAGAAACATTAGTTATTTTTTATTAGTTTGTGATTGATTTTGCAGTTTAAGCTGATATAATAGAGAACCAACAATAATGGAAGCAAAAAGGTTGAAATTTGAAGAAATCTGAAGACAAGTGTGGCTGACGACATTTGTGATAAGTCGTTAGCCCTATGATAAGCTATCAGGTTGGTCATCATCAGTAGACAGAGAATTGGCCTAAAGTGGAAGTAGTGATGACATTTTGTGATAAGTCGTCAAGGGTCAGATAAGTCTTCGGGAATGACGTCAGCCTTAAACAAGAGATGAGTTTCATCTGGAAGAGTTGATGACATTTTGTGATAGGCCATCAGGATGGTGATAAGGCGTCAAGGATACCATCAGACGTAGATCGGACATGAGAATTGGAGCAGGAATGTGATAATGTTCTTGATACGCATCAAAATCCTGATAAACCGTCGTCATCATCGTCAGTCTTAGACAGCAAGAGCCAAAAGTGAGGAGGAGCTGATGACATCCTTGATAAGTCGTCAAACTCCTGATAAGCTATCACAGATGTCGTCGTCGTCTATTCCGAGGAAAAACTGTAACCTTGATTTTGTTTCCATAATTAGGGTAAAATATTTAATGCTTTGTTTTGGGGTCTTCTAGGGGGATTCCAGACATTATTCGACACTTTGAGTTTTGACAACATACTCAGATATTTTCTCTCTCTACTCCTAGACTTTAAAAACACAACTATTTTGAGAGAAAATTATCAGTATTTTTTGGGATTTTCCTTTGTGATCTAATCTACGATTCACTGGTTATTTTTCATCTCTGTAAGTATATCTTTCAAATCATAAATTCAATTATGTGTTTCGTTCATTGCATCATGAGTGGCTAAACTCTCTTAACCTAAATTATGGGATCTAGGGTTAAGTATTTATGAGGTGCTAAGTATTCAAGATTCAATAGGTGGTAGGATCTTTTGATAATTCTGAAGTTTTAATTAACGTCTGTTGGTTGCAAACCGTAGACACACCTTCTTTGATTTGCTTGAGAAAGAAATCAAATATAGTAGGAAGTGAATTATCAATAGGGACTCGGAAATACTTCGTTTAATAATCAACTTTGTAACAAGGTTGGTTAATCTAAGGTAAAATCTGGGCAGTAAATAGAAATTCCCTAAGTCCGAAAGAATTAGGGAGTTTAACGCTTAAGTAAGTCGAGATACATTTAAGAATAATATCAATAAAGATAGCTTGTTATCCTACCCACCGTGAGAATCTTGAACCACTTTTTGCATCTGTCATGTACCAGAAGCCCTAGTGAACATAATTCTAGTTATTTCATAAACTCTTGACTTACAAACACTGAAAGTAAAGTGACAAACAACAACTTCTTAAACCTAAACCCCCCATTTGAGGAATCATTAAACTATCAGTGGATTAAATCGCAAACAACTTGAGTTCACACCATATTCCCTTTAGGATTCGACCCCAGCCTAGTTGGGTTTTATAGTGATAACTATCGCACCCATTCAAGATTATAATTTGAGCATTATAAAAAATGGCGTTGTTGCCAGGGAATACCGTTTTAAGCTGAAGTTTGTATGCGCTAATTGATTGTTAGGTATGTTTCCTAGATTTATTTTTATTTGTTTTTTTTGTTTATTTGTAGGATTTTATAGTGTATGCCAAGAACCAGAAGTTTCGGAGAAACATTATTACCACTAAATATGGAACCGCAATGAATAGGAAGAATGGCAGAATAGCAAGAGGCTGACAGACTGGCAGCCTTAGCTAGAGCCCAGGTGAATGTGCAAAATATTGGGAAACATGCACGACATCCAAACCTTAAGGACGAAGATTTGGGTGACGAGGAGTTATTAAACCCTGGTAACCCAAGGCGTGTAGAGCAGATAGTTGTACAAGTGCCATGTAATATTAACTGGAACCGTCCATTCCAAAGTAGACAAGAGTACCAACCGGTCCAGTATGATATGAATGATGATGATGATGGCATGGACGGGGCAGGTGCAACAGGTGCAATTATTCCTCCACTGTTGGCACCTGGAGCCAAGTTCAACATTACGAGTACTATGATCCAAATCCTTAATCTGAAGGGGTTGTTTGGAGGCCTTCCTGGGGATGACCCCAACCTGCATCTGGTGAATTTTTTCACCATTTGCAAATCTTTTGATAACACAAGAGTGGGACAAAATGCTATCTGGTTAAGGTTGTTCCCGTTGTCTCTATCTGGGGAGGATACATTGTGGCTGAATGAGCTTACACCTGATTTCATGACCCACTGGAGGGAATTGAAAGAAGTGTTCCTAAAATGTTTTTTTCTACCCTCCAGGAGGGTATAGTTGATAGACGAGATCAGTAACTTTAGATAGTTCCCTTCTAGAGCTTTGCATGAGACATGGGAGAGATCCAAGAAGAAGTTGACACAGTGTACGAACCACAATATGACGGACCTACACTTGACGGAGACTTTATACAGGGCCCTCAACTCTATAACTAAGACAATTGTAGCTAATGCTTCTGGTGGTTCATTTGTTGATCTGTCTTTTCAAGATGCCTCAGATATGCTAAATAGGATGACCAAACAGAGTCGGGCTTAGCATACTAGGGAGTCTGTGGTAGCAAGCCCAACTATTTTTGTTGGTATGTCTGCTGAACAATACAGGAGAGATGAGGAGCGGGATCAAGACATGGACCATCTAAAAACTTAGGTGGACTTGCTCACCAAGCACATATTGTCAGGGAAGACTGAGAAAGTGAAAGCTATAACATCTCAAGACCGAGTGGATGTGGAATATGAAGAAGAGGCGAATTATGTTAATAATCAGGGGGGTTTCGAGGCAATATCCAAGGGTATCAAGGTCGGAATGTTTATGACAAGCCTGGTTACAAATACAGGGAGCAAGGAAACTGGAGAAGCAATAATGACAAGAGTGGTTTATATGTTCCTCCTGGAAATCGGGAAGCTACTACAACTAGCTCTGGAAAGATGTCCATAGAGGAAATGATGGAGAATTTGTTGAAGGGAGTTGAGTCCACCAGCTCTAGTGTAACCACCATGAATACCGATCTGACATCCATCAGTCAGTTGGTGCACTCACACTCCACTGCAATCAAATAGTTAGAGCAGCAGATGAGACAACTTTCAGCTGAAGTCAACCAGAGGAAGAGTGGAATGTTACCAAGCGATACAACTCAGTATCCATGGAATAATGGCGCATGCATGGAAATTACCACTAGGAGTGCTAATATCTTACCAGGCCCTTCTGGGGGAAAATCTGTAGAGGGTGAGGTAGTTGTTGATGAATCCGAAGAAAATAATCCAATGGAGTCTGAGAAGTTGGATAGTCCTGTTGATGCTTCAAAGAATAAAAAAGAGAAGGAAGAAAAAGTGGTGTTTAAAACTTTCCTAAGACCACTACCTCCTTTTCCTCAATGGTTGAAGAAAAAAATTGGTGATACAAAATCCAGTAAATTCATGGAAATGCTCAAGCAATTGACAATAAATGTGCCTTTGGTTGAGGCACTTGAGAAAATGCCAGGATACACAAAGTTCATGAAAGACCTTGTTACCAAGAAATGAAAGGTTATCCATGATCCTAAGGACAACCTTAGCCATCGTGTCGCTATCTCTACAAGGTCTTTAGTACAGAAAAAGGCAGATCCTAGAGCATTTACCATTCCATGTACTATTGGTTCCATGAAATTCACAAAAGAACTATGCGATATAGGAGCCAGTATAAACCTAATTCCACTTGTTGTGTACAAGAAACTGGGATTGGGGGATCCTACCCCAACGAATATATGGTTGGTGATGGCAGATAGGTCTGTGAAGCGACCTATGGGCATATTACTCGATGTTTTGGTAAAGGTAGCCGACTTTATTATGCCTACTGATTTTGTAGTCCTAGATTGTGAAATGGATTTTGAAATGCCCATTATATTGGGTAGGCCACTACTTGCAACTGGGAGAGTGATAGTAGACATGGAGTTAAACCAACTAAAGTTCAGATTCAATGACAAAGAAGCATAATTCAAAATACACTCATCTATGACTCAGCAAAAAGAGATGAGTGTTTTCTCAATCGTTGATGTATTCTATGATGATGGTAAAGGGGTATCAACAGGTTGTCTTGGCAAAGTCTGAGTAGTCAAGACAACCAAGTCGTGCCGCGACAGTAAATCAGGCGCTATTGGGAGGCAACCCAAAATTTTTATATTCCAGTAAAGTGTTTATTTTTATAGTTAGGATTTAGCACAGATAAGGTGAAAATAAGGAGGTCAACTGAAAGGTCATGATGGAATTTCTGATAAGCCATCACAACTGTGATAAGCTATCAAAAATATCATCAGAGAGGCCAAATTTTAGGTAGTTTCTATTAAGGCTGAGGACATCAATGATAAGCTAGCACACTTGTGATAAGACGTCACAAGATGTCATCAAGAAAACCTTGAAAGCATTGTTAGACCATTTCGGGCCTAGTTCAGAAAATCCGACCCGACCCATAGTCGAACCTCCTCATGTTCCCGCCTGTCTTATTTTCTTTCCTTCCTTAGTTTATTTCTTTCTTTACTTAGTTTATTTACTTTCTCATTCCAAATAATTTCCCAAAGTTAATTAAGAAAAACAACTTCCTTGTGAGTGTGGGATTCGAAAGCAAAATTAAGAACTTTTTCCATTCTCCTGTTACCCCCTCTAAATCGTGTGAACAAGTGAAATTGCCTACCAGGTATGCCCAAAATTTCAAATTCTCTTTTCAAGTGGTAAGTGATAGTTGATGATAACCTAAGTTCCCAAAAAATGGAATTCAAGTAAATTTTGAGAATAATGGGACCAAAAATTGAGTTAAAGTCAAAAGTGGGGTTCTGATAAGAGCTGACGACATTCATGATAAGCTATCACAACTGTGATGGCTTATCAAAAATGTCATCAAAGGCTGCTAAGAATGAAGTGGGTCCTGTTTAGAGCTGACGACATTTGTGATAGGCTATCACAGTTGTGATGGCTTATCAGAAATATCATCAGAAGTTGATGAAATTGTATGAGTTCTATCTTAGGATGACGACAATTGTGATAAGTTATCATAGTCGTGACAGATTATCAAGAAATGTCATTACACCTGGAACCTTAAGCATGAATGAGCCTTCTCAAAGGATGTGAAGCTTAAATGGTTAATGTGTTTGTCTTTAGGCTCTTGAAGACTGACTAATGGTTTTTCTATTGCTATAGGAACCCTATAATGGAACCTAAAGGAAAGATCCCTATGCTTAAAAAGAAGGAACAACAACAAAGTGTACGTCGGAAGCTCATTGATGAGGAGTCTGATTATGAAGAGGAAGAACCTTTCCTCAGGAAGCGAAAGAAGAAGAAAAACCCTAACCAGCCTCAACTACCCACACTAGTTGAGGTAGAGGATAATGAGGACACAGAAATAATAGCTGCTTCTGAGCAGGAGACATCTGAACAATCTAAACATGAGCAGCATGAGTCTGACCATACTGAATCTGAAGAGGAAGAACATGAAGGGTCTGAGGAGCTTGAGTCTGAGGGAACAACATCTAAATCCCCTTCCACTGAACAACAAGATAATGAGTAGTCTATAATTTGGGGAACACTTATCAAATGTAAGAACCCCAAAGTTTGAGACAATGCTAGATGGCAAATTCCCAAGGCAGAGGGCATCTTCACTGTTGGGCTCCGCAGAACTGATAAAACAAGGACTAAAAGAATGATTCAAGTAGAAAAGAGGATTATCATCAAAGGTCTGTGTAGGTATCCTGAAGTGGAACAAAAGTTTCAAGAGTATGGCTCAGGATGGACTACAAAAGAGGGAAGCTTATTTTTCCCTGCACTGATCTGAGAGTTTTACATGAACTACCAGGCTCAATTGAAAAACATATATAGGTCAGGAGAAAGAGTTGCAGACTATCCCCTATTGGAGAGAGTTCAGGTAAGGGGCGTAAGGGATGATATCTCAATCAGAACCATCAACAGGTTCTTACATGGCCACAACTTCACTCCTCAGGCCACTTCTCCATCAGTCTATGATCGGATTAAAAATCAGGCAAATCAACTTCTGTGGTTGGCCAATATCATAGCCGAAGGGGAACCAACATGGGTGACCAACCCAAATGAGATAATATATAGGTCCTCTTTGACTCAAGAGGCAATGTTTTGGTGGGGTGTAGTACGTATCTGGATGATGCCCACTGATGGAGACAACATTCTGGGTGATGACTAAGCTATCCTAGTAGTAAGCATAGTCCAGCAACTTCTCTTTAATTTTAGGGAAATCATTGCTGATGAGATGAAGATTACAATGTCAAGAATCGACACTGCTTATCTTTTCCCGTGTCTTATCACAGAGTTGTTCCAAGATGCTAATGTGCCACAGATTGCAAGGGTTGATGATGACGTCCCTTCCCAAAAACCTGATAACCCCATACGATATGATGAAAATAAACCAGGACTGAGACTTGATAGAGGTGCAGAGGTAGCAGCAGACCCTCCAGTTACAAATGCCGGTTCAGTACCTAATATGCAAGTGAAAGATTCTGAAACTGTGCAACCAACTTTTTAAGCACAAGAAGGTTCAATGCCTGAGAATGAACCCAATCCCTTAGCTCTTACAGCATCAGAAGGATTTGCATTTCATCTGATCGATTTCATAAAAATGGCCAAACAAGCCAAATGGTGTGAGGCACAGCTACATGTCTTTGCCAAACAGTTTGCCGCTATAGTAGACAAGAGAATCAAGGCTACTCTTGAGCCTTTTGTCACTTTTCCTGGACGAGTTACAGATTTGGAGAACCGATTTGATGCACGGGCAAAAGAAATGTCAGGGTCTGATCTAGCTAAATTCAGAGCAGCTTTGAACAACGTAAAGGCAGATAATGGGGTATTGCAGCAGCACCAATTTATGGTGCTGATAGATCCGTCTATACATAAATTAGAGAAAGAAATTCCAATGCTTGACCTCACTGGAGATTCACAAAAGAAAAAAAAGAAAAAGGGGGAGAAGAAGGGTAAAGATAAGAGAGAATACCTTGACAGCGAGGTAGAAAGAAGAGTAAAAAAGAAGGAGAAAAAGAAGGCTAAAAAAAGGAGTTTAAGAAAGCAAGAATGGAGTCCCTAACGGACAATGAGAGATGGGAAGAGGCTTTGAAATCTAGGGCTTTAGAGGAAACTTGTTCATCCAATCTCCTAATATAAAGTATGTGGGGTTTTGAACAAGGGTAACTCTTTCACCCTTGTGCCCAAAAGGCTTACTTACATTATGATTTCCCTGAAATATATGAGGTTTTACATGAAATTGAATTGGGGTTTTTTACCCATTATTATTGAATGCATTATCTTGACATTCCCCATGAATTTAGAGTCAAATGGCGTGATTTTTTCATGTTTTCTTGAGAAATTATAGCTGGGTATAAACCCCATGATTTTACTCCATGAGAAGTTAATATTTGCAATGTTTGAGATATTGAAGCATATGACTAAATTGAGACTTGAGATAAATTTCTGAAATTCTTAGATTTCCATATGATTTATGAATCTATATGCTATATATTATGCTTTTGATGAGCCTTAACTTGATATTGAACTATGGGTTAGAAAGCCCTATTTGAGTCTTGTGAATTTATGAACTCTTATGCTATAAACCCCCATGATTTGAGTATTTTGAGATGATTGAGAAATGAATTGACCTAATGGTCCTTGAGCTTTGAAACCTACTTCACTATATGAGATTATCGATTTGATCATTTGGGTTCGTGGTGAACCATGAGATTATTCTAAAAGTGGATTTTGATGAGAAGAGCTCAGATAATCTAAAGGGAGTAGTATTTAGCACTAAGCGGGTAAGTCACTACAGTTTCTTACCCCAAAACTACGTGCCACCGTAGGTTGGGCCTGAGGCCGAGTTTATGATTATTATGATTGGGCCTGAGGATGAGTTTCATTTAGTGATCACCAGACCTAGTTTATACTTCCTCGCAAGAGTATGACGCTCCTCCGCAACATGGGCTCTCTTCCTTAGGAGGACAAAATATTGGACTCCATGTAGCTCGCATGATTTATGTCGGTTATGAGATTCTCCCTAGCCCTTTTAAACTTGAAATCAGCTACTTCTTTGCAAAGTAAGGTATTTTCCCTCCTATGAAGTATTTTCACTAAATTAGAGCATTTTGCCTTGAGATAGATGATTTCTCCCAAAGCTTGAAATGAGATATTTTCCTAACTTGCATGATATGCCTCTACGTATGTTCTAAAATCTCATGAGGTCATATTTCTAATATTTGAGTTTGAAGAGATATAAAATCTTAAACATTAAAAGTTGTTTTACCCACCATCCTATATGCATGAGTTGATGGTACTATCTAAAGCCCTTTTTGCCTTGAGTATTTGAGAATAAGAGAAGATTTTCTAGTTTTGAGGTTGAAAAATGATGACTCACAAGATTTGTGTAATATTCCTAATCTTATATGATTTATGAACTTTATGTTTCAAACTAATTCAAGCCATTGAGTCATCTCATATTGCATACATGATTTTAATGAAGAAAATTGATACTGTTTTATATACATGCATTCACCCCCGTATACTCAGTAGATACCCAAGTACTGATCTATATATATGTCTATGTGCTACATTGTCTCATAATGTAGGTTCAGGTGCTCAGTCCCAGTCTCGCCTGTGATCTCTGAGTACCTCGTGTACATTTTCTACAGTGGTGATTCCTCTTGGTTTGAGGAGCGATCTTCAGATATTCCAGGGATTGAAAGACTATGTTGTTACTTGTAGTTTATCCCGAGTCAGTTGGGAGACTGTCTCATCGTCTCTTTAGATTATGGATTTGTAGAGGCTTTGTTAGACTATTTGGTAGATTGTGGTTTTGTTGGGATTTCTTTATCATGACCATTTGGACCAAATACTCCTTCTTTCCTTTCTTCCCTTCTATGAACATAGATGTGCTAGTGTTTGAATTTAAATTTTCTCCATGAATTAAGGGTTATCAGTAGGAACTGGATCTATGGGTTAGCTTGGGGCTACTTATAGCCCTAGGCACCATGTGACGTCCCAGGAGGTGATTTTGGATCGTTACAAAGTGGTATCAAAGCACCATGTTTCTAAGGAGTCCTAGGAAGTCTAACAAGCCGCGTTGAGTAGAGTCTTTCTCATCGGTGTGTAGCACGTCACATCTATGGGCAGGAGGCTACGAGACATTTTAGGAAAAGTTATGTTTTTTTTTCAAATTCTATCGTGCCTCCGATTGTCTCCTCCTTATCTAATGATCTATTCTTCTATATTTTTAGAAAATGCCTCTTTGAAGGGTGAATATTTACGAGAACAATGATGAGCATCCCCCACCCGTTGATCCTCTAAATGAGATGGTGTCCTACACTGAATTTAGGGCAGCCTTTCAGGAGTTGGCCCAAGTGGTCACTGCTTATATTCGGGATAATAACCGGACCCCATCTACTAATCAATAGGGAGGTGATGTAGCCGCGGCTAGAATTCGTGACTTTCTATGGATAAACCCGCCTGAGTTCTATGGGTCAGGAACTGATGAGGACCCATAACTATACTTGGAGAAGGTAAGTATGATCACTGAAGTAATGCATGTCTCGAAATAAGAAAGTGTTGAGTTGGCGTCTTACAGACTGAAGGATATTACTTATGATTGGGTTGTGTCGTGGAGGAAGGGTAGAGATGAAGATGTCGCTCCTGTTACTTGGAAAGTATTCCATGATGCATTCTTAGAACGATTCTCTTTACTTAAGATGACGGAGGGAAAGATTGAGGAGTTCATGAACTTGAGGCAGGGCTCCATATCTGTCAAGGAGTACTGCTTGAAGTTCAGTCTGTTGGTCAAATATGCTCCTGATTTGATGTCCAACACCCGGGTTTGTACTAGTAAATTTGTGACCGGTGTTTCTGGGTTAGTGCTAAAGGAATGTAGTACTACAATGTTAAATAGGGATATGGATCTAGCTAGGTTGATGATTCATGCCCAATAAATAGAGGTGGATAAGCTTAGGGAGAGAGAAAGGATGAGGGGTAGCAAAAGGGCGAGATCTGATCACATGAGTTTAGCTGGCCTAGGTTCCATGGAGGGAACCACCCTTAGTTTCAGAGACGTCCATCTACTGCAGTGACTTCATCAGCAAGCGTTCCCACACTTAGAGGCAGGCCGGAGCAAGGGGGTAGGCCTTTCATGTCTGGATTGCAGAACAGTGTTGGTAACTGGCCTCGTCATTCTCTTTGTACTAAATATGGTAGGAATCATCCTGGAGAGAGTTTTGGTGATGCGAGGGGTTGTTTTGGTTGTGGCAAGCAGGGCCACAGACTTAGAGATTGCCCCCATAGCAGATAGGGGAACGGAGATTCTCGACCTCTGTCACCGGCTACTAGTGCACCAGCTCATGTACCTCGTCCCGCCCCTGTTCAGGGCACTTCTTCTAGCACTACTGGCGTTCAGCGCCAGAATAAATTTTATGCTTTGCCATCCTATCGGGAGCAGGAGGACTCCCCTGATGTTGATACCGATATGTTTCGATTCTTTTGTCTTGATGTTTATGTGTTGTTGGACCCCAGGTCAAATCTCTCTTATGTGACCCCACTTGTGGCTATGAATTTCAAAAGAGGTCCCGAAAGAATTCTTGAGCCTTTCTTAGTTTCTACACCAGTCGGAGAGTCAGTTGTTGCTAAACAAGTGCCTAGAGATTGCCCTGTCATTGTACTTTATAGGGTCATACTTGCGAACTTGATAGAGTTAGACATGGTAGATTTTGACCTTATTATATGTATGGATTGGCTTTATTTTTGCTATGAGTCTATAGATTATTGTACCCATGTAGTCAAGGTTCAGTTCCCTGATGAACCAGTGTTTGAGTGGTTCGGGAGTTTGGCATCTCCCAAAAGTTATTTCATCTTCTATATCAAAGCCAGAAAGCTAATATCCCAAGGTTGCATCTTTCACCTAGTTAGAGTCAAAGACATTCAATTCGAAACTGCAACTATTCAGTCAGTCGATGTTGTTAATAAGTTCCCATATGTCTTTCTAGATGATCTCCTAGGGGTACCTCCCAATAGAGAGATAGAGTTTGGAGTTGATCTTCTTCCCGATACACTACCTATTTCTATCCCCCCATACCATATGGAACCTGTCGAGCACAAGGAGATAAAAAAGCAACTCAAAGATCTTCTAGATATAGGTTTCATTAGGCTCAGCATTTCTCCTTAGGGCGCACCTGTTTTATTCGTGCGAAAGAAGGATAGATCTTTGCATATGTGTATTGACTACCGTCAACTAAAAAAGGTCACAATAAAAAATAGGTATCCTCTTCCAAGAATTGATGATCTATTTAATCAGTTGCAAGGTGCAAGTTATTTTTCCAAGATAGACCTTAGATCCGGCTATCATCAACTTAAGGTCAGGACGTGTGATATTCCAAATATAGCCTTTCAAACCCGTTATGGCCACTTTGAGTTCCTAGTCATGTCCTTCAGGCTAACCAATGCCCCGACTACTTTCATGGACCTTATGAATTGAGTGTTCAATCAATATCTTGATATGTTCATCATTATCTTCATAGATCACATCCTTGTGTACTCCCGTGATGAGAATGACCATGCACAACACCTTAGAATTGTCTTGCAAACTCTTAGAGACCATCAGTTGTTCACCAAATATAGTAAGTGTGAATTTTGGCTAAGGCTTGTAGCCTTTCTAAGCCATTTTGTTTCAGCCGAGGGTGTTAGAGTTAATCCCCAAAAGACCGCTTCTGTTAGAAATTGGCCTAGACCTATTTCCCCATCCGATATTAGAAGTTTCTTGGGTATAGATGGATATTACCGTCATTTTGTTGAGGGTTTTTCTTCCCTTGCATCTCCCATAACCCAATTGACCCAAAAGAATGTTAAATTTCGATGGTCCGAGTCCTGTGAGAAGAGTTTTCAAGAGCTGAAGACTCGGCTCACTTCAGCCCCTGTATTGACTTTACCTGATTGTTCTGGTGGTTTTGTGGTGTATTATGATGCCTCTGGAGTTGGTTTAGAATATATGTTGATGCAGACAGGTAAGGTTATAGCCTATGCCTTTAGACAGTTGAAACCGCATGAAAAGAATTACCCTACCCATGACCTTGAGCTAGCTGTTGTGGTCTTTGCTTTGAAAATTTGGAGACATTATCTTTATGGTGTCTATATGGATGTGTTTACTGATCATAAGAGCCTACAGTATGTGTTCACCCAGAAAGAGTTGAATCTTGGGCAGAGGATGTGGTTGGAGTTGTTGAAAGATTATGATATGAGTGTGTTGTATCACCCGGGCAAGGCCAATGCAGTGGCGGACGCCCTTAGCAGATTGTCCATGGGTAGTGTTGTGCATATAGGGGAAGGCAAGAGAGTGTTGGCTCATGATGTTCACTGTTTGTCCAGGTTGGGTGTTAGGTTACTTGATTCAGTGGAGGGGAGTACGTTGGTGCAGAGTAGTTCCGACTCCTCTTTAGTCTCAGAAGTGAAGAAGAAGCATAATAGGGATCCTGGTTTGGTCAAACTGAAAGAGTCAGTTAAGGACCAAAAGGTTGAGGTTTTCTTCCAAGGGGGGATATGGTGAGTTGAGATTGCATGGTAGGTTATGAGTCCCGTGTGTTGATGATATGAGGCAAAGGGTTTTGGCTGAAGCGCATAGCGCGCGTTATTCCATTCATCCCGACACTACCAAGATGTTCCGCGACTTGCGGCAAATCTATTGGTGGAGTGGTATGAAGAAGGACTTAGCCGAGTTTGTAGCGAGGTGTGCAACGTGTCAATAGGTTAAGGGAGAGAAACAAAGACCTGGTGGCGTGATGCAAGAGTTTAGTATACCCACTTGGAAGTGGGAAGTGGTGAATATGGACTTCGTGACCAGATTGCCTCTTTCGCGTCGTCATCATGACTTTATTTGGGTTGTTGTGGATAGGTTGACAAAGTTCGCACATTTCTTGACCGTGCATACTTCTTATACGACTGAGGATTATGCTAGATTGTATATCTGGGAGTTAGTCAAGATGCATTGAGTCCCCTTTTGTATCATTTCGGATAGGGGCACTCAGTTTACTTCTCAGTTTTGGAAGGCATTTTAGTAGGGTCTTGGTACCCAAGTTCTCTTGAGTTCCGCATTTTACCCGCAGACAGATGGTCAGGCTGAGAGGACCATTCAGACCCTGGAGGATATGTTGAGGACGTGTGCTCTTGATTTCAAAGGTAGTTGGGATGAGCATTTGCCATTGATTGAGTTTTCCTACAATAATAGTTTCCATTGTAGCATTGAGATGGCACCATTTGAGGCCTTGTATGGTAGGGGGTGTAGATCGCCCATAGGTTGGTTCGAAGTGGGTGAGGCAGCCGCGATTGGACCCGATATAGTGTTTGAAGCTATGGAGAAAGTTAAGTTGATTAGAGAAAGGTTGAAGACGGATCAAAATTGTCAAAAGTTATGTCAATGTGAGGAGGAGAGATCTTGAGTATGAGGTGGGTGATTTGGTGTACTTGAAAATTTCACCCATGAAAGGGGTGAAAAGATTTGGTAAAAAGGGGAAGCTGAGTCCTCATTATGTTGGACCGTATAGAGTCTTGAGTGTGTTGGCAAGGTAGAATATGAGGTTGAGTTGACCTCAGAGTTGTCCGCCGTTCACCGTATCTTTTATGTATCCATGATCAAGAATCATATTGGTGATTCTAGTGTGGTTGATCCTTCAGAAAGTGTCAATATTCAGGATAGTCTTTCCTTCATTGAGATTCCCGTGGAGATCCTAGATTTTCAAATCCGTAGCCTCAGAAACAAAGAACTTCCCTTGGTCAAGGTTTTGTGGTGGAAAAATCTGTTGAGGGTGATACTTGGGAGGCGGAAGCATACATGCGAGCCAAATACCCGCACCTCTTTTCCGCACGTTCAGATCAATCCGAAGGTACTATTCTTCTTTAATTCAGCCCTTCTTATCTAAAATTTAGCTATGCATCTATCCTTGTATGAGTTCTTGCAATATCCGGAGTGGTTATGTGTTTAGAAAGATCTGGAACAGTTTAGTAATTGTTTCAGCTATGTGTACTCTATTTTTCCTGTACCCCTAGCCTAACTAGCAGCATTCGAGGATGAATGTTCCCAAGGGGGAGATATTGTAAGACCCCACAAAGTTCCCTCATAGTTTGAACCTTGGATGCGTGTTGAATGAAGTGTAATTCCGACCCTAAGAGATTGAGAAAGGACTCTCTAATTTATTAGTGTTTTAACCTTGTGCAAATTTCATAAAATTGATTTCCTATGGTGTGGGAAATTGAGTTATATTTCTAACGATACCAATATCATCAAAATTTGATATCGGGGTGAGAAGTTATAGCCATTTTCCTAAGCATTGTCGAAATCGCCCAGGTTTGACGGTCGATCCGACAGACCATCAAGTCTTCGATAGACCGTCGATCGTCCCATCAAACCAAGGTAGTGACTTCTTTTTCTAGCCATCGTGCGACGACCAAAATGGTGAACCGCTAAAAATTCGACGGACCGTCGCGGTAACCGTCAAGCAGAGGCAGTATGGCCTCATTCTGGCCCTTGTGTGACGGATGATCTGGTGGACCATCAAACTTTTGATGGACCATTGTTTCGACCGACGTATTGAGGCAGTGTGTTCCATTTTTGGCCCTCGAGCGACGGACGATCTAGCGGACCGTCAAACTTCTGACGGACCATTATTTCGACCATTGCAGACCCCGATCAATAATTTTTAACTCATTTTTAAATGGGTATTTCAGTCCTTTATACTCCTTTAAACCCTTATATATATTCTAGATGAACCAGCTGGCCTCATTTGCTCATCTCTAACACCTAAGGGCTAGGGTTTTCTCCTCCAAATCATATCAAAGCAAGAATTCTTCCCCAAGAAATCTAAGAACTCACCAAAGATTGTGCTAGTGAGTTGAGAATTGAATCTCCCAAGTTCGAAGACTTCAAGAACCCCCTCCCAAGAGTAAGAAGAGGAATTTTAGAGGAAACTTGTTCATACAATCTCCTAATCTAAGGTATGTTGGGTTTTGAACAAGAGTAACCCTTTTACCCTTGTGCCTAAAGGCTTACTTACATCATGATTTTCCTAAAATCTATGAGGTTTTACATAAAATTGAATTGGGGTTTTTCACCCATTATTAATGAATGCATTATCTTGACATTCCCCATGAATTTAGAGTCAAATGGCATGATTTTTGCATGTTTTCTTGAGAAATTACAGCTGGGTATAAACCCCAAGATTTTACTCCATGAGAAGTTAATATTTGCAATGTTTGAGATATTGAAGCATTTGACTAAATTGAGACTTGAGACAAATTGCTGAAATTCCTAGATTTCTATATGATTTATGAATCTATATGCTATATATTATGCTTTTGATGAGCTTTAACTTGATATTGAACTATGGGTTAGAAAGCCCTATTTGATACTTGCGAATTTACGAACTCTTATGCTATAAACCCCCATGATTTGAGTATTTTGAGATGATTGAGAAATAAATTAACCTAATAGTCCTTGAGCTTTGAAACCCACTTCACTATATAAGATTATTGATTTGATTATTTGGATTCGTGGTGAACCATGAGATTATTCTAAAAGTGGATTTTTATGAGATAATCTAAAAATAGTAGTATTTAGCACCGAGCGGGTAAGTCACTATGGTTTCTTACCCCTAAACTATCTGCCATCGTAGGTTGGGCCTGAGGCCGAGTTTATGATGATTATGATTGGGCCTGAGGTCGAGTTTCATTTAGTGATCACTAGAACTAGGTTATACTTCCTGGCAAGAGTATGACGCTTCTCCCCAACATAGGGTCTCTTCCTTAGGAAGACAAAACATTGGACTCCATGTAGCTCGCATGGTTTATGTCGGTTACGAGAACCTCCCTTGACCTTTTAAACTTGAAATCAACTACTCCTTTGTAAACTAAGGTATTTTCCCTCCTATGAACTATTTTCACTAAACTAGAGCATTTTGCCTTGAGATAGATGATTTCTCCCAAAACTTGAAATGAGATATTTTCCTAACTTACATGATATGTCTCTACGTATGTTCTAAAATTTCATAAGGTCGTATTTCTAGTATTTGAGTTTGAAGAGATATAAAATCTTAAACATTAAAAGTTGTTTTACCCACCATCCCATATGCATGAGTTGATGGTACTATCTAAAGCCCTTTTTCCCTTGAGTATTGAGAATAAGAGAAGATTTTCCAATTTTGAGGTTAAAGAACGATGACTCATGAGATTTGTGTAATATGCCTCATCTTATATGATTTATGAACTTTATATTTCATACTTATTCAAGCCATGTGAGTCATCTCATATTGCATACATGATTTGAATGAAGAAAATTGATATTGTTTTATATACATGCATTCACCCCTGCATACTCCATATATTCCCAAGTATTGATCCACATATATGTCTATGTGCTACATTGTCTCATAATGTAGGTTCAGGTGCTCAGTCCCAGCCTCGCTTGTGATCTCCGAGTACCTCGCGTACATTTTCTACAGTGGTGAGTCCTCTATGTTCGAGGATCGATCTTCAGATATTCCAGAGACTGAAAGACTATGTTGTTACCTGTAGTTCGGCCTGAGTAAGTTGGGGGAATATCCCATCGGCTCTCTAGATTATGGATTTATAGAGGCTTTGTCAAACTATTTGGTAGATTGTGGTTTTTTTGGGATTTCTTTATCATGACCATTTGGACCGAGTACCCCTTTTTTCCTTTATTCCCTTCTATGAACATGGATGTGCTAGTGTTTGAATTCAAATTTTCTCCTTGAATTAAATGTTATCAGGAGAAATCGGCTCTATAGGTTAGCATGGGGCTACTTATATCCTTATGCCCCATATGACGTCCCGGGAGGCGATTTCGGGTAGTTATATCAGCGCTGTAACAAGGTTGTTTAACCTGCAGTAAAATCTGGGCAGTAAATAGAAATTCCCTAAGTCCGAGAGGATTAGGGAGTTAAACTCTTAAGTAGGTCGAGAGATATTTAAGCATAATATCGATAGAGATAGCTTGTTATCCTACCCACCGTGAGAATCTTGAACCAATTTTAGCCTCTGTCATGTACCAGAAGCCCTAGTGGACATAATTATGGTTATTTCATAAACTCTTTATTGACAAACACTGAAAGTAAAGTGACAAACAACAACTTGTTAAACCTAAACCCCCCATTTTAGGAAACATTAAACTATCAGTGGATTAAATCGCAAACAACTTGATTTCATACCATATTCTCTGTGGGATTCGACCCCAACCCAATTGGGTTTTATATTGACAATGATCGCTTATACCCATTCAAGAGTGTAATTTGAGCGTTCTCAAAAACTTGTCGTCATTACATTGGTCCCTATTAGATTTTGAGAATAATTAGAAATGTTGCTTATCAGTTGGACTTGCCTGCGAGTTTGGGCTCTATTCATCCCGTATTTCATGTGTCCATGCTGAAAAAGTGTGTGGGTGATACTTCATTTATAGTTCTTATTGAGGATGTTGTTATGACGGATTCCTTGTCTTACGAGGATGTCTCGATTAAGATATTGGATAGGCAGGTTCAAAGATTATAGACCAAGGACGTAGCTTCAGTGAAGGTTCTTTGGGAAGACAAAAGGCAGAAGAGGCTACATGTGAAGCTGAGGAAATATGAAGGCTAAATGCCCATTCTTGTTCTTGGGATTAAATGAAAGTGCTTGATGTATAAGTTTTGTTTTCCTTTTTTTCATTTTTCTGAGTTTGTCATTTGATTGTAGTGTATTCTTGCCATTCTTATGCTAAAAGTGTCTTAACTCATCATTCAGGTATGAATGATCCTTGGGGGGGGGGTAATGTAAGACCCATAAAAATTTCATCATTTTATTTTTGACCTTCCAATGTTCAAAATATTAATTTTTCACTTATATTATGTATAAGGATGTTAAAAGGGTAAATTGGGAATGTTTCAGAATTTTTGAAAAGGGTTACCGTCAATTTGGTAATTTCAAGGTAGCGAGCCTAGCATTTTCATCGTGTCATGAAGGTTACCCTCTGTGATATTGACGTGTCATAGAGGATAACCTCTGTGATATTGGCGTGCCATGCTATTTTTGTTCACTTGGGGTGAGGGGCTTTTGGGTATTTTCACCCTTGTACGACCCTTAAACATAAAATAAGCTTATTTTCTTTAGTTTTCAAAGATCAAATTTCTCTATTTCACTCAAACTCAAAACTGAAGAAGACTCAAGGGTTTCATAGAGAATTCATCATCCGAGCTCCAAGCTTCAAATTGACTTTGAATTCTTGTGTGTTTAATGCATGCATCTCTTCCCGCAAACTTTAATTTCACATTGTGGCAGTTGTTTGATGGTATTTCATGTGATTTAAATCGTGCATTTGAAATTGGGTTAAAGGGTTTCGGTTGTTATTAATTTAATTACTTGTCCCATGATTTGAATTAATTCTTCATGCTTTAAATTGGTGTTATTGGGACTGAATTGGTACTTAAATGGGTGGAATGGGGAACATGGGTTTCCCCAAGTGGTATGAATTTTGGCTTGGAATTGTATGAACCTCAACCCTATCTGTTAATTTGATTTTTAATTATGGAAATTGCTTGTTTCAACTTGGTTTTGAATGCAATTCATTTCATTAATGAATAAAGGGAACTTTAAATTGGTTTTGAAAGGTATTGGTAGCCATGAATTTTATTTTAATGGAACTTGGGGAGTCAATGTGGCTGTGTGAATTTATTTGGCATATGTGATTTAGCTTGCAAGTGTATTGGTACGATGATACCAAGTGGTTGATGCCTAAATGAATGACTCCCGGGTAATTGTTGGAATTATATGTGTGAATGATTTTAATATGGGCCTAAAGGGGGTTGTGTTATTGGGTAGCTTGCTGTGGAAGGTGGAGGTCCCGGGGGGCCTGATAATAGAAACTAATTACTGTGTGCATAGTTCACACATTATATATATATATATATATATATATTTGGCCCTTCCTCGGATTTCTCCAGTTAGTGCGGCTAACACGCACTAGGACCCTTTCAGCAGGGAGACCTGAACTCATATATCCTGTGGGTGTCCTTAGAATTGTTAGAGCTACACATTCAAGGTTAATGATTTTAAAATCTCATTCTTAAACCTTGTTTCCTTTCCGGCATCATATGTGTGTGTGTGCGCGCGCGCGCATTGTGGTTTTGATTGATTTTTTGACATGGAATTATGTTATCATTTCCCCTGAGTTACATGGTAGCTCTCACTCTGCTAAGTGTCCTAGGAAGCTATATTGTTTCATAATGTTAGGTGTGAAGACACTTCTTTTATATCTGTGCAGCATTAGGTGGATTATCTCGTTCATTGAGTCGCTATGAATTGGTGAGCCTCCATCCATCGGAAGGCATTATCATTTCCATATTCTTTTAATTTGACTCAACACTTTCGGATTCTTTGGTCATGGTTGGGGGCATGTCTCGACATATTTGGTATTCTTGTTTATAGAGGCTATTGAGGACAAATGTGGATTGGATGGTTTTGTTTTGACTCTTAGTGCATTGTGTTATTCATTCATCTTCTTATTTTTATTTAATTGTCTTTCGCATTGTTATTATTTTGATTATAATTATTATTATGCTCTTGAGGTTGGGTTAAGGGAGTGGTTTCTGGTCCATCGAGGACTTGAAATATCCATCACGGCAAGGTCTTGGTTCATGTCATGACACAAACTAATGAAGCTACGAACCTTAGACGGAGATGTAGTCTTGTCCCAATCACGAATATCCTCAACTTCATTGAGTCTACCGTAATCCTTTCCGTAGACACCACATGCCCAAGGAATGTCACCGACTCAAGCCAAAACTCACACTTAAAGAATTTGGCAAAAAGCCTATGATCTCTCAACGTTTGGTGCACAATCCTTAAATGATGCATATGCTCCTCTCTACTCCTTGAATACATAAGGATGTTGTCAATTAACCCTATCACAAATGAATCCAAATGAGGCCTGAACATGTGATTCATCAAATTCATAAAGGTGGTTGGGGCATTGGTCAACCCAAAAGACATCATTAGGATTATATAATGACCATACTAGTTCCTAAAGGCTGTCTTTGGGATATCGTCTGGCTGAATCCTCAGCTGAGAGTAACCTAACCAAAAGTCAGTCTTAGAAAACACCACTACACCGTGATGCGAGGAATAATATATCGATTCTTCACTGTCACCTTATTAAGATAACTATAATCAATGCAGATATGCATGGAATCATCCTTCATCTTTATGAACAATATAGGAGCTCTACAAGGAGACACACTCCGTCTAAAGAAACCCTTACCAAGAAGATCCTGAAGCTGAGAGTTTAGCTCCTTAATCTCGGTAGGATCCATATGGTAATGTTCCGTAGAAATGGGTCGGGTTCACGACGAAAGATCAATAACAAACTCAATATCATGCTTAGGTGGAAGACTAAGTAGATCGGTAAGAAAAACTTCATGAAACTCATAAACTATAGGAATAGAGTCAAGCGATAGGATCTCCACACTAACATCATGAATGTAAGTAAGATAAGACTCGCAACCCCTCAAAATAAGTCTTCTGGCCCGAATATGGGAAATAATCCTCGTCGATAGCAGCTAATATCTCCCTGCCACATAACCGGGGGTATGCCAGGCTTGGCTAATGTAATGTCCTTGGAAAAATAATCCAAGACAGCATGATAGTTGGATAACCAGTCCATGCCCAGAGACACATCAAAATCCACCATATCCAACATAATAAAATCACCCTAAGTATCAAGCTCTCGAATAGTCACAACATGTGATCTATAAACCTGATCCACTACTATAGTATCACCCGTGGGAGTAGATACACATAATGGAACAAATAATAAACCCCAAGATAAGTCTAATCGCGGGGCATAATAAGTAGACACAAAAGAATATGTTGAATGCGGATTAAATAAAGCAAAAGCCAACTAATGGTACACAAAGATTGTACCTGTGATAAAAATATCTTAAGACTAAGCCTCAGTTCTAGTAGGTAAGGCATAAAAGTGACCACGCTCACCACCTGGATGGGATCCAAACCAATCTTGTATTCTACTTGCCTGAGAACCTCCACGAGCACCCTAAGAACTATCTCGACGCCCATGCACACCACCTCTAGATGGGGGATGTACCAACCTAATTGATGGAACACTCTAAAATGAAGGAACCATCACTCCAATACTGGGGAACTCTCTAGAAAAATGGCCAAAAACCTCACAACCATAGCATGCCCCAGGCATTGTACTAAAATTAGAATATCTCGTTAACCCGGAATAACCACCATGGCTAGAATAACTAAAAGATGAACCCCTCAAAGGCTGACCACTACTCTAGATAGGATGATCATTGTAACTAGACTAGCCTACATTAGTAATCTGAAGTACAACCTGAATGGTCCTACCAGACTGAACCTGATACTTATAAAGCTAGCATAGAGGAAACCTACCCTGAGAACCACTACCTCTGAATTGTGAGACACTATGGCTTCCACTAAAACACCCTGATATCACGACCTCTTATCATTTCCCCCTTAGTCCTCGTGATACATCTCCTCCATAACCTAAGCATGATTAGAAACCTCAGCAAAAGAACTACTTGCAGCAACCAAACTCTAAGTAGACACGTGAAGAGGAATTCTTAATCCCTAAACTAAGCAACGAACCTTCTCATACTCAATAGTCATAATAAAACTAGCATGACTAGCAAAATCATGAAATCGAGACTCATACTCCACAAGATTCATGGAGCCCTACACCAACCATGAGAACTGATCCCTCAAACTATCCTAAGACTATGAGGCATATACTTCTCCAAGAAGATCATGAAGAACTCAGTCCATGTCAATAGGGGAGATCCAGTTAGACTTGAATTAATATGACCTCTCCACCAATGTCGAGCAGTCAAGTTGAATTGAAAAGTAGTGTAATCCACACAACGAGTCTAAAATAGATCTAAATTACAAAGCCTATGCTCATAAACAATGAAGAACTCATACACATCCTTGCTCGATGCACTAGAAAACCTAGGCGGAGCCAATCTTAAGAACCTTCAACATTTTCTGCTCTTCATCATATATAAAAATTTAGGCAACTACTGGTTAACCAACCACTGATGTAAGAAGAACCTTAACGCTAGGAGCAGAAGCTACTGTTTACGCCCTCACCTAAGTACAACTATGATCCATATATTGTGCACCATCAGATGGTGCACCACCAATTGATTCCAAGAGCTGAACCAATGCATCCTTAAGCACTGAAGAATAAATAAACCCCATTACAGCCTAGGCTAGTTCCTGGACCACCACTGGATAAGGCGGAAGAACCTCTAGCATGGGATCAATAATAGGGTCTGGTGAAGGCCCCCTATCCTGGCCCGTATATGGGGATACATAACTAGGATTTCCATGAACTCTAGGTCATCTATGAATAACGACAGGATCCATAGGCTCAGACCCGAGATCCTCGTCTTATATAGTGATATCACGTGTCCTAGCTATTTGTAAAAATGCGAAACTGAAGTTATTCTTTATAAATCAACTCAAACTCTTAACACAAAATGAGTAAAAGAAGTGTAGAACTCCTAAGAATATCCTATATCTTCCTAATAAAAATAAATGGGTGTCATCGTTCCAGTCCATGGGACTTTACTAGATACTTGTTCTTGTACCAATAATACTAGTGAACCTAGGCTCTAATACTAATTTGTCATATTAGTGTCGATATAAGAGATACTAATAAGAGGAACATAGGTACTGAAATAGTCAAACACAAATCTTTCTCAATTATTGAAATACTACACATAGATAATAGAGGGAAAATAAGGTAACTCCAACTCTGAGACATCACCTTATCTCCAAAATCAACCCAATATGATCATCCTATCAATGGTAGCCACTACTACTCGGATCAACACTAAAAATCTATAAAAGTTTAGTATGAGTACCAAAACCATGGGTGCTCAATATGCATCATCAGTCGACTGAGATAAATCATGATACAAATATAATAAAGATACGAGATAAATAAGCTAAGTTAAGGTAAATGGGAAACACACAAAAATAACCTTCACCACTAAAAATAAATATCTAAATTAGATATAATATGAAAGAAAGCCTAATTAACACTACAAGAATAGTCCCCAAAAACAAGTAAGTTCAGAAAAGTAAATAACCCAATGAGGTCCCCCATAAGCCCGGATGGTGCAATCAAGGAACGTAAATTATTGAAGATCCATAAATTAACCGAATATTAGCTATAACCATGAGTACATCCATACCATATCATATCATAAGCAAAATTTCAATGTCGGACTCAAACCAAAACTCAACATCATCATCCTTATCATTATATGCCAAACTTGAACCAAAACTCATATCATCAATACCATAATCAATTGTTAGACTTGAACCGAAACACAAACCAAATAACCATCGGGCTTGGATCAAAATTAGCACCAACTCCCAAGTATCAAACTATCATAAATATCATGTATCTAATCTCCTCAAAGTCCATAATAATCATTTTAAAGGGTATAACATCCATATAGAATCTTACAAGAGCTAACACTAATCTTGGCCTAAGGTGGGCCAGAGGGAGCCACTTTTAATTCCAAAAATCAATCTATGAAATATTCTACCCCAGACTAAGCTAAAGTATCTAAACTCACTTTTAGATGTTACACAAGCCATAATTACCCCATAAGATAGCAATTCTACCTAAATCATGAGCAACTAAGTTAATTTTGCAAAAATTACAGTTCTTTAATAGACTAAATAGTCCAAATAATACTAAGCATATAAATCATACCTCAAATACCTAAATCCCATCCCATATCTAGCATAATATCAATAATATGCTATGAATTAGCATAATATATGAATAAGGTAATCCTAGCCTACTTGGATGCCAAACAAAAGCCTAAAAAAATTGCTAAACTAATGATTTCCCTTTCTGAGAAGCCTCTAAAAGATGTCATCTATTAATCAAAACAAGAATGATGATACATATATTGCACTATTATACTTCAGGTCAAAATCATGTAAAGATCCCATGTGGGGCCTGCTTGTGGAATTGCACTTTCGAAACCTATAATACGCCCCTCTATTCTCAAGGAATATTTACCCCTAATAATGGGTGAATTTTGAGAATTAATACTACTACAATTAACCAACTAATATTCTAGGTATTTTAGGAAAAAAAGGATTTAATCATGAAATTGATTGAATCTTACTACGAAATTGGAGAAGAAACACATTTTTCAAGCTGAAGAACACTCTAAAATCACTGACTAATAGTTCTCCTTAGTTTATACACTATTTAGGGTTCTCTTGGAATGGGTGAAAATTAGAGATAATGGGCTAATTAGGGATTTTATAAGCACCGGGTGCTTCTAAAGTGGCCCAAAGCCTCTTTAGCAATTAGCGCTAAAGCTCCTAAGTGACCATTTAAGAGATACCTATCCACTGCTACCAAGTCGCAAAAGCATACATGCTGGAGCTAAAGCACCAGGTTATCCTTAGTTGCACTTACCATATTGGAAGGGTCACTAAAGCACCTGAGGGTTGCTTAATATCCCTTTGGTAAAGATCCCAAAGGGATACTTTAGCAGTCACACCAGCTGCAATGCACCAACTAGAGACTTAGAATTATTTTGAGTCTCTGCCAACCCCTCGAGATTCATCTGGAATTTCGTATATGCAAACTAACAATGCTACCCTATAAAATTAAACATTTTGGACTCAATGGAAAAGTCAAAATTTCCATCCAAGTTTATTTTGACAAAAATTGTGTCCCACACCTATGTTTTATTTTCTTAACTTCCGGTCAATTGCCCAAAATGAGTTTGGGAGCCTCAAGACCTAGACCAAGGGTCCACCTAGCCTAAAATCGATGTTTTAAAGTTGTTGGAACTGTAATAATTGGAGTATGAGGTCATTTGACTTATGTTTTCACCCGGTACACAATTTTAACCACTAAAGACTTCAAAAAAAAAGAATTAACTCTAAAAAACAAATATAGTGTTCGATAGCTGAACTGTCAGCTCTAGGAAGTCATAAATGACTCGGGGAAGGTATAAAAAATCTCAAAATTTCAAAAATTAGTTAAAAGGTATAAAATATCCTGAAGGGTCATTACAACTGCTTAGAAGGTCAAGTTCAATATGCGTGGTAGTTATCTTCATCTTTTTGCTGATTCAGGTATTTTCTCGGCCTTTAGTTTGAGAAAAATTAGTTTTTTAGTGGTGGATGATGTAATGACTTTATTTTTTTGAATTATTCATTTCTAAGTTATTTGACCATTTTACCCCTCCCCGTGGTTTCTTTGTGGTATTTCTCAAGTGTGGGGATAATTGGCATGATTTCTAATACATTTTTGTGTGTTTTGTATAAGTTTGTGATTTTTGGAGGTTATAAAGGCTTTATAGTTGACTTTGGTAAACATTTACTATTATGTGTGTTGAATGGCAAAGTAAACTACACTAATAGTTCTGAAACATTGTGTTTAGGTTGGTAACATTGTTGGTGTGATTTTATGGCTATAGTATCTCATTTTGACTCTCGATTCAAAGAGTTATAAAATTTGGTCTCGAGGGTTAAATTTATGATAATGAACAATTTTTCAAAAATTTGATATTGCTATTGAGTTCAGAGAGTCGAATTTAATAGGGTAAATTCATTTGTATTTTTGGAATTCTGGATTAATCCAAGTCTCCAACTGATGTACCACTCAACTGTTGCATCCACTAAAGAGATAATTGGGTCGCTTAATCAAAGTCCGCCTAAGTGGCTAGCCAGTTGCTTATATGACATGGCTTGACCGACTGAGTGTTGCTTAAGAGGGACCCACTCTACTTAAATAACCGTCGCTTAAGTAGAATGTGGTCCACCTAAGCGACATGTGCAGACTAGGTGGGTACCTCTTAAGTGTTACTTTATTTCTTAAGTATTATCTGTTTAAGTAGTCCAGTGTTTGCTTAAGTGATACCTAGGTAGTATAACTACCCCTTTCTTATTTGTCCACCATTTTTGAGACTTGGAGCTCGGGTTTTAGAGTTTTTGGTTAATTCTTCCATTTTCAATCTTGGGTATGCTCCGAATTCCTATTTCAATTATTTTTGTTTGATTCTTGTTATCTAAATCTTTTCAAAGCTCGATTTCAAATATTAAATTTTGAGATTTTGGCTCAAAAAGCCTAAATTAGTATTTTTTTTCAATTTAAAACTCGATTTCAACCCCTTTTATTTGGATTTTATTATATGGGATTCCTTTAATCATGAGTGATATATTTTGAACTAAAATTCTAATTTACTCTTCTTTTTTAAAAACCCATTTTGGGAGTCCGTTTTGAACCCAACTCAGAAATGGGCAATATGGGTATTGTTGGATTTCTTTTGACGCTTAGATTCTCTATTTGTATATTTTAATTAATTTTGAATCTGTTCTTGAGGGAAAGGCTTCGTTTTGAAGTCTATAGGTTTGGGTTTACTTTATTCGAGGTAGGCTATGGCTTAACTTTTTTCAAACCTTGTTGGGCAGTTAATACTAATATAAAAACATGTTATGGGTGTGGGAACTAATCATAGAAATGGATTTTTCATACTTTTGTGTTGATATGGGGTCCTTTGTTGTTGTTGTTATTTGATGCATTTGAGATATTATTTTCTATATGTAATCGTGTAGGGTCTTATATGATATTGTTGGTCTTGTATTTATGTAATTGGTTGTTTTCTTCTTCGTGCAAATTGTCTAAGTTGGAATTTATGTGGTATCAAATGGTATATTATTGTATATATTACTCTATTTGTATATTGATTATATTGGATCATCGGTGGTTGTTTTATTGAGTGGATTTTTGGCTCACGTGCTTGTTATATTTGTTGACTTTTGAAATTCTCATCTTGTTAGTTATGAGAATTACATCCTCATATCATACACATTCATGAACATTGGTACCACTATGGAAATACTATTTTTTTGACAGAAAATCTAACATCTTTAAAAATACTCTGCCAAAGAACATTTGCTGGAGAGGACTTATGGATATTGGATGGATATCGGTATTGGTCATTGGATTATATATGAGTTGATAACCCCCATAGGTCCTACCTTGGGATCTGAGCTTGGTAGCTATATACGGAGATCGTGCGACAACCTAAGACATATCACATCATCATCTTCATGCATTTTATACATTTTGTAGATTTTGTATTGTATTTGTGTGCTTGATTTGATGTCTACCTATTTTTTTTTCTTGTACTTGTATTTAGTGTATTTGTATATTTTAGAATTGTTAGTCGAGATGGCCTGGCTACCATTTGAGATATATTTTTATTATAGTTGATGTGACCATACTGTATATTTTATATACTTTATTTTCTACTTTACTCAATCATCCTATGTTACCTATTGAGTACAAGTGGACCGTACCCATCCCTACTGCGCCCTTTTGGTGCAGATCCAGGTACTAGTGTGCCACACAATAGCTAATTTTGGGTGGTGCTTGGAATATTTTTGAGATAGTTGTCGGTCTATGCTTTTAGAGTTGATCTACTACCTCTTCTTGTTTAGTTTATGTCTTGATTTTGTATTTTGATATAGATTATGTTCTTATTGGACTATTCGTTGTATATTTCACTTCGAGATATACTTCATTGGTTTTTACACTGTGACATAAATTTTGGGGTGATTTTATGGTATCACTGTTATGTATTTTTCTGCTATTATTCTATATGTGTGGTTTGGCTTTATTCTAGAAGCCTTACCTTGGGTTTGGTGATATTTTTCTCATTTCATATCATTTTGAGTGATTGGCTTACTTTTCAAGGCTTGTCGCAACAAGTGCCATCATGGCCTTTAGTTTTTGGGTCATGACAAAATAAAATAAAGTAAACACTACAGCTAACCCAAAGTAACTTATAACACTAAGAAAATAAATGTTATGTTTCATTCATCGATAATAGAACTATTTTTTATAACACTCGGGTTATACCTCAAAGGTATAAGTGATCGTTGTGAATACATTTTACCCAAAAAGAGTCGAGGATGAATCCATAGGGAATGAGAGTAAAAACTTCACTCTCAATTGTCACAAGCGACTGCATGTCGCTCGCAATGCTAAAATTAAATAATAAAGTAAAATTGGGGATGGTTGTTTAAACAATTGCTTTTAAGTTGGAAATTTCAGAGTTAATTTGTCAAATGCCCTCTGTAAGATTGTAATTAATAAGTTCAAACACTTGGATCCATGCCATCTTGAGAATTATTATATGCATGGATTTATGTGTTATTAATTTATAGCATTTTAGACGCTTAAAACTATGATGATATGCATGATTATTAGGTTGTTTTGTTAGATATGATGTGATTTGGAGTGCATTGCAGGAAATTAGATTTTGGATAACAAATTTATGAAAAAGATAAAAATTAAAGTTTTTGGCTACTTATTTAAGCATTTTTGGGCGTATGTGGCACTTACCGGGCATTTATGACCATAGCATATATCAGAACTTGAAGTCTAGAGGCTTGGTTGCATATATTTAAAGCCTTGGTACTTACCTATGTCCACTTGAGAACAACATGTAGCACTTGTGGTCCTTATGTGGAGAAGGTAAGTGCCAGAATTGAAGTTCTAGAGAGTGCAAAAGCTAAAGGAAATTTTTTGGCATACACCAATCTCTACTTGCGGACCACATGTAGTACATGCGAACTGTAAATGGGTAAGGTAAGTACCAGAAGTCAAATCAAGAGAGTGAACAGCGAAGGAAATTTTTTTGGCACCTACTGAGGTCAACATGCAGACCACATGTAGTACTTGAGGACCGCATGTGCCCTAAGTAAGTGGCCACCGACTCCGTTTGTCTTTTTTCGTTCAAGATTTGATTCCTAGGGTTTCCATGTAACCTAAATACACAACTATGATGTTTCTAATTCTGATTATGTACGCTTAGTTAAGTTTTCCTTTTTAATTTAGGATTTGATTTCTAGGGTTTTCTTATAATCTATAACTACCCTTTAGGATTTGTTTAGTTAATTGATTCATAGAGAGATTAATTCACATATTTAGATAATTCAAAAGAGGCCCTTTGGGGCTAAGTTCACAAACATCTTATTATTGTTGTTTTTTTTATTCAATTTAAGATTTTTGGTATTTCTCCTCTTATTATTGTGAGATTGATTTTATAATTTTGTCTGTGGATTCCATGATTGAAGCCATAACTATGAGAGGCTAATTCCTTTAGCTAGGATTTTGTGATTCCTAGCGAATTAACAAAGTAGAGGAAGTGCCAAGTCATTCTAGATCAAGATTCTTTCATGTATTAGGTCTTCTTCATTCTTATTGATTTGTTAGCTATGGCCATCATTAAAATCCCGCCTAGATTATTGCTACTTACTCCAAAAGAGAAATAGTGACTAGGAAAAGAAGATCACAATACTAATTTGAAGATTAACCGTCAATCCACGCTTATAGGTATTATCTAAGTAAGATCCTTAACTTTTATCTAATAACTAGAGACCCAAAAGTTATTAGTTAACTAGGATCCAGGATAAGGGTTAGTAAAGCGACATCCTGAGACTCAAAAGGTAAAGGGTGAAATCTATCACCAAGTCCAAAAGACAGTTAATGGCACTTAACTTATTAGATTTTTTATACAAGGTATCGAAATAGTTTAATAGTGAACGATAAATGTGCTGAGTTGAGAAGTCGGGGGTAGCATAAACCTAGAGCTCATCTAAGATTATTTACAACCCAAAGCAACCAATTCTTTTCCCTTTCACTACTTTAGCAAATCCCCAATTTTTAATTTTTCGTGTTGCCCATCAATTTTTATTTGTTTGAGAGATATCTCCGGCCTATACCCTGTGGGATTGATCCGAACCTAGTAAGTTTACTATATTTGAAATCGACAGTTTTATCCTTCTTAGGAGGGGTAGTTTGGGAGTTATTGGGTTTGGTTCTTCTTATTTTGTTTGTTCTGTTGTCCCTCTTCTTGAGATGAAAACCTGGATAGAGGAAGTATGGAGTGATGATGACTCCTTATTTATTGATCCTTTTTCCTTTTTATTTGGTGCATTACTCCAGAAGTGTGATAAATATATTATTGGAACATAATGAGAGCATGCTTGACACCTTGGCACTCTTGGAAAATGAAAATCAAGAGCTTATTCAAAATTTTAATTGGTTTAACTTGGATATTCACCACTTACATATAGTATTGTACGCAAAAGTTTCTTTTTGTAACACTCATCAACCTAGTTATGGGTGGTATGAGACAAATTTTTTTTGAAAAAGCCTACTGGAGGATCTTAAATAATAGGAGTGAAAAATAGGTCATACTCTAATGAATAGTGTCACACTTAAGGATAGCATAGTAGAGTTATATGGGGATGTAAAGAAGGATGAAATTCTTGAGTTAGGGTGTATTGGGCCTTATTCAAAATATTTTTCTACATGTGTTTGGATAGTCAGATCTTGAGCCATCTGAGCTTGAGAAAGAGTGCAAGGAGGAGGAAACATATGTCTATATTCTTAAATTTTTGAGCCAGAATAAAGGAACTACATTTCTCACGTAAGGGCCAAGAAGTATCACATGCACTTCTATTTTATGAGGCCTCTATTTTTCTACCTCTACCCCATGAGCGTAATAAAAGCTTAGAAAAACAATTAGGGGTGAAGTTCATATGTTTAAAGTGGAAAGAGAAAATTAGAGGCCAACTATTGGGCTACCTTGATGAAGTCTAAGTAATCAAGGTGCCCATGGTCTTGTTGAGGAAGTTTGAGTTCCCAACCAAGCATTGTTATGCCGCGACATAAAATCAAGCGCTTCATGGGAGGAAACCCAAGATATTTTTTTGTTTGTATTCATATTTGCGTGATTGACATCAGATCTCTAAACCTTTGGTGACATAGGTATGTTTCTATCTCTCTTGTTTTGTAAGATTTTGATGCATTAGGGACAATGCATAATTTTAAGTTGTGGGTATGGCTTCTTGTGGGTCTTAATGCCCTCATTGGTTTTTTGTTTCCATGCGTCTTTTTCCTAAGGTCCTATTCCTAGTAGAGCTGGCATGTTTATGTATATTGTGCTTTGTTTTGTATTCTATTGTTTAACTAGGAGAAAAATAAGTATCTAAGGCAGTTGATACAATGTGTTGAAAATTATAGCCCTCCAATATCTTGTTTTTGAACTGTGATATATATATATGTATGTGTGTGTATGATTATTGTTAATCTAGTTATGGTATAAGGATTAGGGACATGATAATCAGTTTCTAACAATTGCATGAACCCGATAGCTAGTACCTTGTAATATTGACGCGGTGCCATGTTTGTGTGATATGATACTTGTTGCGACAAAGTGCACATGCAAGTGTACGTGGTCTCTCCAAGTAATACAATGGCTGTAAATAAAGATGAATATCGATCCCTTGGAGAATTGTTTTAACAACTATCAAATTCTAGTTCAACTATTGAGATTAATCAGTGCAAAAATAACCAAAAGAATTTTAAAGTTTATAAACTAAAATAATGCATAAAAGTAAAGACTTTGGACAATCAATGGATGAAATCCCAGGGTTAAAGCACTACGAACAATCATACTATGCTATTGAACTTCATTCGTTGGATTACCTATCTTGGTTGTTGATTCACAAGGTTGATATTATGACCATGGTCTCTCAAGTCTTTAATCACTAATGTAACCTAGACCCACAACTACATCGTTGAGCTGGGATATGAGAACTACGAAAAACACATTTATATTTAATCCCGTAGTGAACCAAGTAAGGTTTATTGGTATATCTTTATCCTATCCGCGAATAAAAATTCCTTATTTAATAAAAGAATAAGAACCTTACTCTACCTATCCCTACGTTCTATCTTCTAATCCCCCCTCTCGAGAACACAAAGTAGATAATTGATATGTTCTAAGGTTCTCAAATCCATAAAATAGAAGATAAACACCCAAATATTATAAGCAATCCAAAAAAAAATCAATTCAAAGTAAAAGTAAACATGTTCTTGGTTTTAACCTCGAAAAGGGGGCGTTTTGCCACTAATAGACATAATCGTAATCCAAATAATTGAATACCTGCTATAATCCATTAAAAATCTAAACAAATGAGAAATAAACCCTAAAATAAGTGTTGATAATCCCCTTTCCAAGTCCAAAGACGTTCAAATGTGATTTACTAAGTGTACATGTGTTGCATTTATAGTTGGCAATGTTTGGCCGGTGAGAGAATAAGTGGTGCGTTGCTTTTGTCTCTCCATTGCATACAGCCACGCGATGCCTTGATCTCTCCACTAGACTAAGGGACATGACGTTTTTCTTATTTCATGGTAGAAAGGTCTGCGTCACCTATAAATCATGTGGCTTCACTGGAATTGCACCTTTGATGCTTAACTTTGCCTTGTGCATTGTTTGTCAATCCAAAGCCTTTCAGAGTTGACTTGACTTGATTTCCAGCTTATTCAACATCCATTTATTATCATAATAAAATTAAAAAGCATACTAAATCATATTATACCACGTATTAGATCTCAAAACAACAAACATACCATAACGATGAACTAGAAACTCGAGCTAAAACTAGGCTTGCCCACATTGATCTTTATCTTATTGTTTTTACTCTTGGCTTGATTGATTCGACCTTTGGACATTATACACAAGTTTTCCATACATAAATAAACATTAAAACTATTATTAACTCATTACACACATTACAATCCGTCAAGATCAACTAGAATGAGACCTAGCTCAAGCTAGTAACACAAGTTTTCTTGTCTAGACTCTAAGTGACCAATTTAAGTACAAACTTGTTTGAAAACAACTTTAAAAATTGTAATCACACATTTAACACTTATATGGTTATTTAAATCATTATTTACTCATTAAGAATGGGAGAAATCCTCACAACAAGGCTAAATAAGCTAGGATAACAACACTAAAGTGTATAAAACCACCTCAGATCACCGCCCCACACTTAACGCCTTGTTCGTCCTCAACAACTCTTTACTCTAAGAATCATAAGATGAGGTGACTCTATACTTCTACAGCATTCAAGACACTCAATCTAGTACTACAATGACTACACAAAATGCAATTTTCTAGACTAAGCATGTTACACAATTGACAGTTCAAGAATACTACTTCTATACATCCTAGCCTCAAGAATTGACTCACCTAGTTAGAAAAATCATGCACACTATTCAATCAAAGACATCATATAATTCACCCAAATTTCATAAAACATGTTCCCTCACAACAAATGAGTTACCCATAATCACTCACAGTAATGCAATCCATAACAGAATGGGTACAAGAATCAAATTGCACTCACTTTCACAAATTACAATAAATAAACCATAGGATTTCCCTCAGTGTACTACTCAACTAATACTAGAATGTTAAGCTTAGGATTTAACGATTGTAATAAGTCTAAAGGATAGGTAGGAACTATTCTGGTCAGTAATAGTGACTATATTTCCTAAGCGCTTTAATACATCGAATTTAATAATTAAGGTCAATCTCTAACAACCATTTTACACTACTTTCTATCTACCCACATCTGTTATTTTTTCCCATAACATTGAGATCATTCATATACACTATTGTAACGCCCCAAGAACCTATCCCGAGACGTCACACAGTACTTAAGGCCACATGTGGCATCAAGCTAACCCTCTAAGCCTGTCATCCCTTTTTGAACTCACTTTGACGGTAGTCATGGCAAAATAAGAAAGGATATCATATCATGGACATACTTGAGAGCAAAGATATACTGGCCTGCACAATCAAAATACTGACATTCTGTATATACTGATACTCTAGTCTGACAAAGCCTCTACTATATAAGACTAAGGAGCCATTGGGACAGATCCCCAACTGACTCATACTAAACTGAAAAGAAAAAACCATCTAGTAACAAGACAAAATCAGGGACATTGGTCCTCTAACCATGAGGACTCACCAACTGCAGAAGTGTAGATGAAGGTACTCAAAAATCACTATTGCTACTAAGATTGAGCACCTGAACCTACATCATGAGAAAATGTAGAACACAGAAGAGTATGGGAATCAGTACTTGAGAATGTACTAAGTATGTGGGGGTGAACGCAACATTATAAATAATATCATAAATATGTAAGAAAATCATGCAAGCTGACAAAAATGACTCTCTTCACTTGAATTCACCTCAATCAACTCACGGGTCTATCATGAAGACCAAAACATAAATATTTCTCATCTGTAAATCATAATCAACTTGTGGATTCCTAACTCAACACAAACTCAAAACAATCTTTCTCGACATTAAGTACACTTGCTTATTAAATAATATCAAGTATCAAGGCTTCAAGGAAACATCACAAAACTCATTCTTGACTTTCAATCTCAATATCAATATATATTCAATAATCAAACTTCTCATGGAAAAGCATAAATCATGACACTTATCTTAAATCACTTAGAAATCATCATCTCATGATAACAATATACAACTCATGGCATAAATTCTCAATTTAAGAAATAAAATAATGAAATAGTCATATATATCAATCTTGAATAGCCTAATTCTCATAAATCATTGATAAAGTAATTTGGTTGTAAACCCACTTTGCAAAATCATGAAATTCAATAGTAGAAATTAAATCTTTGGGTACAAGAACGAAAGAAGTGTCCTTGTTCAAACCCCATATACCTTTGATTATGATTTTGAGATGAACAATCTTGATTGAAACACTTCCTTACACTTTTGAGCTAAGTTTCTTGATGCCTTTAACTTAGATATCTTGAATCTTGAACAACTTGGTGGAATCTATGGAAAAATTCTTTAATTTCTTGGAGAAGATTTGATTTGGATTTCGAAGAGAGAAACCCTAGTTCTAGATATTTCTTGGAAGAGAAATGGAGAAGAATGGATTTCTCTTCTCTACTTGAATCTATATATAGAGGGCCAAACTGGGCGGAAAAACCAAAAGGACCTTGAGCAAAATTCTAAAATTGGAGCCCGATTTTTGGCTCTGGCGTGACACGCCATGATCATGGTCCTTCACTGTATTTGGACAATAGAGAAATTGCTCAGTGGAATGACACAGTGAAATCGCGTTACCACCTTGGTTGTGATCTGGAAGGGCACCGCGACGCGGTGGAATCACGTTGGTGTACTGAAATTTAACAAGCCTAATATTGAGCCTTGGCGCGATGCGTCAGTAGTGCGAAGGCTTAATGGAAAATGAAAACTAGGATATTACTCATCTATGTGATGCGCTGAGGGTCTAAATAACGATGTTTCATGACTGGGACTTCAGATAGTCATAACTTCTTGCTCCGACCTTCGATTTTGACAAAATTGGAATTGACAGAAAGCTTATTTAATTCTTCACATGACAGAAAGTCAAAATTAGGGAAATACAACATGAAACAAAGATCAATAAATTTGGAAGTCATCCATATTCACTCAAAAGATGGATTTATACTTAAGGAACAATCGGGGTATTACAATATCTCCCCTTTAGAAATATTTGTCCTCGAATGTTGCTAGTTAGACTCAAAGTCAAGGAGAAAACTAAAAATACTTTATGGGAACAATTTTCTCAACCAACTTACTTCACTTTAGTCTTTCGAGTACTTTACAGAATGCACGAATCATAGAAAGGATAACTATATAGCTGAAGACACTGGATTAGAAAGAAACTGAATTGAGGGAGAACAGTACCTTCGGCTTGATTTGAACTCGCAGAGAAGAGGTGGGGGTATCTGGCTCACATATCTACTTCTTCTTCCCAAGTAGCACCCTCAACTGATTGATTTAGCCCCAGAACTTTAATCAAAGGGACTTTCTTATGCCTTAGTCTACGGACTTGATAATCTAGGATCTTAACTGGAATCTCTTCATAAGAAAACCTATCCCGAATGTCTAAGTTCTCTAATGGATCAACAACAATAGAAGAATTGCCAATGTTTTTTTTAAGCATAGAAATGTGAAAGACAGGGTTGACAGCTGACAACTCCGTAGGCAACTCAATCTCATAAGCTGCTTTCCCAACAAGATTCATAACTCTGTAAGGGACAACATATAGGGGACTAAGTTTCCCTTTCTTGCCAAATCTTTTCACCCCTTTTATGGGAGAAATCTTCAAGTATACTAAATCGTCAACCTTAAATTCAAGAGCTCTTCTTCTCACATCTGCATATGACTTTTGACGACTCTGGGCTATCTTCAGCCTTTCTCGAATCAGTTTAACTTTCTCTATATACTCGAACACAGCATCAGGTCCAATCGTAGTAGCTTCACCCACTTTGAACCAACCTAAGGGTGATCTACATCGCCTTCTATATAAAGTCTCAAATGGATCCATTCCAATGCTAGCATGAAAACTGTTGTTGTAAGCAAATTCAATCAATGGAAAATGTTCATCCCAACTTACTTTAAAGTCAAGAACACATTCCCTTAACATATCCTCCAAAGTCTGGATAGGCCTCTCAGCCTGACCGTCTTTCTGTGGATTAAAAGCGGAGCTTAGATGAAATTAGCTACCGAGACCCTTCTGAAAAGTTCTCCAAAACTAAGAAGTAAATTGAGTAGCCCTATCGAAGATTATATACAACGAAACTCCATGCAACCTGACTAAATCTCGGATGTACAGCCTAGCATAGTCCTCAGCGGTGAAAGATGTATGCACTCACAAGAAATGCGCTGACTTAGTCAACCTTTCTACAATAACCCAAATCGAATCATGATGACGACGAGAGAGAGGCAAACAGGTCACGAAGTCCATATTCACTTCATCCCACTTCCTGGTAGGAATGCTAAATTCTTGCATCACTCCACCGAGCCCTTGGTGTACTATCTTTACCTTATGACAAGTTGCACACTTCTCTACAAACTTCTCTTTATCCTTCTTCATACCATTCCACCAATAGATTTCCCATAAATTGCAGTACATCTTGGTAGCACCAGGATGAATAAAATACCACGCGCCATGCTCTTCTGCCATAATCTTCTGTCTTAAGTCATCAACATAAGGCACACATAATCTATTTTGAAGCCTTAATACACCATCTCCCCCTTGGGAGAAAACCTCCACCTTTTGGTCTTTGGCTGACCCTTTTAATTCGATCAAACGAGAATCCATATCCTACTTCTCCTTAACTTTCAAAACTTGGGAAGATTCAGAACTATTCTGGACCCAAACATTACCCTCAGCGAAATCAAGCAATCTAACACCCTACCTAGCCTAATGATGCACTTCGCGAACTAACTCATTCTTATCTTTCTCTACAAGCGCTACACTACTCATGGACAACCTGTTAAGGGCATCCCCCACTACATCCACCTTGCCCGGGTGGTACAACATGCTCATATCATAGTTCTTCAGTAATCCTAACCATCGCCTTTGTCGAAGATGAAACTCTCGTTGAGTAAAAGCATACTTCAAACTCTTATGATCCGTAAAGACATCAACATGAAGACCGTACAAGTAGTGTTTCCAAATTTTTAAAGCAAAAACCACTACATCTAATTCGAGATCATGGGTCGGGTAATTCTTCTCATGCAGTTTCAACTGCTTGGAGGAATAGGCTATAACCTTACCTTTCTGCATTAATACGCAACCTAAACCAACTCTGGAGGCATCACAATACACCATAAAATCATCTACACCATTAGAAAAGGTCAACATAGGGGCTGAAGTAAGTCGAGTCTTCTACTCCTGAAAACTCTTCTCGCAAGAATTTGACTATTGGAATTTAACTTTATTTTGGGTTAACCGAGTCAAAGGAGATGCAATAGAAGAGAAGCCTTCAACAAAATAATGGTAGTAGCCAGCTAGACCTAAGAAACTCCTAATATCAGATGGGAAAATAGGTCTAGGCCAATTCCTCACAGCTTCTAGCTTTTGAGGATCAACTTGAATACCTTTAGAAGAAACAATATGACCCAGAAAGGCAACTGACCTTAGCCAAAATTCACACTTGCTAAACTTGGTAAATAACTGATGATATCTAAGGGATTGGAAGATAATTCAGAGATGATCTGCATGGTCGTTCTTACTTTGGGAGTACACAAGAATATCATCTATGAACACAATAACAAACATATCCAAGTACTGTATGAACACCTGATTCATGAAGTCCATAAAAGTTGTTGGGGCATTAGTTAGCCCGAAAGACATAAACAGGAACTCAAAATAACTATAACGGGTGCAGAAAGACATCTTTGGAATATCACACTCTCTAACCTTAAGTTGGTGATAACCGGATCTCATATCTATTTTTGAGAAATAGCTGGCATCTTGCACCTGATCAAATAGGTCGTCAATTCTAGAAAGAGGGTACTTGTTCTTGAATGTGACCTTGTTGAGCTGACGATAGTCAATGCATATACGCAATGAACCATCTTTCTTTCGAATGAATAGAACGGGTGTGCCCCAAGAAGACATACTAGGCCTTATAAAACCCTTATCAAGAAGAACTTTGAGTTTCTCTTTAAATTCCTTAAGTTCTGCGAGAGCCATACGATATGGAGGAATAGAAATAGGTTGTGTGTTGGGAAGAAGATCAATCCCAAATGCTATCTCTCTATCGAGAGGTACCCCTAGGATATCTTCCAAGAAAACATTAAGAAACTTATTGACAACACTGATAGACTAAATAGTTGGAGTCTCAGACTTTGTGTCTTTAAATCGAACCAAATGATAAATGCATCCCTTGGATATCAATTTTCTGGTTTTAAGGTAAGATATGAAATGACTCTTAGGGGATATAGAATTTATAGACTACTCAAAGACTGGTTCATTGGGAAACTAAAACTTAACTACACGGGTACGACAGTCTTTAAACACATAGCAAGAGTAAAGACAATCCATACCCAGAATAATATCAAAATCAAACATGTATAACTTAATCAAGTCTGCAAACATAACTCTGTGAAGGACAGTGATAGGACACTTCTTATACACTTTCTTAGTAACAACAGATTCACCTACTGGGGTAGAAACTAGGAAAGGCTCAGGAATCCTTTCAGCACTGATCTCAAAATTCACAGCCACCAACGGAGTCACATAAGAAAAACTTGACGCAGGGTCCATCAACATATACACATCAAAATAAAATACACAGAGAATACCAGTAACAACATCTGGTGAATCCTCCTGCTCCTGGTGGGGTGGTATAGCATAAAAGTGATTCTAACACTGACCACTTACAGTACTAGATGAGGTACCCTGAAGAGGAGTAGGATAAGCTAAAAGGGCTGGAGCACTAATGGTCTGACTCTGGGGACGAACATCATGACTCCCCTGTCTAGCGTATGGGCAATCCTTAAAGTTGTGGCCCAACTTACCGCAACTGAAGTAACCCCTCCAATCAACTAAGCACTCACCAGGATGGTCCCTACCGTACTTTGGACATGGGGGAGGATGAGGCCTGTTACTCACACTGTCCTGGGACCTGGACATAGTAGGCCTATTACCCTTCTCCTACCTTATTCTAGATATGGGAGCACTAGATGGTGAAGGTGCTAGCATGAATGAACGATTCTGGAACTGAGGGCAGTTCCTTCCAAAAAATCTCATCTGGCCATACCCCTGCTGCTCTGATCTAACTCTCTTATTTCCTCTTACTCTTTATCTCTCTCTCATCTTGTCCACCTCAATGTGTTGAGCATGTATCATTAGCCTAGAAAGATCCATGTCCCTATTGAGCATAGCAGATCTACACTCTTTCACAACATAACTTGATATGCCAGTCAGAAACTTACTCATACTAGTCCTAGAATCAGCCATCATACTGGGAGCATACTTAGATAACTGGTTGAACTTAAGACAATACTTCTTAACTGTCATGGAGCCCAGTCTCAAGTTCATAAATTCCTCTAGTTTCACTTCCCTCAGCTCTGGGGGAAAGAACCTATCCAAGAAGGCATCCTGGAATAATTGCCAAGTCATGGGAGCATCAGTCTCCTCCCTACTCTTCTTCCACGTATCCACCCAATCATAGGCAACATCTTTCAAATGATAAGAAGCTAAATCCACACTTTCTCCTCTATCACTTGCATAATTTGGGTAATCTTTTTCACCTCATCAAGATATATTTATGGGTCCTCACCTTCCCTTGACCCATAAAACTACGGTGGATTCATTCGTATAAAATTATGAACCCGAGCTATCACTGAATTACCTTATTGCAGAGGTAGAACTATGACCTGAGCATGGGTCTGAGCATTGGTGGTAACCGCCTGGGCTAGCACCTGAAAAACTGCCCAAAATTTAGCGAGGGACACCGTCTCACCTAAAGGATCAATGGGTGGAGATTGTTCATTATTTCTGCTAGCTCTACGAGGAGGCATTTTCAGTCATAAGAGAGCGCGAGTTAATATAAGAGAGAAACAGTTGTAGACATGATAGACCCTTGAAAGAAACAAATGAATTTTCCTAAAGCGTCCCGTAGCCTCTTGCTCATAGATGTGGTGCGCTACACACCGATGATCAAGACTCTACGTAACGCGGCTTGTCAGACTCCCTATGAGTCTTTAAACCTTAGGCTCTGATACCAAGCTTGTAACACCCCAAGAACCTATCCCGATATGTCACACGGTACTTAAGGCCACACGTGGCCTCAAGCTAACCCTCTAAGCCTGTCATCCTTTTTTGAACTCACTTTGACGGTAGTCATGGCAAAATAAGAAAGGATATCATATCATGGACATACTTGGGAGCAAAGATATACTGGCCTGCAAAATCAAAATATTGACATTCTGTACATACTGATACTCTAGTCTGACAAAGCCTCTACTATATAAGACTAAGGATCCATTGGGACAGATCTCCAACTGACTCGTACTAAACTGAAAAGAAACAACCATATACTAACAAGACAAAATCAGGGACATAGGTCCTTGAACCATGAGGACTGACCAACTGTAAAAGTGTAGATGAAGGTACGCAAAGATCACTGTCTCTACTGAGACTGAGCACCTGAACCTACATCATAAGAAAATGTAGAACACAGAAGAGTACGGGAATCAGTACTTGGGAATGTACTGAGTATGTAAGAGTGAATGAAACATTATAAATAATATCATAAATGTTTAATAAAATCATGTAACATGACAATAATGACTCTCTTTGCTTGAATATCCTGAAACATAATTTCCATAAATCATTAATAATAACACATGCTTCATAAATCTCATAAATCATTAGACTTAACTCAAACTCTTTAACTTATGACTTAGAGTGACTCGGTGACTCATGAAACTTGGACTATTATGGACTTGGGAGTTTCTTATAACCAACAGAAACTATGTGAGCTACATCGAGTCCAACGTTTTGCCCTCCTAAGGAAGGAACCCCACATTGGCGGGAGCGTTATACTCTTGCCAGGGAGTAAAACCTCAAACTCATCTCTTTGATCACAGACTCAACTCTTTGGCCCTCAAATCTTAATCCTACGGTGGCACGTAGTTCTGGGGAAGTAGGATGCACTGAACCCATACTTCTCGTTTGGTGTTAAATACTCTTCCCATACTTAGCTCAGAACGCGTTTGGAAATCCACCTCAATCAACTCACGGGTCTATCATGAAGACCAAAACATAAATATTTCTCATCTGAAAATCATAATCAACTTGTGGATTCCTAACTCAACACAAACTCAAAACAATCTTTCTCGACATCAAGTACACTTGCTTATTAAATCATATCAAGTATCAAGGCTTCAAGAAAACATCATAGAACTCATTCTTGACTCTTAATCTCAATATCGATATATATTCAATAATCAAACTTCTCATGGAAAAGAATAAATCATGACACTTATCTTAAATCACTTAGAAATCATCATCTCATTATAACAATATACAACTCATGGCATAAATTCTCAATTTAAGAAATAAAATAATGAAATAGTCATATATATCAATCTTGAATAGCTCAATTCTAATAAATCATTGATAAAGTAATTTGGGTGTAAACCCACTTTCTAAAATCATGAAATTCAATAGTAGAAATTAAAATTTTGGGCACAAAAATGAAAGAAGTATCCGTGTTCAAACCCCATATACCTTGGATTATGATTTTGAGATGAACAAGCTTGATTGAAACACTTCCTTACACTTTTGAGATAAGTTTCTTGATGCCTTTAACTTAGATATCTTGAATCTTGAACAACTTGGTGGAATCTATGGAAAAATTCTTGAATTTCTTGGAGAAGATTTGATTTGGATTTTGAAGGGAGAAACCCTAGTTCTAGATATTTCTTGGAAGAGAAATGGAGAAGAATGGATTTCTCTTCTCTACTTGAATCTATATATAGAGGGCCAAACTGGGCGGAAAGACCAAAATGCCCTTGAGCAAAATTCTAAAACATGAGCCCGTTTTTTGGACCTGGCGCGATACACCATGATCTCGGTCCTTCACTGGATTTGGACAATTTGGAAACTGCTCAGTGGTGCGACACGGTGAAATCACATTGCCACCTTTGTTGTGACCTGGAAGGGCACCGCAACGCGGTGGAATCGTATTGGTGCACTGGAATTTGACAATCCTGATATTGAGCCTTGGCACGATGCGTCAGTATCACGGAGGCTTACTGGAAAATGACAATTGGGATATTACTCTTCTCCGCAATGCGCTGAGGGTCTAAATAACGATGTTTCATGACTGGGACTTCAGATAGTCATAACTTCTTGCTCCAACCTCTATTTTGACAAAATTGAAATCGACGGAAAGCTTATTCAATTCTCCACTTGACAAAAAGTCAAAATTAGGGAAATACAACACGAAATAAACATCAATCACTTGGAAGTCATCCATATTCACTCAAAAAATGGATTTATGCTTAAGGAACGATCGGGGTATTACAACTATGGTTGGAGTATTCTCTATTATCAACTTATTTAATTTGAACAAATTTTTATTCTTTTCATTACTCAACTCCCAACCACAACACATAACAATTGTACACACTAATAACTATCACTTTGGGGCTTCAATATAACTTTTCTCCTACTTGACTTTCCAACTCCTTAACTGTATTAATTTTTCACTAAAGCGCTTAGGAGCATGGGATCAAATTATGGTCAATCAAAGAAGGGATTAGGCTATAAATGAGGCTACCAAAGAAAAAGCTAAAGGCTTAATAGGGTTCACTTGGATTATGCACAAGGGTAGGTCAAAAGAAGGTATGAAACAAGGCTATAAAATAAATGCCTTTATCATCTCTTAAACCTACATTCTTTACTTTGTTTTGCACCCACACCCGGAAAGTTCTCAAATCAAATACCACAAGGAATATAAAAACAACCTCACACACACATGGTACATCCTCGACTCAAGTAGGATCATCATAGACTCTTAACAAAATAATCACATGAATTCAACATTAAGCCAACAAGTAGAAGAGTAATAATCATGAGCCTAGGAGTCTCAAAAGTTGTAATTCACACCATTAAAACACTTTTTACAACAAAAACACTTGCTTCATGTAGCCACATATAGCACCAATAAGAATATCTTATTTATTCCTAACATAAAAAGTTTTAAAATTACCCCTAAAATGGGAATTTCCCTATCCCGTACGTAAAAATCTACTTTGTCCTTAAAGTATACTAAAAATAGAGATAAAAATACCTCCTGGGGACTCTAGGACTAGCTAGTAGCATTTTTATACATCATTAGGGTTCGAGGACTCCACACTTAGTCTTTGGCGTGCTCCTTAGCTTAGGTTTTTGGTACTCAAACTTCCCATCAATCTGTGACTCAATTAAAACAAAAACTTTGAAGTAAAAACTAAAAATACTAAAAATAAAACCTACCATAACTTGGGTTACCTCCCAAGAAGTGCATGATTTAGTGTCACGACACGACCAAATTTTTGACTTATCCATATTCCTTCATCCTCTTACTCATACTCGAATGCCATCTTCTTATTTGTTTCATACCTCTTGAGTGTGAACTCTCAAGGACAATAGCTTTCTTAAAAATAGACTTTTAAGGCTTATCAACTTGCATTATGTTAGGCTGGGGTGATTGTGGCTTTGGTTGCTCAATAAGAAAGTTTGAAGAGGTCTTTTGGGAATAGACTCCACTACCCTACACTTATACCCTTCGATCACTATAATCATCCACAAATCCTTGTAATGAGATAGTGTGTTGAGCGGTTTGTACACTTTGAAAACTACCACTTCATCATCCAGCCTCATTGTGAGCGTGCCCTTCCTAACATGTATTAAATCTCCTCTCATTGCCAATAATGGACTTCCAAACATAACTAGAACTCTTTCATCAACCTAAAAATCTAGAAAAATAAAGTCAGTAGGAATAATAAACTTACCAACCCTGATGAGCACATCCTCTATTATTCCTTCAGGACGAGCTAGGGTCTGTTTTGCCAATTAGATTATCACAATGCTCAGTCTTGGATTTCCTAAATCCAACTTGTTGAACATATATTGAGGCATCAAGTTGATACTCTCCCCAAAATCACTCAATGCATGGACCACCTCATTATTGCCAATTTGAATAGAAAGGGTGAATATCCTAGGATCTTTAATCTTTTAAGGAATCTTATGCATCACCAAAGAGTTGCACTATTCAGTGAGTGCTACTGTCTCTATATCCTATAGATTAAATTTATTAGTGACCACATCTTTCAAGTATTTAGCATACTTAGGCATTCCCTACGGAAGATCTAAAAGAGGAAGGGTAATGTGCAACTCTCTGAATATGTCAAAGAACTTCTTGAAGAATAAATCCTCCTTCACTTTCTAAGCATCTGTGGGAACGGTGGTGGTAGTCTCTGCGTCACTTGTCCTGAAATATTGGTTATCGAGTACCCAAACTTCCTTGAACTTTCAGCATCATGGTCATCTACCTTTTTAGGTACCAAATCAATATCTACCTCTTTAGTTTTCATTGGAGGTTCTTCATTGAGCTATTTACCACTCGTCAAAGTGATTGCCATTACTTGTTTAGGATTTTCAGTATCACTTGGCAAACCACCTTGAGGCCTAGTAGTTGCTATGCTTCTATTTGACCTATCTGCAACTCCAAGCTCCTTGTAGTGTCTTGCTGGCTCTTTATATCTGCTGACAATTGTGCTTGATTAGCCATAATTTTCTTTAACATCGCTTCGACATTGCTCATTTGGGTTGTGGACTGATTTCTATAAACCTGTTGCTACTGAAACTGCTGTTATTGGGCATTCCATTATTGATTTAGTGGTTGAGTCTTCCACTTAAGATTTTATGCATTCCCATAATTTGACGTTTGATCATTGCCTACTAACATCACTGACTCAGGATTGGCAACTCACATATCTACAGAATACCCACTATTGTCATAAACCACGCATCAAGTTCTTTTCTACTGAATTTCACTAATTATTGTTGTAGGATGTGTAACCCATAATTTCATATTGTTGAATTAGTTTGTTAACTAATTCTTAATGCAGCAATCTGAGCGGATATAGCAGTAAACTGGTCCACCTCTCACATAATGCCAACCTTCTTTATAGGACTTCTTAAGTCTGATAGCCTTTAGGATTTCCTTGAGCAATCCAGTTCAATAAGCTATACAACTCATCGTACGTCAATTCCAAAGTTTGACCACCTACAGCTGAATCTAAAGAAAAAATTTGTGTTGTGATTAAGTGCCTCAACAAAAATGTGAACTAGTACCTCATTGGACTGTTGATGATATGGACAGTCTCGAAGAACTGCTTTAAAACTCTCCCATGCATAATATAAATCTCATCTAGGTTCTGTTTGAAGAATCACAATCTCATTGTACAGTCTCACAGTCTTTCCAGATGGAAAGAATTAGATGAGGAATTTCTAGGCTGTCATCCCAAGTTATGATTTAACTTGTCGGCTCAGCTTTCAACCACTTCTTCACTTCCTGCAATAGTTAAAAGAGAAATAGTTTTAGCCTAACATAATCAGTTAACATACCCATAGGGATGAATGCGTCAATGATCTCCAAAAAGTTTCGCAGGTGGACTTGTGGATCTTTATGTGAAAGCACCATAAACTGACCACTGCTGATCAAAAGTTGCATCATGTTCTATTTTAACTAAAAGTTACCTCTAGTATCTTGTTTCTAAAAAGAGAAGGTTAAATTCGTCAAAAGTAGGATTGGCACTTTGCAAACTGTCATTCGGGTTGGTTGATCTTCAGACTTTAGAGAAGGATTGTCTTATTCTTCTTAGAATTATTGGATATGGAGGAGAAGGATTGCTTATCTCCTTCGTTGATGGAAGCGTTGCTCGGGTTCGAAGCTTGGTTCAACCAACTTCCAATCTATTGCCAGCTTAATGCCTTGTGAACCTTTTTTTTTGCAAATTCAATGCCAAAACCAAGAGTAAAGTACCAAAGAACTCTAAAAAGTAAAACTAAAACAAAAATAGTTGCCAATTTACAACTCCTCAGCAACGGCGCCAAAAAACTTGTTGCGCACACGCAAGTGTACATGGTCTCACCATGTAATACAGTGGCCTTAAATAAATCCAAATATTGATCCCTCAGAGAATTGTTTTAACAACTATAAAATTCTAGTTCAACTATTAAGATTAGTTAGTGAAAACGTAACCAAAAGAATTTTAATATTTATAAACTAAATGTAAACTAAAATAATGCGTAAAAGTAAAGACTTTGAACAATAAATTGATAAAAGACCGGGGTTAAGACACAACGAACAATCATACTACACTATTGAACTTCATTTGTTGGATTACTTATATTGGTTGTTGATTCGCAGGGTTGATATTATGATCATGGTCTCTCGAGCCTCTAATCACCTATCTAACTTAGACCCCCAACTACATCATTGAGCGGGGATGTGAGAACTAAGATAAACACATTTATATTTCATACAGTAGTTAACCAAGTAAGGCTTCTATCTATATCTCTATCCTATTTTATAATTCAAATTCCTTATTTTATAAAAGAATACGATCCTTACTCTACCTATCCCCTCGTTCTATTTTCTAATTCCCCCTCTCGAGATCACAAAGTTGACAATTAATATATTCTAAGGTCACAAATCCTTAAAATATTAATAACAAGGATAAATAAACTACCAAATATGATAAGAAATCCAAATAAACTCAATTCAAAGAAAAAGCAAACATGTTCTTGGCTTTAACCCCGGAAATGTGGCGTTTAGCCACTAATAGATATAATCATAATCCAAATAATTAAATATCTTATATAATCCATTAAAAAGATAATGTAAAGATAAATAAAACCTAAAATAAGTGTTTATCATCCCATTTCCTAGTCCAAAGAAGTTCAAAAGTGATTTACTAAGTGTTCACGTGTTGTATTTATAGTTGGAGAAGTTTGGTCGGAGAGGGAATAAGTGGTGCGCTACTTTGGTCTCTTAGAAAGCCACGCAAGGCCTTTCTATCTATAGAGTACTAAGGGGTGTGGAGATTTTCTTGTTTCATGGTATAAAGTTCCACGTCTCCCCTATATCGCGTCGATTCACTGGAATTGCATCTTTGACGCTTAACTTTGCCTTGTGCAATTCTTTTCCATCCCAAGCCTTTTGGTGTTGTCTTGACTTAATTTCCAGATTATTGAATATCTATATATCATCATAATCAACTCAAAAAGAATCCAACATCATCACACACCAAGTATTAGATGTCAAAACAACAAGTATATCGTAACGATGAACTAGAAACTTGAGCTAAGACTAGGCTTACCCATGTTGATCTTTAACTTATTGTTTTGTCTGTTGGGTTGATTAATTCGACCTTTGGAAATTATACACAAGTTTTTAAACACATAAATACACAATCAAACTATTAGGAACTCATTAAACACATTAAAATCCATCAAGATCTACTAGAACGACACCTAGCTAAAGCTAGTAACATTAATTTCCTCGTTTATACTCTAAGTGACCAATTTAAGTACAAACTTGTTTGAAAAAACCTTTAAACATTGTAATCACATATTTAAACACTTAGATTCTTATTTATATAATTATTAACTCATTAATCACACGATAAGTCCTCACAACAAGGCTAAATAAGCTAGGATAACAACACTAAAGTGCATAAAACCACCTCAGATCACCACCCCAAACTTAATACCTTGTTTATCCACAAATAACTCTTTACTCTGAGCATCATAATCTGAGGTGAATATACAATTATACCGCATGAAATACACTCAATATAGTACTACAATGACTACTCAAAATGTAAGTTTCTACACTAAGCATGCTACATACACAATTGAAAGTTCAAGAATACTACATCAAAACATCCTAGCCTAAAGAATTGACTCATCTAGTTAGAAAACTCATGCACAGTTTTAAATCAAAATCATCATATAATTCACCCAATATTCATCAAACATATTCCCTTACAATAACAGAGTTACCCATAATACCTCACAATCATGCAATCCATAACAGAATGGGTACAAGAATCATATTGCGCTCACTCTCACAAAGAATTCACAAATTATAATAGATGAACCATAGGCTTTCTCTTAATTTAGTACTCAACTAATATCAGAATGTTAAATGATTGTAATGTAGGCTAAGGGATGGGTAGGAACTATTCTAGTCAGTAATATTGACTATCTTCCCTAATCACTTTAATACATCACATTATATAATTAAGAACAATCTCTAACAACCATTTTACACCACTTTCTATCTACCCACATCTTTTATTTTGCCCCATATCATTATTCCCATTAACATACACTATGGTAGGAGTATTCTCTGTTCACAACTTATTCAATTTAAACAAATTTTTATTCTTTTCATTACTCAACCCCCAACCACAACACATAACAATTGTACACACCACTAACTATCACTTTGGGGCTTCAATATCACCTTTCTCCTACTTGACTTTCCAACTCCTTAACTTAATTAATTTTTTATTATAGTGCTTAGGAACTTGGGATCAATCTAAGGTCAACCAAACAAGGTATTAGGCTATAAATGAGGCTACCAAAGAAAAAGATAAAGGCTCAACAGGACTCACTAGGATTAAGCACAAGGGTAGGTTAAAAGAAGGTGTAAAATAAGGCTATCAAAGAAATACCTATATCATCTACTAAACCAACATGCTTTATTTTATTTTGCACACACACCAGGAAAGTTCTAGCATTAAATGAAACAATGAATATACAAATAACCTCACACACACATGGAACAAGCTTGACTTAAGTAGGATCATCATAGACTCTTAACCAAATAATCACAAGAATTCAACATTAAGCAAGTAAGTACAAGAATCATAATTATGAGCCTAGGAGTCTTAAAAGTAGTAATTCACACCATTAACATGCATTTTATAACCAAAACACTCATATTATATAGCCACATATAGAACCAACAAGAATATCTTATTTATTCCTAACATAAAAAAAAAAAATTACCCCCCTAAAATGGGAATTTTCCCACCCCCCACTTAAAATTCTACTTTGTCCCCAACATATACTTAAAAATAGAGATAAAAATACTCCCTGAGGCCTTGATAGTCGCATTTTTATATATCAACGGGGTTCAAGGACCTCACACTTAGTCTTTGACATACTCCTTAGCTCAGGTTTTTCGGTACTCAGACTTCCCATCAACCTGTAACTCAACCAAAAAAAAACTAGTGAAGTAAGAACTAAAAATACTAAAAATAAAACCTTCCATTACTTGGATTGCATCTTAAACGGTGCCTTATTTAGTGTCGCAGCACGACCCAATTTCTGGTTCATCCATATTCCTTTATCTTATTCCTCACACTCAAATGCCATCTTCTTATTCATTTTATACATGTTGAGTATGAACTCTCAAGGTCAACAACTTTCTCAACAATAGCCTTTTTAGGCTTATCAATTTGAATCATGTCAGGATGGGGTGGTTGTATCTTGGGCTGCTCAATGAGAAAGTTTGAAGAGGACTTTTATGGAATAGACTCCACCACCCCACATGATTCCCCTTCAATCATTGTAATCAAGCACAAATCCTTGTAGTAGTACAGTGTGTTAAGCGATTTGTACACTTTGAAAACTACCTCTTCATCTTCCAGCCTTATTATAAGCATGCCCTTTCTCATAACTATTAAATCTTCTTCCATCGCCAAGAATAGACGTCCCAATATGAATAAAACTCTTTAATATGCCTAAATATCTAAAACAATAAAGTCAGCAGGAATAATAAACTTACCAACCATGGTGAGCTCATCCGCTATGATTTCATCAAGACGGACTAGGGTCTGGTTTGCCAATTGGAGTATCACAAAGCTCGATCTCAGCTTTCCTAATTCTAACTTATTGAACAAAGATAGGGGCATCAAGTTGATACTCACCCCTAAATAACTCAGTGTATAGACCACCTCACTGTTGCTAATTTGAATAGAAAAGGTGAATCTCCCAAGATCTTTGAGCTTTTTAGGTGTCTTGTGCATCACCATAGAGTTGAACTATTCATTGAGTTGTACTATCCCGACATCCTACAGCTTAACTTTATTAGTGACCACATCCTTCAAGTACTTAGCGTACTTGGGCATTTCCTACAAAACATCTAAAAGAGGAATGTTAATGCGCAACTATCTGAACGTGTCAAAGAACTTCTTAAAGAATGCATCCTCCTTTGCTTTTCTAAGCCTCTGTGGGAACAGTGGTAGTAGTCTCTACATCACTTGTTTAGCAACTTTGGTTTTTGAGTACTCAGACTTCCTCAAACTTTTAGCATCTTGGTCATCTATATGTTTAAGTACTAAATCAACATCTACCTCCTTATTTTTCTTTAGAGGTTCTTTATTGAGCTCTTTACTGCTCTTTAAAGTGATTTCCATTACTTATTTAGGATTTTTAGTATCACTTGGCAAACCACCTTAAGGCCTAGTTTCTGAGCTACTATTATTTGACCTATCTGCAACTCAAATCTCCTTGTAGCCGCTTGCTAGCTCTTTTATCTGCTGTTAATTATACCTGAGCTACCATAAATTGCTTTAGCATCTCTTTGTCATTCCTGTTTTGGGTTGTGGCCTTATTTTTATGAACCTGTTGATACTGAAACTGCTATTATTGGGCGTTGTATTATTGATTTGGTAGCTGAGTCTACCACTTCAAATTGTACCCATTCCCATAATTCAGCCTTTGACCACTGCCCACAAACATCACTTACTAATGATTGGCAGCACACATATCTGCAGAATGCCCACTATTTCTATAAACCACGCACTAAGTTCGTTTCTACTGAATTGCATTAACTGTTGTTGCAGGCTGTGTAACCCCTAATTTCATAGTGCTAAATTAATTTGTTAACTAATTCTGTAATGCAACAATCTGAGCGGATATAGAAGTAAATTGGTCCACCACCAACATACTTACAATCTTCTTTGTATCACTTTTTGAGTCAGAATACCATTCAAAATGTCCTTGTGCAATCCATTTCAACAAGGTATATGGCTCATCGTACGTCAATTCTAAAGCTTGACCACTTGCAGCTCAATCTAACAAAATTTTTGTGGTGTAATCAAGTGCCTTAATAAAAGTTTGATCTAGTACCTCATTGGACTGTTGATGATGTGGAAAGTCCTAAAGAATAGCTTTAAACCTCTCTCATGCCTTATATAAATTATCATCTAGCTTCTATTTGAAGCACACAATGTCACTACGAAGTTTTGCAGTATTACCAGACGTAAAAAATTGGATAAGGAATTTTTGAGCTAAGTCATCCCAAGTTGTGATTAAAAGTATCGGCCTAGTGTTCAACCACTTCTTCACTTCCCCCAATAATAAAAAAAGGAATAGTATTAGCCTAACATATTCAGTTGACATACCCGTAGGGATGAATGCGTCATAGATATCCAAAAAGTTTCATAGCTCGACTTGTGGATCTTCATGTGAAAGATCCATAAACTGTCCACTACTGATCAAAAGTTACACTATGTTCTGCATCATTTCAAAGTTACCTCCAGCATTCTATTTTTGAAAAGGGGAGGTCAAATACGTCAGAAGTGGATTGCCACTTCACGAACTATACTGCAGGATGGTTGATCTTCAGCCATTAGAGTAGGATTTTCTTGTTCATATTAAAATTGTTGTATACAGGGGACAAGCTTTGCTTCTCTCTTCATTGATGGAAGCGTTGCTCGGGTTCGGGGCTTGGTTCAACCAACTTCCTATCCCTTGCCAGCTTACTGCCCTGTGAACGTGTTTCCTGCAAATTTAATACCAATACCAAGAGTAAAATACCAAAGACCTCTAAAAAGTGAAACTAAAACAAAAATAGTTGCCAATTTACAACTGCCAACAACGACTCCAAAAACTTGTTGCGCCCAAGTTCACATGCAAGTGTACGTGGTCTCTTTATTTAATAAAGTGGCCTTAAATAAAGCCAAATATTGATCCCTAAAAAACTTGTTTTAAGAACTATCAAATACTACTTCAAATATTAAGATTAATCAGTGCAAACATAATCAAAAGAATTTTAAAGTTTATAAACTAGAAGAAAACTAAAATAAGACGTAAAAGTAATGACTTTGGGCAATCAATGGATAAAAGCCCGGGGTTAAGGTACTACAAAAAATTATACTATGCTATTGAACCTCATTCGTTGGATTACTTTATCTTGGTTGTTGATTCATGGTGTTGATATTTTGATTATGTTCCCTCGAGCCTCTAATCGCCTATCTAACTTAGACCCACAATTACATCATTGAGAAGGGATGTGATAACTAAGCTAAACACATTTATATTTCATCCCATAGTGAACCAAGTAAGGTTTCTAGGTATATATCAATACAAGTTGCTAATTCAAATTCCATATTTTATAAAATAATAAGAACCTTACTCTAGCTATCCCTACATTCTATCTTCTAATTCCCCTTCTTGAGATCATAAAAATGACAATTGATATATTCTAAGGGTCTCAAATCCTTTAAATAGTGATAAAAAGTATAAATAAACACCCAAATATGATAAAAAAAATCCAAAAAAACTTAATTCAAAGCAAAAGTAAACATATTCTTGGCTTTAACCCCGGAAAGGAGGCGTTTAGACACTTATAGACATAATCGTAATCCAAATAATTGAATCCCTGCTATAATCCATTAAAAATCTAATGTAATGAGAAATAAACCCTAAAATAAGTGTTGATAATTCCCTATCCAAGTATAAAAAAGTTCAAAAGTGATTTACTAAGTTCTCGCGTGTTGTATTTATAGTTGGCAAAGTTTGGTCGGTGAGGGAATAAGTGGTGCATTGCTTTGGTATCTCCCTTGAAGAAAGATACACTATGTCTTGATCTATACACTATAATAAGGGGCATGTGTATTTTATTATTTCATGGTAGAATGGTCCGCATCACCCCGATATCTCGTGGCTTCACTGGAATTTCATCTTTGATCCTTAACTTTTCCTTGGGCAATTTTTTTCCATCCCAAGACTTTTGGTGTTGTCTTGACTTGATTTTAAGCTTATTAAACATCCACATATCATCATAATCAAATAACAAAGTATCCTAAATCATCATAAACCACGAATTAGAGCTCAAAACAACAAACATACCATAATGATGAACTAGAAACTTGAGCTAAGACTAGGCTTGCCCACATTGATCTTTAACTTATTGTTTTGATTCTTGGATTGATTCATTCAGAATTTGGACATTATAAAAAAAAAATTACACACATAAATACACAATCAAACCATTCAGAATTCAATACACACATTAGAATCCATCAAGATCAACTAGACGACACCTAGCTCAAGCTAGTAACACTAGTTTTCTTGTCTACACTCTAAGTAAGCAATTTAAGTACAAACTTGTTTGAAAACACCTTTAAAAATTGTAATCACAAATTTAAAAACTTAGATGATTATTTATATCATTATTTACTTATTAATAACGCGACAAGTCCTCACAACAAGGCTAAATAAGCCAGGATAACAACACTAAAGTGCATAAAACCACCTTAGATCACAACCTAGTTCCCTTTATGTGTTAAATTCAGTACTTTCCCAGATGATATTTTCTAGGTTGTAGGATAGGTTATGAAAGGATCATAGGAAATTTTTTTATTTTAGTCCACTTTAGTCTAAATGACTTTCCCATTGGAAATTAATATCCCTTGATCTCAGTTTTAAGCCTTATTAACTATTTTTATGTTTTAGCCTTTCACCTTCCTATTTGTTTTATAATGAACCTAATTTCCTATTTGTTTCATTATAAAAAAAAATTTACACACATAAATACACAATCAAACCATTCAGAATTCAATACACACATTAGAATCCATCAAGATCAACTAGACGACACCTAGCTCAAGCTAGTAACACTAGTTTTCTTGTCTAGACTCTAAGTAAGCAATTTAAGTACAAACTTTTTTGAAAACACCTTTAAAAATTGTAATCACATATTTACAAACTTAGATGATTATTTATATCATTATTTACTTATTAATAACGCGATAAGTCCTCACAACAAGGCTAAATAAGCTAGGATAACAACACTAAAGTACATAAAATCACCTTAGATCACAACCTAGTTCCCTTTATGTGTTAAATTCAGTACTTTCCCAGATGATATATTCTAGGTTGTAGAATAGGTTATGAAAGGATCATACGTCATTTTTTTATTTTAGTCCACTTTAGTCTAAATGATTTTCCCATTGGAAATTAATATCCCTTAATCTCAGTTTTGAGCCTTATTGACTATTTTTATGTTTTAGCCTTTCACCTTCCTATTTGTTTTATAATGAACCTAATTTCACCCTAGTCCTCCTTGGACATTATGCACCTCAACTCAGGTAAACTTTCTACGTTAAGGGTGGCTATCATATAGGGTGTGTAAAGTAAAGTGGGTATGAAGAAGGGCAAAATAAGAGTAAAAAAGTAAGGCTGGGTGTAGTAACAAAAGAAAATAAAGATTGAAAAAGTTAAAAAAGTAGAAATGGGTGAAACCACACCCAACCTGAATGTGCAATTAAGAATAAAAGGGAGAAATAAGGGTCGAATAAAATGAAATTGGTTAAAGTATGGACCTTAAAGTTAGTGTAAAGACAAGGAGGCTTAGCACTAGATATATCCATATGTAACTATAAGACCCCGCAAAATTCCTAGATTAATTCAGTCCTTTAAGCTTATCAAAGGGGTCCCAAAATTAAAAAATTCTAGCTAAGTTTCCAAACTTAGTTTATTTTAGCCTTCGAAAGTTTCCTTTATCATTTTTCAACCTTAATGTACTTTCATGGTCTATAATTTCATTAATTCATGATCAGGAAGGTCAATAGGTGTTCCCGGACAAGTTTCAAATTTTTTAGACCTTGGTTAGACCATGTTTAGAATCCCAAAATAGTGGACCAACGTGATCTTGGCACACCGTATCACCTATCGCATTGGTTAATAATGTCCCCAGTTTCTAGCATCAAATCCCAGTGACATGGCACAATCTTGGTGCGATGCGTTGAATATTGTGTTGATGCCATCGAAGCGCCGCATCGGCAAATACGTCGGTGCCCAGTTTTAGTCATTAAATAAATGAGTCCTTGAGGGTAATTAGGTCTTTTTACCCTGACCTTCAGCCCTCATAACACAAAAATCTAGCCCTCTTTTGGATAAATACATTCATTATTTCACAATTTCTCAAGAACAAGAAAACCCAAGGAGATTAATTTCAAATCAAGACCTCAAGAATTCCTCCATTAAATTTGAAGAAATTTCCATCCAAGGTAGGTGAAGTGTTCACTCAAGGGTCCCTTTTCACCCTTGGAGCTCAAGAAACCATTTTCAAAATATGAATTTTTAATTCCATGTTGTGGGTTTGATTGTACATATGTTGATGTTGTGATATGATTTCCAAGATTGAATCTTTATTGATTTTCATGACTTTATGTTAGTATGTGGATTGGAATCTTTAAATTTGAAGTACTTGATGTAGCCATAATGCATTAGTTGTTTATTTACGCCCTAGAAAAGGTTATACCTTCCATGTGTTTGTTAAAATGCCTAGGTGAATAAGAATTGTGCACTATGACCTATTTGTGATCTACATGATGAACTCATGATGTACCCACATATTCAAAATGACTCTCATGCTAAAGCTATGTCTTGTAATAATTTGGTAGAATGCTCATAAGTATGGATTTGTGAAACCATGATATGTTAGCATGCATTCCTGTTCATGTGTAAGCTTATGAATTGCAAATGTTTTATGAAATCCCTCAATGATTGTATTATGAATTGTTGACTATGGCCATGTGTTCAAGAAGTGTCTTGTCCCATTTATTTTCATACTATCGAGTCCTGGGGATATTTAATACCTAACAATTTAGCAGTGTGCCTAGAGCCAGTATCAGTTTTTAAGATAACCTCAGTCAAGACATGATTATTAGTAATCTCAGTCAAGTTTTAGAACTCTGTAGAACTCAGTCAGTTACTTGACTTAGGAAAACTTAGTAGATCAGTATCAGTTCAGTCCTATTCAGTATTCAGTTCAGTCCTCAGAAAATTCAATCAGTTAATAAAACTCAGTAGTATTCCGTCCGTCAACAAAACTAAGCTAACTCAGTCTAGTTTATCTCAGTATAATTAGTTCACTGTCTATTCAGTTGGGTATAGGATTCAACACCGAGTGAACCCAAGGATGAGGGCTCACCTATCAGTCAGTAGAGGGTATGATCCTAAGAAGCAATTCTTGCATTACAGAACTACATAGCTAGCGTAGGTTGAGATATATCCCTACGAGTCTAGGTTTAATACATCTTATTCAATTTTTTCTACCAGCGAGAGGTAGATGAAAGAGGTCCCTATCAGCAGAGGGTTAACTCATAGCTTATCTTTACCCATGGCATGGTATTGATACCCTTCCAACTAGGGTCACAGGTTGGACCCACCAGTTCAGTTATGGGTTATGTCGGTTAGATGATTACCTCCCACAGTCTCAGTCTCAGTCTTCAGTAAGGAACTCAGATAGTTTCTCATATTTCAGGACTGTCAGATACTGTCATTCAGCTTAGTATGGAACTCATCTAGTTCCATCAGAATCAGGACTATCAAAGATAGATATTCAGTTAACAGTACATCAGTTATCATTAATCCATATTATTAGTAAAACTCAGTATAGTTCCACAGATTCAGAACTGTCAGATATAGTCATTTAGTTACCAGTTATACAGTATCCATAGACTTAAACATCTGTTAATTAGTATTTAGATTCAGTATTCAGCATTATCATGACCTTTTTTTTAGTCCACGTATTCATGCATGTATTTTCACGTAGTTATGTTCATGTTATTCAGTCAGTTACAGTTTATGCATATGAACCCTTGCATTTAGCTTGCCTCACTCTGTGTACCAGTACATTCTCACGAACTAACGCATACTTTTCTCTTACGTTATGGTGTTTTATACCATAGGATCAGACGCTTAGGTTCTCGATGTCACTTAGTAGTTCAGATTCTAGCAGCAGTAGATTAGCAATGAGTCTTCATCATTCAAGGATAACATGATTGTTTCATTATTTTGTACTTAAATACTTAGTTTATTTTAGCAGTTAGGGTTAGTTGGGGACATATCCCATTAACTCCTTATTCAGACAGTTTTAGAGGCTTTTACAGACTATAGTATGTTCAGACAGTTATTTTAGTTTTGGCATTGTTATACCATATGTCCAGTTATATTCAGTACTGTTCAGTTTTGAACCTTACGGTATTTCAACCCATTATTCCTCATATTTCAATATTATTGTATAGTTATTGCAGCAAGTACTAGTCATGGGTTAGCTAGTGGTCCTTCAGGATTGTTAGCATCATGTAGCATCCGGGGTACAAGAATCAATGCGTTACAAACTTGGTATCAGAGCCTAAGGTTCAATAGAGTCCTAGGAAGTCTAAAAGACGTATCTAGTAGAGTCTTGTACATGGGTGTGTAGTACACCACACTTATGTACAGGAGGCTATGAGATGTTTTAAGAATAGTTTCCCTTCTTTTAGTATTTATGTCGTGCGAGTGATCATGATCTCCAGTTAAATTTTTCATCTAATCTGCTTTTCTCTTTCATTTATAAAACATGCCTCCCGAAAGGACTAATAAGAGAAGAACCGGAAATTAGTCAGAACCTCTGCCCATTTAGGCAGATCCCCTGGACGAGCATGTTTCCCATGCAGAATTCAGAACTGCATTCACTACTATTGCTAATTCAGTTACATATTAGAATGAATGGACAACTATTGTTCCATCCAACCTAGTGGCTAATATTACTGCAGCCAAGATTCGGGACTTCACCCGAATGAATCCTCCTTTATTCTCTAGTTCTAAGTCTCAAGAGGATCCACAGGAGTTCCTCAACCAGGTTCAGAAAGTCACAGATATCATAGGAGTGACTTCCAGTAAAAGTGCCGAGTTATCCGCCTATCAGCTAAAATATGTAACCCATACATGGTTTAACCAATGGAAGGTAGACAAGGGTACAGATGCAGAGCCCATAGAGTGGGAAGAGTTTGCTACTGCCTTTCTAGACCGATTCTTTCTCGTAGATCTGAAAGAAGCCAAAGTGTTAGAGTTCATCAACCTCAGGCAAGGTAGCATGAGTGTGAAAGAGTATTCCCTCAAGTTCACCCAGCTACCCAGGTATGCCTGCCATGTAGTAGCAGACAGTAGATCTAGAATGAGCAAGTTTGTTTCTGGGGTACTGAGTAGAGTGGTTAAGGAATGCAGAAATGCAATATTGATTAAGGAGATAGAAATATCTAGGATTATTGTCTATTCTCAACAGATTAAGGAGCAGAAGCTCAAGAAGAAGGAGAGAGAAAATAAGAGAGCCAAAATGGGTAGCTATAGTTTTGCCCAGCTAAGGTCAGAGGGTGAAACTATTCTCAGTATAGTCTGAAGTTTTTAGTTCCATCTCCTTTATCAGCCAGTTCTCCAGTTCCTAAGTTCATAAATTGTAACAAAGATAGGGTACCAGGATCTAAGTCTTAGAGTAGTGTCAGCAATGCCCAAACCCATCTTCTTTGTTAGACTTATGGAAAGCACCATAAGGGTATATGTAGATCCGGTAGTGATGTGTGCTTTGGATGTAGCAAGTCAGGTCACAAAGTCCGAGACTATCCCAAACCTGATCTACGAAGTCAGCACAGTCGTCCTTCAGCTCAGTCTGGTCACTTCCAGTGCCACCAGTAGACAACGCCCAAATAGACTCTATGTACTTCAGTCCCGACAGGACCAGGAAAGTTCTCCTAATACAGTCACTGGTATGTTACAAATCTCCCATTTATGTGTTTATTCTTAGCATATCTAGGAGCTTCTCTGTCTTTTGTAACTCTTTGTATAACAGTTAACTTTAAGGTCAGACCAAATATTAACAGGACCTTTCTCAGTCTCCACCCATTAGGTCAGTCTATCATAGTCCGGCAGGTATACAGGAACCGTTCGGTTATGATATCTCAGAAATATCAGGCCTTCAGATTCTAGTAATACTTCTAGTATGTGTAGGAAATCAATAAGGGAAGATGATTCCCGACCCATCCCTATCTCAGTGCAAAGTTTTGTGCTACAGTCATCACGATACTTATGCATTTTTATGTATCAGTTCCATGAATACAGCTTATATTCATACACTTTCCATAGAATCATGTGCGTTTCCAGTTCTTATTATGAGGAGTTCCAGTTTACTCAGTGTTCAAATCATGATCCATAGGTACAAAAACTTCAGACTCAGGTCATGCAGCTTATGACTCATGTACTCATGTCATGCTTTACAGTATGCTCAGCCCACATGACTCATGTTTCACTCTTAGTGATTAGCCAAACTAAGCCTATGTCATGTATACCCTCAGTTTAAATCCCTCAATGAATCTGTGGTGTTGATGCTCTATCCCTCAGGTCTCAGTTATAGCGTCAATTCAGTAATCAATATTCAATACTTTAGTACCATTCTAAACCTCAGTTATCAGAAACTAGCATTCAGTCTCAGTTACATTCTTAGTTACAGTTACAGTCTCAATTACCATCTTATCTACAATCTCAGTCCCTGTCCTAGCCCTGTAGTCAGATTAGAAACTCAATTTATTTTTAGGATTTCCCAACCATAGAATATAGCCATCAGTTACTCAGTTATTAGTATTTCAGTACCTCAGTTTACAGAGTATTTCAGAACTATATTATACGCACGGTCTTGCATTCTGTACCTCATGCTACCCAGTCAGCCAATACCTTCTATGAATGATACTCTATAGTTTCAGTCCAGTTATTCAGGCTAAGTACAGTTCAGTCTTACAAATCCAGTATTCAGTTATTAGTCATTCAATTAACCATATGAGTAGTATATTTATGCGTTAGTGCTTAATACCCAGGTAAATATTTTCAGTAGTCTCAAGTGATGTGTTATACTAAGGTAGAGAGTATAGTTGAAAGAGTAATTGAGGGGTATGTCTAAGCTTGAAAATTTTAGATGCAGTGCATAAGTCTTAGTAACCCTACCCTAGATGAGGATGTGTATGCCTCGCCTCATATTACAGAATCTTAGCTAGGATGATATTTTTATATTCATCTATCATATTTAGACCATGCCAAGTTTCCCTCCCTCCCTAAGGCTACTAGAACTCTATAAAATAGTGTCAAAGAAAATCTCCAGTTGAGAATAAGTTTTGAGTATGATTCAGTCTATACAACCCGTAACCCCAATTTATCTTTTAGTAGGATAAGTTTGTATGGATTCCCGTCTTTCCATCTATTCGCATTATTAAAAATCTCATGAATCAGTGTAAACATTTTAAGATAGACCAATCAGGTTCTAGATCTCAGATATACAGTCGTGATTCAGTTCGTAGGTGCCCTGTGCATCGTTCCAGTCCTTTCTCAGCAACTCAGATAAGTTAGTATCTATCAGTGGACGTACGGGGAGATACACTATAATTCCCCAAACTTTTATGACTCAAAATATGCCATTCCATCTTTATGTAATGAGTCCAGTCTGGAGAAAGGGGTACTCATAGGTTGACCCTCAAATTTGAATCTCAGTCGTAAGACATGTATTCAAAGACTTAGTTAAGTTCTTGATGTTTAGTTCATGTGTCACATTTCAATCTCAAATATGTTCTCATATTTTCGCTCATTTATGTCTAAATTTCCATTATAAACTTGGTATCAAATACCATTGCATGTCCAATAATATGTTCATGAGTCAGTTCAATCATGTATTCATGCATCAAATATGCATGATCATCTTATTAGTACTCCCAGCCATGCATTCATGTATCATCTCAGTCATGTATTCATGTATCAGATATGCATGTTCAGTATGAAATTCAGTATGTCAGTAATATCAGTCCTATAGTCATGTCCCAGATGTTCATAATTCAGTAAGTGGATTCAGTCTACTAGTACTCTCAGTTCAGTCTATCTCATTCGAGGATTAATGTTCCCAAGGGGGAGATATTATAAGACCCCACAAAATTTCTAGCTTAATTTAGTCCTTTAAGCTTGTCAAGGGGGTTCCAGACTTAGAAAATTCTAGTTAAGTTTCCAAACTTAGTTGATTTTAGCCTTCAAAAGTTGGAAATCTTATTTTGCAACCTTAATATCCTTTAATGGTCTATATTTTCGTTAATTCATGATCAGAAAGGTCAATAGGTGTTCCCGGATATGTTTTGGATTTTTTGAACCTCGTTTAGACCATGTTTGAAATCCCAAAATAATGGACCAATCTGATCCTTGCATGCTGCATCGCCTATCGTGTTGGTTAATATTATCCCCAGTTGCCAACGTCAAATTCTAGTGACACGGCGCGATCTTAGCGCGACGTGTCGAATAACGCATCAATGACATTGATATGTCGCGTCAGCAAACGTGTTGGTGCCAGTTTCAATCATTAAATAATCACATCCTTAAGAGTAATTAGGTCTTTTTCCCCCGACCTTCATCCCTTATAACATGAAATTTAGCCCTCTTTTGGCTAAATACATTCATTATTTCACAATTTCTCAAGAACAACTAGGAGATTAATTTCAAATCAAGACCTCAAGAATTCCTCCATTAAACTTGAAGAAATTTCCATCCAAGGTATGTAAAGTGTTCATTCAAGGGTCCTTTTTCACCCTTGGAGCTCAAGAAACCCTTTTCAAAATATGAATTTTTAATTCCATGTTGTGGGTTTGATTGTACATATGTTGATGTTGTGATATGATTTCCAAGATTGAATCTTTATTGATTTTCATGACTTTATGTTAGTATGTGGATTGGAATCTTTAAATTTGAAGTACTTGATGTAGCCATAATGCATTAGTTGTTTATTTACGCCCTAGAAAAGGTTATACCTTCCATGTGTTTGTTAAAATGCCTAGGTGAATAAGAATTGTGCACTATGACCTATTTGTGATCTACATGATGAACTCATGATGTACCCACATATTCAAAATGACTCTCATGCTAAAGCTATGTCTTGTAATAATTTGGTAGAATGCTCATAAGTATGGATTTGTGAAACCATGATATGTTAGCATGCATTCCTGTTCATGTGTAAGCTTATGAATTGCAAATGTTTTATGAAATCCCTCAATGATTGTATTATGAATTGTTGACTATGGCCATGTGTTCAAGAAGTGTCTTGTCCCATTTATTTTCATACTATCGAGTCCTGGGGGTATTTAATACCCGACAATTTAGTTGTATGCCTAGAGCCAGTGTGAGTTTTCAAGATAACCTCAAGCAAGTCATGATCAGTAGTACTCTCAGTCAAGTTTCAGAACTCAGTAGAACTCAGTCAGTTACTTGACTCAGGAAAACTCAGTAGATCCAGTCTGAGTTCAGTCCCATTCAGTATGTAGTTCAGTCCTCCGTAAATTCAGTCAGTTAATAGAACTCAATAGTATTCTGTCAGTCTATGAAACTCAGGAAACTCAGTTCAGTTAAATAGTACAATTAGTAACAGCTCAGTCAAGCCTAGTATGAACTAGGAAATCTAGTGTCTATTCAGTTAGGACTAGGATTCAGCACTGAGTGAACCCAGAGATGAGGGCTTACCTGTCAGACAGTAGAGGGTATGATCCTTAGAAGAAATCCTTACATTACAGAACTATGTAGGAAGTGTAGGTTGAGATATATCCCTACGATTCTAGGTTAATATATCTAATTCGAGTTCTCCTACCAGTGAGGGTTTGACGAAAGAGCTCCCTGTCAGCAGAGGGTTAACTAATAGCTTGTCTTTACCCGTGGCACGATATTGACACCCTTCTAACTTGGGTCACAGGTTGGACCCCACCAGTTCAGTTATAGGGCATGTCGGTTAGATGATTACCTCCTACAGTCTCAGTCTCAGTCTTTAGTAAGGAACTCAGATAGTTCCTTAGATTTTAGGACAATCAGATACAGTCACTCAGCTTAGTATGAAACTCAACTAGTTCCATCAGAGTTAGGACTGTCAAAAATAGTTATTCAATTAACAGTACATCAGTTATCAGTAATCCATGTTATCAGTAAACTCAGTATAGTTCTACAAATTCAAAATTATCAGATACAGTCATTCAATTACCAGTTATACAGTATCCATAGATTTAAATATTTTTTAATCAGTATTAATATTTAATATTCAGTATTATCATGAGCTCAGTTACAATCCACGTATTCATGCATGTATTCTCACGCAGTCATGCTCATGTTATTCAGTTAGTTATAGTTCATGCATATGAACCCTTGCATTCAGCTTACCTCACTTTACGTACCAGTACATTATCACGTACAAACGCATACTTTTATCTTGCTCTATGGTGTTTTATACCATAGGTTTGGACGTTCAGGTTCCTGATCGCACTTAGCAGTTCAGATTCCAGCAGCAGTAGATTAGCAGTAAGTCCTCATTATTCGAGGATAATATGATTATTTCATAATTTCAGTACTTCAGTACTTAGTTTATTTCAATAGTTGGGGTTAGTTGGGGACATATCTCATCAACTCCTTATTCAGATAGTTTTAGAGGCTTTTACCGACTATAGTATGTTCAGACAGTTATGTCAATTTTGGTATTGTTATACCATATGTCCATTATATTCAGTATTGTTCAGTTTTGAACCTTATGGCATTTCATCCCATTATTCCATATATTTTAAAATTATTGTACAGTTATTGGAGCAGGTACCAGTCATGGGTTAGCTAGTGGTCCTTCGGGATTGTTAGCACCGTGTAGAGTCCGGGGTACCAAACTCGGGGTGTTACAGTAACATACAAGCCCCCCAAGCCGAATAAAGTCCTATAGTGATCCTAACTTGTCTGTCTGAAAACTAAGGTAAAGAAAATAAGGGCAAGCCTATGGTATTGATGCACACTGATTGAAATTTCTCTTGTGATCATGAGTGTCTCTTGATTGTCTCCACATTGACTGTCCCCGCATTTACATGCATGATTTCATATGAGTGAGTGGGACTTTTTTTATGTAAGGGCACATCGATTGTATTGCTAACTGCTTACTTGTTTGGGTAGTATAACTTGTATATATGCACGTGTATTTTTTGCTAATATAATACCATATCTTGATTCCTTTGTGTCACACTGTTGTGCTTCATGTATACACACGGTTGGTTTTTAAGTGTTGAACTTGTAGGAGGTAATCTATTTTGAGCTAAAATTGATGATTGACTACCATAGGTATCTTAGGTTTCTCTTGGTTAAGCATCATTGTATTGTTTTGTTATATTTTATTGCTTGAGTACATGCAATGTTCTAAGTTGAGGGTGTTGATGTTCTATAAATTTATAGCATTTAGATTCTTAAAACTTTTAAAATATGCATGATTCTTAGGTCGTTTAGTTAGATGTGATGTGTTTTTGGAGTGTTTTGCAGAAAATTCGGTTTTGTATGCCAAATTGATGAAAAGGATGAAAATTGAAATTTTTGGCTACTTACTTGAGCATTTTTGGGCATATATGGCACTTATCAGGCATATATGACCAAAGCATGTACCAGAACTTGAAGTCCAGAGGCTCGGTTGTAGAAAATTGAAGATATGGCACATACATTGTCCACTTACGGACCACATATAGCATGTATAGTCTGTATGTGTCTAAGGTAAGTGCTAGAATTGAAGACCTAGAGAATGGAAAAGCTGAAGAAAAATTTCTGGCACTTGCCTATGTCTGCTTGCGAATAGCATATAGTACTTGTTGACCGCAAGTAGGTAAGTCAAGTACAAGAAGTTCAAAATCTAGAGAATGAACAGTGCAAGAAAATTTTTTGGCACTTACCTGGTTCCACATGTAGACCGCATATGGCCTAAGTAAGTGGCTGCTAACTCCATTTTTTCCTTTTTCATTCGGGCATTACTTCCTAAGGTTTCTAGATAACCTAAATACACTCCTATGGAGTTTTTAAGTTTTATTATGTACGGTTAGTTAAGTTTTCCTATTTTATTTAGGAATTGATTTCTAGGGTTTCTTGTAATTTATAATTACCCTTTAGGCTTTGTTTAGTTTATTAATTCATAGAGAAATTTATTCACATAGTGAGGTAATTCAAAGAGAGGCTCTTTGGGTCCAAGTTCACAAACATCTTATTATTTTTGGTTTGTTATTCAATTAAAGACTTTGGGATTTCTTCTCTTATTATTGTGATATTGATTTTGTAAATTTGCTTGTGGATTCCGTGATTGATATCATAACTATGAGAAGCTAATTACCTTTGCTAGGGTTGTTGGATCCTTGACGGATTTACAAAGTAGAGGAAGTGCCAAGCCATTCTAGATAAATATTTTTGCATGTATTTGGTATTCTTCATTCTTATTGATTTCATAGCAGTGGCCAACGTTAAGATCCCACCTATGTTATTGTTTCTTACTCAAAAAGAGGAGTAGTGACTAGGAAAGTAAGATCACAACAGTAATTTGAAGATAAACCATATATCTACACTAATAGGTATTATCTAAGTAACATCATTAACTATTATCTAATAACTAGAGACCCAAAAGGTAATAGTTAACGGGGATCCAAGATAAGGGTTAGTAAAGCGACATCTTTAAACTCAAAAGGTAAAGGGTAAAAATTTATCAACTAGTCCAAAAGACAGTTGATGGTACTTAACTTATTAGATTCCATATACAAGGTATCAGAATAGTTCGATAGTGCACAATAAATCTATCGAGTTGAGAATCCAGGGAACATAAACCTAGTGTTCGTCTTAGATTTTTACAACCAAGAGAAACTAGTTCTTTTCCCTTTCACTATTTTAGCAAATTTCTCTTTTTTACTTTTTCGTACTGCCTGATTGTTTTGACAAGTTTGAGAGATATCTCCAGGCTATTCCTTATGGGATTGACCCCAACCTAGTTGTGTTACTTTATTTGATAGTGGCTACTTTATCCTTCTAAGGATGGATAGTTTGTGCGTTATCATGGATACATGAAAAAACACCTAAGATTTGCTTATTAGCTATGATTAGGGTAGGTTTTATGTACTAGTGATGGTTTTGTAATCCACCACCAAATTTCAAGTGGGTTTCCTTTGAAATCCCACATGTCTACCTTACTAAACAACCAATAGCCTTAAAATGGATAATATATTTCTAGCATTACCACTTAAGTGAGTGTAACTCAAGTTTTATTAGCTAAATCTCAGCATTACTGCATTCTTTTTCAAGTAATACAAAAGTTTCATACATAAACCATGTTTACTACCTCAATCTATAAGTTAAAACATAAAAATTTACTTAAAATCATAAGATATAATATAATACAAAGGTAAATAATCATTATCCATGCAACAATCAACACTCAATAATGCATAACCCCAATCTTGGAAAAATAGCTACCAATAATATACTAAAAACAAATTATATCAAATTCTTCATTCATATTCACTAAGGAATACATATGTTTTCCAAGAAAAATCTAAATTCCTACCTCAAGTAGTTAATTTTAAAATTAGGGTTTTATTACAAGCTTAAGATTCAAAAAATTGAAAATATATAGGATTTTCAATGGCTAAAAAGGGTTAAATAGCTTCAACAATGAACCTCAAAATTTCAAAAATTCCATCACCTGTAGTTTGGTTGAGAATCATACCATTATCGATCACGTTAGAGAAGTGCTGAATTGTCATCGGATTGTCAATCTATCAACTTGTAATGTTCCTTGGGTTGGTTTTTGTCTTATTCGGCGATGCAGGACTTGTCCGCTGATTGGTTTGTTGATGCACCGAATCTCTTTGAGTATTGTTGTTTTGTCCCGACAATTCTTGGCACCATGTTATTAGAATTGGTGGTTGAGGCTCTGAATTGGTGATCCTCCAATCACTTTGGTGATGCATCGATAAATCTATGATGCCCTTGTGCATCTTTTGCTTCATTCTTGCATCTTTTGCCTTTTTTGCTCCGTCTTGTCCTTCCCACAACTTTTTGTCCTTAACCTTGAAATTAAACTAAATCAATATTAAAATGCATTCAAATTAGCATCGAGGACATATTTTTTTCATATTTAGGTCAAATAATTCACAATTTTCCAACTCATCACCCAATTTATTCAAGGAACCGTCACGCTCACTTGTAACTTGTACATATATGTTAAGGATCTTATATGTGCGCCCACTAGTCATGGCCTTCAGGAGACGATCTCTTGTCCATGTACCAAATCCCAAACATCAAGTGTCTACCTACCTTATATCAACCAATTCTGTGGAGATGTCTAAATACCAATACTTCCATAATAATGAAGTATATCTCAACAATCACAACCACAATGATAATAGAACAACACTTGTAAAATTCAGCAAACTTTCATATAAGTTCATTGCATGCGATTAATACTTAGGATATAAAATAGTGATACACTTTTCTTGAACATTCATTATACAAGAAATTCTAAGAATTAGTTATCATGCACAGATAATACAAATTATGTTTCAACTACATTAAAACCATCACTTACCTCAATACAAGCTTGCACCACTCTATTAAGCCTGATCATTGCCCTACAATTCAATTTTTGCTTGTTTGTAGTCTAAAAATATGAACACAACATATAATCAATAAAATAACAAACCATGTCGATGATTATAACCTAATTTCAAACCCTAAGATTAATTTTGATGATCACCCCCCCCCCCTCTTGTTCAAGAGTTTTCTATCATAATTCACCTTGGTATGATTTCATGGTTACCACAGTGAGTTAACATTATACAACACTAAATTAATAATTCACAACTAAAACTCAAATTTTTTACACCTAATTTATCAATTGCACCAGAAAATTCACTAATTCTAGCTTAAACCCTCCCTAAACCCAACTAACTAATGATTCTAAGGTTAAATAAAAAAATAAAACTAGTTACTGGAGATGAAATACTTACCTTTATGAAGAAAATTGATGAAAAACTTATGAAACCATCACCTACCTAAATCCAAGCTTGCCCTGCTCTATTAAGCTCGAGTCTTGCTCTTCCGTGCAATTTCTATGTTGTTGTGTTCTAAAAAAACATGAACACAAAAATAACCAACCAAATGATCTATCATATCGATATCTATAACCTAATAATAAAGCTCAAGTCCATTTTCATTATCTCCACCCCCCTCCCTCTTTCGTTCTAGGATTTTTCTATCATAATTCACCTTAAACCTACCAAATTCATGGTTACCATAGTGAATAAATGTCATGCAAGAGTAAATTAATGATTAACAACTAAAACTCATATGTTTTACACCTAATTTATCCTCTTGCATTTAAAAAGCCATGAACTCAAGATTAAACCCTCTCTAAAACCCATAAACAAATAATTATAAGGTTAACTAATCGAAAAAACTAGTTAATACAGATGAAATACTTAACTTTACAAAAATACTGATGGAAACATAATAAAAAATGCCCCAATCGCCTAAGACCTTCCCCAAAAATGAATTTAGAATAATACATTATTTTGGAGAAAGTTCTGCATTAACAAAAACTTACCCTGCTATAATGACCTAATCCCATTATATTGGCATCACCCTCTATAATGGCATCGCCCGCTATAGAGGGATTGACCTACTTTGGCATCCGTTATAGCGAAAGTCGTTCGACATGTCACCTTCTATAGTGGGAATTCTAGGCAGAAACTCGAATATCCTTACATTTTTTTCCTTTTCAGCAATACACTTTCGAATTCTAGGCAGAAACTCGAATATTAACTCTTTTGTATCAAGTTCGATATCGAGATTTCTACTAAGTCTAATTCACTTTCGAAAAGTTTTATGATTCTTTATTTCTTTAGCAAACATAAAATCAAACTATACTTAATCACATTGATCCAATCCATTCCGGGATTTTCCTAGACAATACCTTGCTCAGATTTCATCTACAGTCAGCCTACCTTGAAATTTTTAACTTTCGTTAGGTGAACAACCTAGCTTAAAATTTTCACACGATTGACTCAGCTGTAACGATAGAAAGAATCGTTACAATAAATTAAACAAAGCTATTTCCAACATACCTTCTTCTATCATTTATTAAAAATGTCTTCATTTCTAAAAAATTTCATAAAATTTGTGAGTATTTAATCGACAAACTACTTTAATTTAAGATAGTAGAAAGCTTAGGAAAAGGCAAGGGACGTAAGGATTGTGTGGTGGAGGAGCGTGATGACGGAGATGATATAAGCAGAGGACATCTTAATCCATCCACTCAAAAGTATGCATAGAAGCTACAGTAAGATTCCCTTAGGTCTAATCATAACTTTCTATTTTAACTAAATTGAGCCTCCCCCCCTTAAAAAAGGCAAAAACATATGTTTCAAGTGTGCGCTTATTCCTATTTATAAGATATTAAAAAATTGTGTTAATAACCCTTCAATTCAGTTTCTTAGGTGAAATATCACGTGCAGTAGTGGTCAGTTAATATATGAGAATATTTGTTAAGCCAAAAAAAAAAAGCAAAGATGCCACTTGTGTTTCTCAAAGAGGAAACAAAGATGCCATTTGTGTTTCTCAAATTTATAAGTATTATTGTATTTTATTTTTTAATCTAAAATATTATTTTTCATAGGGAAAATAGCCAAAGATATTCCTAATCTATGTCTAAATTTTCAACTACACACTTATACTTCACGGAATCCTATTACCACCTCAAGCTATTTAATATCGAAATTCTTATCTCCCTAAAAAGTCACAACCACATCTGCCTTGTCTGATGAAACCCACTCGCTAGACACATATTTACCACGTTTAAATTTTGTTTAAAACATTTTTAAAATTCTTTCTTCCTTTTGATTTATTAATTTTAATACTCCATTAAAGGTCAAAATGTAAAAAAAAATTGATGGAAGTTTTGGATCTTCAAATTTGAAAATTCTTGATTACATTGATGGTTGGTAATTACTTGAAGCTGAAAACACTGTGTTGATTGAGTTCGAAAACATAACAACAATTTTTGAATCTGAAGAATGCCGGAACTCCAGAGAAATCAACCAACTTTTATGTGTAATTTTCGAATCTATATTCATGAATTGGGTGCAGATGAGTTGGTTGATGGTTTGAAAAACATATCACTTTTTGGAGCTTTTTGTGGACTGAAAATGAAGCTCAAGGTTGAAAATGTGAAGGCCGATTGAAAATCACCATTAAAGCTTCTTCAAAAGCTAGAATTTCAATTTTGACTTGTCACAAATGAGCTTCATTTTGAGTGGATAATATATCAATAGAATCAAAATATTGCGAGAAGTTCATATCTAAAATTTGGGGTGATTTGAAAAGGAATTCGGATGATTTTGCATCAAATTTTGAAAAAAAAAATGTACAAAACAAAGAAGTACGTCCTCTCCAATTTCATATTTGCAGGAAAATGAAGAGTTGTAAAAATTAGTTGAGAATATTATTTGAAGCTGAATTTAAGTTTATCCACTAAATTGGTTGGGTGAAACTTGAGAAAATTCTGTGAAACACCATTGATGGAATTTGAGCTTTAAATCCGAGAGAAATTAGATCACAACACATGCAATAAATTACAAAACTTCTAATGGATCGGTTGGATATTGATATAGAATCAATTTTTTTAGTATAAAAAATTTATTGACAAAAAATAATTGGGTGTCACAGTATTAAGCTTATTCAAGCTTAATTTTTTTTTGATTTGAAGATTTTGGGTTCATCGTTTCTGATTATAGAGAGTGAAATTGTTGGTTAAATTATTGTCAACGATTTGTGTTGTGTTGATCGGCTATGGTGACTGTGTTTTCATGGAGAATGATGGTGAATTTTAGTAGATGCCATGGATGAATATTAAGTTGCTAGGAAGAAGAGAAAAATTAGAGGAAAAAAATAATAAAATTATAGTTTTAATATTTGTTTTTGTCTTTCACTCTCTTTGGGAGAGTGAAATACACTCATTATGCCACATAAACATTCAGGGAGGAAATAATTATAATTTTAAATAGTTGAGGAGGGTGATAGGACCTCATAAAGTATAAGTGTGTAGTTGGAAATACAATTATAGGTTGGAGGTAGGGGGTGGGCATATTTTGGTTTAAATCGAAAAAACCTAAAAACCAAATCGAAATTTAATTTTGGTTTGGATTTTTCAATTTTTCGGATCGAATTCGATTTGTAATTTTAGAATTTTGATTTTTTGGTTCGGTTTTCGGTTTTAAAAAAAAATCGGTTTAAACCAAAAAATCAAAATTTTATAAATAAATAAATAATATATATATTTTATTATATATATAATATATATAATATAATATTATATTATATACTCCCTCCGTTCCATTTTATGTGTCACCATTTGACCGGACACGGAGTTTAAGAAATAAGTAAAGACTTGATATTTTTTACCAAATTGTCCTTCATTAAAACAATGTACTATTATAATTTTTATTTAAGTGGGCCCTTATAAGTGGGACCAATAAGGGTAAAAGTGTAATTGTGTCTTTAAATAGTTACCAAATAAGGAAAGGTGACATTCTTTTTGGGACGGACAAAAAAGGAAATTATGACACATAAAATGGGACAGAGGGAGTATGTTATAATATATATATATATATATATAATATTTAGTAATTCACATTGGACTGTTTTATGGATTGTTTTAGTGACTCAAATATTTTATGGACTATTTTGGTGACTTTGGACTGTTTTATGAACTATTTATGCAGAAAGTATGTTGTTTCATGGACTATTTTTACGAGTTTTGTGTTGTTTTGTAGACTATTTATGCAAGGTTATATTATATGTAATGATTAATGACGTTATGTATTATGTTAAGCTTATGATTATTTCATTTTGTTTCATCCATGTTGAGTTATTTATAATTATTTATATTTGGGAATGAAAAACAGGTTTGAAAAAAATAATTTTTCTAAAAAAATCCATCAATTTTAAATGTTCAGTTATGAAAAAGAGAGGCTAACTACTTTAATATTTCAAACCGAAATAAAAATTCGAAATAACCGAACCGAATTTGTAAAAACCGAACCAAACCGAATTTATTTCGGTTTGATTATGGATGTCATTTTTGTCAATCCGAAAACTGATAAACCGAACCGATATTAAACAATCAGACCGAACCAATCGAACGCCCACCCCTAGTTGGAGGTGTCTTTGTCTATTTTCTGTTTTTCATATGATAATTTATTAACGTTTAGTTTGACTCCAAAATGAGGTCAAAGTTGACTCCTTAATAAAACCCAAAAGTGGGATATTTCGAAGTGTGTTATGAATTCACTGTAATTGTATACATTGAGTGAATGTCCTATAAATATACATATACACATTAACACTCGTATAACATATCTTATTAATACTCTCATAAAGAGTCGATGATTGTATACCCCACAAAAGAGACAGATGTTCAAAATGTAATGGAGGAGATAATGATGTCCCAGCAGTTCAGCTAGAATAAAAAGAGATAAAAACGCCAGCTGGAAAGATAAGACCAGAGCAATAATAGAGATACAGCAGATATGACAAAATAGACGGAAGACTTATTTGTAAATTAATTTACGTAGATTCAATGTGAATTTAATGTAAAGTTTGATTTTTTAGCCACCATTTGTAGGGGGGTGCGGATTAGGTGCGTAGTTCCAACTAGATAATAAATACGTAGGGGGGTGCGGATTAGGTGCGTAGTTCCAACTAGATAATAAATACGTATGTATTTATTTTTATAATGAATATTATTGTTTGGAATAATATTCATTTTTATCTTCTTGACTTAAGATGTTTTATTAATTCATATTCTAAATTAGATATTATCGTGATTAGATTATCTAGTGTTTTAGGATCCTCGTTAGTAATATGTAATCTTTCATATTCTTGGTATAGACTATATAGTTGAGTTTCTATTTCTTTTAATGATTTATTCCTTTCGTAAGATGTATCCATTAATTTATTAGGTTTATTATTTTATCCTGTGGTAATTGCAGAGTTACAAATTTTTGTATAATAATTTATCCTGTCTGTACTGTAGTATATATCTAATTCTAGATTTTCTATGTCATTTATTATCTTGTGTTGTTCTTCTCGTAGTGAGTTTTTTAAATTATCTAAACTATCACATGTACTTTTTTCTAAATTTTCTAAGGTTTTTTCTATCCATATTAACTTTTCTTTTAGAGTCTCCATTATTTCTTTAATTCGATTTCTATAATCAATTTCATCATTTAGGTTATTTTGGTTTTCCCTAGTTTTTCTTATATATTCTAACATCCACAGTCTTGATCTGAATAATATCCTTCTGGGTAAATGTCTTCGTATATCTGTTCTAACGCATTTATTGTTTCAATTTCGTAGTTTATTACTTCTTCTAATATTATTTTCTTAATATCTTTAATTTCTATGTCTTTAAGTATATATAAGATTAAAACCTTAAGGTAGTCTAAATGGTCTATTTTCTAAAATTGATATTTTATATCTTTATTTTCCATGTATTTGTCTATATTTTTCATATGTTTTTATAGTAGTTGTATGTTTCTCATATCTTTTTCTAAAAATTCTATGTAATTTATCATGCTAAGTATTTGTAAGAGTAGTTAGGTATGTGTGGTATATAATTTACTCTAGTCATGTAATATTTACCAAATGCTTTTTCTAATATGATTTTTCTTATATCTACTACAGTTATATCTTTAAGTGCATATAAAATAAGTATTTTAAATTTATCTACCATCACATCAGATAAATAATTATTCATTTTCATAAAATTGCTTTTTTCAAAATATTCCCTTCAACCATGTACATAACAAAATATAGTCATCTTAGATTACTATATACTAGATTATTCTTAAATAACATGTTCTTCGGTCACTATTAGCATGGTAATCTGGATACTTTTCCCTTAAACAGCGCCTCTACTCTGGTTACTCCCCACCACGGCTTCTTGCCTTATTGGTTTCACCTTTAGGATGGCATAGTTCTTAGGGATCTTTCTCCGTTTCCACTTTGCTAATAAACTTCTTAACATATTATTCTTCGAATAATTCTACTATAAAGTAACTAACATGAATTTATTTTATCATATCATGATTGTTGGGAATTATGAATTTAGCTATTCATAATCATAAATAAATATACCTGTTCTGGTAGGTTTGATATTTCTGTGCTTTGTTCCTCCATAGATTTTTCCATTGATATATACCTGTTTTTTAATTAACTAAGCAAAAAATATTTATTGTGGACTTTGAGAGAATGTTTGCTTCAACGCATGAAGGCTTGCTTTGCAATGCCTTCTGCTTTCTCTATTTATAGAATGGACGAACTTTACATTGTTTTACATCTGTCCGCTAAAACAAACAAAAACTTATTAAAGAAAGACTAAAAAGTCTAGACTTAAAAGTCTTCTATCTATTCTACCTACCCTAAGCCTATAAGGCTAAAAAATCAAACTTTACATTAAATTCATATTGAATCTACGTAAATTAATTTACAAATAAGTCTTCCGTCTATTTTGTCATATCTGTTGTATCTCTATTATTGCTCTGGTCTTATCTTTCCAGCTGGCATTTTTATCTCTTTTTATTCTAGCTGAACTGCTGGGACATCATTATCTCCTCCATTACATTTTGAACATCTGTGATCTGGATATTTATGTCCAATAGTCTTGCAGTATCTGGTCAATAATTCTTCCGAAATAAATTTTTCTCTGATAGCTCTGGCAATAGGTTCTGTTTCTGGTTTAAGCAACGTGATAATCCATTGCCTAATAGTTTCCATATCTGTTTCTCGTAACTCTTTTGAATTTGAATATATTAGTACATGATCTCTTGAATAGTAGTTCCATATGGGATTTTATTTGCAATATGTATTTGCTAGCTCTTGTAAAATTGTAGATAATCCGATAATCCTCTTGTTTGCATAAAATTTTGGTATCTCGATTCTAGGTATCTCTGGTTGTGAAATAATATCTTGTGGTATAATCATATCTCGTGTCATTCCTATCTTCACAACTTGTATAGGTTTTTTAACTTCATCAAATAATATTTCTGCTGGTACCCGCGTAAATTTTTATAAAGAACAGGGTACCTTTGGTTATTCTTTTAAAAATGATAAATGCTTCATATATTTCTGGTATAGTGGATATCTCAGTTCCGTCCGTGGTATATACAGTACTAAGTAGTCCATATTCGTAGCAAGTTTTAACTATATTTGGTTTGGTTTTAGGTAAGGCAATTAGTTTATTATATCCGGTCAATCTCTGGGTTATATAGTTTGTATCTGGTTCTTGGACATTTGTAGCTTTGGGGTTGCTATTTAAAAAGGTTTGTATATTGTAGATATTTTCTATGTATTTTTGGAATGTGTAGTTATAAACTTTTTTATCTTGGTTCAGACTATCTCGGTATGTGGTAATTTGTGGGGGTATAAACATGGGATCTTTTGGTGTATTTGGGGTATATGGTTTTTAAAATATTTTATTCATATTCATGTTCTGGTATCTTGGTCGACTAGCTCCTTTGCTTGTACCTGCGGAAGTAGATAGATAAACGTTATGGGTTTTATGGAGTATCCCAACGTCTCCTTCTAGCTCTGAAATTTTAATGTCTTCCGATCGACATAGCTCTGCACACTGCTGAGTTAGCTAATTTGTAGCTATAGACTTTAGTTTACCTTCATTAGTCTTTAGCTTTTCTATCTCATTACCCATACTATCCACTTTTATTGAAAGCGTAGTTAGGGTGTTGAGTATCTTTTCTAGAGTATCTTCTTCTATAATATCAGTCTGTGTAGCTTTGTCTTGATATGTAATCTGCAATAACATTTTTGTTAGTACTGATTACTTCAATTGTAAATGTAAAATTTAATATATTTAATACTAGTCTCCGAATTTCTTTTGTTGTAACTGAATTTTGTATTTTCTTTGTTAGCCACCAGCGTACTTGTGTATTATCTGTTCGCACGATAAATTTGTTATATACAATATATGGCTCAAATGCTAACAAACATTTATATAATGAACATAATTCTTTTCTATTTATTTCCCATTTTATTTCTGTCTCGTTGAACGTACCTGAGTAATATCTACAATGGTGTTCTATTTTTTCTGCTTCATATTTATATTTAAGTACTCCTCCGTAACTATATTCACTAGCATCTGCTTCTACTATATATATAAATTTTCTATTTTCATCAGGAAATTGTAATCTTGGTAATTCTTTACAAAGTATTTTTATTTTTTGAACTTGTTTTTTATCTTCTTCATTATAGTTATATTCTATATCCTTTTTTAATTTTTTCTGTAGTGGTTTTAAGTTTTCTGCTAATTTTGGAATATATTCTCTTACTTGGTTTACTAATCCTAAAAATGATTGTAATTTCTTTTTCGTATCCAATTCCTCTTTCGAATTTACTATTTTTTGTACTATATGTTGTTGCATTTTTACTCCACTTTTATCTATTTGTATTCCTAAAAATTCTATTTGATTTTTCATAATTTCAGCTTTCTTTTTACTTAAACTTATTCCCGAATTTTCTATTATATCCGTAAATTGTTCTAATAATTTTAAATGTTCTTCTTTGGTCTTTGTATATAATAGTATATCGTCTATATATACTATACAATTAGGTAGTTGTTTAAAATAACTATCCATAAAATATTGATATCTACCTGGTGCATTTTTATATCCAAATGGTAGTACATTCCATTCATAAAATCCTTGTGGTACCGTAAATGCGGTTAATTCCTTAGATTCTTCTTCTAACTTTAGATGGTAAGATCCTGATTTGCAATCAAATTTACTAAAATAATTATATCCTTGTATTTGTCTTATTTTTAATATCTTATTCGGTATTGGGTAATTATAAGTTATTGTTTTTGCATTTAAATTTCTATAATCAATAACCATTCTACTTTTTCCTCTTTTTTGTTCACTATGTTTATTTACTATAAATGCTGGGCTATTATGTTTACTATTACTTTTTTGTATATATTGTTTCTCTAATAATTCATCTATATGCATTTTAAATTCTTTTAAATCATCAAAATTATATGTTAATGGTTTTTGGGTTATTATGCTATTTTTATCTATTAATTCAATTTTTATAGTAGTTTTATGTTTTTCCCATCCTTTTAATGGATCTTCACTATATAATTGTTCTAATTTTTTCTTAATTATTTCTATCTTATTTATTGAAAATATAGTTATTTCTGTTTTATTTATCGAAAATACAACTAATTCTATTGTATCTTCAGTATTTTTTATATTTTCTAACTTTTGTGTAATTTTTTCACTTCCTTTTATCCAATTCATTTTCTTTCTTATTTTATTATTAACTCTTTTTGCTCTTACTTTTTGTTTACATGGTGTTGTAAACCACCTGTCTGTTCTAGTTATTATATGTGGGTATAATTTATCTAGAAACGGCATTCCTAAAAGTATATCTTTTGATGTTAGTTCATAATTATAAAATTCTTCTATTGTTAATATTTTATCCCATACTTGTGTTTTTACATTCTTAGCTTTATAAGTAATTAAGCTTCCTTCGTTATTAAATCCTTTAACTATTATTGGTGTTTTTAATTTATCCCATTTACTTTCTGGTAAATAATTATATCTACATAAATTAGCTTCTGCTCCTGTATCTATCATAGGCGTATAATATCTACTGTAATATCCTTCTACTACTATCTTCATTAATACATATATTTTCATTTTATGTTAATGCTCTTCTTAAGAATAATTTCTCTCTGTTATATGTTATAGTTAATTGTGTATGTTCTATATTATATGGTTTTACTTATTCTAGCCATTTTATTCCTAATATTATGTCTGTTTTTTGCATTTCTTCTTTTACTTCAAATTCTATTTTTATTTTTCTTATTCCTATTATTATTTCTTTTTCTGCTATATTTTTAGTATTTATTAAGCTTCTTGGTAGATCTGGGCATATATTATTGTCGGTTTTTATTTCTTCATTTTTTACTAGATATTTTGCTATATAATTTTCTTCTTGTCCTGTATTTAAGAGTATTAAATATTCTTTTTCATTTACCTTTCCTGTTATTTTATGTTTTGTTGTTAATACATATAAATTTTTGCATCTTGCTGTAAATATTTTACTTCCTGGGGTTAATTCTATTCCTGATATCTTCCAATATAATACTAGTGATTTATCTATATTTCTATCTGTTACTGCTACTGAATAATTTGCACTTATTATAAATTTAAATTTTTGGTATATTAAATTTCCTTTTATGGCAGTTATTATACTTTTTTCTATAGGTTTTATAATTCTATCATCTGCTAAATATAATTCTATTGGTGTATCTATTCCTTCTCTAAAACATGCTTTTATTAATATTTCTGTACCTCCAAGGTGTACATATTTTATTGGGTCTCTACTTTTTATATCGTTTATTTCTTTATTAATTATTCTTTTTGTTACTAGTGGTATACTGGCTTTACCTTTTGCATATCTACAGTCTATTACGTGCTCTTTTTGACTTACTACATAATATTCTTCCTTTTTTCTAGTAAATATATTTTTTATTGTTGGTATTTTAAATATTTTTTCTACACTTAAGTCTAACTCTTTTCCTTTTATTTCATCAAATACATTGTTATCAAATATTATTTTTTGATCTGTTCCTTCTTCATTTAAATATTCTTCTTTTGTTAATATTTTTATATCTTCTTCAGTCATTTAATTCATCTAATTCACTATCTATTTCATTATCTGTTTCATTCTCTGAAATTTCATATATACTGTCTTCACTTTCTAATTCGTAATCTATGTAATCTATTTGCATATATTTTGTATCTTCTATTTTTATTTCTGATATTTGTTTATTTTTTGAGTTTTTAGGTAATTTACAATCTCTAGCTAAGTGTCCTAACTTTCCACAATTATAACAAGTACATTCTTTTATAGATTTTTTCTTTCTATATGGTCTTTTGTTTTTATAATTTTTTACATAATATCTTTTTCTTGGTTTTTTGTATTTATATTTTGATTTTTTGTATTTCTTATATTTCTTATGCCTTTTTCTTTTCTTATAATATCTTTCTTCGCATCCAAATTGAGGTGCTATTTTATCTTTGCAACATGCTAAATTTCTTATTAATGTTTTTTCCATTTTTATTTCTTCTCTGTATTTTTCACATAAGTTTCTATACCATTGTTGTAAAAATTTTATTCTTGCTCCTAAAGTATCTACTATTTTTGTTTCATCCCAACTTTTTATTATTTTTGAACTAAATGGTTCAGGTAATTTATTAAAATATAATTTTCTTATTTCTTTACTTTCTTCTATATTATATGCTCCTTTATAATAATATTCTTTAAATGCGCAAGTATATTCATCTATGTAACACATATTACATATTGCTAATTTTAACATTAAATTTCTATTTATGTCTTTCTCTTCATTTTGTTCTTCTTCTGTTGTTGTCATGCTACTGAATTCGTCTTTTATAGCTGTTTCATATTTTTTTAATAATTCTATAGGTGTTAATTTCATTATTCCTTCTGTGGGTTTGTCAGTTCTTAATATTTTTTTACTATTTTCAGTTAGATTTAAAAACCATAATTTTACTGTTCCTATTAATGTTCTTTCTATATATTCGGGTGCATCTGTTACACTTATATTATTATCTAATAATTGCTTTGTCATATATCCTATCCATAATTGTATTGTTTTTTCTGTATCTATTACACAATCTAAGTCTAGAAAGTTATAATTTTTATTAACTATTTGTTTTGGTGTCCATTTGTCATATTCGTTCTTTAGATTATATCTTTTAAACTTATTTTTATAATATGCAGGTTTCCTTATTTCTGATGTACTAGGTATTATATTTTGATCTTCTTTTTTATCAAGAGTATTTATTTCTGTGTTGATATTTTCTAAATTTTTTTCATTAATTGCTTCTTGTTTTTCATTGATTTCTAAATTTTTTGTATTTGTTAATATTTCTGTATATGTTTCACTATCTTCTGAATCATAATTGTCTGTTTCTTCAACATCTATATTATTTATTTCTAATTCCTTATTGTCTATTTCTAATTTTTCTTTAAATTGATTTATTTCGTTTAATAATTTTTGTTCTTTATCTTTTTCTTCTTTTTCTTTCTGTCTTTTTTCATACAGATCTTTTAACATTTGTAATTCTTTTTCTAATTCAGCAATCCTACTACTTTTAGTTTCTTCTATTTTTCGTATTTCTTCTGTAGTTTGTTGTTTTATTTTTTCTATTTCCTTTTTTCTATCTATTTCTTCGTTTTCTCTTTCTATTCTAACCATAACTGTCAATTTATCTTCTAATTTTAATTCTTCTTTTTCTAACATTAAATATAAATGTTCACCTATTTTCTTATATCTTCTTCCTAAATTAGAAAATACTATTCTTATTTTTAATCCTTCGTGATTTTCATATATTTTTTCGTCTATTATAAATTCTTCTTTGTTCATTTTATTGTAAATAGTTCATGTTGATATATATATTCTAAACTATCTATTTGTGATTCTAAATTTGATATTTCATTTTTTTGTGCATTTATTGAGTTTTTACTAACTCCGGCAAATATATTATAATTTAATCTTTTTGTTCTTATTTTTAATTCTTTACGTTTTTCAGATATAGTCTGTTTTAGTTCTTTGTATTTTTGTATCTTATTCATCCAAACAATATTTATAGTATTTTGGTGGATATCTAAATCTAATTTTATCATAATTAGATGGTATATGTCTCATTCTTCTAGATTTTAAATGGATTATTAATTTTGCTTCAATACTAGATATTAAGGTAATTAGGTAAGCTAATCTTTGTGGGTTTTCTTTTGTTTTATTTAGACTTATATATTCTGAATAATTACTAATTAAAGATTCTTTAATTTTTCTAAAAGCTTCTCTGTTTTTAAATGGTCTTCTCATAATTAATTAATTAATTGATTGTTTATTGTAATTGTTTCATAAACTCTAAATTCAAACATATATATTACTTCTGTATTTTTTAAATAACTGCGCTCTGATACCATTTGTAGGGGGGTGCGGATTAGGTGCGTAGTTCCAACTAGATAATAAATACGTATGTATTTATTTTTATAATGAATATTATTGTTTGGAATAATATTCATTTTTATCTTCTTGACTTAAGATGTTTTATTAATTCATATTCTAAATTAGATATTATCGTGATTAGATTATCTAGTGTTTTAGGATCCTCGTTAGTAATATGTAATCTTTCATATTCTTGGTATAGACTATATAGTTGAGTTTCTATTTCTTTTAATGATTTATTCCTTTCGTAAGATGTATCCATTAATTAAAGAAATAGAAACTCAACTATATAGTCTATACCAAGAATATGAAAGATTACATATTACTAACGAGGATCCTAAAACACTAGATAATCTAATCACGATAATATCTAATTTAGAATATGAATTAATAAAACATCTTAAGTCAAGAAGATAAAAATGAATATTATTCCAAACAATAATATTCATTATAAAAATAAATACATATGTATTTATTATCTAGTTGGAACTACGCACCTAATCCGCACCCCCCTACAAATGGTATCAGAGCGCAGTTATTTAAAAAATACAGAAGTAAATTTACGCGGCACCAGCAGAAATATTATTTGATGAAGTTAAAAAACCCTAAAACTCTAATGTCAGAGATAATTTATTATTTCTTTACATAAGAAAAGAATGAATAAAGTAGGACTAGAGATAACATAATTAATGAGATGGAAGTTCTCAAATATTAAGCAACTCTCTAATTGAAGAGTGATGGTTTTTGAGTTTTTACTTTCAATTTATAAAATTTGATAAATCTGAATTTTATATTTATTATTATAACTACAATCATATCTGCCACTATATAATCATACCTCATATCATAATTATGTGGTTGAATACTTGTGGTATGATTAAAAAATACCATCGCTGATATTTGGTATTGCTTGATTATCCTAAAATATCAACGTTATTTTTCACAAATAAATTGTACCAAATTATACTTAATTATATCTTGATTGTGTCTATACTTAATTATATCTTGATTATTTTTCATATTAAGGAATTGATGATGATCATATTTATTTGAATATCAGCATTAGATGAATCTTCATTAAGAGTTAAAAGTAATAATATGAAATACATATTCATTTCATTAGCAGTGTTACTTACTAAATTCTAAGAGATATATGACCATTAGATTGACAATAAATAATTTTATAAAGGCTTGCTATAAATAAGCATTTAACTCTATAATTGTTAAAACTAAGTGATAAAACGTTCAATATATTATTAATTATGGTTATTCATTATGATCACTAAAGATAAATATTTCAAATGTGTGATATGCTTATTATTGATAAGTTGCTCTGCTGCTCATAGGAAATTATTATTTGTAAGTTTTTAACAGTGTAAAAAAATTGTAACTCACAATAGTACAAGAAATTTTGATTTTTAAGATATTACATTCAATTATTCTCTAGCACTAAGAACACAAGAATATTGATCTAAATAGATTTGAGATCAATTACGAGAAAGAATAGGATGACATATTGAAAAAAAAAATATTATGAAATTATATTGTGCCTAGTTGTCACCTTGCAAAATCATGTATCATTCTTCGGAGTGAATGTGATAACATGTAATAATCATTATTTGAGATTATGATGACGGATTCAAGTCCCAAAGCACTGCTAGGGCAAGACATCGAATTTGAGTCTTGATTCACCGAGAGGACAAGATATTGAGTTCATATTTCAACACATGACTTTATGAGGATAGAACATCAAGTCCAAGTACTTGTGCATCATAATGATTAGACGTTGAATCTTAGTCCCATCGTGTTATGATCACCGCACCTTTATATGAGTAATGCATTACATTTAATTCTTAATCCACCATAGTAATGGTATAAGGATGACTAAGGCAAAACAATATGTTTTAAAATCATGAAATTCATACCACTAAATTTTCTTCATTTCATGAAATGAATGTGGTAATGATACATTACAAGTTTAAAAGATGGCAATGCCCTGCTAAATTGCTCTATTCTATATGGAGAATGTGGTAATAGTACATGATAAGTCTGAAAAATGACAAAGTAATTATTATGATTGCACAAATGAATGTGAAAATGAAAAGTACAATTTAATAATAGTCATCGTTGCGGTAAAAATAAAGAACACTATGGGTTCTCTAAATAGTCCTCCAAAATGTAAAGGTAATTTTAGTCATCAACATCATAAGAAAGGTCATTGGACATACTATTGTCGCGTGGCCTAGCTTGATAAGTATTATAAATTCTTCATCAAGATAAAGAAATATAAAGTGGTTATATACTTGACCTTTCAAAATAATGTCGAGGCAGATCATGAAAATATGATAAATTTCAAGGCATGAGAATGAGCTTCAAATGATAATTTATGAAGCACACACATATGATTATAATTCATTCCTTGAAGAGACTGAGACTTTTGATAAGCATCGTGAATGCTTAATCATTCTTGAGAGTAAATATGTTAAGATGTGATAAATCATAGATAAGAATATTGTGATGACACGATTTCTCAGGTCATGATGGCACCTACTATAACCTACCAGTAGGTAAGCTAACTCGTTGTCCGAAACTACTAGTAATGAACTACCAAGAAAAATGAAGAAAGAATGTAGAATAAATATAGTAAAGGACTGAAATACATAAACTAGTCCCAAAACCTGGTGGAATTAGTACTAAAGCTTCTACTATAATAAGACTACAAAATAAAGTACTAAATGAATATACTGATACAACTTATCACTGAATACAACATAGAGACTAGTTTAATACATAAAAGGGAGAATAACAATACTTCGAGTGCTAGGATCTCACCCTGTGTCTTCGAACCATAGATGCTCCGCACGATCCACACAATAATAGCAAGAACTCATATTATGATATGCAAGCTGCAGAAGTCTAGAATAAGTACCAAACACGTGGCACTCAGTAGGCAACTGTCGACTGAGATCTAAAGATAATATAAAATTACATAGTATGCAATCAAGAATGTAAACTAAACCCAATTATCTAAGAAACTAATGGGGTAAAATAAGGAGACAATAAGGATAAGTTATCCTATTCTAGCCGTGTTCAGGAATGTAAGCACTATACTGTGTATTATTGGCCATTATATGGATAAAGAATAGAAGAAGGATGTATATATCTGTATACAAAGCTAAGGAATGGATATACAACATGAATAAATAAAAGAAGGGAGAGATATATGGAAATAACGTAACTACTATAGGTTGATACATATACCTAAACAAGGCTAACTCAAAGGTACAACCTAAGTAATCACACTATCATCACAAAGGCCTCCTTATCATAGAGGGAACTAGTGCTAACATAATCAGGGTCCAAAACCATAATATCTAACCATGGGGTGATCATGCATAATAAAATAACCATAAGCTAAAGGAACCAAAATTATACCTCAAATCTCAATACCAGTCCAATAATCAACCTAACACGAACTAACCATAAAAAAAATATTAAGTAATCGGTTGATCTGGAAAAACAACACCTCATTGGGCCTTTCATAAACCATTGTCGTCATAGGATCGGAAGGTTCAGCCAACACTTAGAAAATAATATTCAGATCTTATACCTAGGCAATCCTTCATATGGTTGATAGATATAAGAACCACACAATATACTGCAAGCAACACTCATACCTATACCTATACAATTCCTCATAAGACTGATAAATATATGGCATACTGGTGATAGGCAATGCACATGCAAGAATGAGTGTCAAGTAAGTCCATAATACCATAACCGATTAAAGTATCATAGAGTAAACTAGTGTATACACTTTCTCCAGCTCAACGGCTCGTAAAGAAAGGACCTATAGTGACCTCTCTTATCTGGCATGACGACTTACAGACAAAAAGCCCCCTAGGGGGTTCGGGAGTACCCATCTACACCAACTAATATCGATCCAGGATTTTTGATAAGCATCATCATCATCATCAATCTACTCTATTTAATACTAGATATATATAGGTATATACATATAACATTCACGGGCTAAAATCATGACTAAAAGAGTGTAAGTCTATAAATCCACTGCTCAAGGTAAACTCTGATACTAAATTATCATAGAAGTGTAGAAAGAGTCGGAATATCTCTCGACCAAGGAAAATAGTATTGGTAAAATCATGGACCAAAATCTATCTCGGTCAAATCTCTAAAACATCATTTTTTGGGTCAAAGGCTCATAAGTTATTCATTAAGATGGTATGATTTCCGTTATGAGAAAATCCTATTTAAAAGTGAAAAGTGGGAACAAATTCTTTTTAGGAAAAGAGTAGTAAAACCATATTTTAATTGAAATCGTACCATTTACTATCTAAGTGATCATGAATGTGCTGAATCTATTCATTCCATCACCTATATCTAAATAATACGATTATAAGGATCAATATGCCTATAAACTATTATCGGTTCCTTTACAAGGATAGAATACTTCCTAAAATCCAACCAATATCATAAACAAAACCTTGAACCCAATATAATATATACACACACACACACACACATATATATATCCACCATAACCATGGCATTACAATCCACAAAAACCATCACAATCCACCGAGTAATGCATTAAATATTATACTAAAGGCTTATTAGTCTCAAATATGGCTAACATGGTAGCAACCTAAGATAATTAGATTATAGAAGCATAATAAGTATTTCACCTTAAGGGTGAATTACCCTTTTAACCCTCAAACTCATAATCTCGACTAAGTCACGGTGTTCTACCCATAATAATATTCTAACATCCCTAGATAATATGCAATATATATATAAAACACTATCTCAAGAAGAAGAGTAGATAGAAACTTACCTCAATGTCAAACTGCAATCCTTGAATCATCCACAAATTATCTATCTTTACTCCACAATCCTAAAATATTTTCAAGCTATCAAAAATGCAACCTACATATCGTTAGGATTAAAACAAGACCCATATTGCTATAGTAAGGGTCGGGTCAAATTTTGAGTCGAGCATAAGCCTGCGAGGTCAATAAATGGAATCCAAAAATGAATCGCCACAATGACCCTTAAAGGACAAGGAATGTGTTCTCAAAAGTTGAACACAAACGTAGCATTAATTGAGTCTCAAATCAACCCTCAAAATTTTAGGAATTCATGACCTAATTTCTAATAATTTTACCATGAATTATGATGGAAATTGTAGGGAAATTAATGAAAAATGACCAATGAGAGTTAGGATAGCTTACATTAGCTTCTATGGATGATTTCCCCCTTATTTCCACTCTTTAATATCAATTTAGAGTGAAAATTATGGAAGAAATAGTAGAAAACTGGGTGGGAGAATACGGATAAATAGGCTGCAGGTGCCGCTAAAGTGGACACCTGGCACTAAAGCGGCATCTCGATTGCTTTAGGAGTCTGGAAGATAGTCACAGGTTCCACTAAAGTGGCCCAATGGCACTAAAGAAGGCATCAATTTAGCGGTGATTGGGCATTAAAGAGCACCACTACCAATGGTCCAGAGCCGTTTAAGTGGCTCGAGGGCTGTAAAGAGGCCCAATAAGTGCTTCAGTGGACCTATAAGAGGCCATGCAACAGATTTTTACCAAGTCAAAAATGATCTTTGATAGGGTGGTCGAGATTCTTCCGGAACTCTTTGTGCAAATATACTATGCTACCATACCAAATTTGATGTTTCGAACTCATTGGAACAATCAAAACTTTAATTTAAGACCATTTCTACTAAGTGTGGGCCCACATCTATATTTCTATATTTAATAAAATCTGCCTAATATCCCAAAATGAGTTTGGAAAACTCAGGACCTGAACTAAGGGTTCTCTTAGCCTAAAATCAATATTTTGAAGTTGATGGAGCTGTCAGAATTATCATCTAATATCATCTACAAGGAGTTTTAGTTCGAGACTAAATTCTAAATAGTGAAAGCTTCAAAATATGGAAATGAGCCAAAAATCCAAATAAACTATTCGATAACCAAATCAGCAGTTTCGATAAGTAATAAATGACTTGTAGCCATTGTGGGAAGGCTAGAAATGCTAAAAATACAGCCAAATTAAGGAAGTGATCTGAAGGGTCATTACAATATCTATTACTAAAAGAATTTTCATTTGCAAAAGTCAATGCATAGAAAGATCTCAAAAGCTCAAAATGACTAGGTACTGGGACCGCATGCTCTGAGCACGACTCTCCAGATAACGTTAATGAAGATACAACAGTTCCAAGGGATTTTACCATAGGTATACCTTTTTAAAACATCTTCCTTTTCTCATATCTGAAACAACCAAAACTTAGCCTCAACCACCGACTGACTACCAACTAAACTGAGAAAACCTGATCCATAGAAATCCAAACCATGACACATTGATACCACACCAATACCAACGTAAACAAATTGAAACTTATCCAAGCTAAAGGAAAACCAAGTCATGAGTCACACAACCAACTCCAACTCTAAAACACCCTGAATTTTAGCCCTTGGAAAATTCTTGAGCTCTGAGATTACTGTCCTAGTAAAGACTCATCTTACATGTCGTATGGTGTGGGTACGAGTCAGGTGACCCTAGTATTTAGGTTTCCAGTAGATGGTGGTTGGTCTTTCGATATTGGTAATGACTTGGTGGTACAAGTCTTTAGGAGTAGTAATGAGTCGTTAGGACGATACTTAATCAAATTAAAAATTTAGTGGCTTGACTTGGCTCTAAGTATGAGTGGATCTCTAAGAGCCGTGAGGATAGGTTATGAGTGGTAGGGTTAAGTCATATGTTGTCTAGTGTCTAATCCATTTGAGTTTTGTCTTGCATGCGACTAGACCATATGAGTCTTATGGTCAGGTCACGAGTGGGATCATGGAGTTGTATGGTGGACAGTGTATGGGTGTCTAACTCACTGTCTTGGTAATGACTCAAGGGTGTGAGTCGTATGTATTGGTCACTAGTTAAATGGTCGACTCGTAACCACCTGTGATCTTTTTATAGTTTTTAGTTAGGGCTCTTTAGACATTTCCCACTTAAAACCCTTAAGACTCCACATCCCTATAACATTTTATGGTCATTCATTCCACACTTTATAAGATTAAACATCCTCTTTACTCTCTCAAAATCCTCTCAAGTAAAATTGGCTAGGGATTTTTGAAAGTGGACTTCTAAGGGCCTAAAGATCAATTTCTATTCGTAAATCTTTGTAATTTAGACATGTGACTCTTCCCTAATTGTTAGTTTACTAAAAACATATGCTTAAAGAATTTTTCATGAATCATTAATGGTGGTTTTGAAACCAAGGTTGAAGGGTTTGAATACACATCATTGAATATTGTTTTCAATGGTTTAAATTGCAGTTATGCATGTTTTAATTATGGTTTTGCACGTGTGAGTGCATGGGAATGGTTATTTATTTGAGGGTCTGGGTCATGGTTGAACACCAAAAATTTGATGAGTTTGGCTTTGATAATGGCATTCCCTCAACTTGTTTGTGAAATTGTCAGTGAGAATCATACTGTCACAAGTTGAGTTATGTTTTTAAACTATTTTTGGCATAACAAGAAAAATAACTAAGGAAGGATTTTATAACGGCTATGATAACCATAAATTGAATTGAATTGAAAACCTTGAGGGGTACATGAGAATCCCCCAAGTGATTTTAATAATGGAGTCTGTAGGGTACATAGGAATCCGCTAAGTGTTTGCTAATGACATTGCTTGCACGCTATAGTTGTTATGACGATAACACTTTATAATGCCTTGATAATTGACTACTGGAATTGGTGATTTGGTTATATGCTAAATGTTTTAATTGGGAAATAATGGCGGTTGTGAAAGCTAGCCGTGATGGTGTTAGTCCAATGGACGGACATTGGAAACTCATGTTTACCAACATTAGGGTTGGTCTTGGTGACCTTATGATTTTGGGGTACACAGGAATCCCCCATGTCTATAGTTGTATATATGTATCATGGAGGGCAAAGGTATACGGTAATCCCCAGTCCCTATGATATTTCTAATTTATGTGACTACACACACTGAGACCGCCTGTTCAGGAGGTTACACTTGACCTATATAGCCCGTGGATGTATTTATGACAGTTAAGCTACACAATCCAAGTTAATATTAAAATGCATTCTAAACCTTGTTCACTACCCCAACACGGTATATATATGAATATATGTGATTGCATATGGTTATTTGATATTGTTCTGAATGATGACATTATTTTACCTGTATCCCCGATTCACTTCGCTAACCGTCTTCGAGCGTTGTTACACGATCCAAGCTGGGGCTTTGTCGTAATGGGAAATCCAAAGTCCAACCAAGTTCGAAGACCACCCCCGATACCCAAACAAACCAACGATCGTGTTTAGATATACCCAAAGTTAGATGAACTTTGAACATATGACAAGATAGTGTAATGCACGATCCAAGACTCTGGGATAGGTCTATAACCATGACCACCCAAGAAAGTTAAACCACCCAATAACCAACCGCATAACCTAGCCAAAACCAAGACAATAATATAATGTATATTTATATATATAACATAATCAATCTATACCCAAGTCTACAGTTGTCCATACAAAGCCTCTAGACCAAACCAAAGAGTACCTTGTTGGGACATGTCCCCCACCATAGCCAAAAATAAAAGTTTATGAAAGACAAAAGTATATATAGTAATCTATGACGTGAAATAGATGACTTCCAAACTATGGAAGCTCACCACTTCAATCTATCACCGACTGTCCCCAAATCCAATCAATGAGCAAGAGGAGTAGCATGGCTGGTTCCTCAAACATATGGGGATACAGAAGCCTGAAAATGGGTTAGCGGGTGAACGCTAGCATGTACTCGATATAAAGATAAAATAAAGCCAACCTTTAAAACTAAGTAAACCAACCATATGTGTACAAACCATATATATATATAACTATGCCGGGAAAGGAAACTGGGTTTAGCATGCCATTAAAACCATTAAAATAGGTATGTGTTGCTTAATCGTCCTAGAACCACCCATGGGCTATATGGGTCTAGCGTAACCCCATGAACGGGCCTCGACGCGTGTAGCCGTATGAACTAGAGATACGATAAGAATAGGAGATTCCCATGTACCTCATAGTATTATATATGGTTGCTATGACCAACCCCTCATGTCGGTAAACATGAGTTTCTAGTGTCTGTCCATTAGACTCGCACCTTCACGGTTAACTATCACACCCCGCCATTATTTCTCATCTAAAACCATTTTCAACCAGCCAAACCATTATTTTATTATTATTAACCAAGGCTATAAGAAGTGGTATCATCATAACGACTATAGCTTGCAAGCAATATCCTTAGGCAACCTTAAAGGATTCCCATATACCTCATAGGTTACATTATTTAGTTTACTTAGAGGATTCCCATGTACCCCAGACTCTGTTCTTTATGTCCTGGTTGTCCTTTTAATCTTGTATCTGTTAGTCATTTGACATATGGCCTTAATTATAGCATAACGTTTCTTGATGACTCTTTTCTAATGCAGAACTACAGTACGGGACAGAAGATTGGCGCAGACTTACCCAAACCAACCTTTAAGGAATCATTGGTTACTTTTATGTCTCCTGCTACAGTTCCACCACTTCTGAATTATCATTATCGTTCGCGTCCACCATTAGTCCCAGATGATTCATGGCATACATTAAATATTGCTCCTACTGCAGACTTGCCTTCTTCTAGCCAATCAGTTGTACTTCAAAAAGGTATGCGCTCCCCTCGTAATGCTAACCCACACTATACTTTCTTGAGTTATCATCGTTTATCATCACCCCATTATGCTATTGTATTGTTTTTGTCATCTATTTCCATACCTAAGACTATTGGTGAAGTACTTTTCATTCAGGATAGAAGCAGGCTATGACAGTTGAGATGTCTTCTATACATGCAAGTGGTACTTGGGTGCTTGTTCCCCTTCCTATAGGTAAATCTACTGTTGGTTGCCATTGGGTTTATGCGGTCAAATTTGGTCCAGATGGTCAGGTTGATCATCTTAAGGCTCGTCTTGTTGCCAAAGGATACACGCAAATATGTGAGCTTGGTTATAGTGACACTTTTTCTCCAGTGGCTAAAATAACATTTGTCCGTCTTTTACTATCCATTGTTGTCGTTCGTCAATGGCCTCTTTATTAGTTAGATATTAAGAATGTTTTTCTGCATGGTGATCTTGAGGAAGAAGTCTATATGGAGAAACCACCTGGTTTTATTACTCAAGGGGGAGTCTAGTAGCCTTGTATGTCAATTTCGCAGGTCACTCTATGTTCTGAAATAGTCTCCTTGGGCTTGGTTTGGAAACTTCAGCACAGTAATTCAACAGTTTGGCATGATTCGTAGTAGAGCTGATCACTCAGTGTTTTATCAACATTCTTAACCAAATTTGTGTCTTTATCAGGTGATTTATGTTGATGATATTGTTATCACCGGCAATGATGAAGATGAGATCTCTAAATTGAAGCAACGTCTCTTTCAGCTTTTTCAGATCAAAGACCTCGACAAACTGAAATATTTTCTAAGTATTAAGGTTGCTCAGTCCAGATCAGGTATTATTGTTTCTCAATGCAAGTATGCCTTAGACATTATTGAGGAGACGGGAATGATGGGATGTAGACCCATTGATACTCCTATGGATCCAAATACCAAACTTCTACCATGACAAAGGGAGTCACTCTGTGATCCTGAAAGGTATAAGTGGTTGGTTGGAAAGTTGAATCATCTTATCGTGACTAGAACTAATGTATCCTTTCCTGTAAGTGTTTTAAGTCAGTTTATGACTTCCCCCTATGATAGTCATTGGGATGCAGTTGTTCGTATTCTGCGATATATAAAGTTAGCTCCAGGTAAAGGATTACTCTTTGAGGATCGAGGTCATGAGAATATCATTGGATACACAGATGCTGATTGGGCAGGATCACCCTCTGATAGACGTTCTACCTCCGGATATTGTGTTTTAGAAGGAGGCAATGTGGTGTCTTGGAATAGTAAGAAACAGAGTGTGGTTGCTCGATCTAGTGTAGAAGCAGAATATCCAGCAATGGTTGTAGCAACTTGTGAGCTAGTTTGGATCAAACAGTTGCTGAGAGAATTAAAATATGGAGAAACCAGTAAGATGGAACTTGTGTGTGATAATCAAGTAGCCCTTCATATCGCATCAAATCTAGTGTTTCATGAGAGAACTAAACACATAGAGATTGATTGTCACTTTGTCAGAGAAAAGATACTCTCAGGAGATATTGTTACAAAATTTGTTAAGTCAAATGATCAACTTGCAAATATCTTCACCAAGTCCCTCATCGGTCCTCGTATTATTTACATCATTAAAAAACTTGGTACATATGATTTGTATGCACCAGCTTGAGGGGGAGTGTTAGAATATGTGTAGAAATTGGAATAGTATATACAAAATCCTACTTGAAAAAGGATTGTACTATAGGGTCTTGATGTAATTATGTCAACACATCATTCAATAATATTTTTCAATTCTCACAGTCATCAAATACACCATACATGGCCTTTACAACATCATTTAACAACCATTCATACTTATTGGGCCATTGCCCTAGTTCAAAACATCACCAACATGTGACTAGAAAATTCACTTACACATTTTTACAAACACCTTGTGTACATGCCTTTACCAAGGTCATTTTATGTTAGAAATCAATATAATATGGTTACTCAACACCCGCATGTTAAACTACATACAACAAGCACCCACATGTGCAAATCATCACTATTATCATGTATAAACACAAGTCTAAGCAAGAAAAAACATTACACATCATTTGACAACAAAACCCTTTCATTTGATTTCAAAATCTCCATATACACTAATAATCCAAGTGTGAAATACATACTTTTTGAGTTATTTAACAAGGGGGAGAGTGACATGCCTTAGAGAACTTGATTCACCAAGAATCTTGATTTTACCATGCTCCTAAATTCACACCCTTGAAACTCTAGCCTCCAATTCTTTACAAATGAGTTTGAGAATGTATTTAGGGTGTTTGATCCATCAAAATGGATGTTTAGGAGGCTACAAACACTTATAGCGTAAGGGGACTTAGGGTTTTAGTGTAGGAAATGACCATAAGGTACTTAACTTAAATCTGGAAAATGAGAATGTTCAAGGATATGCCTCACTTAAGGAACCATACCCTAGGGTACTAGTGGTACCCTAACTCGTACCCTAAGCTTTACCTAGGTCACCTACATTCGTTAGGGTACAATAAAAAACTTTTGAGTCATATCCAACGGGTACGACTCATGCACTAACTCGTACACATCACCCGTACCAAAATAGTCCTTTTTTGATCAAGGGATTACTCTATACGATTGGTCTTGGTATGACACATACCTTTAGGTATGATTGGTTGGAGGCTCACTCGTACTTAGGACAGTGAGTGACCCTCACCATACTGCCTAGGGTATGAGAGAGGAGGGATATAAGGATACCACTCATATCCAAGGGGTATGACTCATACCCTTAGTCTTACCTTTTGTATTAACGTCAAATGAACATATTCTCCTCATGGTTCAAAGCCTAGGTGTTTCACTCTGGTTCATAAGAAGCTGAAGATATGACGATCCGTGAAGTTCTCACAAATCATGCTATATAGATAATGCCTCCAAATCTTAAGCATGAAAACTACCATCGCCAACACCAATTCATAAGTGGGATAGTTGTGCTCGTGCACCTTCAACGGCCTTGACACATAAGAAACAATCCACCCCAGATGCATCAACACACAACCCAAACAAACACTTGAAGCATCACAATACATGGTGAATCCATCTACTTTAATAGAAAGAGCCAAGATAGGAGCTGAAGTGAGAAATTCCTTGGGCTTCCCAAAGCTTGAATCATACTCCTCAAACCATCAAAAAGAGGCATCCTTCTAAGTAAATCTATTCATCAGTGCTGCAATAGTAGAAAAACTTTCAATAAATCGTCTATAGTAACAAGCAAAACTAATAAATCAATGAAGCTTAGACGGAAATATATGTCTGGCCCAATCAAGAATAGCCTCGATCTTCATTAGGTCCACCAGAATCCCATACTTGGAAACCACATGCCCGAGGAATAACACCAACTCAAGCTAAAACTCACACTTAGAAAAAAAATTTAAAAACCTTTGATCTCTCAAAGTCTGGAGCACAATCCTCAAATATTGCATATGCTCCTATCTACTCCCCTAATATGAAAGGATGTTGTCGATGAAGACAATTATGAAGGAATATAATCAAGGTCGGAACATGCGGTTCATCTAGTCTATAAATGCATTTGGGGCATTGCTTAACCCAAAAGATATCACAAGGAACTCATAATGACCATATAAGGTCCTAAAGGAAATATTTGAGATATCCTCAGCCTAAATCCTTAACTAATGGTAACCAGGCTTTATGCCATTCTTAAAGAACACTATTGTTCCCTAAAACTAGTCAAATAAATCATCAATATAATGCATAGGATTCTAGTTCTTCACCATCACCTTATTATTCTACCTATAATCAGTACATATATGGATTAAACCAACCTTCTTCTTTGCGAACAAAATAGGAGCTCCCCAAGGAGACACACTCAATATAACAAAATCCTTACCCAAATGATCCTGAAGCTTAAAATTCAGCTGCTTAATCTCGATAGAAACCATGCATTAAGGTTCCATAGAAATAGGTTGGATGCTCGGCTCTATATCAATAACATACTCAATATCACACTTACAAGGAAGACTAGGTAGACCGGTAGGTAAAATATCAGGAAACTCACAAACTATAGGAACAGAGTCAAGCAATGGACTCTCCACACTAACATCATGAATATAAGCGAGATAAGACCCGTAACCCCTATAAATAAGTATCTTAGACCGAATATACAAAATAATCCCCATCAACTCGTGGCTAATAGCTCTTTACCATATAATAGGGGATATATTGGGTATAGCTATATTAACAGTCTTGGCAACACAATCCTAGACCGCATGATAGTAAGAAAACCAGCCTATGCCTAGAATCACATCAAACTCCACCATATATAACTAAATAATATAAACCTAAGTATCAAACTCTCGATTGGTTACAATATATGATCTATAAATATGATCCACTACTGAAGAATCACCTATGGGAGTATATATACATAATGGCACATATAATGAATCCTATGATTAATCAAACCATGAGGTAGTACATGAAAAAAAGAATAAATGGATCCCAAATCAAAGAAAGCAAAAATCTGACCGATGGCACACCAAGATCATACCTGTGATTACAATATCTGAAGACTCAACCTCAAGTCTAGGAAGTATAGTATATAATTGACTACGTTCACCACCTGGCTGGGCTCCTAATCGATCTCATATCCTACCCACCTGAGAACCTTAATGAGAATCCTAAGGACCATTCTAACGACCATTCACACCACCTCTAGCTGGAGAATGTATCACTTTAATTGGTAAAACACTCTGAATTGAAGGAATAAACACTCCATGACTAGGAAACTCTCTCGAGAAGTGGCCAAGATCCCCACCACCATAACATACCCCAGGTGATGTACCAAAACTAAAAGATCTAGTTGACCTAGAATAACCACTATGGCTAGAATAACTAGAAGACAAACCCCTCAAAGGTTGACCACTACTCTAGCTAGGATGATCACTGAAACTAGATTGGCCTCCATCAGTAATCTAAACTGCCTCCTAAACTGGCCTATAAGGCTGACCCTGATGCTTATACGACTAATGTAGAGGGTATCTACCATTATAACCATTGCCTCTGAATTGTGAGCCAGTACAGCTCCTACTAAAACTACCCAAATATCATGGCTTCTTATCGCAGTCCCTTGGGCCTTGCTATGTATCTCCTCCATAACCTGAACATGATAAGAAACCTTAGCATAAGACCTACCTACAACAATCATACTCTGTGTAGACATGTAAAGAGGAAGTCTCAATCCCCTAACAAAGTAACGAACCCTCTCATATCCAGCATCTAGAATGAAAGTATCATGCCTAGACAACACATAAAATTGATCCTTATACTCCATAATAGTTATGAAGACCTGCTTCAGTCTCAAGAACTAATCCCTTAAATGATCCCTAAGACTTTGTGGCATATACTTCACCAAGAAGATCTTGGAGAATTGAGTCCATATCAAAGAGGGAGATCCAGCTATCCTGGAATCAAAATGACCTCTCCACCAATGTTGATCTATCAATTCCAACTGAAAAGTAATGTAATCCAAACCACGAGTCTCAACTAGGCCCAAATTATAGAGCTTATCCTCAGAAGCAATTAAACACTCATAAACATCCTCTCTCGATGCACCAAAAGATATATGTAGAGCCAATATCAAGAATGTATCCGATATATTCTACTCCTCAACAGATATAACAGGAGGTATAACTACCAATAAGATAACCACCGATGCAGGAGGGACCTCAACTCTAGGAGCGGTAGCTATAAGTTGTGTTCCTACCTTAGTACCACTTTAATCTGTATACAGTACACCATTAGACGGTGTACTACCAACCAATCCAAAAGATAAACCAATGAATCCCTAAGCACTAAAGAATAAATAAACCCCAATGGAGCCTGGGATAGTGCCTGGTCCACTATTTGCTGGGGTAGAAGAACCTCTAGCTCGGGAGCAGGAATAGAGTCTGGTGAAGGACCCCTATCTTGGACCCTATCTATGTAAACATATATAGGATATCCATGATATCTATGTCATCCACGAGCAGTGACAGGATCCCTAGGATTGATCCCAGAATCCTCGTCTTATGTAGCGGTAGCACGTGTCCGAGCCATCTATGAAAAAATTAAAAAAAGGAATTCTTTAGTTACCAACTCAGACTCTTAGCACAAAATAAGTGAAGGAAGTGAATAACTCCTAAGAATGTCCTATAGCCTACCAATAATATGAAATAGATGTCATCATTTTGATCTGCGGGACTCTACAGACACTTGCTCTTATACCAATAATACAGGTGAACCTAGCTTTAATACCAATATGTCATGATTCAATGTATGAGTCATGATGGAACCTTCTTTATCCCACCAGCAGGTAAGCCAAACCATAGACTGGAGCTATAGGCAATGCTCTAATTTGGTAAAAAATGGCCTAAAAGCTAGAAATATAAAATCATATACTTTAATAACAATAAGAAAGTAATGATAGTATAAAATATAAATAAAGCATCAACAACTATCCCACGACCTAGTAATGCTAGTACAAGAGCTACTACAAAAGGAACATAATAACTAAAATAGTCAAATATAATCTGTCTTCGATAATGAAAGACTAGGCACAGAAAATAGAATGAAAAAGAGGTAACTCCAGCTATGAGAGCTCACCTTATCTCTGGAATCAACACAGCATGATTGTCACATCAGAGGTAGCTACTAGTACTCAGATCTACACCAAAAAGGTACAAAACTGTAGTATGAGTACCAAAACTATGGATACTCAGTAGACATCTTTGATTGATTGAGATAAATCATGATATAAATATAATAAGGATGCACGATAAACAAGCTAAGTTAGGGTAAAAAAGTAAACCTAGAAATAATCTCCAACACTATAAATATATAACTGAAATAGACATACTATGAAAGAAAGCATAATTAGTACTACAAGATTTCCCCCCATAAGCCAATAAGTGTGAAAAAGTAAATAACCCAATATGGTCCCCTATGATCTAGAGGGTGCAAATAAGGGAAAGTAAATAAGCGAAGATCCATAAAATTTATTGAGTATCAAGCCAAAACCATGAATCCATCCAAACCGTTTTATAACATAAATAAACTCTCAATGTCGGACTCGAACCGAAACTCAATAGCATAATCATCACTATCATCACTTGTCATACTTGAACCTAAACTTATATCTTTAATATCATTATTAATTGTCAGACTTGAACCAGGACACAATATCATTAAACCATCAATTACCAAACTTGAATTGGAGCCCAAAATTATCACCAACCCCCAAGTACTAAACTAGGGTAAATATTATGTGCCCAATCTCCTCAAGATCCAAAATAAGAATTTCAAAAGTGTATAACATGCGTATAGAAGTCTACATGAGCTAACACAAATCTTGGCCTAAGGTTGGCTGAAGGGGCCCACTTTTATTCCTTGAAATTCATTCTATGAAAAATTCAACCCCGAACTAGGATAAGGTTCTAAATTCACTTATAGATGTTAAATAAGACATAATTATCCCTAATATAGAAATTCTACAATAATCTTATGTAACTAAGTCAATTTCTCCTAATCTACGGCTTCTTAAAAGGCTAAACGATCCAAATAATTACTAGTTACATCAATCATACCTCCAATACCTAAATCCCATCTCATATCCAGAATAATATTAGAATTATACTATGAATTAGATGAATCTATGAATAAGGTAAACCTATCCTACCTAGACATCGAAGAAAAGCCCAAAGAATCCACTAAACCATGATTTCACTTTTCGAGAAGTTTCTTAAAGATGCCACACTATCAAAATCACAATCTACTAATCAAAATTAGAACAATTATACCCATATTGAATTTTTATGCCTAGGGTCCAAAAATCCCACGTAGGGCCCATTTGCAAAATCACACTTTTGAAATGAATGGTATGTCCCTATATGCTTAAGGAACAATTACCCTCAAGAATGGGTGACCAATTATAAGGGGGTGCGGATAACTTGGGTAACTTAAATAGATCTATTATAACTCTAATGGATCTATTTTTATTTGTGCGTGGATGTTTCTTAACTTTTCTAAACATTTTTATTTTTAATTTATTTATTTTAGTTTTATTAATGTTCATATGTTGGGGGGGGGGGGTTGATTAAATGGTATTTGATTAAATGTTTTACTGTAATATTCTTTAGTTTTTTCTCTTAGTCTTTGTAATTCTTGTATATTCTTTTGAAGGTATTCTAAATATTCTATATCTCTTGTTCTAAAATATTCAATTAAATTCTATTTCATAAGTATTTCTTCTAATATTATTTCTCCCATATCTTGTCTCTAATATTTTAAATATTCATAGTTTATCATTTTATCCTAAAGTAGTTGTAATACTGCAAATTTTTTTGTAATAATTTATTCTAATTTTACTATATCTGATATTAAATTCTTGGTTATCTATTTCGTTAATTATCCTGTCTTTTTCTTCTATGAATAATTCTATGTCTAAATCATATTCTAAATTGTCTTTTAATTCTAGTTGTTTCATGGTTTTATCTATCCAAATTAATCTTTCTTTTAATTATTTTCTTTCTTTTCTAAGATGGTTTCTATAATTAATTTCTTCGTATAGACAACTTTGTTTTTCTTTAACTCTTTTAACATATTCTAACATTTTTAATCTGTATAATATCCATCAGAATAATAACTATTATTATCTGAGTAATAATATAAGCTAAGATCATGCATATTTTCTAACCATTCTAGACTTAATGATTCTTCATTAAATATTTTTTCCCATATTATTTTCTTTATGTCTTCTATTTCTAAGTCTTTAATGATATATAAAACAAGTATCTTAATTTCATCAGATATATAGCTTGTCATATTGCTCATATGATGCTTAGGTTTCTACGAATAACTTGGATAACTTGGAATTGGATTTTAGTAATTTATGATTTATTAAATTCCTTATCATAATATTTACTAGTTGTTTGTTTTAATCTTAATAATTCTTGTATATTTTCATTAAGGAATTCTATATATTTTGTATCTTTAGTTCTCATATATTTTTCTAGATTTGTTTTCATTAGTCTTTCTATTAATTGTATATTTTTCATATCCATTTTCCAATATTCTAAATATACGTAATTTATCATGGTTGATGTGTAGGTTTGGCATGTAGCTATTTGTAACAGTAGGTAGGTAGGTGTGGTATATAATTTATTCTAGTCATAAAATATTTACCAAATATTTTTTCCCATATGATTTTTCTTATATCTACAATTTCTATATCCTTAAGTACATACAAAACAAGTATTTTAAATTTATCTACCATTTCGTCAGATAAATAAGTATTCATTTTTCATATGATGCTTTTTCAAAATATTTTCTTCAATCATACATAACAAAATATGATCATTTTAGATTACTATATACTAGATTATTCTTAAATAACATGTTCTTCGGTCACTATTAGCATGGTAATCTGGATTCTTTTCCCTTAAATAGTGCCTCTACTCTGGCTACTCCCCTATCACAGCTTTCTTGCCTCACCGATTTCACCTTTAGGATTGCATAGTTCTTAGGGATTTTTCTCCTTTTCCACTTTGCTAATAAACTTCTTAACATGCTATTCTTCGAATAATTCTACTATAAAGTAACTATCATGAACTTATTTTATCATATCATGACTGTCAAGAATTTATGAATTTAGCTATTCATAATCGTAAATAAATATACCTGTTCTGGTAGGTTTGATAATTCTGGTCTTTGTTCATCCATAGCTTTTCCTTAGAAATATACCTGTTTTTATTAGATATTCAAAAGTTGTTTGTGTACAAGAGGAGGCTTGCTTCAACTCATGAAGTCTTGCCTTTATCTTGCCGAATGGATTACATATTTATAGCCTAAAAGAAAATGCGTAAACTATTTTCTACTTTACACTTATCCTATTTACAAAAGACTTTACAAAAAATCTTAAGACTATTCTACAAAAAGACAAAATTAATAAAGACTAAAGCTATACAATAATGACACTTTGCCATAGAAAAGTCAAAAGCTATCAAAAACTAGTAAATGCTAGAATAACTTACGTATCTAAAGTCAAGAAAACTATTCACATGTCACTTTCTTTCATAATTTTTATTATCTTTTCTTTTTTCTCTTCCATTATTGCTCCGTTGATTTTTATCTTCTAGCTGGCGTCCTTATCTTCTTGGTTGATTTTTTCTTTTATTCTAGCTGGACTTTCGGGATAATATTATCTTCTCCATTACATCTTGAACATAGATGGTCTGGATATTTATGTCCTATTATTTTGCAATATCTTGTTAATAATTCTTCTGAAATAAATTCCTTCTTAATTGCTCTTGCAGTTGGTTGTTTCTCTGGGTTGAGTAATGTCAGAATCCATTGTCTAGCATCTTCCATATCTGTTTGTGATAGTTCTCTTGCATTTGAATAAATTATTTGATGATCTCTTGAATAATATCTCCATATAGGGTTTTCATTGATATAATTATTTGCTAATTCTTGAACAATTGTAGATATTCCAATAAGTCGTTTATTTGCATAAAAATTAGGTATCTCGATTTTAGGTATCTCTGGCTGCTGAACAATATCTTCCGGTATAATCATATCTCTGGTTAATCCCATTTTTACAATTTGTATAACTAGTTTGATCTCATCATATAATATCTCTGCTGGTGCAGTATAAAACTTTATAAAGAATAGATTTCCTTTGGTTATTCTTTTATAAGTGGTGAATGCTCTATATAATTCTGGTATATCTGTTAGTTCATTTTTTTCATGGGTATATACGGTATTTAATAATCCATAACTGAAATAAGTTTTAACTAAGCTTGGTTAGTTTTCGGTAGTGCGATTAACTTGTTGTAACCTTGTAATTTTTGGGTTATAAAGTTTGTGTTTGGTTCTTGGATATCTGTGGCTCTGGGTTTAAGGTTTAGATAAGTCTGTATTTTGTGGTTATTTTCTATGTATGCTCGGGTTATGTGGTTATAGGCTTTTTTATCTTGGTTCAAACTTTCTCGGTATATGGTAATTTGTGAGGGTATGAACAAGGGGTCTTTTTGTGTTTTTAGTATAAATGATTTTTCAAATATCTTATTCATGTTCATGTTCTGATATCTTTGTCCACTAACTCCTTTGCTTGTACCTGTAATTGTAGATTGATAAACGTTATGGGTTTTATGGAGTGTCCCAACGTCTTCTTTTAGCTCTAGAATTTTGATGTCTTCCGATCGACATAGCTCTGCACACTGCTGAGTTAGCTGATTCATAGCTTTAGACTTCAGTTTAACTTCATTAGTCTTTAGCTTTTCTATTTCATTACCCATACTATCCACTTTCATTGAAAGCGTAGTTAGGGCTTTGAGTATTTTTTCTAAAGTATCATCTTCTATTATATCAGTTTGTGTAGCTTGGTCTTGATATGTAATTTGCAATAACATTTTTGTTAGTACTAATTACTTCAATTGTAAATGTAAAATTTAATATATTTAATACTAGTCTCTGAATCTCTTTCGTTGTAACTGAATTTTGTATTTTTTTTGTTAACTACCAGCATACCTGTGTATTATCTGTTCGTACAAAAAACTTGTTATATACAATATATGTCTCAAATGCTAATAAACATTTATATAATTAACATAATTCTTTTCTATTTATTTCCTATTTTATTTCTGTTTCATTAAACGTACCTGAGTAGTATCTACAATGACGTTCTAATTTTTCTTCTTCATATCTATATTTAAGTACTCCTACATAACTATATTCACTAGCATCTGCTTCTACTATATATATAAATTTTTTATTTTCATCTGGGAATTGTAATTTTGGTAACTCTTTACAAAGTATTTTTATTTTCTGAACTTGTGTTTTATCTTCTTCGTTGTAATTATATTCTATATCCTTTTTTAATTTTTTCTATAATGGCTTTAGGTTTTCTGCTAATTTTGATATATATACTCTTACTTGGTTTTGCTAATTGTAAAAATGATTGTAATTTCTTTTTTGTATCTAATTCTTCTTTTGAATTTATTATTTTTTGTACTATATGTTGTTGCATTTTTACTCCACTTTTATCTATTTGTATTCCTAAGAACTCTATCTAGTTTTTCATAATTTTGGCTTTCTTTTCACTTAAACTTATTCTTGATTTTTCTATTATATCTGTAAATTGTTCTAATAATTTTAAATATTCCTCTTTAGTTTTTGTATATAGTAGTATATCATCTATGTATACTATACAATTAGGTAATTTTTTAAAAATAACTATCCATAAAGTGTTGGTATCTACCTGGTTCATTTTTATATCCAAATGGTAATACGTTCCATTCATAAAATCCTTGTGGTACCGTAAATGCGGTTAATTCCTTAGAATTTTCATCTAATTTTAAGTGGTAAAATTCTGATTTACAATCAAATTTACTAAAGTAGTTATATCCTTGTAGTTGTCTTATTTTTAATATCTTATTTGGTATTGGATAATTGTATGTCATAGTTTTTGCATTTAAATTTCTATAGTAAATCACCATTCTACTTTTTCCTCTTTATTGTTTACTATGTTTATTTACTATAAATGCTGGGCTATTATGTTTAATATTGCTTCTTTGTATATACTGTTTTTCTAATAATTCATCTATATGCATTTTAAATTCTTTTAAATCGTCAAAATTATATGTTAATGGTTTTTGAGTTATTATACTATTTTTTATCTATTAATTCAATTTTTATAGTAGTTTTATGTTTTCCCATCCTTTTAACAGATCTTCACTGTATAATTGTCTTAATCTTTTCTTTATTATTTCTACCTTATCTATTGAAAATATAGTTATTTCTTTTTTATTTATCGAAAATACAACTAGTTCTACTGTGTTTTCTGTAATTTTTATATTTTCTAACTTTTGTGTAATTTTTTCACTTCCTTTATCTAATCAATTTTCTTACTTATTTTATTAATAACTCTTTTTGCTCTTACTTTTTGTTTACATGGTGTTGTAAACCACCAATCTGTTTTAGTTATTATATGTGGGTATAATTTATCTAAAAATGGTATTCCTAAAAGCATATCTTTTGATGTTAGTTCATAATTATAGATTTCTTCTATTGTTATTATTTTATCTCATATCTATATTTTTACATTTTTAGCTTTATATGTAATTAAACTTTCTTCATTATTAAATCATTTGACTACTATTGGTGTTTTTAATTTATCCCATTTACTTTTTGGTAAACAGTTGTATCGACATAAGTTTGTTTCTGCTCTTGTATCTATCATAGGTGTATAATACCTATTATAATATCCTTCTACTAATATTTTTACAAGTACATATATTTTCATATCATGTCAAAGCTCTTTTTATTAATAATTTTTCTTTATTATATGTTATAGATAATTGTGTATGTTCTATATTGTATGGTTTTACTTGTTCTAACCATTTTATTCCTAATATTATGTCTGTTTTTTGCATATCTTCCTTTATTTCAAATTCCATTTTTATTTTTCTAACTCCTATTATTATTTCTTTTTTTGTCGTACCCTTAATGTTTATTAGACTTCTTGGTAGATCTGGGCATATATTACTATTAGATTTTATTTCTTCACTTTTTACTAGATATTTTGCTATATAATTTTCTTTTTGTCCTGTGTTTAAGAGTATTAAATATTGTTTTTCATTCATTGTTCCTGTTATGTAATATTGATTTAAATTAACTGTTGAAGTTGTTTCATAACTTGTTCTTTTTTATGAGCTTGATGATTCTGTTTTTTCATGAGTTATTCTTTTTGTTACTAGTGGTATACTAGCTCTACCTTTTGCATATCTACAGTCTATTACATGTTCATTTTGGCTTACTACATAGTATTCTTCCTTTTTTCTACTAAATATATTTTTTATTGTTGGTATTTTGAATATGTTTTCTACACTTAGGTCTAACTCTTTTCCTTTTATTTCGTCAAATATATTGTTATCAAATATTATTTTTTGATCTGTTCCTTCTTCATTTAAATATTCTTCCTTTGTTATTATTTTTATATCGTCTTCAGTCATTTGGTTTATTTTTATATCTTCTTCAGTCATTTGATTCATCTAAATCACTATCTATTTCATTATCTGTTTCATTCTCTGAAATTTCATATATACTATCGTCACTTTCTAATTTGTAATCTATATAATCTATCTGCATATATTCTGTATTTTCTATCTTTATTTCTGATATTTGTTTCTTTTTTGGATATTTAGGCATTTTACAATCTCTAGCTAAATGTCCTAGTTTTCCACAATTATAACAAGTACATTCATTTATTGATTTCTTTTTCCTATATGGTCTTTTATGTTTATAATTTTTTACATAATATCTTTTTCTTGGTTTCTTATATTTATATTTTAATTTTTTGTATTTCTTATATTTCTTATGCCTTTTTCTTTACTTATAATATCTTTCTTCATATCCAAATTGAGGTGTTATTTTATCTTTGCAACATGCTAAATTTATTATTAATATTTTTTCCATTTTTATTTCTTCTCTATATTTTTCACATAGATTTCTATACCATTATTGTAAAAATTTTATTCTTGCTCCTAGGGTATCTACTATTTTTGCTTCATCCCAACTCTTTATTAGTTTTTAACTAAATAGTTCAGGTAATTTGCTAAAATATAATCTTCTTATTTCTTTACGTTCTTCTGTATTATGTGTACCCTTATAGTAGTATTCTTTAAATGCGCAGGTATATTCATCTATATAGCACATAGTACATATTTCTAATTTTAACTTTAAATTCCTATTCGTATCTTTTTCTTTATTTCGTTCTTCTTCATCTGTTGTTATACTGCTAAATTTATCTCTTATAACTACTTCATATTTTTTCAATATTTTTGTTGGTGATATTTTAGTAGTTGTTGATGTTCCTTCTGTTTTATTATTAGATCTTAATACTTTTTTACTTGCTTCGGCTAGGTTTAAAACCCATAATTTTACTGTTCCTATTAATGTCCTTTCTATATATTCTGGTGTATTTGTTGTATCTATATTATTATCTAATAATTATTTTGACATATATCCTACCCATAATTGTATTGTTTTATTTGTGTCTATTACACAGTCTAAATCTAAAAAGTTATAAATTTTATTAATTATTTGTTTTGGTGTCCATTTGTTATATTCATTTTTTAGGTTATTTTTTTTAAACTTATTTTTATAATAATATGTAGGTTTTCTTATTTCTGATGTACTAGGTATTATGTTTTCATCGTCTTCTTTATTAAGAGTATTTATTTCTGTGTTTGTATTTTCTAAGTTTTCTTTATTAATTACTTCTTGGTTTTCATTAATTTTTAGTTTTTCTATGTTTTCTAGAATTTATGTATATGTTTCACTACCTTCCGAATCATAATTATCTGTTTCTTCAGCATTTATTGTATTTATTTCTAATTCACTGGTTTCTGATTCTTTATTTTTTATTTCTAATTTTTCTTTAAATTGATTTATCTCGTTTAATAATTTTTGTTCTTTATCTTTTTCTTCTTTTTCTTTCTGTCTTTTTTCATACAGGTCTTTTAGCATTTGTAGTTCTTTTTCTAATTCAACAATCCTATTATTTTTAATTTCTTCTATTTTTCGTATTTCTTCTGTGGTTTGTTATTTTATTTTATCTATTTCTTTTTTCCCTATCTATTTCTTCGTTTTCTCTTTCTATTCTTACCATGGCTGCCAACTTATCTTCTAATTTTAGTTATTCTTTTTCTAACATTAAATATAAATGTTCACCTATTTTCATATATCTTCTTCCTAAATTAGAGAATACTATTTTTATTTTTAATCCTTCGTGATTTTCATATGTTTTTTCATCTATTATAAATTCTTCTTTGATCATTTTATTTAAATGTATATAGGTTATGTTGATATATATATTCTAGACTATCTATTGTTGATTCTAAATTTGATATTTCTTCCTTTTGTGCATTTATTGAGTTTTTACTAACTCCGACAATTATGTTATACTGTAGTCGTTCTATCCTTATTTTTAATTCTTTACGTTTTTCAGCTATTATTTCTTTTAATTCTTTATATTTTTGTAATTTTTTGTTCGTTATTTATCTAAGCAATATTTTGCTCTAATACCAATTGTAATGGGGTGCGGATAACTTGGATAACTTAAATAGATCTATTATAACTCTAATGAATCTATTTTTATTTGTGCATGGATGTTTCTTAACTTTTCTAAACATTTTTATTTTTGATTTATTTATTTAAGTTTTTTTGATGTTCATATGATTGGGGGTGATTAAATGGTATTTGATTAAACGCTTTACTGTAATATTCTTTAGTTTTTTCTCTTAGTCTTTGTAATTCTTGTATATTATTTTGAAGGTATTCTAAATATTCTATATCTTTTGTTCTAAAATATTCAATTAAATTCTCTTTCATAAGTAGTTCTGTTAATCTTATTTCTTTCATATTTTGTCTCCAATATTTTAAATATTCATAGTTTATCATTTTATCCTAAAGTAGTTGTAATACTGCAAATTTCTTTGTAATAATTTATTCTAATTATACTATATCTGATATTAAATTCTAGGTTGTCTATTTTGTTAATTATCTTGTCTTTTTCTTCTATGAATAATTCTATGTCTAAATCATATTCTAAACTGTCTTTTAATTCTAGTTGTTTCATGATTTTATCTATCCAAATTAATCTTTCTTTTAATTATTTTCTTTCTTTTCTATGATGGTTTCTATAATTAATTTCTTCGTATAGCCAACTTTATTTTTCTCTAACTCTTTTAATATATTCTAACATTTTTAATCTGTATAATATCCATTTGAATAATAACTATTATTATCTGAGTAATAACTATCTGAATAATATAAGTTAAGATCATGCATATCTTCTAACCATTCTAGACTTAATAATTCTTCATGAAATATTTTTTCCCATATTTTTTTTTATGTCTTCTATTTCTAAGTCTTTAATGATATATAAAACAAGTATCTTAATTTCATCAGATATATAGCTTGTCATATTGTTCATATGATGCTTAGGTTTCTACGAATAACTTGGATAACTAGGAATTGGATTTTAGTAATTTATGGTTTATTAAACGCTTTATCATAATATTTACTGGTTGTTTGTTTTAATCTTAATAATTCTTGTATATTTTCATTAAGGAATTCTATATATTTTGTATCTTTAGTTCTCATATATTTTTCTAGATTTGTTTTCATTAGTCTTTCTATTAATTGTATATTTTTCATATCCATTTTCCAATATTCTAAATATAGGTAATTTATCATGGTTGATGTGTAGGTTTGGCATGTAGATATTTGTAAGAGTAGGTAGGTAGGTGTGGTATATAATTTATTTTAGTCAAAAAATATTTACCAACACGGTGAGTAGTACTCTCAGTCAGTTACAAAACTCAGGAAAACTCAGTAGAATCCATACTAGTTCTGTCTAATTCAGTTTCTAGTTCAGACCTCAGTAAACTCAGTTAGCTAATAGAATTCAGTAGTATTCCATCAGTTAATGGATGTAACGCCTCGAATCTGGTACCCAGAACACTACATAGTGCACATAATCCTGAATGACCACAAGTTAACTTATGACTGATATCTGTAACTGAGCCCTGAATAATAATAGTAATGTTGTAAATGCAGAAACATGAACTGAAGGCCATAAGGTTAAATATTGATACATAACTGAAAATATAGTATAATAATACCAAAATAACTGAAATAATTGTCTGAATATGTTCTAGTCTGAAAGCCTCTAAAACTGAACTGTCTGAATAAGGAGTTAATGGGATAATCCCCCAACTAACCCCATCTACTAAAATAAACTAAGTACAGAAAGAATGAAATAATAAAATAATAGCATCCTCAAATGATGAGGACTCACTGCTGACTCTGACTGTTGAAACTGGAATACTACTGATACTCTGGAGCACATGCTTCTGAACCTCTGGTATAAAACACCATAGCGCAAATGCGTCAGTACGATTGAATGTACTGGTATGCAAGTGAGGTAGTCTAAATGTAATGGTTCATATGCATGAACAATACTAACAGACTGAATAACATGAATGTGAGAATACATGCATGAATATGTAATTGTATCTAAGATCGTGATAACACTGACTCATGAATTCTGATAATGTGGATTTACTAATATCTGGGTACTAATACTGAAATACTAAGTCTATTGAGTACTGAGGAACATGTCATATTACTGATAAAGGAATGACTATTTCTGACAGTTCTGATTATGAAGAACTGGACTAATTGACTATATCTGATAGTCCTGAAATCTGAATACTGGTAACATGAATTTTGTATAATTAATATACTATTAAATGGGTGACTGTGTCTGACAGTCCTAATTATGATGGAACTAGCTGAGTTCCATACTGAGTTGAGCGACTGTATCTGACAGTCCTGAAACTATAGAACTGAACTGAGTTCTATTACTGAGACTGGGTCCAAAACTGAGACTGTGGGAGATAATCATCTAATCGACATGCCCTAAAATTGAACTGGTGGGGTCCAACCTGTAGTCCCAGCTGGAAGGGTGTCAGTACCGTGCCATGGGTAAAGCTAAGCTATAAGTAAACCCTCTCTGACAGGGAGCTCTTCCATCAACCTCTTCTAGTAGCAAAAACTCAAATGAGGTGTATAATCCCTAAATTCGTAGGGTACATCTCAACCTACGCTGGCTACGTAGTTCTGGAATGCAAGGATTACTTCTAAGGATCACATCCTCTACTGGCTAACAGGTGAATCCCCATCCTTGGGTTTACTCGGTACTGAATCCTACTCCCAATAGAAGAGACACTGAACTAATTTAAACTGAACTGAACTATTACTGATAGTATCCTTTAGCTGATTTGAATAGAGTTCACTAAATTCCATTGACTGACGGAATACTACTGAGATCGGATAACTAACTGAGATTACTGAGTTTTCCTGAGTCATGTAACTGAATAAATTCTAATGATCATGGATTGAATAGGAGTATCATGAAAACTGATACTGGATCTAGGCACACAGCTAAATTGTCGAGTACAAGTACCCCCAGGACTCGATAGCATTAAACTGACAAGACTTGACACTTCGTGAATGCATAACCAATATCAACAATTCATAATACAATAAGTTGGGGATTTCATGAAACACATGGTTGTCATAATATTGTACATGGATGGAATTACATATACACATGTCATTATTTCATCAACCTAATCTCATGAACATTCCATCAAATACTCATAATGTACACAATATTATGGAAATCAGTCTTGGTCATAAGGGTAAAGCATGCATTTATTATTTGAGTCACAATTAAGCTATAATACCCAATTTCTATCCTCCTAGCCATTTTGTCAAACACCCTACATGCATAACTTAGGGCATAGGTGAAATCATCAAATTATACATCATAAACAACTCATCATGGATTTCATCTTGCATGCTAACGTAGTTTCATGAAAACTCATAAAGATTCCAACTTGGGAATCATACAACAAGATAAACATGGTTACAAACAACCCACAACATAAATATCATGTTTTATAATTTGAAAGAGGGTTCTTGGACTTTATCGATGAAAGGAATCCATAAATCAACACTTGACATACCTTAGTTCCTAATTTTATAAAGATTGATGGAGAGATTCTTGAAATTGAATCCTTAATTGAAAACCCTAACTTGTTCTTGAGAGAAACTTGAGAAAAATTCTATATTTTGGGTGAAATATGGCTGAATCATGTGTTATTAGGTTTATCTAAGGATGGAAAATTGACCCATTTTTCCCTTAAAAATGCAGACATTTAATGCCTAAAAACTAGGTGCTGACGCTACAAATGACGTGGCGCATTAATAGCTGTGATGTGATACTCGATACGTTGCACCATGATTGCATCGAGCCTCATAAGTTTTGGCTCTGGCAGACTGTATAAATGTTGACCAACGCGATTGGCGATGCGGTGCGCTATGATCGCGTTGGTCCACTGTTTTGGGACTCTGAACATGATCTAAACATGTTCCAAAAAATCTGAAACTTTTCTGGGAACACCTACTGATCTTCTTGATCATGAACTAATAAAAATACGGACCATTAAAGGATGTTAAGGTGGAAAAATGAGATTTCCAATTTTCGAAAGCCAATAATAGGCTAAGTCTGGGAACCTTGGTAGAATTTTCTAAGTTTGGGACCCCTTGGCAAGCTTAAAGAACTGAATTAAGCTTTAGGATTTTACGGGGTCTTACAATGGAACTCAGTGAACTCAGTTCAGTTAACCTAAACAGCAAACTCAGTAACCGTTTAGTCTAGCCTAGTATAGACTAGAAATCAGTTCAGTGTCTATTCAGTTGTGAGTAAGATTTAACACTGTGTTAACTTAGGGATGGGGGCATTCCTGTCAGCAGAGGGTTTGACCCTTAGCAGCAATCCCTGTGTTATAGAACTATGTGGCCAGCATAGGTTGAGGTATCTTTCTACCAGATATTATGAGGGTTGATACTTCTTATCAGAGTTATCCTGTCAGCGAGAGTTGACGAAAGAGCTTCCTATCAGAGAGGGTTAACTCATAACTTATCCTTACCCATGGTAAAATATTGACACCCTTCCAACTGGGGTTACAGGTTGGACCCCAAATCAGTTAGAGTAGGGGCATTTCAGTTAGATGATAACCTCCTACAGTCTTAGTTCCAGTCTCAGTCTCTGTATAGAACTCAGTTCAGTTCTACAGATTTAGGACTATCAGACATAGTCACTCAGCTCAGTACGGAACTTAGTATGCTTCCAAAGTACTCAGAACTATCAGATACAGTCATTCAGATAATCAGTAATATAGTATTCATAAACCCAAATATCAGTTATCAGTATTCTGATTCAATACTCAGTATTAGCACGATCTTAGTTACAGTCTATGTGTTCATGCATGGACTCTTACTCAGTCATACTCATGTTATTCAGTTATTATTGTTAATGCATATGAAACTATGCATATCAGCCTACATCACTAAGCATACCAGTACATTCAAAGTACTGATGCATGCTTTTCTTTGTGTTATGATGTCTTATATCTAGGTTCAGACGCATGGGCTCCAGAGCACCCTTAGCCATCCAGATTCTCAGCTTTCAGAGTAGTGGTGAGTCCTCATAGTTTGAGGACATGCTTATTATTTATTGTAATTTTATTTTATTTTAGTAGATAGATTTAGTTAGGGTCTTGTCCCATCAACTCCACAGTTCAGATAGTTAGAGGCTTTTTCAGACTAGAGTATTTTTCAGATAGTTGTTCAGTTTTTTTTAGTATAGATGTTCAGTTTTGGCATTGTGATACCATATTCACTAATATTTATAGTATTGAACTTTATGTCAAGTTTTCACCTATTTTTGTATATTTATAGTATTTATTACACAGTTATTACTGCAGGTACTAGTCATGGGTTAGCTTATGGTCCTTCGGGATTATGAGCACTATGTAGCATCCAGGGTAAAGACTCGGGGCGTTACAAACTTCGTATTAGAGCCTAAGGTTCAACGTAGTCCTAGGAAGTATGAAATCCACACCTAGTAGAGTCTTATGCATGGGTGTGTTGCGCGCCACACTTATGGACAAGAGGCTACGAGATGTTTTAAGAAAAGTTTCCCTTCTTTCAGTATTCATGTCGTGCGAGTGAGAATGAGATCTAGTTACACTCTCTTTCTAATCCTAGCTTCTCTTTTGTTTATAGAATATGCCTCTAAAGAGGACTCAGAGAAGAGGAATGGGAGATCATTTAGCCCCTCAGCCCATCCATCCAGATCCTTTGGGCGAGCATGTCTTCCTTGAGGAGTTTAGAGCATCCTTCACCACCCTAGCTCATTCTGTAGCAGCCCAAAATGAATGTCCAGCTTTGATTCTAGCCAACCCAGTGGTCAATACTGCTGCTGCCATGATTTAAGACTTCACTCGAATGAACCCTCTATCATTTACTGGGTGTAAGTCAGATGAGGACACTCAAGAATTTCTTGATTAGGTGCAGAAGGTTACTGATATCATGGGGGTGACTGTTGTTGATAATGCTGATTTGGACATATATCGGTTAAAGAATGTGGCTCACTCATGTTTCAAACAATGAAAGGCAGAGAGGGCTGCAGATACAGGGTCTATAGAATGGGAGGAGTTTGTAGTTGCTTTTCTGGATAGGTTCTTCCCACTAGAGTTGAGGTAAACGAAGGTTTTGGAGTTTATAAACCTGAAGTAGGGCAATATGATAGTGCAGAAGTATTCTCTTAAGTTTATTCAGTTAGCCAGATATGCCTCTTATGTTGTAGCAGATAGTAGAGCAAAGATGAGTAAGTTCGTGTTATGAGTGTGTAGTAGCGTGGTCAAGGAGTATAGGACTGTAATACTTATTAAGGAGATGGACATAGCCAGGCTCATGGTCCATGATCAGTAGATAGAGGAGGCCAAGAATAAAGAGAAGGAGAGGGAGAATAAGAGAGCGAAAATAGGTAGTTTTAATTTCGCTCAGCCTAAAGTTAGAGGGTGGGAATTATTCTTAGTTCCGCCCAAAATCCTCTGTTCCAGCTCCTTCCACATCCAGTGCCCTAGTGCTAAAATTCAGAGATGGAAAATAAGACAGGGGATCAGGCCCTAAACCCCAGGGCAGTGTTAGCAGTGCCCGAACCAATCCCGTATGCCAGAAGTGCACCAAAACTACTAGGGTATCTGCAGAGCCAGTAGCAATGTGTGTTTTGGATATGGAAAGCCAGTCCATAGAGTCAGACAGTGTCCTTAGGTTGGTTCTTAGAGTCAGCATAACTGCCCCCAGCTCAGTCCGGTCGTCCGAATCAGCAGGGTGCCTCTTCCTGTGCCACCAGTGGGCAACACCCAATTAGACTCTATGCTCTTCAGTCCCGAAAGGATCAGGAAATTTCTACTGATATGGTCACTGGTATGTTACAAGTTTTCCATTTGCATGTTTACGCCTTGCTAGATCCAGGAGCTTCTTTATCTTTTGTTACTCCATATATAACAGTTGATTTCGGAGTCAGTGCTTAAATTCTAGCAAAGCCCTTCTCAGTTTCTCCCCAATGGGTAAATATATCATATCTCGATAGGTGTACAGGAACTGTCCAGTTATGATATCTCAGGAAGTCACTTCAGCAGATTTAGTCGAATTAGAGATGAATGATTTTGACGTCATTCTTGGCATCGATTGGCTTTATTCCTGCTATACCTCAGTCAACTACAAAAATAGAGTTGTCTAGTTTTATTTTCTAAATGAACACGTCCTAGAGTAGAAGGGTAGTACTTTAGCACTTAGGGGTCAACTTATTTCTTACCTTCGGGCTAGAAAGATGATATCTAAGGGATGTGTCTACCATCTCGTTTGAGTCTAAGACTTTAGTTCAAAAATCTCTACTCTTGAATCAGTATTAGTAGTAAGTGAATTCCCAGATGTGTTTCCCGAAGTCTTCTCGGAGTTCCTCCCGAAAGGGAAATTGATTTCAGAATTGTTCTTCTCCCAGATACTTAGCCCATCTCTATCTCTCCATATACAATGGTTCCAGAAGAACTCAGAGAATTAAAGGAACAGTTAATAGATCTCATAGATAAGGTATTCATTAGACCCAGTATGTCCCCGTCGGGCGCACCAGTGTTATTCGTACGTAACATAGATGGTTCTCTCAGAATGTTCATAGATTACCGTCAATTAAACAAAGTTACGATCAATAACAAGTATACACTCCCTATAATCGATGACTTGTTTGACCAACTTTAGTGTGCCAATTATTTCTCTAAGATAGACCTCAGATCAGGCTATCATCAACTTAGAGTCAGAGAAAGCGACATCCCAAAACAGCTTTCCAAACTCGGTACGGTCATTTCAAATTTTTAGGCATGTCCTTTGGTCTTACCAACGCCCCAGCAGCCTTCATGGATTTGATAAACCGTGTGTTTAAGCAGTACTTGGACATGTTTGTCATAGTCTTCATAGATGACATTCTAGTTTACTCCTATAGTGAACACGATCATGCAGACTATCTTAGAATAGTAGTGCAGACTCTTATAAACCATCAGTTATTCTCTAAGTTCTGTAAGTACAAATTTTGGCTAAAGTCATTAGCATTCCTTGGTCATATAATTTTTGGTGATGGTATTAGAGTTAATCCCCAAAAGACCGAAACAATGAGAAATTGGCCCAGGTCCATTTCTCCATCAGATATTAGGAGTTTCTTGGGTTTGGCTAGCTATTACCGATGGTTTGTTGAGGTATTTTTTCTATTGCATCCCCTATGTCCAGATTGACTCAGAAGAAAGTCAAGTTCCAGTGGTCAGATCCTTGTAAGAAGAGTTTTCAAGAGTTGAAGACTCAACTCACTACAACTCCAGTTTTGACCCTACCAAATAGTTTTGATAGTTTTGTTGTGTATTGTGATGCTTCCAGAGTTGGATTGGGTTGTGTTTTGATGTATAGAGGTAAGGTCATAGACTATGCATCTAGACACCTTAATCTCTATGAGAAGAACTATCCTACTCATGATCTTGAGTTAGCAGTAATAGTTTTTTCCTTAAAGATTTGGAGGCATTACTTGTATGGTGTGCACGTTGATGTGTTCATTGATCATAAGAGCCTACAGTATGTGTTCTATCAGAAAGACCTCAAATTCCATTAGAGAAGGTGGTTGGAATTATTGAAAGACTATGACATGAGTGTTCTATATCATCCGGGCAAGGCCAATATAGTGGCTGACGCTCTCAGTAGAATGTCTATGGCTAGTGTTGCCTATGTTGAGAACATTAAGAAAAAGTTAGCCCAGTAAGTTCATCAGCTAGCCCGACTAGGTGTTCGCTTAGTCGATTTAGCAGAAGGTAGTGTGTGGATGCAGAGTAGCTCAGAATCATCCCTAGTTTCTGAAGTGAAGGAAAAGAAGGATAGGGATCCTAGTCTAGTCCAGTTGAAGGAATCAGTCAAAAATTAGAAGGTAGAGGTTTTCTTCCATGGGAGAGATGGTATTTTGCGTTGTCAGGGTCATCTGTGTGTGCCAGGTGTATATTACTTGAGGTATCTAATTCTTACAGAAGTGCATGGTGTGCGTTACTCTATTCATCCAGGGGCCACGAAGATGTACCGCGATTTATGAGAGATCTATTGGTGGATTGGGATAAAAAGAGACATTGCAAAGTTTGTGGCTAAGTTCCCAACATGTCAGTAGGTTACGATTGAGACTCAGAAGCCTGGGGGGTCCATCCAGGAGTTCATTATTCCCACCTATAAATGGGAAGAAGTGAACATGGACTTCGTGATGGGCTTGCCTCATACTCATCGTCGGTTTGATTCAGTTTGGGTCATTATAGACAGGATGACCAAATCAACTCATTTTCTTCATACCTCCTATTCAGCTGAAGATTATGCCAAACTCTATTTCAGGGAGTTGGTTAAATTGCATGGTGTTCCATTGTCTATTATCTCAGATAGAGGTACCCACTTCACCTCTCATTTCTGGAAAGCATTCCAAAAGGGTCTTGGTACCCGATTTCATCGCAATACAACCTTTCATCCTAAGACAGATGGTCAAGCAGAAAGGAACATTCAGACCTTGGAAGATATATTGCGAGCATGTGCGATAGACTTTAAAGGTAGTTGGGATGACCACTTGCCTTTGATTGAGTTCGCATATAACAACATCTATCACTCTAGTATTTAGATGGTTTCGTTTGAGGCTCTATATCGGAGGAGTTGTAGATCTCCCATTTATTGGTTTGAAGTGGGTGAGGCAGCAGTAGTAGGGCCTGACTTGGTGTTTGATACCTTAGAGAAGGTCCAGTTGATCAGGGAAAGGCTTAAGACAGCTCAGAGCCCACATAAATTATATGCAGATGTGCGCAGAAAGGATCTCGAGTTCGATATTAGTGACTATGTGTACTTAAAGATCTCTCCTATTAAATGAGTAAAGAATTTTGGCAAGAAAAGGAAATTCAGTCCCCGATATGTCGGTCCTTACCAAATTCTCAGCTGTTTCGGAAAGGTAGCTTACGATCTTGAGTTACCTTTAGATTTATCTTCAGTACATCCAGTGTTTCATGTTTCCTTGCTAAAGAAAAGCATAGGTGACCCATCAGTTGTAGTCCCTATTGAGAGTATAGATATTCAGAATAGCCTCTCTCATGAAGATATCCCAGTCGAAATCCTTGACTATCAGATTCACAGACTAAGGAACAAAAAAATTCCTCTAGTCAAAGTTCTTTGGCGGAATCAGTCCATTGAGAGAGCTACTTGGGAAGCAGAAGCAGACATGCGAACCAAGTATCCTCATCTATTCTCCGCTAATCCAGACTTATCTCAAAGTAATAGTTTTCTTAAGCTTAATCAGCTTCATGTTCAGATTTTAGTTACAAACGTGGAATCAGTTCCTATTGCATGTTCAGTTATACGTTCATGAGCCAGTTCAGTCATGTATCCATGCATCATATATACATGTCCAGTATACAGATTCAATTTATCAGTAATCCCAGTCATGCATTCATAAATCATGTCCAGCTATATCCATGCATTAGATATGCATGTTCAGTATGATATTTCAGAATATCAGTCATATAGTCATGCTCCAGATGTTCATATCCAGTAAGTAAGTAAGTCTCTCAGTATTCTAAGTCATGGCAATCTCATTCGAGAATGAATGTTCCCATGGGGGAGATAATATAAGACTCCGCAAAATCCTAAGCTTTATTCAGTTCTTTAGGCTTGTCAAGGGGTCCCAAACTTAGAATATTTTAGCTAAGAACTCAGAATTAGTGTCATTTTAGCCTACGGAGGTTACCAATCTTATTTCACAACCTTTATATCCATTAAATGTTTATGTTTAGGTTGATTCATGATCAGGAATGTCCGTAGGTGTTTCCAAACAAGTTTTGGATTTTTCAGACTTCGTTTGAAGCTTCGTTTGAATCCCAAAACAGTGGGTCAACGCAATCTTTGCACGCCGCATTGACTATTACATTGATTAATATTTTCCCCATCTACCAGCATCCAATTCCAGTGAATCGACGTAAAGATGGTGCGATGTGTTGGCTATCGCGTCGATGCCATCAACGCGTTGCGCCGACCTGCGCGTCGATAGCCTAGTTTTCAGTCAATAAATGACCGTATTCTTAGGGGTATTTGGGTATTTTCCCCACATCTTTCAGCACCCAAAAACACGAAATTAAGCCTTTTGGAGAGCAAATATACTCATTCATTATCCAATTAGCTCAAGAACAAAACCCTAGGTGCTTAAATTTCAAATCAAGAACGCATGATTCAACCATAAACTTTTAGGAATTCTTTAACACAGGTATGCGAGGTGTTCATCCAAGGGTTCCTTTCACCCTTGGAATCCAAGAATCTCTTTTAAATTTCAAGTAATTGATTTTATGATTTCCATGGTTGGAGTTAAAGTGTATCCATGGTTGCTATTTGGATTAAGTTCCTAATTCATGATTATATATATGTATATATATATATCTCATGTGAAATTGATCATTATATATGTAGATTCATGTGAATCCATGATAAACCCTTGACTTGTGAAATTTGAGATGGATTATGATGCTAACTTGTTGTTCAATACTATGTACATATTCTATGCTCACCAAGTGCTTGATAAATTGTCCATGTGAACTATTAAGAGAATGAAATCATGTCAAGTTAGCTTATGTACAAGTTATATTATGCAAGTGTTTGTCAAAATGCCTCAATGTATGAATGATGATCAAGTTCATAGTTTACATGTTTTATGTTATGCCATGTCTCTTAATTTATGCTATCGAGTCCTGAGGGTACCTGTACCCGACAATTTAGCTAATTACCTAGAGCCATGATCAGTCATAGAATAGTATCAATCATGACACGGTTAGTAGTACTCTCAGTCAGTTACAAAACTCAGGAAAACTCAGTAGAATCCATACTACTACAGTCTAATTCAATTTACAGTTCAGACCTTGGTAAACTCAGTCAACTAACAGAAATCAATAGTATTCCGTTAGTCAACGGAACTCAATGAACTTAGTTCAGTTCAGCTAAATAGCAATTTCAGTAACCGTTTAGTCCAGCCTAGTACAAACTAGAAATCTGTTCAGTGTCTATTCAATTGGGAGTAGGATTTAGCACCGAGTTAACCCAGGGATGGGGGCATTCCTGTCAGCAGAGGGTTTGACCCTTAGCAGCAATTCCTGTGTTACAGAACTATATAGTCAACATAGGTTGAGGTATCTTTCTTCCAGATATTATGAGGTTTGATACTTCTCATCGGAGTTATCCTGTCAGTGAGGGTTGATGAAAGAGCTTCCTATCAGAGAGGGTTAACTCACATCTTGTACTTACCCATGGCACGGTATTGACACCCTTCCAACTAGGGTTACAGTTTGGACCCTAAATCAATTAGAGAAGGGGCATGTCGGTTAGATGATTACCTCCTACAGTCTCAGTTCCAGTCTCAGTCTTAGTATAGAACTCAGTTCAGTTCTATAGATTCGGGACAATCATACATGGTCACTCAGCTCAGTACGAAACTCAGTATGGTTCTACAATACTCAGAACTGTCAGATACAGTCATTCAGATAATCACTAATACACTATTCATAAACCCAGATATCGATTATTAGTATTCTGATTTAGTACTCAGTATTAGCACGATCTCAGTTACAGTCTATGTGTTCATGCATGTACTCTTACTCAGTCATACTCATATTATTCAGTTATTATTGTTCAAGCATATGAACCCATTCATATCAACCTACCTCACTAAGCATACCAGTACATTCAAAGTACTGACGCATGTTTTTCTTTGCACTATTATGTCTTATATTATAGGTTCAGACGCATGGGCTCCAGAGCACCCTTAGTCATCCAGATTCTCAACTTTCAGAGTAGTAGTGAGTCCTTATAGTTTGAGGATATGCTTATTATTTAAAGTACTTCAGTTTTATTTCAGTAGATGGAGTTAATTAGGGGCTTGTCCCATCAACTCCACAGTTCAGACAGTTAGAGGCTTTTTCAGACTAGAGTATTTTCAAACAGTTGTTCAGTTTTTTTTCCTTATTGATGTTCAGTTTTGGTATTGTGATACCATATTCAGTAATATTTATAGTATTGAACCTTAAGGCAAGTTTACGCCTATTTCTGTATATTTACAATATTTATTGCACAGTTATTGCAGCAGGTACCAGTCATGGGTTAGCTTGTGATCCTTCGAGATTATAAGCACCGTGTAGCGTCCAGGGTACAGACTTGGGGCGTTACATAACCAGTGAAGGCTTCAAAATAGAAAATTGGCTCTAAAACCTAAGTGAACTGTCTGGTAACTAAATTGTCATCTCTAGTAAGTCATAAATAATTTGGGGTGGCTATAGAAAGCTCTAAATGGTGAATATAAGTGGGAATGTAAAAAATAACCTCTAGCAAGTCATAAATGACTTAGGGCAAATGGAGAAAATGAGAAAAATGCAGAAAATTACCTGGAGGGTCATTACAACTCTAAAAAGATACAAGCCATTACTATTAGGATGATCCTTACTTGTTTATTTTTATGCTGATGAAATAATTAGGAGACATGTACCAAATATAGAAATAAATAATATTTTAAGTCATTGCCATGATAGGGAAGTGAGCGGACATTATAGAAGAAGACAAACATATGCAAAATTAATTGAAGTAGATTATTTCTGATCGGTTCTATATGAAAAGATGCAAGAAATTATGTTGCCGCTTATGATAAATACTATATAAGAGGTCACATTTAAAAAAAAAGATTAAAGGCCTGTTAACCTATTCTTGTAGATGAAATATTTGATGTTTGAGATGTAGATTTTATAGATTTTGTCACAACTTAATTTATGAGTCATGATGGTACCTACTAAAAACGACCAGTAGGTTAGCCAAACCATAACCCGAAGCTAACACAATGGGTTAACTTGGTGGAAAATGCCCTATCATAGGCAAAAAATAACAACACACTTATAAATGAGAAAAGAGTTCTAAATAGATAAAACAGTCAATTCAAGATACCATCCCACGACCTGGTAGAACCAGTGCAAGAGCATCTAGTAATAATACAACTCAAAGACTTAGAATAGTCAACAACATTTATCTCGATAACAAAAGATTGAATTTCTAAAGATGGAGAGAAATAGACGACTTAAACTCTATGAGCTCTGCCTATCTCCGAATAATCAACACAGCACGATCAGCAATTAACGACGATAGCTAGTACTCAGATCTACACCAAAAAAGTATAGAAGTGTAGTATGAGTACTAAAACAATGGGTACTCACTAGGCATCATCGAATGACTAAGCTAAATCATGATATAAGTATGATAAAATGCAAGATATCATAACTAAGTCAAGGTACAAAAAAAACCCTGAATCATCTCCAACATTATTGTACATAATAAGTAATTAAACTGAAATAACAATATAACATAAGGCATCAACACATGTCAATGTTGCAGTGCATAATAAGTAAACAATTCAGTTCATAAAGCAAAAATAGAAGAAAACATAACTACAAAATTGGATCTCATACACCAATTGGATGGGAAAGTAAATAACACATCACAGGCTCCCATACATTGGAGAGTACACTCAAAGATAGGATAAAGCAACCATTCATCACTTACAAATAACAAACTTGTTATTTAATTATCAGTCTTCATTTAACAACATTTGATAATATACTCACATTTCATAATATTACCATCATTTAACAATCTTATCATCAATACTCACTAGCCACCATTTCTTAGCTAACCATCTCTTATTAACCAACTCATTAATAACTAGTAATCATATAACTTCTAGTCCTCATTTAGCAACTATTCACCACATATCCACTAATCACCTTTTATTAGATAACCATCATTTATAAACTAACATCATTTATTAGCTAATCATCATGTACAATTATCATCAATTATCAACTAGTTATTATTTTATCACTTAATGCACATTCACCACTAATCATTAATTATCACTAATCATCCATTATCACTAATCATTAATTATCACTAATCATCAACTATCACTAATAATCAATTATCACTAATCATTTACTACTTTCGGGACATAACCGGCCTTACAAATATCAATTTCATACCCAACTACATATGAGCATATACATATATTGTCCATACATTGGCCATAGACGGACTCGAACCAGTAGATATAAATATGGGCATATCAATATTATCATCCTCTAGCCTTGTCGGTATCAATGAATTACCATAAACATCCTCCGGCCTTGCAGGGTATCAATATATAATTATAATCATCCTCTGGCCTTTTCAGGTATCAATATATCATCATAATCATCCTCCTGCCTAGTCGGGTATAAATATATTATCATAATAATCCGCTGGCCATTTCATGTAATAGCATTATCATAATTGTCCTCCGGCCTTGTTGGGTATCAATATATCATAATAATCATCCTCTGGCCTTATCAGGTATCAATATATCATCTTAATCATCCTCTGGACTTGTAAGGTATCAATATATCATCATAATTATCCTCCAGCCTTGCCGTATATCAATATATATATAATCATAACATCCGCACTCAAACTGGTAGACACATTATCATTATCGGCGGCAAAATCAATACCATAAGTGACCATATAATCAGGCATCATGGTTTTAAGCATAATTAATTGCATAACATCGAACATAATCAATAGGCATGACTTCTAACATAATCTATGGCACAATTGCTTATATCATCAATATAAATATTTTCTAGCATGATTACTAGCATGATCATAATCATAAGCAATGCCATGAGCAATGACTTATCAATAGCATATTCAATGTCTTATCATTAACATAATAGATAGTTTATCATTCGGATCATCAATAGTTATCAAGTATTATTTAGCATAATAATAGAGAAATCCATAGCATATCCAATAACTTACCATAACATGATTCATAGCTCATTATAGGATAGCCAACAATCTAATCATTATCACCATAATCAATTACCATGATCCCCCAATATTTCCACAATAAGCACTTACTATGTGTTCAACAATGTAAAGATGTTTGAAGATAACTAATATCAATCTTGACTTAAGATGGATCAAGAGTCCACTTCTAAATCCCCAAAATTAATTCTAAGTCAAGTTCTACCTAGACTAGGCTAAGGTATCTAAATCCACTCTTAAATGTATAGCAATCCACAATTTTCCCTAAGGTAGAGCTTTTTCTCAAACACAACGACTAAGCTAATATTGTAATTAAGGCAGCCTTCCTTAATGAAGGAACTAAGGAAAATCTTACCATAAGCATGGGTAACTATAGCATTTTTACTTAATCTTGAACTATCTAAGGCATTCTCATGCTAGACATTAGCAAAGAATTCCAATCCACCTAAGGCATAAGAAAACAAGTCAAGTGTTTCAAATCTATGGTTACAAAAGTGCCTAAATGGTCCAACTAACCTAAGTCTTGCATTTCAATAATATAACACCTAAAGCCCATCACAAATCTAACACAATATCATAAGAATACTATGAGATAGTTCAATCTAACAAGGGATAATCCTAGCCTACCTCAACGCAAGAAAAAGCTCAATGAACCATTAAACTACTGTTTTTTCCTTATGAGAAGCCTCTTCAAGATGCCAATCTATCAAAAACATATTCTACTTATCAATACGAAAAGAATGATACCCATATTGCACCATTGTGCTTCAGGTCCAAAAATCACATCAAAACCCTATATGAGTCCCACTTATGAAAATTGCATTTCCAAAATCAACCCAACATTCTTACATGCTAAAGGAATCATTACCCTAAAAAATAGGTGAAAACCAAGCTAAATTAGGGCTCAAATCAAGCCCTAAAGGTTTTGGGGGTTTTGAATAAGAAATCAAGAAATTTCACCAAAAAAAAGAGTGAATTCTTACCTGAAATCGAAAGATAATCATGAAAAAAAATGTTAATTTAGATCCCAAGCCACCCATAAGTCTTAATTTTAAGCTATCACACTATTTAGTGTTTATTCCATCAAGAAAAGGGTGAGAAATGGCTGAATTTGCGACATTTGGGTCTATTTATACCCATACCAGGTACTCGGGTCCCACTATTTTAGACCCAGACCTGCGATTGCAGCTTTTTGAGTTTTCAAGTATGAGTTACAATCACACACATACTCTACAATTGATCTATCTTCTCCTTCCAAGGGTACCATGATTGCCACCCTTGTCTTGCGATTGCAACTACACTAGATTAAAACTTAGAACATCTTCCAAGTTTCTGTCAAGCCCTCGGGATGCATCCGAAATCTCGTATAAGCAAATAAACTATGTAACCATACTAAATTCAAAATTTTGGACATGATGTCTCACATAAATTTTATATCCAAGGTTGTTTCGACCAAATATGGATCCCACACCCATATTTAATTTTCTTAATTTTTCGACCAATAGGTCGAAATGAGCTTAGGTACTTCGGGACCCAAACAAAAGGTCTACCTAGCCTAAAATTGATAGTTCAGAGTTGTTGGTGCAGTTAGAATTTGTATACGAGGTTGTTTGTTATAGATTTTTCCCATGGCCATTTGGACTAGAAAAGACTTCTAAATAGGAAATTGGCTCTAGAAATTTAATGAACTGTCTGATAACCAAATTTTTAGTTCCAGCAAGTCATAAATGATTTGGGGTAGCTATAGGAAAGATCTAACAGTGAAAATAATTAGAAATATGGAATATGACCTGAAGGGTCATTACAATATCCACTACTAAGGGAACTTTTCTCCCCAAAAGTTAAGGATTGGGATATACCTAAAGTCTCAAACAGGTGAGATACTGGGTCCATATATCACTCTCGATCTCCCAAGTGGCCTCTTTCACTGTGCAGTGCCTCCACTGAACTTTAACTATAGAAATCTCTCTAGTGCGCAACCGCTTGACATCACTAGCCAAAATGAGCATAGGCTCCTCTACAAAGGTCAAACGCTCATCCAACTGGATTGAGTCCCGACTAAGCACATGATAAGGATCAGGAATATGTCACTGCAATATAGAGACATAGAAAACTAGATAAACAATGGAAAAATATGGAGTTAAATCTAACTCATAGCTACCTCACCAACTGTATGAAGAATCTCAAAAGGTCCAATATATCCAGGACTGAGCTTGCCCTTCCTGTTGAATCTTATCACACCCTTTATGGGAAATACACAGAGGAATACATGATCAATAACTCCAAAAATCAAGAATGAAGCCTACGGTCTTCATAGGCTTTCTACCTACTCTAATTTTCTCTCAACCTGTCCTAAATCACCCTGACTCTATCTAATAACTCCTAAAGCAAATCAGTACCAGCGGGCCTAATCTCGAATATCTCAAACCATCCAACTAGTGAACAATATCTCCTACCATATAAAGCCTAAAAAGGTGCCATATAAATGCTTAAATGATAGTTTTTATTATACACGAACTCTTCCAAGGCTAAGTGTTGCTCCCACTGGCCTCTGAAATTCATAACACAGACGCAGAGCATATCCTCAAGAACCTAAATAGTTTGCTCCAATAGACCATCTGTCTATGGACTAAAGGTTATATTAAGATCAACCTGAGTTCCCGACTCCTTCTATAATGCTCTCCAATATCTTGAGGTGAACACAAAATCATAATCTGAAAGGATAAAAATGGGCACAACATACAAATGGACTATCTTCCAAACATAGATATGGGCTAATCTCTCATCACTAAATGACATTTCAAAAGGAATGAAATGTGTTGAATTTGCCAAATGATCTACAATGATCCAAATACCATCAAAACCATGGGAAGTGCAAGGCAAACCACTAACAAAAACCATGGTAGTTTGTTCCTATTTCTACTCAGGAATGGGTAACCTTTGAGTCAAATTGCCTAGGCACTGATGCTTAGCCTATACCTGCTGGCAACATAGGAAAAGAGCTATAAAGTCTACCACATCTCTCTTCATACCACTCCACCAACAATATTGTCTCAAATCTTTGTACATCTTTGTTGTGCCTGGGATAAATGGAATATATAGAGTTGTGAGCCTTATGCAAAATCAACTAAATCAAGCCATCGATCCTTCGATCACAAATGAGGCCATCAAATCTCAAAAAACCCTCATAATCTATGGTGTTCCACATATAATCACCACTCAGCACCTAATCACAGAGAAAGCGTAGCATACTATCCTCAAACCAACAATCTTGAATCTTCTCAAATAGTGAGGACCTCACCTCTATACTAGCCAAAATTCTCCTAAGATCTAAAATATCAAGGCAAACCATCAAGTTGGCTAGAGACTAGATGTCCTGTGCCAACGACCTCTAAGAAACAAATGTACAATCCAAGCTACCCATACTTATGGTTTACGACTTAAGGTATCTTCTACCATGTTTTTCTTGCCCGAATAATACAAAATAGAAATATCATAATCCTTAAGCAACTTCATATATCTAAGTTGTCTTGCATTAAGCACCTTCTAGGTCATAAGATGCTGAAGACTGTGATGATCGGTAAAAATCTCATAATGCGCACCAAAAAGATAATGCCTTCAAATTTTAAGCATGAAACCAGTCGCTGCCAACTCAAAATCATGAGTGGGGTAGTTGTGTTCATGCACCTTACGCTATCTACAATCATAAATAATAACACGACCCTGCTTTATCAATACACAACCCAAAATGACACCAGAAGTATCACAAAAAATGATGAATCTCTCAGCCTCAATAGAAAGAGCTAACACAAGAGCTGAAGTAAGAAAATTGTTAAGCTTCCAAAATCTCAGCTCACATTCCTCAAACCATCAAAAAGGAAACTTCTTTTGAGTCAATCTAGTCATAGGTGCTTATATAGTAGAAAAATCCTTGATGAATATCTATAGTAACTACCAAAACCGTTAAAGCTACGAAACTCAGTCGGAGATGTCGATCTAGCCCAATCACAAATCACCTCAATCTTGGACGGGTCTACCATAATACAATCCTTAGACTCCACATGCCCAAGGAATTCCACTGACTCAAGCCAAAACTCACACTTAGAAAACTTGGAAGAAAGCACATATCTGTCAAAGTCTAGAGCATGATCCTCAAATACTGCGCATACTCCTCTCGACCCTTTGAATACTCAAGGATATTGTCAATGAACAAAATCACTAAGGAATCTAAATAAGGTCTGAACACTTAGTTCATCAAATCCATAAATGCGGCTGGGGAAATAGTCAAGCCAAATAACATTACCATGAACTCATAATGACCATAATGGGTCCTAAAGGTTGTGTTCAAGATATCCTAAGCCTGAATCCTCAACTGATGGTAATTAAATCTCAAATAGATCTTAGAGAAGAGCAATACAACCTAAAACTGGTCGAACAAATCATTAATACGAGGCATAGGATGACGGTTCTTCACCACCACCTTATTAATATACCTTTAATAAATACACATATGCATAAAGCCATCCTTCTTCTTCACAAACAACATAGGAGCTCCCCAAGGGGTCACAGACATACTCGGTCTAATAAAACCCTTACCAAGAAGATCCTAAAGCTGAGAATTCAGCTCTTTAAGCTTGGTAGGAGTCATATGGTAAGGTGCCATATAAATAGGTTGGGTGCCAGTCTTGAGATCAATAGAAAATTCAATATCACAGACAGGGGAAATACTAGGTAGGTCGATAAGGAACACATCATAAAACTCAAAAACAATAGGAACAGAGTCAAGTGATGGACTATCCATAGTAGTATCACAAATATAAGATAGATAAGACTTTCAACCACCTAAAATTAGCCTCTTAACATGAAGATAAGAAATAATCCCATCAATTTATGGCTAATCGCTCCCTAACACACTACAGAGGATACGTCGGGCATGACTAAAGTAACGGTCTTAGGAAAATAATCCATGACTGTGTGATAATAGAATAACCGGTCTATGCCCAAAATCACAGCCAAAACCACCATATAAAAAATAATAAGATGGGAATAAGTATCATGATATCTAACAGTCAAAACACATAATCTGAAAACTCGATCCACTACTAAAGAATCACCCATGGGATTAGATGCATGTTATTACATAGATAATAAGTCACAAGAAAACTTCAACCATAGTGCATAATATGCAAATATATAAGAATAAGCGGATCCAAGATCAAATAAAGCAAGGGTCGACTAGCGGCACACCAAAATCATACTTACAACTACAGCATCCGAAGTCTTAGCCTTGGGTCTATCAGTTACTACATACAACTGACCACGCCCGCCACCTAGTTGGGCACCTAACCAACCTCCTTTCTTGCCACCTAAGAACCTCTTCAAATACCCTATAAACCATCCCTATTACCATGAGAGCCATCTCAAGTAGTGGGATAAACTACTCTATTAAGGGGAATACTCTAATCTGAAGCAATAATTGCCCTACTACTAGGGAAATTTCATGAATAGTAATCAAGATCTCCATAACTATAACATGACACCTGAGTTGACCCATAACCAATAGATCTGACTGACCTAGAACAACCACCACATCTATAATAACCAGATTATGAACCTCTTAAAGACTAACTACTTCCCATGTCAGGGAAATCACTATCACTAGACTGACCTTTCCTGCAGTAATCTGAAGCACTGCCTGTACAGGTCGACTAGGCTGACTCTAAGACTAATAGTATGGACGTAAAGAATAGATACTTTGAGAACTACTACTTATGGATTGGGAACTATGAAGGCTCTCATTAAATCTACCCTAAAACCTAGGCCTCTTATCATTACCCTCGTAGTATATCTCCTTCATCACTCGAGCATTATCTGACACCTCAGCAAAGGATCTACCCACAGTAACTAAACAGTGAGTAAACATACAAATAAAAAGTCTCAACCCTCTAAAAAAACAGTAAACTCTCTCATACTTAGTATCTAGAATAGAAGTCGCATGCCCAGCCAACTCATGAAAACGAGCCTCGTACTCTGCAAATATCATGGACCCCTGCTCTAATCTAGTGAATTGATCCCTCAAATGATCTTTAAGGGTGTAAGTCATGTACTTCTCCAAGAACATCTCAGAGAACTAAGCCCAAGTTAAGGGAGAAAATCCAGCTGGTCTAGAATCAATATATCCTCTTCACTAGTGTTGAGCAGCAAATCCAACTAAAATATGGTATAATCCACACAACAAGTCTCAACAAGGCCCAAATTATAGAGCCTATACTTACAAGCAATCAAAAACTCATATGTATCCTCTCCTAGGGCACCAAACAACCTAGGCAAAGGCAATTTAAGGAATTTACCCAACAGCTTCTTCTACTTAGAAAACATAACAAGCTAAGCAACCACTGGCTTAGAAATTATGAGTGTAGGAGGAACCTCAACTCTGGGAGCCGCAGCTACAGGTTGTGCTCCACCTCATTACCACTCTGATAAGTAGACTGCACACTATCTGATGGTGCACCACCAACTAAACCCAGAAGATGAACTAATGCATCTCTGTACATTAAAGAAGAAATAAAATTTGGTGGATCCTAGTCTAGTCCATGGGTCACCGCTGGCTGGGACAGAAGAATATCTAGCTCAGGAGCATGAATAGGACCTTAGTAAGGCAATCTATCCTAACCCCTAGCTGGGGATACATTATGCAGTTGACCACGGCCTCTAGGTCTCTCATGAATAGTAGTAGGATCCCTAGGATTAATCTTAGGACCCTCGTATTGTGTAGCAATAGCATGTGTCCTACACATCTGAGAACGAGTGAAATCAAAGAAATATTTTGTAATCAACTTAGACTCTTTGCACGATATGAGTGAAAAAAGTGAAAAACTCTTAAGAAGGTCCCATAGCCTTCCAAATATAGAAAATGGAAGTCATTGTTCCAATCCATAAGACTCTACTATAAACTTGCTCTTGTACCAATAATATCAACGAAACCTTAGCTCTGATACTAATTTGTCATGACCCAATTTATAAGACATAATGGCACCTACTAAATCTCGCCAGTAGTTAAGCCAAACCATAACCTGGAGTTAACACAATAGGTTAACTTGATGAAAAATGCCCAATCATAGGTGAAAATGAACAATACACTTATAAATAAGTAAAGAGTTCTATAAAGATAAAAAAGTCAATACAAGATACCATCCCATGACCTGGTAGAGCCAGTACAAGAGTATCTAATAATAATACAACTCAAAGACATAGAAAGGTCAACAATATCTATCTCGATAACAAAAGATAGAATATCTAAATATAAAGGGAAATGGTGACTCAAACTCCAAGATCTCACTTGATAACGTCCAAACAACACCTCTTTTTAGATGATGATATGATCGTTGTCAAGATATAGTAACCCAACTAAGGTTGGGGTCAAATCCCAAAAAAATAGGTGGTTTGACATATCTCAGTGGTTACAGTTTATGGGCAAAATAGGAATGTAAAAATGGTGGATTTTTTGTAGTAGCCACGAACACAGAACAACATTAACTTGGTTAAAAATCAGTTGTAAGTGAACACTAGGATTGTGTGTTCCCCTAGCATCTCAAATTCGTAGGTTTCTCGTGCGTTGTTGATCCAACCCAACACCTTGCATGCAGAACCAATAAGTTACGTACCTCTTATAGTCGTTTGGACGAGTAGGAGGATTTTACCCTTTACCTATTAAGTCTTAGGATGTCGCGTTACTAACCATTATCCAGGTCCCAGTTAACTATCACCTTTTGAGTCTTAAGTTATTAGATGAAGGCTAATAATCATTCAGATATACCATTGTGTTATAATGGATCGACTATTAGCTTGCCAAATTATTGTTGTCTTTATCTTTCCTAGTTACTACCCCTTTATTAGAGCAAGTAATAATATCTAGGTGGGATCCTAATATGTTCACCCATTAAAAAATCAAACATATCAAAGACAAAGAAATACATTCCCTGGGTACGGGTTTCCCATCAACAATCACACTTTTTCTACTTCATCAATCTGCTAGGGTTTCCATGACCATAGTTATGGGTTTTAGCCACTCATAATTGTGATGAGATCAATAACATTCATATTGGAAAGCAAAGATGAAATCACAATGAGAAGATGAAAGAAACCTATAACTATAGACTGAATAATCAAGCAAAGTTAATACAAAGAAATCCTAAGATCAAAGATGGATCTTGAAATCAAAATATATTTCTAAGTGTTAAAAGTGGCTAACCTCTACTAAAAAGTACATAAAGAGTATTTATAGTACAAGACAAAACCTTAAAAACTAAGGCCAAACAAAATAGGAGAAATCAAGATCAGTGGCCACCCGCTCCTTATACCAGTGGTTTGATCCTAGCCGCAGGTTGTACTTACGGTCTGCCCTGAGCTCAAGTACCAATCGTAGGTACCGGATGGGAAAATTCCTGCAAGTCAACTCTTAGGATTTTGGACTTTTTGGTACCCGCTTTGTCTTACTGCGGTCCGTAGGTCAACATGTGGTCTGTAGGTTGACTTAGTAGGTGTCGGGAGTCAGTTTTTCATCTCTACTTTGAATCTCAAACATGCATTGATCACGATCAAACTAGGAAACATCCAATCATCCATAATCACTCTAAAAGTGGCCAAAAGTACCTATTTCTCCATTTTCACAAACTTATCCTTCAAATCATAGTTTCCTACAAAACATACCTAAAACGGATTATATCTAATAAAAAGGCATCAAAAACTTGCATATTTTCCTCATTTTAAGCATCAAAAGTGTTATATTATTATAGTACATCATAAATCTATCTCTGGATAATCAACATAGCACAATCAATAATCAATAATGATAACTAGTACTTAGATCTGCATCAAAAAGGTACAAAAGTGTAGTATGAGTACCAAAAGTATGGGTACTCAGTAGGCATCATCGTTCGACTAAGCTAAATCATGGCATAAGTATGATAAAATGCAAGATATCATAACTAAGTCAGGGTATAGAAATAAACTTGAATTAGCCTCAACATTATTGTACAGAGTAAGTAATTAAATCAAAATAATAGTATAACATAAGGCATCAACACATGCTAATATCATCGTCCATAATAAGTTAACAATTCAAAATAATAACATATCATAAAGAATCAACATAAGCAAACATAACTACAAAATTTACTCTCATACGCCAATTGGTATGGAAAGTAAATAACTCATCACAAACTCTCATATGTATGGAGAGTACACTCAAAGATAGGATAAAGTAACCATTCATCGATTATGAAAAACCAACTTGTTATTTAATAAGCATTTCATAATTTATCATCAATTGGCCATTTACCAACATTTGACACTATACTCAAATTTCATAATATTACTATCATTTAGCAACCTTATCATCGATACTCATTTGCCACTATTTCTTAGCTAACCATCTCTTTTTAACTAACTCATTTAAAAACTACTTATAATATAACTTCTGGTCCTCATTTAACAACTATTCACCACATACCCACTAATCACCATTTATTAGATAACTATTTTTTATCAACTAACATCTTTTATTAACTAATCATCATTTACCAACTAATCCTCGATTATCAACTAGTCATTATTGTATTACTTAAACAACATTCACTTTAATCATTAATTCTCTCTAATCATCAATTATCACTAATCATTTACCACTTTCGGGTCATAACCTTTCTCGCTAATATCAATTTTATACCCAACTACACATAAGCATATATATATATAATAGCCCTAAACAGGTCATAGTTGGACTCAAATCAGTATATTTACACATAGGCAAATCAATGTAATCATCCTCTGTCCTTTTTGGGTATCAATGCATCATCATAAACATCCTCCGACCTTGCTAGGTATCAATATATCATCACAATCATCCTTTAGCTTTGCCAGTTAAAAATATATCATCATAATCATCCTCCAGCCTTACTGGGTATTAATATATCATCTTAATCATCATCTAGACTTATCGGGTATCAATATATCATCATAATCATCATTTGTCCTTGTTGAGTATCAATATAAATATGATCATAATATCTAGACTTGAACCAGTAGCCACATCATCATAGTCTATGGAAAAATCAATAGCATATGTGATCATATAATTACGCATCATGGTTTTAAGCATAAATTAATAGCATAACTTCCTACATAATCTATAAGCATGACTTCTAACATAATTTATAGTACAATTTCAGATATCATCAAAAGGGATATTTTCTAGCATGATTACTAGCATAATTTCTTAACATGATCATGATCATAAGCAATGCCATGAGCAATGACTTATCAATAGCATATTCAATGTCTTATCATTAGCATAAAAGATAGTTTATTATTCATATCATCGATAGTTATCTAGTATGATTTATAGCACAATAATAGAAAAATTCATAGCATATCCAATAACTTACCATAACATGATCCATATCACACTATAGGATAGCCAATAATCTAATCAATTAGTCCATGAATCATTACTTCTAATGTCATTATCACCATAACAAACTACCATGTTCCCCCAATATTTTGTCAATAAGAACTTACAAGGTGCTCAACAACGTAAAGAGGTTTCAAGATAACTAACATCAATCTTGAATTAAGGTGGGTAAAGATCCCACTTCTAAATCCCCAAAGCACATTCTCAGTAAAGTTCTACCTCAGACTAGGCTAAAGTATCTAAATCCACTCTTAAATGTATAGCAAGCCATAATTTTTTCAAAAGTAGAGGTTTTTCTCAAACACAACAACTAAGCCACTATTGTAACTAAGGCAACCTTCCTTAATAAAGGAACTAAGGCCAATCTTACCCTAGGCATGGGTAACTAGAGCATTTTACTTAATCTTGAGATATCTAAGGCATTCTTATGCTAAAAATGAGTAATGAAGCCTAATCCACCTAAGGCATAAGAAAACAAGTAAAGTATTTCAACTCTATGGTTTCAAAGTATCCTAAATGTTCCAACTAATTCAAGTTTTGCATTTCATCAATCCAACACATAAATCCCACCCAAATCTAACACGATATCATAAAAATACTATAAGATAGCTCAATCAAAAAAGGCATAAACCTAACCTACCTTAATATCAGAGAAAGCTCAACAGACTACTAAACCATTATTTTTCCCTTCTGAGATGCCTTCTCAAGATGTCAAGCTATCAAAACATATTGTACTAATCAATACGAGAATAATGATACCCATATTACACCTTTATGCTTTGGGCCCAAAAACTACATCAAAACCCCATGTGGGTTCTACTTATGGAAATAGTGTTTACAAAATCAACCCTACATTCTTATGTGCTTAAGGAATCATTACCATAAAAAATAGGTGAAAACCAAAAAAAAATTGGGATCAAATCTAGTCTTAAAGATTTTAGGATTTTGAGAAACAAATCAAGAAATTTCACCAAGAAAAGGGTGAATTCTTACCTCAAATCTTAAAATAATTGTGAAAATAAATGTTAATCTAACTTCCAATTTCATCCATAAGTCTCAATTTTGAGCTATTAGACTAGTTAAGGTTTATGCTCTCAGGAAAGGGGTGAGAAATGGTTGAATTCACGATATTTAGGGTCTATTTATACCTATACCAGGTACTTAGGTCCCACTATAGCAAACCCAAACCTATAATCATAGATTTTTTAGGCTACAAGTGCAACATGACTCAAGTTTCCTCATAACAAGAATGTCCCATTAACTCATATGAAATCATGCATGTCAATACAAGGACGGTCAAGAGACACTCACACTCAACAAAGAAGTTCCAATCAATACATGTCAAATACCATAGACTAGCCCTTATTTTCCTTACCTTAGCATTCAGGTAGTCAAGTTAAGATTACTATAAGACTTTACTCGGCTTATAATGTAGGCTCGAGGGCTGATGTGATAGATATGGACATTTAAATTGACTAAGCCTCCTTGGCACTACACTAACTTCGGGGTCTCAGTTATTAACCAATTTTTTTATTCCACCCTTATTTCTCCTTTTTATTCTTTTATTGCAAAATCAGGTTGGGTGTGATCTCTTTATTCTTTCTCTTTCACTTTTTTCATAATTTTTTTCTTTTCTTTCTTTTTCTTTCTTTCTTTTTCTATTTCTACCACATCCCTCCCTAATTTTTTTTCTCTTATTTTACCCTTTTTCATACCCACTTTACACTATGCACCCTTATAATAGTCACCCTCAACTTAAGTGATTTACCTCAGTTGAGATGCATAATTTCCAAGGAGGACCAGGGCCAAAATAGGTTCATTGTAACACTAATGGCAAGGTGAAAGGTCTAACCAGAAAAATAGGCTATAAGGCTAAAAAATTGGGATCAAAGGATATAATTCACACATAGAAGGTCATTTAAGCTAAAAGTGGACAACAATAAAAAATGGCCCATGATCCTTTCCTAACCTCTATCCTTCAACCTAAGAAAGACTAACCAGGCTAGTTCTGAATTTAACATGCAAGGGGAACTAGGTAGTATCTCACACTCACATAGCACAGAGTCAATATCATCAACTATTACCTATTCAGTTTATGCAATTGTTAGAAAATGGTTATCATGTCCCAAATACTAATGCCATAAAAAGATCCACAGAGTTCACACATATATACATCAATACACAGTTCTAAAATACAATTTTGAAGGGTTATCAAAAATCAAACAAAATTTGACTACTGTTCTAAATACTCAAAATCTCCTAATTACAAAACACATTACAATACGAAGAATGCCCACAGCGGTATGGAATTCCCAAACCCAACTAAACAAAACAAAACATAGGGAAGTGAGAATAAACTTAGGATGCACTAAGCACCCGAGTCAGGAGCCTCCTCAGATATGGGTATAAAAGCTGGCGGAGGACGTAGTGGTGGCGGTGCACTACTGGATGATGCACTTACTTCTATAGAATCATGTCTATGCCTATCTACGAATGAAGTCTCCAACGAGTAATGTTTGGCCTTTTTAAGGGCCTTTTCCTCTGTTATTACAAGATCCTACAAATCATGCAAGTGACCTCTCTTGGTCCCAACTACTAGGACCTTCTTATCATCCTCCACAAAAAATTCAAAATATCTCAGCATATGCAGAGGTGATATCTGGACTACAGGAGGTATCATAGAGGGAGTAGCTTCTACACTACAAGAGAGCGTACTTCTGCACATAGGATATCAAAATCCTCTCTTATCTGAATCAAATCTAGAACATTTGTATTTCTATATTAGGATGTAACCTCTATATCTTAGCTTATCAATCCATGTCTAAAGGTTGACACGCAGCTTTAACAGTACAGCTCTCTGAGTAGACTTCTATTTAACCTCGTCCTAATCAAATCTAGTCCTGTCCCCTGATATCATCTGCCCAAAGAGGGTGTCATCTTAATCTTGACATCCTTCAATTGAGTGGCTGTATCTCTCTAGCTATCCACAAGGCTCTGCAAAAACTCACTAGATACAATAATCATACCTATCTCAGGAACTGTAGTGGATGGGTGAGAAGGCTCTGTAGATGCACCAACTAGCTCTGAGGTCGAAGCCGGTGCTGAAGAAGAAGTGTCTTATGTCCCCTCGCCCTGAGTACTAGAATTTGGAGCACCTCACTTCTCCTCTTTCTCTAAATCTACAATAATACTGGTTGTTGTGGAAATTGTCGGGCCCTCAGTCTGGGGATGTGGTGTTTTTTCCTGCTATCTAGATCTCTTAAAAGTGCCTAAACCTATTAGACCCTTTATGTTTCTTATTTGTGCAGTAGAAGTAAAAGTTACCCTCTCATCAATACCTGGTAACTCAGGTACACCTGCCTCATTGCATTGCCTTTGGATCATACAATGAAATGGTAAGTTATTCAGCTCTCCAAAATCTTTCTTATGTATCTCTTGCCTGAGGATGGTGACAAAATAAATATCATAACCAACCATCAAGTAGGAAGTCAATGTAGATCCTTCCCACATTAATACATAATCTAAAGTTATGGGAATCAGGAGATATTGAATCAACAACCACCAAAATTTGTCCTCTAGTATCAAAAGGACCTTCTTAATCATAGTTAAACCCTCAATCCATAGGGTCTCATCTCTCTGTGGTAAAATATAACCGGTTATCCACCTAGACATCTTGAGCCTCTCAACCCTATGCTCAGTATCCCTCATAATATGACGATCTCATGTGATCCACAATCTATGGTCACACTCTATTGTAGATGATAGTGTAATATAATCTTGGTTAAATATAATAATATAGATAGTCTCCTCTCTTATATTAACTCTGACCCATCTGACTAATGTATGATTAAGTTATGGCTATTGTGAAAATTTGATAAAGCCTGGATGATAATGCATGGGAAGGACTATAGAAGCTCTTTAAGATGCATAAAACTTGTGCACCATAGCCAAGCTATAAGAACCAAGTGGCCTAGTTATCCACCCAAGCGGATGACTGTCAAATATTGTCCTTAACTATGGTAAACTCTACAACCCCAATAAGATGATCCTGATCTCCTTATAGATATATCGTGTAGGCCTTTGTAGATCCTAAATAGTGAGATCAAGCTCGTAAATATGTTTCATCCCTTCCATACACCACTTTAGTTGTCCCTCCTCGGGAGGTTTATTTACGACATGTGTGGGTACAGGTACCTGTTGTGCTACATGGGATATCTATGTTATACACTCCTTAGACTGGGGTACCTCTGTCTACTATGTATGAGTGGTGGTACCCTCTTTAGACTGGGGCACCTCTGATGACTTCTCCTGATCAACCTCCTCAAAAGAATCCTTAGACCCTTCCTTATCATCATCATCATCATTGAGTAAAGGAGTATGTGGTAGTGATATCCTTGTGAACTTTATCCTCGATCGGGCTGTGGCTATCTAAGAAGCCCATCGAGTCTATCCTCGTATGACTTTATGAGTCTTTATAACTCAGCATCAACATAAATCTGTCTCAAATACTCCTTCACCAAACCGCTAAGATTAAGAGACTTTGCCCATCTCCTTGAAATACCAGCTATTTTCTTCTTTGTTTCTTTAGGTGCCATGTATACCTGAAAAAGCAAACATTAGTTTCCAACAAAAATTAGGGATAGTGAAAGTTGATGAAAAACTCAAAATTAAAAAAATTCAAATTTTTCCTCACATTTCACACCCCTATGACCTATTTGATATCCCAACAAGTCCGATGTATACATACTAATAAAAGAACATGAGTTTTAAAGCAAACAAACAAGTTCAACTCTTGGCATTACTTTTGTTCATTCAAGTTCAACTTCTGGTTAAGGCCTAACTTAGAATATTACCTCAAAACAAGGCCCTACATTATGATTTTAGGCTATTTCAAGGCTCTCAAATACAAGCATGATAGTTTCTTTATATTAAATCACGTATTACACATATCAACTTGTTTCAACAATAGATAAAGCATTATATCACTATTAGGAGCCAAAAAAGTTACCTCTTATATGAAATTCAGAAGAGAATAATGAAGAACTCAAGAAAAACCAAGGTTGGAAATTGCTTCTAACGTATTGGGATGAGTTGGTATTTCAAACAAGTGTCAATCTTGCCTTTTCTTAAGTTTGGGGTTGGTTTATGTTTAAGGTAGGATGTTTGAATTTAAAGAGAAAAATTAAAGTTTTGAGGATTAGAATGAGTTAGAATGAGGGTTATGATGCTTTTATAAAGGTGGGGTCTATAATGGTAATATTTAAATGTTGGTGAGCCCAAAATTTTAATAAAAAAGTGAGCCCAATTTTTTACCTAGCTGCGGCACCTACCTGTGCCCTGTACCCCAAATCGGGTCCTAGGCGCAGGTGCCAGGCCAAAATCTTTAGCCCATTTTTCTACAACTCAGACTTGACGTGGAAATATTTTTCCAGATACTAATGCTCCAGCAACCTAAGTGTTAAGTCCTAAAAGTAAAATTAGGTGTCAAAGTCCACAACTTACTATTTCTCATCCTCAAAATTCAACATCCCAATTTTCTACTCAACTTACCATATGGAACTTGTGACTATGATGGGTTGATCACAAAGTCCCCTTAATTAGAAATCAATGGGCATTGCAATGCTTGTCGTATTCCATGTAAGATCCTAAAGTTAAAAACCTACAAAAACGAAAACAACAAAAACATATTCACTAATATATAGTGGGTTGCCTCCTACGCAGTGCTTGATTTAATGTCGTGGCACGACGTGACTATGGTGGTAACTCAGACTTCACTAACAAGCCCATGGGTTTCCTCCCATTCATTGCTTGATTTAACATCGTGACACGATGTAGGTATCTTGATTACTCAGAATTCATCAAAGTACCCATAGGAATATCCTCCAGGGTCATCAATACAATCAATCACCGACACCACCCTCATGTCAGTTTGCTACTTCATAATCTTTCAGATGTTGAATGTTATCTCCTTATCGCTAACTTAGAATTTCAGCTCACCTTTTTCCATGTCAACAATAGCTCTTCCTATGGCCATGAATGGTCTTCCCAAAATAATTGATATCTCGGTGTCAACCTCACAGTCCAAGATGACTAAATCAACCGGAAAAATAAATTTGTCCACCCTGACAATCATATCACAAAGGATTCCCACAGGTTTCTTCACTATGCGGTCAGCCATCAATAGTTGCATCGAAATCAGTTCTGAAGGGTTCAAGCCTAGTTTCTTAAAGATGGCCAGCGACATCAAATTAATGTTGTCCCCTAAATTATATAAGGCTCGAGAAAACCTGGATGACCCAATAGTACATGGTATAGTGAATGCTCCAGGATCACCTTTTTTCTGCGCCAATGACCTAGTCATGACTGCACTGCAGTGGTGCACACCCTCAACATCCTCTTAATTTTCTCCTTTCTTTCTTGTGACAAACTATTTCATAAACTTGGCATATCCTGGAATCTTCTATAATTCCTCAAGAAGAGGTATATTCAAACTTAATTGTTTTAGCATCTCTCTAAATCGCTTGAACTTACCTTTCTCTTTCTTCTGCATCAGTCACTAAGGAAAAGGTGGGGGTGGTCTCGGAATTTTTCTTACCTCTTGTTCAACAACCGGACCCTTACCTTTACCTTTAGCAATGGTAAATCTATCATCTTCTCCCTTCTCTAACTCTGCAGTATGTGTCTCATTATCAACTACTTCTATAATAGGTAGTGGGGGATCCATAGTAGTGATACCACTCCTAGTGGTAATAGAAAGTACAGGACCATCATATTTTGGATTCTAAATAGTGTTGCCCAGAAAGATACCTAGATACCTCTAGTTCAGAGTTGCTGACATCTGCCCAAACTGGTGCTCCAATTGCTTGATAGAAGTGGCATTTGACTCGATCTTCTAGGTCAATTCTAAAATATAAGCCTTAATATCTTTAAAGTTGGTCTCTTGATTTTCCTGACCCTTCACCAATATAGCAAGCATCTCTTCCATTCTAGATTATGCATCACGTCTATCAGGTGGAATGCATCTATCTCCCTTCTCTTTATAGTCATCCTTCTTCCTCCAGTCACTATCTCACTCTCTTCTATGGTCTTTGTACCTATCATAATAGTTCCGACCATGGTTCCCTTTCCTTTAGGCTCGGAAACCTTCTATCTGATGATCCGTGTAGTTATCTTGTTCTTCCAACTTAGACTCATATGCTTTTGAAGATGACCCACATGCTACTATTGCATTCACTTTCTCAAAACTGGCCGCTACAAACTGCTTTGCTAGCACCCCTAAATTAGTCCTTAGTAATGCAATTTATTATGATACTGTATCATCAGCTTCTCTCTGGTCACAGAAAGAACTAATAGCATAAATACTTGATCCCCTCTCAGCCCCCTGAGTTTGACACCCTCGGTTAGTGAGTAAGATCCAATCTAACATCTCTGAAGCTTCCTCTCTTTGTAGTCTCATAAAAGATCCTCATGAGATGGTGTATGCCATGGATCTAGAGCTAATGTTAGGGGCTCTGTATAATATCTCTGATAAGTTTTTCCCTGAATACTGATGATTGGGCACCAAGTTCAGCTTTTTCTTAAACCCGAACCAAGCCTCGTCCATGTACTTTGACTGCAGCTTCTTGAAATTATAAATCTCATCCTGAAGCTACAACATCCTTGACAGAGGAAAGAACCTGTTTAAGAATTGTCTGCAAAACTCATTATAAGTCTTGATAGAGCCTCTTGGCAATTCCCCTAACCATAAAGATGTTTCTCATATAAGTGAGAAGGGGAAAAGCCTTAGTCTATTTGCTTCTTAATTTACCCCTGGATTGGTATATGAGTTACAGATCCTAAGGAAATTTGTAAGGTGCAAATTTGCATCATTGGTAGGCAATCCTGCAAACATATCCTTCAAATTTAGAAGTTAAATCATGGCACTCGTGATGTTAAATTTTATGCCTGGGGGCAAAACAGGAGGTATGATGGCTTCATTATCTGTCGGCTCAACATATCCCATATGTTCCTCATCATCCATATATGGATTTTGTAAGTTATATGTTGGGATAACTTGAACACGGTTACCTCTAGCTATATTCTAATTCCAATCGAGTGTTGCTCGATAGTCTGCGTCTTGTCTCTGCTCAGCTAGATCTGCATCCCTAGCTATCCTCCAAGCTTCTTCCTCTGCTCTCCTTTTTTCTTTTGTTTGAGCTAAAAGCTCACCCATATGACAATAAAAAATATCTTGTACCCCATCGGTAGGAGGCACAACATCACAAACCCCTTCTAGATTATCACCTCTTTTCGGCTCAAACATCCTACCAGGTGTTTGTAGGATCCACTCTGGATTTGGATTTACCGAGAGTAACAGATTGCCTCTACTCCGTATTCTAGGCATACACTAGCATATGCCCAATATGTCACACCCTACAACTTATGACCTGACCCTATGACTCATGGAGTCGTAGTCGTTACCAAGACAACAACTTGGGCCATCTCACTGGTTTGGTCATGAGTCCCACCCTACAACTCGCGACCTCACCTTTTGACTCATGAGGTCCAAGTTATGACATTAACAGAAACCATGGACAACTTATTGGTTAGACAATGATTTGATCCATACAACTCGTGAGGAGTCTTCACGACTCATCACTTAAGTGGTACTCTGGACAATGAGCTAAAAACTATGAAATTTTTAGAGGCAAAAATCTAGGGTGTTAAATCCCCCCCCCCCCGGATCATTCATCCCGGAGTGATGAATAAAGGCATTCATTTGCACAATTATAAGACAAGAATGCAATCAAAAAACCTTTAATAAACTCAGAAAACAAAAGAGTCAAAAAATGCATACCTTAAGCATGATTATCCAACCCGGGGAACAAGAATAGATACTTGGACTTTATGTCCTTGTCATATTCCCTTGTAGCTTTATCAACCTTTTGGTACATCCATAGAACCTTCACTGAAGCTACATCTTTAGTCCTCAAATAATGGACTTCCTATACAAAATCTCAACTGGAACTTCCTCACAAGACAAGGAATCTGAAATACGAACACTCTTAATAGGCACAACCAAAGAAGCATCATCCACACATTTCTCAACATAGACACAGAAAATTGGGTGAATGGAAGACAAACTCAAAAGCAAATCCAATTCATAAGAAACACTGCCCACTCTTCTTAAAATTAACTATGGACCCATGTATCGGGGACTGAGGTTCCCCTACTTCCCAACCTTATCACTAGCTTTATGGGAGATACCTTCAAGAACACACAATCACCAACCTCAAATTCCAACTCTCTTTGACTCACATCCACGTAGAACCTTTGGCGACTCTTAGCAGTCTTAAGCCTATCCCTGATTACCTTTACCTTCTCCATGGATTTGTGAACCAAGTCCAAATAGAACAATCTAGTCTTACAAACCTCAAACCACCTAATAAGAGATTTATTCCTCCTACCATACAGAGCCTCAAAAGGAGCCATCCCAATACTATTATTGTAAGTAAACTCAATGAGAGGAAAATGATCCATCCAACTACAACCAATATTAATCACGCAATCCCTTGGCATAGCCTCCAAAGTTTGAATTGTCCTTTTTGCTTATTCATCCATCTGAGGGTGGAAAGTAGTGGTAAGGTTAACCTTAGCCCCCAAACCTCTCTGAAATAAATGTCAAAAGTGAGACAAAAATTGCGTACCTCTATTTGAGATGATGGAAACTGGAGAAGCATACAACTTGATGATCTCTTGAATGAAAAGCTGAGAATAATCCTCTCCAGAATAGGTAGTCCTCAAAGTCAAGAAGTGAGTAGTATTATTCATTCTATCCATGATGACCCAAATGTAATCAAACTAATTGTGAGACCGTGGAATACCTATAACGAAAACTATGTTGATCAACACCCACTTCCACATGGGAAACTCAATCTCTTGAGACATGCCGTCGGGCCTTAATTATTCAACCTTCACTTGTGACACACCATTCACTTAGCTACAAAAATGGCCATATCTCTCTTTATGTTGTTCCACCAATAGATTTCCTTTAAGTCATTATACATTTTCATCAAACCAGGATGAATTAGATGCCTCGACTCATGAGCCTCAGCCAAAATCCTTTCATGTAGCCCATCAACATTAGGAACACACAATCTACCTTGGTACCTCAAGATATCATCACCACCAAACTAAAAAACCATCACCTTCTGTTGACCCACATCATTCCTAATCTATATCAAGATAGGATCCAAAACCTACTTCTAATTCACCTCAGCACCAAGAGATGACTTCACTACCTCTTGAATAACCACACCTTGGTCCTTAAAATCTAGAAGAGGAACTCCAAGATTAGCCAATCGATGAATGTCTAGAAGAGGAACTCCAAAATTAGCCAATCGATGAATATCATTCACCAATCCTCGCTTTACCTCATCCACATGAGACAAGCTACCCATAAATAACATGCTAAGAGCATCAGTAACCATATTATCCTTACCTGGATGGTAGAGAAGAATCATGTCATAGTCCTTGAGAAACTAAAGACATCTCATTTGCCTGAGATTCAACTCCTTCTAGGTGAACACATACTGCAAGATTTTATGATCTAAATAAATATCAACATGAACATCATACCAATAATGCAGCCAAATCTTCAACATAAACACCACGGTTGCCAACTCTAGATCATGAGTTAGGTAATTCTTTTCATAAACCTTCAACTGCCTAGAGGCATAAGCCACCACTTTACCATGTTGCATCAAGACACAGCCTAGTCCCACATAAGATGCATCATAGTAAACAACAAAACAATCAGTTCCCTTGGGCAGGGTCAAAACTGGAGTAGAAGTCAACTTATCCTTCATCTTCTCAAAACTACCCTCATAAGCATCGAACCATAGAAAATTCACCTTTTTCTAAGTCAACTTATTCAACAAAGCAGTAATAGAAGAGAAGCTCCCCATATACCTCCTATAATACTCGATTAAACCCAAGAAGCTCTGAATGCCGATTGGAATCGTGGGTCTAGGACACTTCTTAACTGCCTCAACTTTCAATAGATCCACCATGATCCCCTCACTAGAATCAACATGACCCAGAATGGTCACAACATTCAGCCAAAACTTACACTTCAAAAACTTACCATACAATCACTAATCCTAAAAAGACTGCAATACTACTCGGAGGTGATTGACATGATCCTCCTCACACTTAGAATATACCAAGATGTCATCAATAAACATGATCATGAACAAATCCAAGAACTATCTGATACCCAATTCATTAAGTCCATAAATATAGCTGAAGCAATAGTCAAACAAAAGGACGACCAAAAACTCATAGTGACCACATAAGGTTTGTAAAGCAGTCTTAGGGATATCCACCTCCGTAATCTTCAACTGATGATAACTAGACTGGAGATAAATCTTATAGAAGCATCTAGCACCCTAAATCTGGTCAAAGATATCATGAATCCAAGAAAAAGGATACTTATTCTTCACTATCACCTTATTAATTATCGATAGTATATGCATACTAAAGATACCCATCCTTCTTACGCACAACAAGCACAGGAGCACCCCATGAAGAGACACTAGGATGGATGAAACCCTTATCTAGAAGATTTTTTAATTGCTTCTTAAGTTCTTTCAACTCAGCCGGAGCCATTCTATATAGAAGTATATATATAGGATTGGTATTCGGTAGATAATCAATCCCAAAGTCTATTTCCCTATTAGGAAAAATACTAGGAAGATCACTGAGAAACACCTCAGGAAACTCATTAACAATAGGGATAGATTGTAAAGAGGGAACCCTAGAACTAGAATCTTTAACCCAAACCTGATGATAAAGACACCCTTGGAAATTAACTTTTGGGCTTTAAGATAAGAAATAAATCTTCCATTAGGTACTAGAGAACTCCCTTCACACTAAATCACTGGTTCATTCAGGATATGGAAACTTACCTTACGGGTCCGACAATCTAGAAAAGCATAGCACAAATGGAGCCAATACATCCCCAAAATCACATCAAAGTTTACCATATCTAACTCTGTTAGATCTACCAATGTCTCCCAACCAAATATTAATACCATACAACCCCTATAAACCTTTCTATCAACAATAGAATCACCTATTGAGGTAGACACAAAGAAGGGATCGGAGATACTCAAAGAACCAAAACCAAAATGAACATCCACAAAAGGGCTCACATAAGAAAGGGGAGACCCTGGGTCAAGCAAACAATATACATCACTAGAAAAAAGATTTAACATACTAGTGATAACATCAGGAGACGCCTCAGATTTCTGTTAAGTGGGAAGAGAATAAAAAAGATTCTGACCAGTGTCGATACCAGAAGTAGAACCCTTTGGTGCAGGAACTGATAAAGTAGCAACCAAAACTTTATTAGCTCCAGAAACAACCTTAGCTGGATAGTGTCACTGTAGATGCCCCAGCAGACCATAATAATAACACTTATTCCTCCTCTCATCACACTGACCTTGATGAAGTTGTCCACAAAAATAAAAAGGAGGATAATATAGGATTGACTAGGCTCTACTAACCTGAGACTGGGCACCTTATGCCCTAAATCTATTGTTAGTCTGAAAGTGACGATCACTAGACATCTTAGTATTTGGAGCACTAGCCGTAGAATATGAACCCAAGTTTCCCCAAGTCCTCTTCTTGCTCCACTGTTTACAATCTTTACCATTGTGCTGTTTTCCTCTAACGTACTCTGAATATCTAAACTTTTTCTTCCTTTCTCCCATTTTTACTTATTTCTTCTATTTATTTTTAACATGTTGCATATACAACAGTAGCCTAGAGATATCCAAGTCATTAATCAATAATGCCACCTTATACTCTAGTACCAAGTCCTGAGACAAATCCAAAGAAAACTTCCTTATTCTCTCCTTTATACAAGACACAATCTCTGGGGCATAACAAGACAGCTGGTGGAATTACAAAGCATACTCCTTCATAAACATCCTTCCATGCTTCATGTTCATAAACTCCACAGCTTTAACCTCCCTCAACTCTTGCGGAAAAAAATTGTCATGACCCAAACTATTGCTGGCCGTGATGGGTATCTCAAGTCCCACGTGGACCGATGATCACCCCCTTTACCTAATCAAACCAACACAACACCCCCAAATGTTGAATGAATTTTAAACAAATAAAAAGATAGTGTGAAATGAAATTTATGGTAAGTCATAATATGTCTATGCCGACCACTGGAAATCAGCCTACCGTCTGTCACCAAACGATCAACCAAATCGCCCAAGTCTATAGTAATCCAGCAAAGCCTTTACAAAACTGAATGTCAATAAAATTTTAGGATATGCCCCGGCAAAAACCAAAACAAACTCTAAACAAGTTCTAAGACATAGGAAATAAGAACCATGAAATAAAGCCTTCTGAAGTATGGAAGATCGCCACTTTAATGCCAACTCACGAACTAAGTCGAGCACCCGATCACTACGCAGGAAAAGTTGAGAAAATTCTGGTGCCTGCATCGCATGGGGATACAGCATTCGGAGATGGGTAGTGGTTGGACAACTAGCATGTATCTCCAGGATAGAGTGTAAAATAATGCCAAGTCAAATCCAATTAAAACCTCATGCATATCATCATATATATAAATAAGTAATATGCTGGGTAGGGAACAAAGTTTAATATGAACCTTTGAAATCTTATCCTGGGTTGTGTAGCTTAACTATCATATTAATAAATCCTATGGGCTATATGGGCTCCATCTCTCACCGCCTGGTCAGGCCCCAGTTCATGTAGCTGCACAAACTAGAGAATAATCTTCCATATATGCAAGGAGGACTCGAACCTCCCACTTATATACTAAGGTGAATTAAGGACCCAATCATGTAGTATGATATGGGGGATCAAACCTCCCAATCATATAATATGGGGGACTCAAACCTCCCAGTCATAGTAAGAATGAGGACTCTAGCCTCAGGCCATTTTGACCCTACGTTGGCAAACACGGTTTCCAATGTTGATCCCTCGGGACCTCCACCTTCACAACTCGGTTATGAAACCCTCTTTAAAGCCTAATTAAAACATTTAGCACACATTCCTATTTTATTACACCAATTATACACCATGGCACCTCATTGATATCATCATACCACTATCACTTGCAAGTTGATGTCATTATGCCATATTATCCATTCAACCAACTTGGGACTCAAACCCATCAGTCAAAAGATATCCAAATAGACAATCATTTTGGGAATCAAACCCTATTCAAGTAAACAATCATTTTTGGACTCAAACCCATTTTCCAAACAAGACATCGAATTAATTAAACATTTGGGACTCAAACCCACTTAGCCAATTCAAACCCCAAGGCTTTAGTGTGAAACAATTTATGGCCATCAAATACCTTACAAAGTCCTTCATCAATCATTATTATGGTTATGCCAAAGTCTTAGTTCAAAAATACAATTCAACTTATAACAATATCATTCTCATTAACAATTTCACTAATAGGTTGAGGGTATGCCATTATTAAAGCCAAAACCATCAAATTTGGGGTTCAAATATGACCCCACAATTAAATCACCATTATCATGCACCCGCATGTGCAAAACCATAATTAAAACATGCATAATCACAATTTAAACAATAGAAAACAATATTCAATGATATGCATTCAAACCCCTCAACCTTAGTTTCACAACCACCATTAATGGTTCAAGAACAATGTTTTAACCATATGCTTTTAGTAAACTAACAATGACATAAGAATCACATGGATAAAATAGAAAGATATACAGAGAGAAACCACCCTTGAAAGCCTTAAGTAATCAACTTCATGAAAACCCTAAGTATGGAGGCTTGAGAGAATTTGAGATAAAAGAGTGTTTATTTTTAGGTGCTATGGATAAAAGCAGTAATAGTGATTTATAGGTCGTGGGTTGTGTTTGGGAAAACAGGAGAGTGTAAAAAATACCCTTAGCTTAAGAGTTCTAAGAACATTGTCCTTGGCTACGAGTCTACCATCTACTCGCAACCACATCTTACAACTCGTAGCCATGAGTCGTATCCTATACAGTGAGTTGGACACCCATACACTTTCTATCTCCTAAATCTGTGATCCTAGACATAACCTAACCCTATGACTTATAGGGTCTAGTCATCACCAACATAGTACCCAAAGGGGTTAGACACTGAAAAACATATGATTCAACCTTACCACTCGTAACATGGTCTTATGACTTGTAGTGAGTCACTGATGATAGGCGTATTTACATGCCTAAAGAACCATAATTTACCCATATTTCAGCAAAGTTTTAAGGACAAAATATATAATTTCTGCATTTTTAGTCCATTTTCCTGTAAGTGAGCTAACCAACGTGATTAGCATGTTTTCAGGTATTAATGATGAAGATTTCAGAACTTTGTGGACCTTTTGGTAGCAAGGGAAATGTCACATAAGAGGGAAGGCAGATTTTGGAAGCTTATGGACTGAAAGTGATGCATGGAGAACTTGTCCCGGGCAAAAATAGTATTTCTAAAGACTTGAGGATCAACAGTAACTTAATAGGACTAGGACAAGGATGTTATAAAAACCCTATTGCTGAATTTTTCAGCATGTTATGTTTTATTCATAATTCATGTTACAGAATCTGTAAGTTTTAAGAGAGGGAAAAACGGCAAACATGTGAGCAACGAGGGGAGAAAAATCGTCAATCCCTTTTGACGCCAATCTCATCCCCACCGTGAGATTATTCGAGCTTTGGTATGATGATGATGTCTATTGTGATCTTCGTTGTAATCATGAGTAGCTAAAATTCTCTGTTAGGGTTATGGAAGCCTTTTGATATACTATCTATTACTATGAGTTTATAAATTCTTGATACGTATGCTACTTATATCAGTACTCTCTTCATCTTAATTAAATTCTTGTGGTTGCAAACATATAGAATAAGCCATTATAGCATTAACTTGTTTGAGAGAAAAGTTTCATGCTTGAAAAAGAGAGTGTGACAAGGAAATAGGGCTACCAACCCCTATTTACACGTTAGTGCCGTAACTGGATTAACCTCTTGGAGAGTTCGTACCATTAGTTATACGCTTTAAGCTCGAGAGAGTTAAAGTGAGATAATCCTTGATGGTCGAGAGACACTAGGATTTACCATTAGAATACGAATCTCTATAATTGCATGCATGTCTGAATTCCACATTACTCATAGTTAATAGATACGTAGAACTCATAAGGTGGACATAATCCTAACTTATTTTTCTCAGTGATTAAATCTTACTAAATCAAGCATTCTGTTGTTACTTCCATAGTATTAATTCACGCCTAAACCATCCCCCCATTATGTAGAATTTTCGACCAATAGTCTGCTAACAATTACAACACTTAGTGACCAAGTATTCCCTGTGGGATTCGATACCCAACCCCGTTGGGTTCTATATTTGACAGCGACCGCTTACACTCTTACGAGAGTTGTAGTTTAGGCGTTATCAAATTTTGGCGCCATTTCCGGGGAATACAGTTGTCAACTAAGTTTGTTATAGTTACTAGACCCTTTGGTCAAAGATTCTCGAATTTTACTTTTAGTTGTTGTTTTTGTTTTTTTCAGGTTCTCTTGAGTGCATGCCAAATACTCGTAGTTCTGGTCAGCCATTATTACCCATAAATCCTGAACCTCAACTTATTGGAAGAATGGATGCACAGCGTGACATTGACAGAAGGGCGGCTCAACAGGAGCAGGCTAGACTAGTTGCACTGGCAGCTGCTCAAGTACATCCATAGACTATTGATAACCCAGGGCGAGCAACAAATCCTGATGATGAGGACCTGGGTGATGATGAGTTACTGAATCCCAGGCGTACTGATGAGGTGGCGGCACCTATGCACAGGAGAGATCGTCAAGCTAGAATGAGACCTAACCGCCGAGCTGTGCAGGCTCCTTTCGATGATGATGATGATGATCTTGATGGAGCTGGTGCCACAGGGGCTATTATTCCTCTGCCCTTGGCTCCTGCAGCCAAGTTCAATATCACTAGCACCATGATTCAGTTATTGCAGCTCAAGGGGTTATTTGGTGGACTTGCAGGAGATGATCTGAATATGCATCTGGTTAATTTTATTTCAACATGTAAGTCATTTGACAATCCAGGAGTTGGGCAAAATGTAATTCGGCTGCGCTTATTTCCATTGTCTCTGTCTGGGGAGGCAACTCTTTGGCTGAATGGGCTAACTCCTGATTCTATTACTAATTGGAGGCAACTGAAAGACGCTTTCCTAGAAAGATTCTTTCCTCCATCCAAGAGAGCCCAATTACGGGATGAGATCAGCAATTTCTGACAACTTCCAATTGAAGCTCTCCACGAAACATGGGAGAGGTTCAAGAAGAATCTTATGCGGTGCCCAAACCACCAGATGACGAATATCCACTTGATGGAAATATTATATAGGTCTTTGAACTCGGTGACAAAGCCAGTGGTTGATAATGCTGCAGGTGGGTCATTCATGGACCTTACTTTTCTTGAGGCAAGTGATATGGTAGATCGTATGACAAAGTAGAGTAGAGCTTCGCATACCAGGGATTCTGAGGTAGCAAGCTCTACTGTATCTATTGGCATGACCGCAGAGCAGAGACGAAGATAAGAGAAACGTGACCAAGATATGGCTCACATGAAAACGCAGATGGATCTTCTTACCAAGCATTTATTATCAGGGAAGACCAAAAAAGTCAAGGTTGTGGTGTCACAAGGAAGAGATGAATCAGATTCTGAGGGAGAAGCAAATTACTTGAATAATCACGGGGGTTTCCAAGGCAATGCCCAAGGAAACCAAGGTCGGAACTATTATGATAAATCTGGATACAAGGACCGCGAGCAAGGTGGTTGGAAGAATAAGACTGACAGGAGTGGTTTGTATGTTCCTCCTGGAAACCATGAGGCTGTGGCGTCTGGCTCTGGAAAGATGTCCATGGACGATATAATGGCTAAGCTGTTGAAAGGGGTGAAGACAACTAATATAGGTGTTACTGAGGTAAAGAATGATTTGTCATCAATAAATCAATTGGCTGATTCGCATTCTACCGCGATAAAACAGCTGGAGCAATAATTGAGTCAACTATCAGTGGCATTCAATCAAAGAAAGGCTGGCACCTTACCTAGCGACACTGTGCAAAACCCAAGGAATGACGGATCGTGTATGGCTATTACAACCCGGAGTGGTAAAGTGTTGGAAAATCCATCCAAAGGCAAGCAGGTGGTTGATGATATAGCAGAGAATGTTGATGAAGCAGAGTTTGAAGATGCCGTAGAATCTGAAGTGAGTGCTCATGATGTTACACCTAGACGTCACCAGCCTGAAAAGAGTGATAATCAGAAGCAAGATAAAAGGAAGTGGTGGAGAAAACGATTCCTCTTCCACCACCACCTTTTCCTCAGAGACTAAAGAAGAAGGCTGATAACACTCCTGTAAAGGTTGATAATCGAAAGCAAGATAAAGAGGAAGTGGTGGAGAAAATGATTCCCCTTCCACCACCACTTTTTTCCGCAGAGACTGAAGAAGAAAGCTGATGACACCAGGTTCAGTAAATTCATGACCATGTTGAAGCAGCTGAATATTAATGTTCCATTGGTGGAGGCGCTGGAACAGATGCCTGGGTATGCTAAATTCATGAAGGACCTTTTGACAAAGAAGCGGGCAGTAAGCTATGATCTGGCAGATAATGTTCATCATTGCAGTGTAATTGCCACGAGGTCTTTAGTACAGAAGAAGGCAGATCCTGGTGCTTTCACTATTCCTTACATGATTGGATCGTTGGATTTTGCTAAGGTGTTGTGCGATTTGGGAGCTAGCATCAATTTGATGCCGCTATCTATTTACAGAAAGTTGGGGTTGGGTGATCCTACACCAACCAATATGCGGCTCGTGATGGCAGATAGGTCGGTAAAACAGCCTGTTGGTATCTTAAATGATGTGTTGGTGAAGGTTTCCACCTTCATCTTTCCTGCAGACTTTGTTATTTTGGATTGTGAGGTGGATTCTAAAGTTCCCATAATCTTGGGGCGTCCTTTTCTCGCAACTGGAAGTGTGCTGATTGATTTAAGAGCTAATGAGCTTTTATTTCGACTGAATAACGAAGTGGTCCATTTTGATGTATGTAAATCGATGAAGAAGCCTAGAGATATGGATGTGTTCTCTGTAGCTGATGTTTACTATGAGGATGAGAAAGAATTATCTGTAGAGAAGCAGCTTACTGTTGAGCCATTGTCTGTTGTGCTGTTGAATTTTGAGCATGAGGATGTTGAAGAATATGAAAAAACTGTTCGTGCTCTAACAGGAATAAAGTCCTATTCTCATGCTACTAAGAAGATGGACCTTGATCTTAGGAATCGACCTTCATCAACAGCGAAGACTTCCATTGAAGAGCCACCAGTGCTAGAATCGAAAGAGCTCTCCAATCACTTAAGGTATGTGTTCTTGGGAAGTGGAAATACACTTCCGGTGAGTGTTGCGGCTAATTTAGGTGAACAGCACATAGAGGCTCTCATCTCTGCTCTGAAGAGGTACAAGAGAGCTATGGGTTGGACTATTGATGATATAATTGGCATCCCTCCTGGGATATGTATGCACAAGAGTCATCTCGAAGAATATTGCATGCCTACAAGTAAGCATCAGCGTCGTCTGAATCCATTCAAAAAATGATGCACCATCTATCTCGACGAACTCTAAGTAATTGAGGTAACTATGTCGTGCCGCGACAATAAATCAAGCGCTAGATGGGAGGCAACCCATCATTTTTAATCGTTTTGTTTTACTAGGAGTTTGTTTTTGTTAAATAAAAATCCAAAAAGAAGAGTCGAGCCACGACCAAAACTAAGGCGCTTGGTGGGAGGCAACCCAACCTTCTAATCGTTTTTGTTGTTTTTGATTAAGTGTAGGTGCAAGACGTATAAAGGAGGAGCTTGGTCTCAAATTTTGATTTGAAAGTTTGTCATGTTGAAGGTGGTAAGTTTGGAATGAAGAAACAAAGGCTATTGGAAGGGCATTGCCTATGCAAATCTAGGCAACGAACAAGGCAAGGCCTATGTAAATCTAGGCAACAAACAAGGCAAGGCCTATGCTATGGCCTAAGCTCTCTGAATCTACAATGTCATAGCATAGGCGCCGCCTATGCTCAACTAGGCTTTGCAAAAGGCGCCGCCTATGCTAAGCATAGGCAAAGCATTAGGCGCCGCCTATGCTTACTTTTTGGTCTCCTAATCCAATTTTAAATGGGTCAAACCCGACCCAAGCCTTGTCCTATAAATAAAACTTCAACATTAGAACAAAACACACTTATTTGCTCAACCTAGGCGCCGCCTTTACTCTCCAAATCTCTCAAAATTTTTCTTTTTGCTCTTCTAACCTTGCAAGATCATCTTCCGAGGCCATCACCAAGTAAGTACTTCTTTTATATTCCGTAGTTATTACAATACTACGCCTATAATGATTTGTTAAAGCTTGAAGTGGTGTTGGTGATTTGAATGAGGTTGGTTTGTTATGATACATCTAGTTGAGTGAAAGAATACGTGTGGGTGTTCTTGACTTTGTTCCGACTTGTATTTGATTGTTATACACTGTCATAATTTGATGAAGTCGAAATTGTGAAGTTAATACATAATCTTGTAAGTTGAAAGCTTGAATGTTTGAATGACTCGTTCATCGAGATACCAATTATGATTAACCACAAGCATAAAATGGTGTGATTATGCCTATGCAATAACTTGTTTCTATTTGTGGTACGATCATTATGTGGTAGTTTTGTTCAAAAAGTGCATTCATCCAAACATGAAAGTATAGACAAGATTATATGAAATAGAATTGGAAAGGATAGTTAAGATGACATGAACATATGACTGTGCTGAATATATTGTTGGAACATAACACCTAAATGGATGGCGATGAAGTCTGAATAGTCGACATCATTCACTTAATTAGCTTGTCCCCACAAATTAAGTGTGGGGTGGTGCCACTACTGTTTGTTTGTCGATTGTATCTACCGAGATGAAGCTAACAGGACTTTATTTTAATCTCAGGCACAATGGCACCAAAAAGTCAACCAGGAAAAGAAAAAGCATCCACCTCACAGAAAGGGCAAAAAAGGGGAAGAAAAGAGCAAGCTAAATCCTCCTCGCTGCAAATACCTCGCCGCATGTTCGGGATAAAATGGGTCCTAGAGGAGGAAGGAAAGGAGTGGCACAAGAACAACAAAGTGAAAAAATATGTTCACATGGAGTTGATACAAAAGGAGAGTCTAGCGAAGAGAGAACCTCGCATTTTGGCTAAAATCATGGCGCTACATCTTGATTTCATTTTCCAAGATATGGGAGAATGCAATCTTGATCTAACGCGAGAATTCTATGCCAATTGGTCCCCAAAGACTACCGGAAGTGAAGTAAAGATTCGAGGCCAAGTCTTGCAACTGAATGCGGAGTTCTTCAACTCTTTTCTGGGTCTTCCATCTGTGGATCCATCACCACTCAAGGAGCTTTATCACAGACCTCCATACAGGGCAATCATACACACACTATGAGGAACAATATCAATGGCATGGTGGAGTCATCACAAGGATACCGGTCGGCACAATACCTTCCCGTATGCCTCCTTGAACAGAAAAGCTCGGATATGGTTGCGGATAGTCAACTTTTTCCTGATTCCAGGGTCACAGTACACAAAGATCACACGTTATAGAGTGTTCTTGGTGTACGCTTTGATGACGAACATCCCCATCAACATTGGGGCAATTATTCGATCTTCAATGCGTAAGGCCAGGCTGCACAAGAGGTCCCACTTCAGCTTTGGCAATCTGTTGACTGCGATATTGAGGAAGGAGGACATCGAAGAGAAACCTGCAGATCATAAGCTTCCACACAACCCAAAGGAAGTTGACCTCACAAAGGTGAAAGATGCTGAATCTATGCATGGCGTCAACCTGACCACTGCAGAAAGACATGCTCGCGACAAAAGATTCTTCCGCCATTTATATGGAATGACGAGGTTCACCATGATGAGCGGGGGTCGTGTTCCAACTGCTGCAGAGCTCCAACAGTTGGATTATGACTACCCAATGAATGAGCATGCGAGGGCTATGTGCGGAGAGGTGTATATTTCGAGGAACCTCTTGATGATGACATGCCAACCGATGACGATCGCCAAATGCCAGACTCATACGTAGAGGAGAACTCTGATGACGACAACTCTGATGATGATTCCGATGCAGGGGGTATGACCCCAAATATAGCGGAGAAGTCCGACTAATCAGGTTTTTCTTATTTATTTTCCACTGAGGGCAGTGTATCCCGTCTAAGTGTAGGGCGCTGGTATTTGTATGCTACACTTCTTTGTCTGTATTTACATTTATTCTACTTCTTGTTTGTTTTAATTAGTCGTAATTAGTTAAGTAAATTCTAGATTTTTATTTTGCATGAAATTGTTCTGATAGACGGCATGGTAGTATAACAAGAGTTTGTGCTAAATCATTACTATTGAGACATTTAGGCTCTACGTATGACTCACTGTGTGATAATTGTGTGGCTTAATTCATTCATCTGTTGGGTCAAGAGTCTATACTGCTCCCAATAAAGTTGACCATGTGCCTTGTGTGTGTGAGGTTATAGTATATTCTGTGTTGTGACTGATGCTAGAACTTGCCTGGTGTGTGTGTAAAGCCAAATAAAGAGTGTGAGTTTAGGAGATGATTTAGGCATTTCTTTGGCAGCCTGTGATTGTTTACCTTCTTTTTACCTACCCGTGGACATTATCCTAGTTAACCCCCTTTGAGCCTTTAGCTATTTTCTTTGACAGCCTCATATGTAGCCTAATCCATTTTTTTCAAGACCATAATTTGATCCAAATTCCTAAGCGCTTTAAATTGTAGAGTCATGTGACAAAATAAGAGGAAATTGGGTGAGAGTGATGCCTCAGAGTGTATTGGTACTTGAAATTGTTGTGAATAAGAGTGGCTATCATAGAGGTGTTTTATAAAAAAAAAGAAAAAAAAAAGAAAAATAAAAAAATAAGTTGTATATTCTCATCTTTGTGTTTATAATTGAATAACAAAATAGGTGAAAAGAGGTGTTAGATGAAAAGAAAGGTAGAAGGGTTGTTTAAAAGAGTGTGTTAATGGCATAATGTGATGTATTAAAGCGCTTAGGGAAAATAGTCACTATTTCTGGCCAAAATAGTCCTACCTGTCCCTTAGCCTACATTACAACCTGTAAAGACCTATTTGATCCTAAGCTTAGCATTCTGATATTAGTGGAGCATTACACTAAGGGCAAGCTTATGGTCATTAGTTGCAACATATGAATTCTTTGTTAGAGTGAGAGCAAGGAGAATCTTGTACCCATGTTTCGAAAAATGCAAAACTTATGAGTGACTATGGGTGATATCTTGTGTGAGACACACATGGTTGATGATTGTTGGATAGTGTTATATGATTCTTTGTGCCTTAACTTGTGGATACGAATTAACCATCATCACGAGTCTATGTTGGAGGTTGAATGGTTTCTAGTAGTGATCCAGAAAACTACTCTGTGTTAATAATTGTCGTGCCTGTCTTGTTGAACATTTTATGTTGTTGTTGTGATATTCTAAGTAGATGATTGCATGGACGTAATATTTTGTTCGAGGACGAACAAAGCTTTAAATGTGGGTTGTTGATGATAGGCGTATTTACACGCCTAAAGCACCATAATTTACCCATATTTTAGCTAAGTTTTAAGGACAAAAGATATAATTCTTGCATTTTTAGTCCATTTTCCTGTAAGTGAGCTAACCAACGTGATTAGCATGTTTTCAGGTATTAATGATGAAGATTTCAGCACTTTGTGGACCTTTTGGTAGCAAGGGAAACTTCACATAAGAGGGAAGGCAGCTTTTGGAAGCTTATGGACTAAAAGTGATGCATGGAGAACTTGTCCCGAGCAAAAACAGTATTTCTAAAGACTTGGGGATCAGCAGTAACTTAATAGGACTAGGACAAGGATGTTATAAAAACCCTATTGCTGAATTTTTCAGCATGTTATGTTTTATTCATAATTCACGTTATAGAATCTGTAAGTTTTAAGAGAGGGAAAAACGGCAAACACGTGAGCAACGAGGGGAGAAAAATCGTCAATCCCTTTTGATGCCAATCTCATCCCCACCGTGAGATTATTCGAGCTTTGGTATGATGATGATGTCTATTGTGATCTTTGTTGTAATCATGAGTAGCTAAACTTCTCTGTTAGGGTTATGGAAGCCTTTTGATATACTATCTATTACTATGAGTTTATGAATTCTTGATACGTATGCTACTTATATCAGTACTCTCTTAATCTTAATTAAATTCTTGTGGTTGCAAACATATAGAATAAGCCATTATAGCATTAACTTGTTCGAGAGAAAAGTTACATGCTTGGAAAAGAGAGTGTGACAAGGAAATAGGGCTACCAACCCCTATTTACACGTTAGTGCCGTAACTGGATTAACCTCTTGGAGAGTTCGTACCATTAGTTATACGTTTTAAGCTCGAGAGAGTTAAAGTGAGATAATCCTTGATGGTCGAGAGACACTAGGATTTACCATTAGAATACGAATCTCTATAATTGCATGCATGTCTGAATTCCGCATTACTCATAGTTAATAGATACGTAGAACTCATAAGGTGGACATAACCCTAACTTATTTTTCTCAGTAATTAAATCTTACTAAATCAAGCATTCTGTTGTTACTTCCATAGTATTAATTCACGCCTAAACCATCCCCCCTTTATGTAGAATTTTCGACCAACAGTCTGCTAACAATTGCAACACTTAGTGACCAAGTATTCCCTGTGGGATTCGACACCCAACCCCGTTGGGTTCTATATTTGACAGCGACCGCTTGTACTCTTAGGAGAGCTGTAGTTTGGGTGTTATCAAATTTTGGCGCCGTTGCCGGGGAATACGGTTGTCAACTAAGTTTGTGATAGTTACTAGACCCTTTGGTCAAAGATTCTCGAATTTTACTTTTAGTTGTTGTTTTTGTTTTATTCAGGTTCTGTTGAGTGCATGCCAAATACTTGTAGTTCTGGTCAGCCATTATTACCCATAAATCCTGAACCTCAACTTATTGGAAGAATGGATGCACAGCGTGACATTGACAGAAGGGTGGCTCAACAGGAGCAGGCTAGACTAGCTGCACTGGCAGTTGCTCAAGTACATCAACAGACTATTGATAACCCAGGGCGAGCAACAAATCCTCTATATTCTCCTCTGCTTCCCAAGTGGCTCCTTCTACCTTATGTTTTTCCAAGGGACCTTCTCTAAAACTCCACCTTTAGTCTCCAACCTACGAGATCATCTATGAATACTACACCTTACCAATTCAATCTTACAATTTTTGACGGACACATCACTATGAGAGCCTGAGTCAATCTATACATTACTCCCATATTTAAGCCTATTCAAAGCTAAAAGAGATTAACTTAGGCCACAGTGCTCTATCCGTTACATCCATACAAATATACTACTCTGCCTCATCACTACAATCAAACATCATTTTCCATCAAGATTCCTAACTACCTAACACAACGATTAGCATATCTGTCAATCACACGTTCAAGCCTACCTTTACTATATCTGCTTCACGGTCTACCCCACCAAAGATCCAGTAACCCCTATCATCTTCAAACATATTCTTTACCATACACTTCCCTCCTAACTATTCCTTATAACAACAACCTTACCTTACTCTTCCCTTCTCCTGTATAACCTTAGTTAGGGTAGCCATACCAAAGTCTTATGGTAGAGAGCATCCACTCTACTCTTATCTATCTAATAATTTAGCCCATTTCTACTTCAATGCGTAGGCCTCATACCTATATCATAATTACACATTCCACTATTTCATAAGGCATCAACCTAAGCTCTCTCACATATAACATCACCCTACTAATTCACCCCATGAATCTTGCATCACTATCCTCGAGTTAATATTTTTATCACCACAAATAGCATCAAAAGATCAAACTTAGCGTCTAATAATGATCACGTTTCACCTACAAAATATATTGTAAAACACACTAGTCTACCCAGTAGAGAGACCATTCTCAATCCTTTATCCTATTGTCGACAGCCTATACACATCCAAAGAATCCTATCTTCCTTACTCATGAAAACATAAAAGCACCCCATGGAGAAACATTAGGGCTGATAAAACCCTTATCAAGAAGATCCTTCAGCTATTTGTCAAGTCCCTTCCACATAGCCAGATCTATTCTATAAAGGGGGCAGAAATAGGATGAGTTCACGAAAGAAGATCAATCCCAAAATCAATTTCCCCATCGGGAGGGACAACGAAAATATTATTGGGGAAAACCTCGAGAAATTCACAAACCATGGGAATGGATTATAAGGAAGGACCCTCCAAGTTAGAATTATTTTTAACCCAGACCAATTTACATAGACTCTCCTAGGAAATCAATTTTTGAGCTTGAAAATATGATGTAAGCCTCCCCATAGGCACAAGGATACTCCTTCCCCCACTCAATAACTGGATCATTAGGAAATTTAAAAATGATCCTATAGGTCCGACTGTCTATAGAGTCATTTCACGAATGCAACTAATCCATCCCCAAGATGACATCAAAGTCAACCATATCTAGTTTAATTAGATCCACCAAGGTTTCCCTACTGTCAACAGATACCACACAATCCCCATAGACTCTTCGAGAAACCATCGTGTCACCCACTAAGGTAGAAATAGCAAAGGGGTCAGAAATATACTTGGGATCGAGGCCTAAAATACGCAGCCACAAAATAGAGTTATAGAAGAAAGAATGAACCCCGGATTAAGTAAATAATACACATCATGAGAAAAGAGTTTCGACATACCAGGGATAACATCAGGAGATGCTTCAGACTCCTAGAGGCCAGAAAGATAATCAAGATAATTTTGGTCAGTGCTGGTATTAAAGGTAGAACCCTTTGGTGCTAGAGCCGACGAAATGGCAATAGTGACCTTTTTGGCCCCAGAAGCAATTCTAGAAGGACAATCCCATTGCATATGACCTGTCTGACCATAATTGAAGCATCAATTCTTCCCCTCATGACAAAACCTATGATGCAACTGGACACAGAACCAGCAAAGAGGATAGGGTACAACTAACTGGTCTCTATTAGACTGGTATTGGGATCCCCATGCCCTAGGACCACTATTATTTTGAAATTAATGTTCACTGGATGGCCTATGGCAAGGGGCTCTATCCAATGGGTAAGAACCAAATTTCCCTAACTCCTTTCCTTAGTCCATTGTCTCCCATGACTACCGTTATTATGATGATCCCCTCCCTACTATGAATATCTAAATTTCTTATTCTTCCTCTCCTCATCCTCATCTAAATTCTCCTTCCACCCATAAGACCAGACTGGTGTGATAGAGAGACCACTATCTATGTCAACAACTAAATAAAATGGAGGAACTCCGCATTAGACATGTCTCCTTGATGTTAATGAGTAGGGATATCACTATTTGGAGAAAGATTAGTAGACACCAGTGGGACTACATGAGGGCGATTAGAAGCAGCAATCCTAGACCGAGTCTGTAACCTATAGGTAGGATGAGCTCTGTCCATATTGTCCTTAGGTAGGACAGAAGAGTCTCTATAAGTTTTAGATCTCCTTGGAGGCATGATCTTAAAGGCGAACAAATGGGAATTAAAGAGACTCGAGACCTTAGACTCTGTAGCTTGAATTAGGACAACAAGAAAGGGAAACATTCCTAAATACCTTGTAGCCTCTCCCTTATAAGTATGGCATGCTACACACCTATAAAAGAGACTCTACTTGACACGGCTTTGTGGACACCCAATTGACTATGAACCTGGCACTGATACCGCCATTTTCACAACTCGAACTAGGACCTGTCCATGAAGGGTATCTCAAGTCCCACATGGACCAGCGATCACACTCTTTACCTAATAAACCAACACAAAACCCCTAAATGTCAGATGAATTTCAAACATATAACAAGATAGCAAGAAATAAAATTTATGGTAAGTCAAAATATGTCTATGCCGACCACCGATAACTGGGCTACCATATGTCACCAAAAAATCAACCAAACAACCCAAGTCCACAATAATCCAGCAAAGCCTCTATAAAATTGAATGTCAATAAAATGTCGGGACAAGCCCCCGACAGTTGCGAAAATAAAGTCTAAACAAGTTCTAAGACATAGAAAATAAGGACCATGAAATGAAGCCTTCTAAAGTATGGAAGCTCACCACTTCAATGCCAACTCATGAACTAACTTAAGCACATAATCAGTGTACATAAAAAGTAGAGAAAGTTTCAGTGCCAGCATCGCATAGGGATATAACAGCCGGAGATGGTTAGTGGTTGGAGCGCTAGCATGTAACTTGGGTAAAAGGGTAAAATAATGCCAAATCAAATCCAATTAAAACCTTATGCACATCATCATATACATACGTAAGTAATATTCCAAGGAAGGGAACAAGGTTTAACATGAACCTTTGAAATCTTAGCTTGGGTTGTGTAGCTTTGCTATAATATTAATAACTCCTACGGGCTATATGGACTCTAGATCTCATTGCCCTGTCGAGCCCCAATTCGTGTAGCCACACGAATCGAAGAATAATCTTACATATACGCATGGGGTACTTTAACCTCCCACTCATATACTAAGGTTACTTAAGAACCTAATCATGTAGTATGATATGGGGGACACGAACCTCCAAATCATATAATATGGGGGAATCAAACCGCCCAGTCATAGTAAACAAGAGGACTCAAACTCCAAGCCATTTTGACTCCACACCAGCAAATACGATTTCCAGTGTTGATCCCTCGAAACATCCACCTTCACAACTCGTTTACACAACCCTTCTTAAGGACCAACTAAAATATTTAGTACACATTCCTATTTTATTAAACCAATGAACTCGAACCCATTTTTCAAATAAGTCATCGAATTAATTAAACATTTGGGACTCAAACCATATAGCCAATTTAAACCCTGAGACTTTAGTGTAAAATAATTTATGGCCATCAAAAACTTTACAAAGTCCTTCATCAATCATTATCATGGTTATGCAAAAGCCTTGGTTCAAAAACACAATTCAACTTGTGATAATATCATTCTTATTAACAATTCCATAAATAGGTTGCGGACATGCCATTATCAAAGCCAAAATCATCAAATTTGGGGTTCAACTATGACCTCATAATTAAATTACCATTCCTATGCACCCATATGTGCAAAACCATAATTAGAATATGCATAATCACAATTTGAACCATAGAAAACAATATTCAATGATATGCATTCAAACCCCTCTACCTTGGCTTCAAAACCACCATGAATAGTTCATTAACAATGCTTTAAGAATATTCTTTTAGTTAACTAACAATGAGAGAAGAGGAACATGCCTGAAATAGCAAGATGTAGAGAGACAAACCACCCTTGAAAACCTTAAGTGATCAACCTCTTGAAACCCTAAGTATGGAAGATTGAGAGAATTTGAGAGAAAAGAGTGTTTATTTTTATGAGTAATAAATGAAAATAAATCCCTAATAGTTCTTTATAGATCGTGGGTTGTGTTTGGTAAAATCGGGAAATATCTAAAATACCCTCATCTTAAAAGTTGTAAAAACGTCATCCTTGGCTACGAGTCCACCATCGACTCATAACCACATCGTAACCAAACCATGAGTCGTATCCTAAATAGTGAGTTGGAACCATACACTATCCACCTTATGACTCCATGATCCTACAAGTAACCTAACCCTATGAATCATACGGTCTAGTCATCACCAAACATAGTCCCCAAAGGGGTTAGAACTAGAAAATAAATGACTCTACCCTACCACTCGTAACATGGTCTTATGACTCACAGTGATTCAGTTTTACTCGGAGAAAACTTAGCCTATTACACACTGGTTTGCTTATCATTTGGTTCCCTAGACCCATAACCACACCATACGACTAGTATAATGCATCGTCAATAGGGTTGTGAGCTCAAATCTCAAGGAATTTTCAAGAGGCAAAACCTGGGGTATTTTAAAAATAATAAAGAAAGGAACTCAAAAACTCATCCGACTCAACTGGCTCAGCATCATTCCCTCTCAATTGTTCCAACTCCTTATACCACTAATATGACATATCCTTCAGCTAATATGCAGCAAATTCTACACTTTCTAAGTTAGTGTCATGCATCTTCCTGAATATATTTTCTATATTATCTATAAAACCATGAGGATCCTCCCCAACCTTAAAGCCTGTAAAGGTCAGAGGCATCGACCTCATAAACTGACCAACTTTAGTGGCCTCAGAAGATGGAGCAACAGAACAAACATGGTTAGGATGGTGAGACTTAGAGGTCACCAATTGAGTCAATAAATGAATAGATCAACGAAACCCAACATTAGTAATGTCTCCTTGGGGCGGTGGGGCAGAAACATCATCTACCTTAGAGGCCCAAGGGCGACTGGTATGGACCGGTGGAACTCTACGAGGGGTACTACTATTAGGAGCAGGGACCCTAGATTGGATCTATACTCCATGGGTAGAGCGAATTACACCCACATTATCCTCAGGTAGGGCAGAGGAGTTTCCAAGAGCATCAGATCTTCAGGGGGCATGATATGAAATGCAAAAAAATAGTAATTAGAGGGGATTTCAATACCCTAGACTCTATATCCCAAAAGTAGAACACAAGAAATATTCCTAAATGCCTAGTAGCCTCTACCTTATAAATGTAGTATGCTACACACTCATAAAAGAGAATCTACTTGATACAACTTTGTGGACACCCAGTGACCATGAAATTATGCTCTAATACAAAGCTTGTCACGACTCGAACCAGGGCCTAGTAATAATGGGTATCTTAAGTCTACCAAGGATCAAAGACCACCCCCATTAACCTAGCCAACCAGAACACGATAGAACAAGCAGTGGGTGAGCTCCAAATATATAATAAGATAGGGCTGAGTTCCGAACATATAACAAGATAGATTAATCAACTGAAAAGAGATCTAAGAATCCACAATACCAAATCCACCCAGATCTAGTCCAAACAAGCCTCTATGAAGCGAAATATCAACTAAAGTTGGGATATTCCCCCAACCATAGACAAATCCCACCAAAATAGTGTAGGACATACGTAAAGACAAGACCATGAAAAAGGGCCTTCCGGAGAATGGAAGATCACCACTTCATATCTAACTCATATATAATCTAGAAATCACCTACGATTTATGAATAGAACCTATGACTCATGGAGTCTTAGTTGTTACCAAGACAACAACCTTGGTCAGTCTCACTTGTTTGGTCACGAGTCCCACCCTATGACTCGTGACCTTACCTTAAGACTCATGAGGTCTAAGTTATGACCTCAACAGAAACCATGGACAACTTACTGGTTAAATAATGATTTAATCCATACGACTCATGAGAAGTCTCTACGACTCATCACCTAAGTCATACCCTCGATAATGAGCTCAAAACTCCAAAATTTACAGAGATAAAAAGTTTGTGTATTGCAGGTTGTATAGTTTATTTGCATATATATGGTTCCAAATGAATCCCAAGGGATTGCAGAGACTTAGAAAATTTCAAAGTCTCAGTTGTAACTGGTGCCCTCGTGATCGTGAGCTATGGATTATGATAGTGATCGAGCAGCACCAGTAAGTGTTTCGATCATGACACTTTAAGTCACAAACATGACTCCTTGGGAAATCTACCAGAGCTGCAATAATGATAGGGGAATTTCGTGATTCCAAATTCTGCCACAGATGCCATGTATGGCGATCATGAATATCGAATTGTAATAGCGAGACTCGAGCACTTAGTATGGGCATAAATAGACCCTCTTTGCATGATTTTGCCTATTCTCCATCAATTCCAAGAGATCTAAAAACCTAAATAATGTGGTACCTCAAAATTGGAGCTTATGGGTTATTTGGGAGAATAGATATTGATTTATTACACAATTTTCCTTTGAATTTAAGGTAAGATTCCTCTAATTTCATGGTAGATTTTAAATTTGTTGTTCATAAATCCCAAAACCTTGAAGGCTTGATTTTAGCTCAAATATTCTTAAATTCTACCCATTTTAGATGGTAATGACTCCTTGAGCACGAGGGAATGTTAGGTTGTTTTTAGAAATATAATTTTTCATAAATGGGTCCCACATGGGATTTTAGGTAATTTTTGGACCCGAAGTACAATGGTGCAATATAGATATCATTATTCTTGTATTGATGAGTAGAATGTGGTTTTGATAGCCTGGCATCGTGTGGAAGCTTCTCAAAAACAAAAAGCAAAGATTTATCAAATCTTTTGAGCTTTCTTCGGCGTCGAGGTAGTTTAGGTTTTACCCCTTATTAGATTGAGTTCATACTATGTCTATGATATTGCATTTGATTTGGTATGGAGTTTATGTATTGTTATGATGAATTCTAATGCTTGGGTTTTTTGGACTGTTTAGGCTATTCAAAAACCATAATTAGGCATAATTGACCTAGTTGCTCATATTTTAGGTGAATTTCCTGTCTTAGGTATAATTGAGGCTTGTTTAACATCTAGAAATGGAATTAGTTACCTTAAACCTAGTTCCGATAGAATTTTCCTAGAAAGAAACTCTAGAGATTAGAAGTGGGTCCTTGACCCAACTTATGCTAAGACACATATTAGCTTTTGTAGACCTTTATACGCATGTTAGACTCTTGGAAATGCTTATTGAGGTATTATTGAGAAACTTGGACACTTGATGGTTATGTGTTTTATGTGAGGGTTAACGCGTATTGATTATGCTGTTATTTAGGCTATTGATTATATTTACCAATTTGAGTCTGGCTATTGATTATATTTACCAGTTTAAGTCTAGATATTGATTATATTTATCGGTTTGAGTTCGTCTATCGATTATATTTATCAATTTGAGTTCGGCAATTGATTATATATATTAGTTTGAGTTTGGATATACATATTATGCTATGATGATATACTTACTATGATATGATGATATTGAGGTGTGAGATTGAGAATAGCAATTCGGCTAAGTCTGAAAATAAGGAAATGGCTATAATGTGGAATAATGTGAGTGGATTCTAGTGGAATATTAAAAATTGGTAAATAATGGTGGAGGGTTATACTTTCTTTTTTGTATCCACAGGCTTATGGGGATTTCATTGGATTATTTAATTTCCCATACTAATTGGAATATGGGAGCCAATTTTGTAGTTATGATTGTGTGTCTTGATGATTTATGTTATGTTATGCTATTATTTTGGCTTATTTACCCATTTTTGCACAACGATGTTGGAGATGGTTTGGGTTTGTTTCTACCTTGACTTAGTTGTGTTATCTTGAATTTTATCATATTTATATCATAATTTAGCTCAGTCGACTGATGAGGCTTATTTACCTATTTTTGTACAACGATGTTGGAGATGGTTTAGGTTTGTTTCTACCTTGACTTAGTTATGTTATCTTGAATTTTATCATATTTATATCATAATTTATCTCAGTCGACTGATGATTCCTACTGAGAACCCATGATTTTGGTACTCATACTACACTTTTATAACTTTTTGGTGTAGATCTGAGTACTAGTTGCCACCGTTGATCGATGTTCGTGTTGTGTTGATATCCGTAGATAAGGTGAGCTCTTAGAGTCGGAGTCACCTATTTCCTTCTATCTTTCTATGTCTGGTTTTTAGTTTCAAGATAGGATTATGTTGACTATTTTATGACTTGGGTAGTATTATTATTACTAGATACTCTTGTACTAGCTCTACCATGTCATGGTATGAATTTCTGTACTATTGATTTTCCCTTATCTATCTATATTGCCTTGTTAAAATACAAGATGTGTTGCTGATTTATTTTTCTGGGAATTTTCCACAAAGTTAACTGACACGACCCAAACTAGGGCCTTGTCGTAATAGGCATCCCAAGTACTACCAGGACCGGGGACCACCCCCGTTACCCAACCCAACCACCAAATGCATACCCTGAGTCGGATAAATTCCAAACATATAACGAGATAGCATATTTGTACCAATCCAGACTCTAGGATAGGTCCATAATCATGACCCACCCAAGCGAGTCCAGCCATCCAACACCCAACCAATAACAATACCAAAACCAAAAGAATAACCAAGTATGATTCCATAACATAAAAGGATGGAACAATCATAAATACAGTCCAACAGTATCAGCCCCAATACCAATGCTAATACTAAGGCTAACACCAATACCGACATCTCCTATTCCAACTCATAGTAGTTCCACAAAGCCTCTAACTAAAAGTAAAACAATATCTGGTTGGGACATGCCCCCAACCATAGCCAAAAATAATGTCTATGAAATAGCCAAAGTATGTAAAAACACGCATGAAATGAAATGGAGCCTTCCGAAATTTGGAAGCTTACCACTTCAATCCAACCGAGCTGATCCCGAATCCAATCACTAAACAATAGGAGCAGAATGGTCGATTCCTGCATCACATGGGGATACAACCACCCGAAGATGGGTTAGAAGGTGAACATTAGAAAGTAATCAGGATGAGGTTAAACTAATGCCAACCTTTGAAACCAAGTAAACCAACCATATCCATTCATAATAACACATACATATATATAACCATGCTTGGAAAGGGAACTAGGTTTACCATGCCATTAAAACCATTAACCTGGGTATGTGTAGCTTAACCATCCTAGAACCACCCACGGGCTATATGGATCCAGTGTAACCCCCTAAACGGGCCCTGATACATGCAGCTGCATGAATTGGAGATACTATAGGAGTAGGGGATTCTCGAGTACCCTTTGCTCTCTATGATACATATGTACAAGTGTACTTAGGGGATTCTCATGAAACTAGTAATTATCATATATGGTCTTCATGACCAATCTCATGTCGGCAAACATGAGTTTCTAATGTCCGTCCATTGGACTCACACCTTCACGGTTAGCTATCATAGCCCGCCATTATTGCCTAGTTAAAACCATTACCACACAGCTAAACCATCATTCTATTTATTATTAACCAAGTCTAAAAGTAGTGGTATCATCATACCGACTATAGCTTGCAAGAAATGTCCTTAGCAAACCTTTTAAGAAAAAGGGGTTCCCATGTACTCGTAGATTACATTATTGAGTTGACTTAGAGGATTCCCATGTACCCCACAAGTAGTTCATTATTAAGTTTTCTTAGGGGATTCCCTTGTACCCCACAAGGCTTTCAATTAGACCAACCATAACCACCAAGAACTTACCATTTAACCATTCCAAACCATTTAAACCATTTATACCATTTAGAGTTCCATTACCATGTTATACCATGCAATAGTTCCATTAAAAGTCCAACAATATAGTAAAAGAATTCTCATAGGCATTTTATCAAATACATTGGGGGCATAGTGTTTCCAAAACAAAAACAAGTACCAATTAACCATTCCTATGCAACCAAATATCCAAACCACCATTAAAATATGTAAATACATAATTAAAACATGGAAAACCATAACCAAGCATTTATAACCAAAACCCCCAACATATATTTGACAACCCAAAACCATAGAACAATTATTCCATGAAAAAATTCATAAATCATGCCTTTTGTTAGAACTAACAATAAGGGAGGAGTAACATGCCTTAGATTGAGAAGAAGATGAGAAGAAATTACCCCTGTGAGCCTCAATTGACTACCTTGAAGGAAACCCTAGCTTTTTCTTAACCCAAGAGCCTTAATAGTTTTTAGAGAGAGTTTAGAGTGTTTGATTAATTGTAAATAGGATAATAATACCCCAAAAAAGTGTTTTAAGTTCTGGGGTCCCAAGGAGTTATAAAGGGGAATGTTAAGATTAGCCCCAACTTAAATGTATAAGTTTCCCACATGAGGGTACGAACATCCCTCTCTCTCCATCCCTATGGTATGAATGATGGGTAAGGTACAAGTGGTACCTATCACTCGTACCCCAAGAAGAATACCAACCCCACACACTAACCAATCTATGACTTCAAAGTCCCACTCGTACCCAATCATATAATTCATACCCATAAACTATACCCTAGGCAGAATAATCATCTAGGTTGAGACATAATACGTCATCATACGAGTAGCATCATATGACTCGCACCACATCATTCGACCCTTATAGAGAAGTCGTACCTCAGACAGTAGCCAATAAAACCACACTAATCAACATACTAGTGATCACCCCTAATTGTACCCCAACATATGACTAGTTCCCCTAGTTGTTTGATGTCTAGAGAGTTCAAAACTTAGGAAATTTCCAAGGACCAAAACCTAAGATTTTTCATTAACCCATTTCATTTAGCTCCAGGTTACGATTTGTCTTACCTATAGCAGAATTTAGTAGGTTTCATCATGACTCCTAAATCGGGTCGTAACGTAAACTGGCATAGGTTTCATCATGACTCCTAAATTGGGTCGTAACATAAATTGGCATAGAAAAGCCTGAGCAAATAGATTCAAGTTATAAGTGGAGATCCTATGAGCCTAAAATTAACATATGAATACCACCATTACTCGATAGGACTACACATCTTATAAGCCATATAATCAACCCCGTAGGACTACACCAACCTACACATTCATAAAATTTCACTAAAAATGCATATGCATCTTCATTCTGTACATCCCAAAACTAAGGTGGATCCATATTTCTAAACTTCTAAAACCTTCTTTGTTCCTTATTTGACATCACTAGTCTAGCCACACTGTGATACCACACCCGACAAAGGAATACTATGATATCTAGCTACTACAACCATTGACTAGCCTCCTAGATAGAGAATACTAGGATAGGCTACTAATCTTTATTTTAAGCCCCTACTCTACTTTGTGAACCAAACCATTGTGCAATTACAAACTATGGTATCTAAAGTATCAAAATAGCTACAAAACCAAGTAGAGCCTAAATTGTGTCCATTGTCTTAAGCAGAATCTGATCTACCTCAATCTCAAACTCACCCTTTGAAGACTCTACTCCAGTTGGGACCTGAGTAGTGGTATGCTCTTTACCTCTACCCCAACTCTACCTCATCCTCTATTATGTCCTCTGCCACATTTATATACCCTAGCATGGACAATAATCATAGTCATTAGAGTGGATCCTTCTCTCTCAACTTTTACATGGGTTATCACAATATATGAGAGAATAAAACAAAGAATCTCTGTAAATAATTAAATCAACTTCGCATACTAAGAAAGAAGAAAGGAGTTATCATATAGTCCTATAGCTTCTTGATGATAGATGACGGACATCTCCATATCAATGAGAAAGACTTTACTAGATTTGACTTGTACTTATGTGAACAATAAACCTGGTGCTCTAATTCTAACTTTTCATGACCCAAAACCCAAGGTCATGTTTAAACCTATTGCACCCCCTTTATAGGTAAGCTAACCTAACATACAAATAATAAGTCATACAATAAATAAACTGAAGAAAAGATAATAACCAAAACTTAATACAAAATCATATAAAAACCACCACAAATCTAGAAGTCACAAGATACAAGCATCTAAGGGAATAATAAAATACAATTGAGACTCTAGATTATCTTAATATAAGAGAAAATAACATAAATAAGGTAGAAGGGATCTGGTAGGCACTGGGTGATCATGCACTACCTTTGAATCCTGATAAAGAAAAATCCAATGCAGGATCTCTGAATTAGTTATTTGGAATCACAAACTTAGCACATGTATGTAAGGTGAAAAATAAAAAAAATCATGAGTACTAATCCACATGTATTTACAAACATCATCAACTAATCTTAATTCAAATTGATGGCAAGAAACCAACTATTAATATACTATCAATACTTTTCATATAAACCTACCAAATCAAGAAAACCATATCTAGTCTAAAACTTAAAAACAATCAACATGGATATATCACAATACAAGTAGCATTTCAAGGAGTCCAAACCAGAATAAGGTAGAAAATCAGTCATTCACACTCAAAATCCAATGTAAGTACAAGTCAAGGAAATGATGATGATACTATGAATGCAAATGAAAGTGCTTATATTCACTAATGCCATGTATAGATAGCTAGGATCTATAGGGAACTCACAAGGTCCATATGCCTAGGTAGACATGCCCTATATTTCATATAATATAGGATGGTGTATCCTTTGATCCATAATAATATAGGACATTATGTCCTTATATATATATATATACACACACACACACATATGAAAAGAAATTTAGGATGTTCATGCAAGAAAATACGATCCCATAAACAACAAGTACAAATCAGAGCAATGTATTTCATAATTAAGCTAAATTAATTGTCATCTCAAGTCCACATCTTTTAACTTTCACAATCACAACCCCTTTTTTGTGCCTTGATTAATCAAAATCTCAAATTTTCATCAAATATTACTATAAATCAACTCAAGCCCTAAATGGGAGTACAATCATCAACTAACATATTCAATAGGTCACTTTCAACAAAGTTAACAACATCTATGCTAGCAAATAGGGGAGACAACCAAAATAATTCAATTAATTATTTTTAACTCTTTATATAATACTGATACCTATATTGATGCTCGTTATCTTATCTGTAAAGGACCCTCCACATACTTATTTCTCCCAATATAAAAAACTAATATATAAATACTTTATAAAAGAGTTGATTAAAGTCTCAACATAACTTAAATAAAGTATGAGAATTCAAATCAGAGCATCACCCTTCTATAGAGCCTCCAATGAGCCCAATTTGATCAAATATGTACTCTACATAAGAAATAAAATTGTAGACACCCATATTGCTATACTTGAATTTTTTATCCAACAAGCCAACGCTGATCCTAATGCAACAAAACAAGAATTGTTTTTTAAAAAATCACATTACACATAAGTTAAGAAACTCAAATATGAAATTTCATCAGAAACCCGATTTAGAATCGACCTTCAAATTATCAAAATATTGTTTTTCAATCTTACTCAAAAATCTAAAAAAATTAAATTTAAAAACAAAGATTTGATGATGAAATGATAAATAAATCATATAAAAATGTGTAAACATAACCTAAGAATCAAATCCAAAGAAGAATACTTGAAAAACACCTTTTGAACCTCCCAAAGTTGAGTTTCCAAGATTTAGGTATTGTGTTATGGGGTTTTATATCAAAATGGGGTTTTAATTATGTCCAGATAGGTTTCTCTTTGGTATCTTGTGACCCAAAGTTGCAATCATTATGAGAAAAATTAAACCAAATACGCCCTGGAAACTTTTCACAATCATGATGCGCTGACTCCGTAGCCTTTGTGATTGAAGTTTAACCCATACAATAGTGTGAACATACCACTAGACTCTTCACAATTGTGGCTTGGAGCATCGCAATTGAAAAAATGAACAATTTAGCTGCACTAGATAGCAATTGAACAAGCAAACCAAACCTAATCGAAAAAACCCCAAAATTCATTCAAAACCCTGAGAACACAATCAAACTATGATACTAGCCTAAAAATGATATTTCAAACTTAACAGAATTATCAAATCACCAAACAAAGATTGTCTTAGCCAAATAGTGACCATAGTCAAACCTACTCATAATTAATTTGAATTCCACAAGATATGAACAAAAGGTCCTACTAACCTAAAAATCATATTTTGGATATAAAGGAATAACCAAAATTCCTATACGACCTTGTTATCATCAAATGTTGACTTTCATCAAGCATATTAACTTTCAAATCTTCTAAACTTAAGAACTTGTATAACTCTTAACCAACCAGCTCAGAAACCATGCCAGCCATACCTGCATACTATAAATACTATAAAGCAACTACAAAAGGGGGATAATAATCAAAATACATAGAAAATTTAAAATAAAATACTATAAGCATTTACAAGACAAGTACAAAAAGGGAGACAAAAAATGAAAGGTGAAAATATTTAACACAAAAAAGGGAAAGGGACAGAGAGAGTGGTGAAATACAAATTACAAATAGAAAGAAAAGAAAAAAGAGAGAGAGAGGGAGAAATAGAAAGAGAGGTGAGTGAGATTGAGAAGAGAGAAGAGAGAGATTTTTTTCTTTGCATCTTAATAGTAGCTATAAATTGTAAATATCCAAATTATAGTTATCGATCTCTAAGTAATGCCAAACTATAGTGTAACACCCTTAAAATTTTGGGTATTTTATTTTTGGCCTTCCTATTATTAAAATTTGATTTTTGAATCAAATTATATTTGGGGATGTTAAAAAGGTAACCTAGAAGAGTTTCAAAATCTTTAGACAAGGTTCTGGGTAGTTTTGGGTCACGGAGGCAGTAAGCCTCCGTGATAGACTCGTGTCATGGAGGCTAGTCTCCATGATAGCCTCTGTGTCATGTAGGTTGGGTATTCGTGATTAGGTTCGCAACACGTAGGATAGCCTCCATGATAAGGTCCGGGCCACAGACCTATGCAAATTTTGGTTGTTTTTTTCTATTTTAATTGGGATGAAGGATAATGAGGTCCTTTCACTTATTGGACGACCATTAAACAATACTTAAGCATATTCTTAGAAGTTTTCATGACACAATATCAATTATTTCACTCTCAAACTCTATACCCCAAGAAAGCATAAGGTTTTCAACTTATGTTCATCATTTGGGTTTGAAATTCTCAATTTTTCACAAATGTTTGTGTGTCTAAGGCATGTATATTTTTCCCTATACTTATATTTTTCTTAATGGTATGAATTGATTATAAATATTTGGTTTTGATATGGGTCTTATCATAGTTGAGGGCTTTTGACATGATTGGTCATTAATTTGATATTTCCATGGTTTATTATGTAATATTCATAATTCATTATTTGTTTTTGACCATTGTGGGTGCATGTGAATGGTGAATAAATTGAGGGGGTCATGTTTAAACCCCAATTTGATAATTTTTCCTGGATTTATTTTTGAAAACAATGTTTCCTCAACCTATTCGTGAAATTGACAATGAATATGATTTTGTCACATAGTTTGGCTTATTCACTTGAACTAATGCATTAGTATAAAAGGTTAATGATCCATGGTTTTATCTTATTATACTTGGGATATGTGGATTCCCCATGTAAATGTCAATTGATTTAATAGGTTAGAGTCCCACATGACTAAGAGTTGATATAGCATAATAATGAACTTGCAAATGATGTTGGTATGATGATACCGATGGGATACCTTAATGCAAAATTAGTTCGATTAATGGGAATGTGTGTTAAATATTTTAATTTGGATTTAAATAAGGTTGTGTAACTAACCTTAGAAGGTAGAGGTATCAGAGGGGACCAATACCTAAAACTGTGCTAATTGGTGTTGGGTCGATATGGCTTGAGGGTTTGAGTTCCCTTGCTATGATCGGGTAGTTTGAGTGAACCTTATTATATGATTGGGAGGTCTGAGTCCCCTATATTAAATTACATGATTGGGTGCTTAAGTCATCTTAGTATATGATTGGAAGGTTCGAGTCCCCTATGCATATATATGAGATTATTCTTTAATTTATGTAGCAACACATACTGGGGCCCAACCAAGGGATGAGAGTTGGGGACCATATAACCCGTGGGTAATATTATATGATGTTTAGGCTATATTTTCTAAGTTAATATTTTTTAACATCCATGTTAAGCATTGTTCCCTACCCCAGCATATGATATATACATATATGTATTTGTATTTGATGGTGTGCATGAGTTTTGACTGAATTTGAATTGTTAATCATGGAATTATTTATTCCCTTATCCTTGAGTTACATGCTATCACTCCAATTCCTAACTATTTTCAAATGTTGTGTCCCTACACGAAACAAAAAATGGCCATACTTCTACTCCTCCTGCACAGTGCTCAGGAGTTCATGTTTGGTTCATGAGTTGACTTGATGTGGAGAGCTTCTATTATTTAAAAGACTTTATTTTATGTTTGGTTTATTATGTCATATACTTTATTTCATATTTTTTTGTTATGGTTGGGGCATGTCCCGACACTTAATTGGTACTTGATTTTTGTTAGAGGATTTATAGATACTGTGGACTTAGGAATTGGGGATGGTTTGTGGATGTTGATTTGATATGGATCCTTCTTAGATTTCTTATTACATTTTATCTTACATTGGTATTCGTTCGCTGCTAGATGATCTTAGTTGTATTGGAATAGGCTCAGGGAGCGATCTCCGATCCTCAGTGGACCTGGGATGCCCGTCATGGCTAGGCCATAGTTTGGTTCATTGCAAAGTTTTTATCAGAGCCAAGGTTTTGGTATCATAGGGTGTACATAAGGCCGTATCAAGTAGAGTCTCTTTTAGGGGTGTGTAGCGCGCCACACTTATAAGAAAGAGGATACGAGGCATTTAAGAATGTTTACTTTTTCTTGTTGTTTTATTTTTGGGCTATAGAGTCTAAGGTCTTGGATTCCTATAACTCTTATTTATTCACCTTCCAGATCATGCCTCCCAGATGATCTGAAGCTCATGGAAAAATATTTGTCATGCTGAGGATAATATTGCTGGATCTCATCCAACTTATGGGGTACAGACCCAATCTAGGGTCGCTACTTCTGATTGTCCTCATGGAGTTCCACCTGTCTCCACTGATCCTTCTCCAGCAAGTGACACTTATACTCAACCACCTAATGGAGATATTACTAATCTTAAATTTTGCCAATCCATTCATCTGTTGACTCAGTTGGTAACATCTCAGTCATGTCAGATGGGTTCTGTTGCTTTTGTTGGGAGTTTATCTAAGGCTACTAGAGTTTTCCATTTTATGATATTAAGCCCTCTGACTTTCACTAGATCTAGGGTTGAGGAAGATCCACAAAGTTTTATAAATGAAATGGAGAAGATATTTTAGGTTATGCATGCTACTGAAGTAAAGGATGTGGAATTTGTTGCTTATCAGTTGAAGGATGAAGTATACCAATAGTATGAGGAGTGGGAGTGTCTTAGGGGTGATGATGTTGAGTTTTCTTTGTGGGATAATTTCACTAGGGACTTTCTACATAGCTTTTTTCCTTAAGAGTTGAGGGAGGCAAAATTTGAGGACTTTGTGAATTTAAAGTAAGGCAGGATTATAGTAAAGGAGTAAGACTTGAAATTCCATTAGTCGTTGCAATATGGTCCTAAGCTAGTGTCTAGCATGAGGGCTAGAATGAGGAAATTTTCTTCTATTTTATCTCATGGGTTGATTTTGGAGATTAAGGTTTCCTTGTTGAACAATGATATGGACATCTCTCGACTGGTAGTGTATATGCAGCAGGTTAAGAAGGAAAACAAAAGGTAAGTAGATATAGGGTAAAGGTAGAGTAAGAAATTTTGGTATTCAGATCAGGGTAGAGGTCAGCAGTAGAGTGATAGAGAGATGGAAAATAGTCTAAGATAAAGTGGTGCAACTCGAGTTTATATTCGACGACTAGTGCTCCTTATTTGAATCCATTCGGGGATCATCATTTTTAGAGTGGTGATGATTATATGGAACAGGGTGTCTAATATCAGACCAATGAGGCCCAGTCAGCTCCATCATATCCTTCTTGCAAATTTTATGGTCAGTTGCATCGCGATTTTTGTGATTAGAGGAAGAATAAGTGTTTTGGTTGTGGTCAGATTGGCTATTTGTATTAGGATTTTCCTTCAAAGGTTGCTTCTGGGGACAATAAGGTTCCTATTGTTGCTTCATCATCTCCTACACCAAAGGGTGCAACTTTTGGCTCTAACATTGGTTGGAACTACCCTCTATGCTCTTACTACTCGTCAGGAGTTTAAGACATCCCCTGATATTGTTACTGGTATGTTTAAACTCTTCTCTCATGATATGTACTATTTACTTGACCTGAGGTCTACTCTTTCTTATGTGACCCATTTGTGGCTATGTATTTTGATTTTGGTCCCGAGTGTATTTTAGACCCCTTTTCTATTTCTACCCTAGTGGCTAACTTGATGGTTTCTAGAAGGTTCTATAGGGGTTATGTGGTAACTATTAGTGGTTAGGGGACCTTGGTGGATCTGTTAGAATTAGACATGCTAGATTTTGATGTTATCTTGGGAATGGACTGGTTGCACTCGTGCTATGCCTCTTTAGGTTGTCAGGCCCATAAGGTTATCTTTAAGTTTCCTAATGAGTTGGTTATTGAGTAGGAAGGGAGTTCCTTAGTACCTAAGGTAAGGTTCATATCTTATCTTAGAGCCCAAAAATTGGTTTCCAAGGAATGTCTTTATCATTTGGTCCAAGTTAAAGATTTTAAATCAGAGGGTCCTTTTTTACAATATCTTTACATAGTTAGTGAATTTCCTGCGGTTTACCCTAATGATCTTTATGGTGTTCCTCCTGATAGGGAAATTGATTTTAGGATTAATCTTGTTTTGGACACTCATCTTATCTCTATCCCTCCTTATAGAATGGCTCCGACTGAGTTGAAAGAGCTTAAGGAGAAGTTGAAAGATCTTCTTGACAAGGGTTTTATCCACCCTTATATGTCTCTGTGAGGTGCTCCTGTATTTTTCATACGTTATAAGGATGATTCTCTTTGGATGTGTATGGATTACTGTCATTTGAACAAGGTTATTGTGAAGAATAAGTACCCTCTTCCTAGGAATTATGATCTATTTGACCAGCTTTAGGGGGATAAGTATTTCACCAATATTGACCTCTGTTTGGGCTATCATCATCTAAAGATTAGGGAGGAGGATATCCCTAAGGCTGCCTTTCGTACTCGGTATGGACATTTTGAGTTCTTGGTTATGTCTTTTAGGTTCACCAATGCCCTATAAGCATTTATAGATCTCATCAACTGAGTATTCTGTCAGTTTTTGGATTTATTCATGATTGTGTTTATAAGTGATATTCTTGCATACTCGAAGAGTGAGGTGAATCATGCCAATCACCTCTGTATTATAAAGCAGACCCTAAAGGATCAATAATTATATGCTATATTTTCTAAGTATGAGTTTTGGTTGAATATTGTTACTTTTATAGGTCATGTTGTTTCTAGTGAAGGGATCGCGGTGGATCCATAGAAGGCTGCGGTGGTTAAGATGTGGCCTAGGCTCATGACTCCAACCAATATTTTGAGCTTCTTGGGTTTAGCAGGATGTTATAGGAAGTTTATGGAGAGTTTTTCATTGATTGTTGGACCTTTGACTAGATTGACTCAGAAGAAGGTAAAGTTTTTATGGTCTGATTCTCGTGAAGAGAGTTTTGAGAAGATAAAAGATAAATTGATTTTTTTTTATTTTGACCCTGTCCGAAGGTAGTGATTGTTTCATGGTTTATTGTGATGCATCCCGTGTGGGACTTGGTTGTGTTTTGATGCAGCGTGGAAAAGTGATGGTGTATGCTTCTAGGTAGTTGAAAGTTCATGAGAGGAATTATCTGACTCATGATTTGGAATTGTTGGTTGTGGTGTTCACATTGAAGATTTGGCTGCATTTTCTATATGGGGTCCATGTTGACATCTTTTCAGATCATAAGACCCTACAATATGTATTTACCCAGATATAGTTGAATCTCATGCAAAGAAGATGGCTTGAGTTGATTAATAACAACGACATGAGTATCCATTATAACCCAGGTAAAGCTAATGTGGTTGTTGATGTTCTTAGCAGGTTATCGATAGGGAGTTTGTCTTGTATGGAAGAGGAGAAGCAGAATTTGGTGAAGGATATTCACCTTTGGCTAATCTTGGAATTTATCTCTTAGATTCTGAGGATGGTGGTGTGTTTGTGCAAGAGGTAGTAAAGTCATCTCTTGGTGCTGAGGTGAAGGAAAAGCAAGTATTGAACCCTATCTTATTGCAAATCAAGGATGATATGGGTAGGCAAATAGTAATGTCTTTCGAGATTGGTGGTGATGGTACTTTGGGGTACCAAAGACGGTTGTGTGTTCCCGATGTAGATAGGTTGCGAGGTAGATTTTTTTCCGAAGCTCATAAGTCGCATTACTCAATTCATCCTAGCTCGACTAAGATGTATCATAATCTTAAGGAGATTTACAGGTGGAATAATATGAAGAGAGATGTGGCCAATTTTATGGCTAAGTGTATAGTGTGTCAACAAGTGAAAGTGGAACACTTGAGGCCTGGTGTGTTGTCTCAAGAAATTAAGTTGCCAGTATGAAATGAAATATGATAAATATTGATTTTATTACCGGTCTTCCACGGTCTCAGAACTAATTTGAATCTATTTGGTTCATCGTGGAAAGGAGTACTAAGTCTGGTCACTTTTTGTCGGTGAGGACTAATTATTCTATTGAGTATTATGCAAGGTTGTATATTTAAAAGATCGTGAAGTTGCATCATACTCTTGTTTCCATTATTTCAAATAGTGGTACTCTATTTTCAGGCGGTCGTTTTAATGAAGTTTGGGGACTAAAGTGACCCTTAGTATCGGTTTCCACCCATAGACAGATGGACAAGTGAAAAGGACCATTCATACTATAGAGGATATGCTTCAGTCTTGAGTAATTAACTTTGGAAAAAATTAGGTTGACCCCTTACCTCTTGTTGAGTTTTTTTATAATAATAGTTGTCACACTAGCATTGGTATGACATCGTTTGAGGCTTTTTATGGTAGGAGGTGTAGATCCCCTATTAAGTGGTTTGAAGTTTGCGAGGTGAGGTTGTTCGGTCCTGATTTAGTCATTCAATCTATGGAGAAAGTGAAGGTGATTCAGGATAGGCTTAAGACTACCCAAAGTCGCCAAAAGTCCTATGCAGACATGACGTGAAGAGAGTTGGAGTTTGATGTGAGTGATTAGGTGTTCTTGAAGGTGTTTCCCATGAAGGGAGTGATGCATTTTAGAAAGAAGGGAAAGTTTATTCCCTATTATATCGGTCCTTATTTGATCTTGAAGAGCGTGGGAAGTATTTCTTATGAGTTAGAATTGCTTGCGAGTTTGGATTTTATTCACCCTGTGTTTCACTTGTCCATGTTGAGAAAATGTATGGGTGATCCTTCCATGGTGGTTCCTATTGAGAATGTTGCTATCTTGGATTCCCTATCTTAAGAAGAGGTCCCAGTAAAGATCTTGGATAGATAAGTTCATAGATTATGGACTAAAGATGTATCATAGGTAAAGGTCCTTTGGAGGAACCAGACAGTGGAAGAAGCCACTTGGGAGGTGTTAGAGGATATGAAAGCCAAGTATCCATTTATATTCCAAGTGATAGATGAAGAATCTTGAGGTATGAATTTCATTCCCCTTTGTTGTTTTCTGGGTTTATCTTTTGATTTTGGTGTGTTATTATTATTGTCGTGTGAAACTTGTCCTAACTCATCATTCGAGGATGAATGATCCTAAGAGGGGATAATATAACACCCTCAAAATTTTGGGTATTTTATTTTTTCCTTCCGGTGCTTGAAATATCGATTTTTGACTCAAATTATTTGGGGATGTTAAAAGGGTAACCCGAAAGAGTTTTAGAATTTTTGGATGGGGTTCGGGGCAGTTTTGGGTCACAAAGCCAGTAAGCCTCCGCGATATCCCCATGTCATAATGGCTAGTCTCTGTAATAGGCGCTGTGTTATGAAGGTTGGGCGTCTGTGATAGGATCCACGGCATAGAGGATAGCCTCTGCGATATGGTTCATGCCACGTACCTATGCAAATTTTTGTTGTTTTGTTCTATTTTAATTGGGATAAAGGTTAATGAGGTCCTTTCATCTATCGAAGACCTTTAAACATTACTTAGGTATATTCCCATTAGTTTTTAAAACACAATATCAATTATTTCACTCTCAAACTTTAAACCCTAAGAAAGCATAAGGGTTTCAACTTATGTTCATCTTTTGTGTTCCAAATTCTCAATTGATCATAAATCTTTATGTTTCTAAGTCATTTATCTCTTTCCTTATACGTATACTTTTCTTAATATCATGAGTTGATTATAAATGCATGGTTTTGATGTGAGTCTTGTCATAATTGAGGGCTTTTGACATGATTGGTCATTAAACTAATTTCTCCAAGGTTTATTATGTAATATTGATGTTTAATTATTGATTTTGAACATTGTGGGGTGCATGGTAATGGTTAATAAACTAAGGGGTCATGTTTAATCCTCAATTTGATGATTTTGCCTTGATTTTTGGTTTGAAAACAATATGCCCTCAGCTTGTTTGTGAAATTTACAATGAATATGATTTTGTCACATAGTTTAGCTTGTTCACTTGAACTAATGCATTGGTATAAGAGATTAATGAACCATGGTTTGATCTTATTGAACTTGGGGTATATGGATTCCCCGTGTGAATGTCAATTGATTTAATGGGTTAGAGTCCCACATGGCTAAGGGTTGATATGTCATAATAATAAACTTGCAAGTGATGTTGTTATGATGATACCAATGAAATGCCTTAATGCATAATTGGTTAAATTAATTGGAATGTGTTTTAAAGATTTTACTTGGGCTTAAAAGAGGGTTGTGGAGCTAACCGTGAAAGGTGGAGGTATCGGGCGGACCAATATTGGAAACTGTGCTAGCTGGTGTAGGGGTCAATATAGCTTGAGGGTTCAAGTCCCCTTACTAAGACCAGGTGGTTTGAGTCCACCTTATTATATGATTGGGAGGTTCTAGTCCCTCATATTACATTACATGATCGGGTGCTTAAGTCACCTTTGTGTATGATTGGGAGGTTCGACTCCCCCGTGCATATATATGAGATTATCCTCCAGTTCATGTGGCTACATGCATTGGGTACCGACTAGGGGTTAGAGCTGGGGCTCATATAGTCCGTGGGTACTACTATATGATGGCTAAGCTACATAGCCCAAGTTAATATTTTTAATCATCCATGTTAAGCCTTGTTCCCCACCCTGACATGTGATATATATATATAATTTATATTTGATGATGTACATGAGTGTAGAGTATATTTGAATAATTACGCATGGGATTATTTGTTCCTTTATCCCTGAGTTACATGTTAGCGCTCCAATGGCTAACCATCTTCAAATGTTGTATCCCCATGTGATGCAGGAAATGGCCATACTTTTACTCCTCCTGCACAGTGATCTGGGGTTCGTGTTTGGTTCGTGAGTTGATTTAAAGCGTTGAGCTTCCATTATTCGAAAGACTTCATTTCTTATTTGGTTTAGTTTGTCATAGACTTTATTTCATATTTGTTTTGGATATAGTCGGGAGCATGTCCCGACACTTTATTGGTACTCGATTTTTGTTAGAGGCTTTATAGATATTCTGGACTTAGGTATTGTGGATGGTTTGTGGATATTGATCTTATACGGATCCTTCTTGGATTTTTTATTACGTTTTATCTTACATTGGTATTTGTTCGCTGCTAGATGTTCTTAGTTGCATTTAAATAGGCTCAGGGGGCAGTCTTCGGTCCTCGTTGGACTTGGGATTCTCGTCATGGCCAGTCCTTAGTTCGGGTCGTGATATATATTCATTTTTGAAATCACCACTTCTATTATATAGTAAATTACTTATTCTTCAATTTCTTTTTCTCACAAATGTATAGATACCTCTCACGATTATATATATTATTAGTGAAGTTGAGCAATCACATGCACTCCTCTCGGTTTAACAATTTAATCTTTAAAATTGTAATATTATAAAACTAGAATTATGTGTTTAATCTAAAACTTACTCTTTTCATTAAGTCCTTTTTAGTTATTTTACTTGTTATAACTAATTATTACATTAATTGTCTCTCTCATTTATAAATAAGTAAAGAATCAAGTCTAACATAAAGAGATATATATTAAAAAATAAATATTATGTGTTGTTCTATCTGCAAGAAGGGATTGGGTATTTTGTGTGTGATGTCCTGGTGGGTAATTTGGGGCTTTGTTTCGGTCTGTGAGTGGTGACATTGAGGGTTAATGGTGGAGTAGGGTCATGTTCGAGGGGCCTGAGGCTGGGGGTTATTTTGGGAGGGGTGAAGAGTGAAAGACAGGGGAGGGTGTGGGGTCTAGGTCGGGTGTTGGGGATGGTTCGGTGAGGGGTGGTAGAGGTAGATGAGAGGCGAGAGAGGATAGGTTCAGGGTAGGGTCTTGGAACATAGGGACATCCCAGGTAAGTCCGTAGAGCTGGTGAAGACTCTTAAGAAGGGGAGGATTAATATCGCGTGTGTTCAGGAGACTAAGTGGGTAGGGTCTAAGGCTAGGGTTGTGGATAGGTACAAGCTGTGGTACTTAGGGAGTGGGAGGCATCAGAATAGAGTGGGCATCTTAGTAGATGAGGAGCTTAGAGGGCATGTGGTGGAGGTAAGGAGGGTCATTGATAGGCTGATGATAATTAAGTTTGTCATTGGGGGGTTTACATTGCATGTGTGTAGTGTTTATGCACATCAAGTAGTCTTGGTTGCAGAGGTAAAAGCAAGTTTTTGGGAGGTTTTGGACGAGGTGGTGAGAAGCATGCCTAGTTCAGAGAAGATTTTCATAGCAGGGGACTTCAATGGGCACATTGGGGTTTACTGAGAGGCTATGACGATGTGCATGGAGGTTTTGGTGTCAGTGATAGAAATGGTGAGGGAGCTGCTCTATTGGAGTTTGCGAGGGATTTTCAGCTGGTGGTAGTGAACTCGAGCTTTCTGAAGAAGGAGGATCACCTATTTACCTTTCTAAGCGTGATAGCCAAGACTTAGATTGATTTTTTGTTGCTTAGAAAAGGGGATAGGGCCTTTTGTAAGGACTGTAAAGTCATCCCGAGTGAGCATCTTTTGACTCAGCACAAGCCTTTGGTGATGGACTTGATAATCAAGAAGAGCAAGAAAAGAAAGGTCGGGAAGGGTTGACCTAGAATTAAGTGGGAAGGCTTGACACCAGTTATTGTGCTAGAGATAGGGGTGGGAATGGGGGTGTGGGAGTGTAGGAGGGACGTGGATATTATGTGGGATAGGGATGCTAGCTGCATCACGGAGACTACAAGAGAGGTTTTGGGTATTTTGAGGGGTCGGGTAGGACGGCATAAGAGGGACTAGTGGTGAAATGAAGAAGTTAAAAAGAAAGTGGAGAGTAAGAAGGGGGTGTATGTTACGTGGATTGAGAGTAATGATGAAGAGGAGAAGTGGGTGAATATGGAGGTTTATAAAGTAGCAAGGAAGGAGGATAAGTTAGCAGTTATGACGGCTAAGATAGCAGCGTTTGAGAGCCTTTATGCGGGGTTAGAGGAGAAAGGCGGGGAAAAGAGATTGTTTAGGCTGGCTAAAGCTAGGCAGCGAAAGGGTCGTGATCTCGATCATGTGAAGTGCATTAAGGGGGACGATGGGAGAGTTTTGGTGGAGGATGTCCATATTAAGAAGAGATGGAAGGAGTATTTTCATGGCTTATTGAACGAGGAAGGGAACAGAATCATTGAGCCAGGGGAGTTGGAGCACTCAAAGGAAAATTAAGATTTCGGTTACTGTAGACGTTTTAAGGTTGAGGAGGTTAGAGAGGCTATTCGTTGGTTGTGGAGGGGTAGGGCGACGGGGCCTGATAAATTTCTGGTGGATTTTTAGAAGTATACTGGTGGAGAAGGTTTAAGGTGGTTGACTAATTTGTTTAACGGCATTTTCAATGTGAAAATGCCTGAGGCTTGGAGATGGAGTACGATGATTCCGTTATATAAAAACAAGGCTGACAATCAGAGTTGAAACAACTATAGGGGTACTAAGTTGTTGAGTCACACTATGAAGATCTGGGAAAGGGTGGATGAGTAGAGATTGAGGAGGATCGTTTCTATTTCGGAGAATCAGTTTGGATTTATGCCTGGTCACTCGACGACAGGGGAAATCTACCTAGTGAGGAGATTAGTGGAGCAGTATAGGGAATGGAAGAGGGATTTACACATGGTGGTCATTGACCTGAATAAGGCATATGACAAAGTCCCTAGGGAGGTTCTTTGGAGATCTTGGAGGTGAGAGAAGTCCTGACGGCGTACATCAGAGCTATTAAGAACATGTACAATTGAGGGAAGACTCGGGTGAGGACGGCAGGAGGAGACTTAGAATATTTTTTAGTCGAGACAGGGTTGCATCAGGGATCAACTCTTAGTCCATTTTTGTTTATGCTGGTGATGGACGTGTTGATGCGGGGTATTCAAGATAAGGTGCCTTGGTATATGTTATTTGCAGATGATGTAGTGCTAATTGATGAAACGCCGGGGTTGTGAATGAAAAATTGGATATTTGGAGGAAAACCCTTGAATCTAAGGGGTTCAGGTTGAGTAGGTCCAAGATGGAGTATTTGGAATGCAAGTTTAGTGACTTGAAGCTGGAGGACGGAGTGGTGGTGAGGTTAGACTCCCAAGATGTTTGTAAAAGGGATAGTTTTAAGTATCTTGGGTATATGATTCAGGGGAATGGCGATATTGATGAGGATGTCTCTAAATGTATTGGAGTAGGTTGGATGAAGTGGAGGCTCGCCTCGGGAGTGTTATGTGATAAGAAGGTGCCCTTAAAGCTTAAAGGCAAGTTCTACAGGGTGGAAGTCCATCTGGCCATGTTGTATGGTGCGGAGTGTTAGCCAATCAAGAACTCCCACATTTAAAAATTGAAGGTAGCGGAAATGAGAATGTTGCGTTGGATGTGTGGACTTACTAGAAGGGGTAGAGTTAGGAATGAGATTATTTGGGAGAAGGTGGGAGTGGCTTCGATGGTGGACGAGATGCGGGAAGGAAGGTTGAGATGGTTTGGGCATGTGATGAGAAGGGGCATGGATGCCCCAGTTCATAGGTGTGAGAGGCTATCTTTGGATGGTTTCAGTAGGAGTAGAGGTAGGCCGAAGAAATATTGGAGAGAGGTGATTAGACATGACATGGAGATGTTACATCTTACTGAGGACATGACCCTAGATAGGAAGGTGTGATGGTCGCGGATAAGGGTAGAAGGCTAGTTTGTATGTGGGTGGTAACTAGTTTCTAGGGTGCTCTTGTGTAGCTGGGTTAGTAATCCTAGGACTGTGTCCATTGGTAGGAGCCGCTAGTGTATGTTACTACTAGGGGGGTCCTTTCCTATTTCTTATTTCCTATTTTTACTTTAGTATTGCGCTTATTTTCGTGTCTCTCTTATCTCTATTTTTATTATTTCTCATTTCTTATTTCGGTTATGCCATACATTCTGTTTCATGTATTACTATGACCTTGTTAACTATTCTTTATCTTGAGCTGGGGGTCTATCGGAAACCGTTTCTCTACTTCTTTGGAGGTAGAGGTATGGACTGCGTACATTTTACCCTCCCCAGACCCCACTTGTTGGGAATACACTGGGTTTGTTGTTGTTGTTATTGTTGTTCAATACCCCAAATTGAATATCACTTCTTGATAACCCACAAACTACGAACGTCAAAAACAATAAGAAAATTAAAGAAAGCATAGGCTAAAAAATGCAAAATTAAAGGACAGATTGATAATGTTAAATCCAATAACCTCAAGAAACTGATCCAATGAAAGCACCTTACTCCTATGAATGGCCACTAGGGAATCAACACACCCTCATAACCACCATTTCTAGTCAACGATCAATACAAGCTTTTTCAAGCCCTTAAGCTCCATCAAGGAGATTCTCTATGTTAAATATCATCCAAAAACTAAGGAAAGTAAGGTAGGGTTTGGGTATTTATACACTTAGTCTAATTATTACACTCTTGGGCCCAAAAGAGACCCATTTTAACTTTAAAACTAGTCAGCCATTTTTGGCATCTGCTCAAGAAGATCAGGCGCACCTTGGGCACATGTGGGACTCAAATTCCACTTTTTAGCAACTTCTCAAGTAGGTCAAGTGCACCTTGTGGCGTAGGTGACATCGCAATTCACTTTAGAAGGCATCTGGGCTTCGCTTTCCCCTCCAACGACCTCTCTAATGGTCCTCGGTACTTCTTGTATGCTTTGGGAACTCTAAAAAACTCCTTAAATGGTATCAAGAGGTCTTGTAACACATCTAACATCTTTAATAATCATCGAAGTGTTTGTAGTCCTTGGGTTTGTTTTCTTGTTGAAATTTGGAGATAGATTTTACCCCCGGCTCCAAGATATCCTCCACACATAGTGTTAAACTCTTTGAATCTTCAAAAGGGTCCTCCACACATATTTTTTCGTTATTGAGATGATTGTGGCTTGGGTCCCTTTGTGTCAGCCTTGGATTGTAGTCCTTGAAAGTTCAATGCCGATTTGGCTTGTATCATCCCCCCTTCTTAAAAATTATTCGTCCTCAAATTTAAACCTTATAAAACCATATAGGTAACATGAGAAACCAATTTCCCCATGGAATGAGGGTTAGGGTTAATAAAATCAAACATAGAACCATGTCAAGGTTGCACATACTTGAGATATAACCAAGGATCCCTTGTGTTTGACATGAAAAGTCCACTGAGAAGTATCCTACCTCTAAATTAAATAATTCCACAATTAGTATGGACATCAACATAGGCCAAGAGGTATTAGAGAAAGGAGTCAAGCATAAAAGTCTCACCCAAGGTGTTATTATTTATAAGGATGTCACTTGTCTCAAAAGATTTAACACATAATACACATAAGGGTGGAGTCAAACAATTAAGCACATATGACCTCTCTCCGTCAAACAACTTCCAGAATAAATTAGCAATGAAAGTGAGTTCATCAGTAGAGTCTTGCCACTAGGGAAGATGGAAAAACTGTCATATAACAAATTAACCCAAAATAAGTAGTTCTCCCAAGAAGCTTGGTTCCCTCTATTAAAGATGTTAGGCATGCTCCCAAGAGTCCCATATGACACTACAAATTGTCCAACCGTATGAAGGTGACAAGAAGACTTAGCAATCATGGACTCTCCCACAAACAAGTAATCAACTTAGCATCCACAAGTGGTGGTCAACACAACTTAAGCACAAGTATGCCTAATAAGGATGATAGTATACATATACAACACCCAAAGGAGACAATGACACATTTGCTCTAGGTTCCTTACAAATGAGACCATCTTTGACAAGGGGGTCACCAATTGCAAACAAGTTACAAAGAAGGGTATCACATAAAATGAATTCATCCAAAGTATTTCCAAGACAAGATTCTCTCTTTGACCTATAAGTAGTAAAACCTTGGTCATTAATGGGGAACACACAATGGTGAATTACCTTATTTCATTTCATTACCCCCTTTTTAAGCACAATCATCTTTGTATGAAATGCCTCTAATGCACAACTTGAATATATAAAGTGGATTATAAATCCTCAAGAAAAACTTTCAATTGTAAATAAGGATACCAACATCTTCAATCAAACTTCACTTGTCATCTTGACCAATCACCAAATTGGGTGTGTGTAAATCACCATGTTTCGAGATGTCACTAGGGTCGAATTGGAGAAGTAGCCAAGAACATGGGTCAAGGTAGTTTCACATTCCCCAAAGGGGCAACCCTCACAAATAGGCATACCCTTTATACTATCATTGACATATTATAAGCAAAGAGAGGGTAGAGAAAGGTGTCACACAAGTTAACTTCAACTATGGCATCCTCATACGTGTACTCACTATTAGATTCACGATCATCTCCAAGTGTATACTCAAATAAGGAAGCACATAAGGAAGAAGTAGAAATTTCTAGTCCAATAACACTACCTTTCTACCACAACCCAATTTATCGGGTCATGATGGCATCTGCCATAACCCACCAATACGCAAGCCAAACTTATAGTTCATGGCTAGTAATGGATTACCTAACCAGATAAAGGCAAGAATGTAGAAAAGATGAAGAAAGAGATCAAGTACATAATATAGTCCCAAAACCTGGTGGTATTAGTACAAGAGATTTTACAGAACAAGAATCCAAAGTGAAGTACAAATAAATACACCGATACAACTTATCTTTGAATAAAAAATAGAGATTAGTTAAGTACATAAGAAAGAGATAACTACTACTCTAAATGTCAGGATCTCACTCTAAGTCTCCAAACCATGGTTTCTTCTAACAACACACACATCAGCTATGATTACCCATACTCCGATATCTATGCTGCAGAATTATAGTATGAGTAACAAACACGTGGTACTCAGTAGGATACTGCTGAAGGGGCTAATAAAGCAGATATATACAACAAATACACAAAATAGAAAACTACACCCAAATATCTAGCAACTATATAAGACAGCCAATGAGATAATAAGGATCAACTATATTATTCATGTTCAAGAGACTAATCAAAATAAGGCTAAGGAAGTAGTAAGAATCCACTATCTTATACCAACCATACTTAGGGATCTCAACTCTATACCGTATATCACTAGCCAATATTCAAGTAGGAGCGGAAAGACGATACATAAAAGTATATAAGGAGGAGCAGAAAGAAGATACATAAGAGTATACAAGGACAGGGAATGAGTATATTATCTGATTAAATAAAGGAAAGTAGGGATATATAGTAATACCATAGCTACATATAACTAAGTATGCATATATATATATATAAGTATATATACAAGGTCTACTTGAAGCACAACTTAAATCATCAGAATAGTTATTTAAGACCTTATAATCATAGCAATAACTACTGCTAGAATACTCAGGGTTTCTAACCCATATGCCTAATAATGAATTAATCATGCATAATAATGAAATTTAAAGATAGAAGATCCAAAATCATACCTCGAATCTAGATATCAAATCAATAACAGATATGTCACAAACTAGCCATAGCAATAATCATAAAAATTATAATAACAATATCAATAACAACACAAGTAATCAGCTAGTTCGAACAACTAAATACCTAATTGGGCTTATCACGTACCCCTACTACTCCAGGATCAAAAGGTTCAATCAGCATCAACACACTATATGTCATAGTCATCACCCATACCTATACAACCCCCCTCCATATATTGGCTGATAGATGTAGGTGCATATTAGTGATAGACAATGTGCATGCAAGAATAAGTACAAGGTATATAATTAATATCACAAACTCATACTCATAACAATCACCATCCTAACCATCATCATCGTAATTATTCTCTGAAATTGAATTAAAAATATATATCATTAACACTCAAAATTTAATCGATCATAAATATTATCAATACTCGAAATTGAACCAGTCATAAATATCATCAAAACTTAAAATTAAATCGGTCATAAGTATATAATCAATACCCTCAATATCACCAATCATCATCAACATCATCAATACACATATATAACATCGATATTAAAGTCTGTCCTCGGTTTTTACCTAAAAGTTATATTATCAACCCAGCATCTTCCTTCGTCCCATACCGAAGAGATGTATATCAAGATATGATAGGTGCACAGACTCAAGTCGTGGCTAAAAGAGTGTAAATCTGCAAGCCTATTTCCTGGAGTGAACTTCGATACTAAACCATTATAAAAGTGTAGAAAGGGTTAAAATCTTTCACGATCAGAGTAATTAGTAGTATCAAATATAAACTGAGATTTGTCTCGGTCAGGTCTTTTAAAACATGTTTATTAAACTCTTTTACAAATAAGGTATTCATTAAGACATGCAATTATTATTATGAAGAAGTCTATTTTAAGGGGGGGGTTAACCCTCATTCAATAATAACATCATAATCTAATTGGAATTGTATCAATCATCGATGCAATGATTATGAATGTACTGAATCTATGCATGCCATCACCAGTATTCAAATGCTAGAACCATAAGAATTAATATATCAACAAACTACAATCACATCCTTTACAAGGATAATACTTCCCGGATGGTGAACTCATATCATAACATAAACTTGGGCCCAATAATATGTCCTGAACAATTATAACATCATAAAAACGGCCTTTGGCCCATATACATAGCTGGAACCCATATCAATAATTATATTTATAAGTCATCTCATTTTAAATAAGCCATAGCACATTTACGAGGCATAACATATCGATAAGCATCTCATGTATATATGCCATACATCATAATCCGGGGAAAACCATCACTATTCATCAAATCACGAAGAAAACTTATTCTAAAGGCTCAATAGTCTCAACTATGCCTAACATCCGCAACTAAGTCAACAAGGGATAACACAAGTGTTAGCCTAAGATGGACTGAAAGAACGCACTGCTAATCCTCAATTCTCATAATTAGGAAAATTTACACCCAACTAGGCTAAGGTATCTAGTTTAACTTCTAGATGTCAAGTAAGCCATAACCAAGCCAAAGATAGGAATTTTTCCTAGAAATATGCACATTTAAGTCAACTCCACCTAAATTAAGGTTTCAAGATCACCACAATTGTCCATAATAAGGTTAAATATACTAATCATTCTTCCCATGCTAAAACCATATCCCAAACCTAGCATTATACCATATTCATTCTATGAATTAGTTCAATCTAGGGAGAAGGCAATGGGATTCTAAAAGTGCAATAAGCATTTGGCCTTACGGGTCAAAACCCTCATCTAATCCCCAAACTTCATTAACCAAGATTAAGTCATTCTACCCACAATCAACTTAACATTCACATTCACGCACAATACATAACATATATTATCTTACGGAGAGGAGTAGACAGAAGCCTACCTCGAAGCCGAACCTTAAATCTCTAAATCATTCACCAATCATCCATCTTTAATTAACAATCCCCAAAATGTCATCACACTATCAAAATTGTAATCTACTCATCAATACAAGAATAATGATATCCATATTTTACCATTGTGCTTCGGGTCCAAAAATAACACCAAAAATCCCAAGTGGGTCCAAGTGATAGAAATCATATTTTTGAGGTTAACCCAATATTCATACATGATAAAGAAATCATAACCCTTAAGAAATAGGTAAAAATAAGCTAATTTAAGGCTAAAGACAAGCCCTCAAGCTATTCGGGGTTTTGGGTCAAGAACCAAGAATTTCACAAAGAAAGGGATGAAATCGTACCTTAAATCCAAAGATATTCGCGATAATAAATGTGAATCAATTTCCCAAGTTACCCACAAGTATGAATTTTGAGTTATCATACTCATTAGGGTTTTTGCTTTCAAGAGAGGGTGCAAATGGGCAATTTCAGGACCTAGGGGCCCTATTTATAGCCCTTTCAGGTATCTAGGTGTTGCTATCGCTCACCTAAGGTTGCAATACACACAGGATGCAGGAGCAGGTATTGCGATCGCAATACCTATAGGTGAGATTGCACCATCCTCTCCGACACCAGATATCAGATGAAACTTGGAAAGTTTCTAAGTTTCCGCTAAGGCCATACGAATCATTTGGAATCTGATTTACGCAAATGAATTATGTAACCATTATGAATTAAATGTTCCGACGTGATAGCGAAGTTGGATCTTCCATCCAAGTTTGTTTTGAACAAATGTAGGTCCCATATCTAAATTTCCAATTTTCCAACTTTTCGACCAATTGGTCAAAATGAGCTCGGGTGTATTGAGACCCAAACCAAAGGTCTACCTTGACAAAAATTTATATTACAAAGCTATTGGCGTAGTCAGAATTTTCATCTGAGATTATTTTATTAAAGTTTTCACCTGGTGGCCATTTGGAACCAGCAAAGACTTTTAAACAGGGAATTGGGTCTAAAAATCAAACGAACTATCCGAAACAAGTATTAAATGACTTGGGGAAGCTATGGGAAAAACCTAACAATGAATATAAGTGGAAATACATCCAGGGTCATTACAATACCGACTACTAAAAGGACTTTCATCCCCAAAAGTCAACATATAGAAAAAATCTCAAAAGCTCAAAAGGATGAGGTATTGGGCCCACATGCTCTGAGCATGTCTTCCTTGATAACCTCCATGAAAAGAGAAAACTTACAAGAGATTTTACCACAGGTATCTCTTTTCCAACCAACTCTCTCACTTCACTTTCAAACAACCAAAAAAAAAACTCCAACCACCAACTGGTATACAACTGAACTGAAGAAGGCTAATGCACTTAAATCTGAACCACAATACACTGATACCATCTCAATATCCGCACACCACAAAGGCTGATACAAGACAAAAGCAAGAAAAGGTATGAATCATACCACCAACTCTAAATCCAAATATAACCTTTCTTTACCTATCCAGTCTTGCTATCTACTCCAAACTAGGGGGAAAATCACCTGAGTCCTATCCGCGTAATCTCATCATATAGAACTCAAAGAACTTAAGGTAATACACTAAAAGTCCAAACGTTAAACATGAGAATAATCTCATAAGACGTTATCTGGGCACACAAATAGAGATAACCAAGGAATGCAATCTATGCAATTACTACAACTAGTCTGGATGGCAATCGAGACTAAAACTTAGAAGATCAAGGCATAAATACTCATTACTGAATGATCCGATCCAGGATATCCCATCAACAGAGAATAAAAAAATACTGAACCTAACTCAAGATGAAATCATAGGAACTATCACATGTCTCCAACTCACTAGCTCTACCAGAGAGAGAACCACATCTTGGTGAGAACGGAGTATCCAACTCTACACTCATAACAAGGGCAAACTATCATTAGGAGACAAACCCAATAATCTAAGAGATGAATCCAAGACATCTTTATATCAATATCCACACCGTTATTGGGCGATGAAATAGCCATAAATAAAGAACGGATCCAAAACTGGTCAAGCTCACAAATGAGATATATAAAAGGGATAGCCAAAGCAAAAACCTTTGCATGCAGGAGGCAAGTCTAAGAGTTTCAAACTCAAGAACGGCGATATACCTAAAGTTCCAACTCAAGAAGCATACAGGACCATGAAAGGTCAATTTACCTTTAATATTATAATACATTCTTGAATCAATCTAACAAAGCTGACCAAGAGGGAGAACAATCAACCTCTCCTTGCTATGGGAAATAAATCATTAATTTGGGCTATATCTACTTAAGCCATCGAATAAGAATCACAAAAAATGGAATTCTAGAGAGATAACACTAGTCTATATAGATACCCAACTAGGATCAATTACATCAAGTAATAATATCAAATAATATCAATAACCACAAGCAATGATAGCAATAGCAATAGCAATATCAACATTAATATAATGAAGAAATAGTACCAAAATGAACATCAATATAATGTACCACTCAAGGGCCACAATAAGGCCAATGCCAAGAGTAATGGGACTCAAATCCAAATGTTATACCCATAGGGAGAAAATTTCAATATAGACATACTCCTTCCACTACAAAAAGAAATAAGCCACAGAGTAGTCATAAAATCATGGGTACAATAATAAGGCACACAATAACTAATATTAACTCATAAAGGCATAAAATCATCAATATATAAAAACACCCCAATGCACACAAGGAAAGAAGTAAATGCGAGGAAATAAAAGACACTGATTGCGGTGCAATTCGCAATCACATGCCTGATGGATCTAAAGGAGAATAACTCTGGATAGGTCCAAAATCAAACTGACTGGATAAATCATCAATTGAGGTGCTAAGCATACTATTTTTAACTGAATGTGCCACAATCATCACGATGTTGATCTAAATGAGATAAATGACTAGTAATCCCTCATTGGGATACTCTCTGTCCAGTGACCCATCTTACTAGAACTAAAATAAGATCCTAGAATACTTTAAGATACTGGCCCTCATAATCCAGAATGATAATCATGGCCTGAAGACCCATACCAAAACTCTGCAAGGTCCAATGAGAACTTTGTCTGCTTGATCACCATGGCTAATTTGAGAGCCACTCATAGTCTAAAATACTACTTACTTAGAGATGATATGTTGTAGGTGAAGATGACCTCTACCAAAGAATCCTTACTCCCAAACGAAATGTCAATGGCATAATACTAGGGGTATGTCCTCTTGTATCCATCTCTATAAGTCTCAATACATACTCCCTCTATGGCTCTCGAATGACCAACAACCTAAGAGAAGGAAAGCCCAGCTACTACCAAGTGGTCCCAATAATAAATAGAGTAGCAATGCTGATTCTTTATTAGATATGTTCACCATATCCTACTTTGAAGGTTATCGCATCAAAGAATGCCTAGACCGCTCGAGAAAATCCAATCTCATAATCAAATATTAGAAAGGAACCCTTAATAAACACCAGTAAACCCAACTATGGTCTAAGAACTGCTCTATGAATCGAATGTCATCCATGGATAAGAGGGATCTACAATATGACTTTGATCCCTAATGCTAATCTTTGAAGGGCTGAAGTAGTCACAAGCTTTGCTGGAGCTGAATATGGCCTCAAATCCCTTGGCTGACCTTGTAGATCTTTGATATCCATCTCTTACTCTCTAGTTTAATGCTACATCAAAATACGTGCTAAAGTCCCATCAATATCTATCGACCATCTTGCATCATCCATTTAGGATAGAATATAGTTAAGGAATGTGCTTAAGGCTCATAGTAATACGGACACATGACAAAGAGTCAAGAAATGTATTTCTTAAGAATGTCCCTATAGCCTCCCAAAAATAGGTTGCGAATGTCTCCACATCGATCCGTAGAACTCAAATAAACACTTAGCTCTTGTACTAAATCGGTGAAACCTAGGCTCTGATACTAATTTGTCATGACCCAATTTTCCAAGTCATGATAGTGACTACCATAACCCACCTGTAGGCAAGCCAAACTCGTAGTTTGAAATGGTTGGTAATGGACTACCCAACCAAACAAAGGCAAAATGCAAAAAAGATGAAGAAAGAGATCAAGTAGATAATATAGTCCCAAAACCTAGTAGTATCAGTAAAATAGCTTACACATAACAAGAATCTAAAGTGAAGTACAAATAAATACACTGATATAACTTATCTTTGAATACAACATAGAGATTAGTTGAATAGATAAGAGAGAGAGAGAGAGAAGTACAACTCCTAATTTCAAAAGCTTACTCTAAGTCTCCAAACCATGGTGTAATACCTCATACTAATCTTAGCTTAATTCAACTTTTAGTTGCATGCATAAGGGGCTTGAGGTTTGAAATTTTCATTAAGTGTTAGGGACTTAATCATTTCTAGGGCCTCTAACTTTGAGGATTTTTATTTTGGTCTTCCTGACCCCAAGACATTAGTTTTTGAGTTAATTCATTTGGATTTTTCAAATAAAGTTTTGGTCATGTTTGTATCACAAGACCAGTGGGTTACTGCAATAAGCCCGTGATACGGCAATAGTCCCAATGTCATATAAACTGTATCGTGGTGAGAAAAATCAATGACCACAATAAGACCGCATCACGGTGAACCTATTGCATCTAATTCTGAATTTAAATAACTGAGGGGAAATTAGGTCTTTTCCCTCTCAACCTAATCGTTCATATCATGACTTGGGGAATTAGTTAGGAAATAATTTACCCTTATTCTCAAAATTCCTCTCAAGAAAACCCTCCCCTTTCCCCAAGAATGAAATTGAGTTCCTTTTTCCCCAAGAAATCAAGAATTCAAGTTCCCCAAGTTTAAGAACCTTTAAGAAAGCATCAAGATTAGTGTTTTCCTTTCATGTAAAGAAGCTTAAGGTATGTGGGGTGTTCATTCATGGGTCCCTTTCACCCATGGATCCCAAAAACCCTCTATTAAATTAAAGAATGGAATTTTTCTATTTTATTGTATTTTATATGTCCAAGATGAGTTTAATTCATGTTTTCCTTGGTAATTTAAATTCAATTCAGCCCATGTATGATCCCATGAAATAGTTGATTTACTCATGCTTTAAATCTCAGTTTCCCTATTTTACTCAAGTGAATTTTGTGTGGTTGATTTCTCATATTTAGAATATCCTCATGTTCAAGTCCAAGCTTTCTACATGTTTGGTGAAATGTCTATGTCTTTGGTTGAACCATGATTCCATACTACAGTTTTAAGCTTAAATGTCATATTTTATGATCATTTAGTGTTGGTGGGTTATGAACACTTGATACCTTTGAATTTTTACATGATTATAGTTTTTCATGTAATGATTAAGTTAAACCATGAATATTACTATTTACTCAGTTCATATAATCATGATGAGCACTATCAGAAATAATATTCAGTTAAACTTAGTTTAATTTAGTATTAGTGTCAGTTCAGTTAGGAGTAGGATTTGGCATCTAGTGATCCTAGGGATGGGAGCTCACCCACCAGTTAGGACTGGGTCCTTAGTAGCAGTTCCTAAGTTCCAGAACTACATAGCCATCATAGGATTATGATATGTCACGCACCATTTTAGGATTGAAACTTTCTTAGGGGTCACCCACCAGTTTAAGACTGACTTTCTAGTCCTTTGAGACATTATATCAGTGGATCCACATAGCCAGTGTTAGTACCTGTGGCATGGCACTGACACCTTTCCAACTGGGGTTATAGGTTGGACCTTGATTAGCTCAGATTAGGGCATGTTAGTTGTATGATACCTCCTAGATTTTCTATCAGTATTGCAGTATATCTAAGTTCAGGTTTTCTTGACCAAGTGTACAAATCAGATTTACAGTCATTCAGTTATATAGATTTCAGTCTCTCAGTTTACAGATCATTTCAGAAAGATGTTTATGCTTCATTTGGCATTCTCAAATATTACATGTTTATGAATTTATGCTTAGTTTTCTCATGTATTTTAGTCAGTCCTTATCTCACATACTAGTACATTCAAAGTACTGATCGCATACTTTTCTTTGCGCTATGTTGTCTTATAACATAGGCTCCGATCCTCAGTTTCACCACTGTTCTTAGACAGCTCCGTGTTATGCAGTAGTAGTAGTGGTGAGTATTCATCCATTGAGTACATAATTTATTTATATCAATTATTTCAGTATTTTCTTATGTTCAGACAGTAGAGTTAGTTGGGGGATCATCCCTTCAACTCTGCATAATGCTTAAAAGCTTTCAAATAATTAGTTAAATAGTCAGTCAGTTAGTTTAGTATTATCAGTTTTTATAGACATTTTAGACTTGTTATTTATATATAATCAGTATTTAGATTTTCAATATTTTATTAGCTTATCTTTTGCATATGTTATATCAATGCCATTTTATTTAGTGGTCACAGCAGGTACCAGCTCATGGGTTAGCTTGTGGTCACTTGTGACCGTAAGCATCATTGTCACGACTAGAGGGTAGCCTCAAGTTGTGACAAAAACTTGTATTAGAGCCTAAGGTTTTAAAGTGTCCTAGGGAGTCTAAAAGCCATATTGAGTAGAGTCTTGTGCATGGGTGTAAAGCATGCCACAATTATAAGAAAGAGGCTACGAGATGTTTTTAGGAAAGTTTCCCTTATTTTAGTGTTCATGTCATGTGAAAGAGCATGAGCTCTATTTAAACTCTCTCTCTAACTCATTCTTTGTTTTGTTTGCTAACAATGCCTCCCAGAAGAAATAATAAAGGAAGGAATGGGGATCAGCCTGCACCTCCACCTGTTCAGGAAAATCCCCTGAATGATCATGTATCCTACGCCAAATTTTGGGTTGCTTTTACTACCTTAGCCCATTTGGAAGCTGCTCATAACAACCAGTAAGATGTTTTCCCATCCAATACAGTGGAAAATATGGTTATTATTAGGATTTGGGATTTTACTCGAATGAATCCCCCTTTATTTTCAGGATCCAAGTCTGAGGAGGATCCATAGGAGTTTCTGGATATAGTGCAAAAATTAATAGTTATCATAGGTTTCACTTCGAGTGAGAGTGTAGAGGTAGCTACATATAAATTGCAGGAGATAGCTCATACCTGGTTTAAGTAGTAAAACGAAGACCATAGTGTTGATGTAGATCCAGTAGAGTGGGAAGAGTTTGCCACAGCTTTCTAGGACAGGTTTTTTCCCTTAGAGTTAAGGGAAGCTAATATTAAGGAGTTTATTAATTTGAAGCAGTGTAATATGAGCAAAATGGAGTACTCGCTTAAGTTCACTCAGTTGGCGAGGTATGCTCCTACTATAGTGGTAGAAAATAGGTCTAGAATGAGTAAACTTGTATCTGGTGTAGCTGATAGTATGGTTAAGGAGTGTAGGACTACCATACTAATTAAGGAGATGGACCTATCAAGATTCATTGTTCATGCTCAGCAGATTAAGAAGGATAAGATTAAGGAGAGAAAGAGAGAAAATAAGAGGGCCAGAACAGGTAGTTTTGACTTTTCTTAGCCAAGGTTAAAAGGTGGAAACCATTCTCAGTTCTATCTAAAAATTTTAGCCTTATCTCCATCTTCAGCTATGCACCAGTGCCTAAGTTCAGGTAAGATAATTAGGATAGAGTGCCAGGATCTAAGTCCCAAGGTAGTGTAAACAGTGGTCGTACTAATATGCTCTGCGGGAAGTGTGATAGGAATCATTAGGGAGTGTGTACAAATGGTAGTGATGTGTGTTTTGAATGTGTCAAACTGGGTCACCGAATCTAGGATTGTCCAGTGGTTGGTCAGAGAGGAAAGGATTCATGCCAAAATAGCCAGTCTAATCTTTCATTAGTTCCAACAGGTTGCCTAACTCAGCAGGGTGCCACTTCTGGTGCAACCAGTGGGTTGCATCAGAACTAGTTATATGCCCTACAGACCCGACATGATTAGGAAAGTTCTCCTAATGTGGTTACAGGTATGTTATAGGTCTTTCATCTTTATGTTTATACTTTATTAGACACCAGAGCTTCATTTTCTTTTATTACTCCTTATATAGCAGTCAATTTCGATGTCACTCCTAAATCTTTAGGAGAACCTTTCTCAGTGTCTACCCTTATGGGTGAATCTATCATAGCTAGACGGGTATACAAAAATAACCCGATCACAGTATCTTAGAAACCTACCTCAGTTGATTTTGTGGAGTTAGAGATGACTGATTTTGATGTCATTCTCAGCATGGATTCTTTTCACTCATGATATGCCTCAGTTAACTATAGAAATAGAGTCATTCAATTTCAGTTTTCTAATGAACCAATCATTGAATAGAGGGCTAGTACTTCAGTGCTTAGGGATCATATTGTTTCTTATCTTAAGGAAAGAAAAATAATATCTAAAGGGTGTGTGTACCATCTTGTTCAAGTCAAGTATTGTAGTTGATGTACATTAAAGTGACGCTACTTTAAGAAACCATTTCATAAGAAGTCAAGCTAAGGACCTTCAAGCATATCAAGCTTTATGGAATCTTTGGAAGGCTCCAATATGGATGACTTGAAGATATTTAATAGACAAAGTGTGTCTACCATTTAAATTAGCTTGTAATTTAAATGAAGGACAATTTCGTCTTTCCTTACTTCTTTTAACCCTTAGTATAAATAGTTAGGTATTAGGGTTGACCCACTAGTTTTTGACTATTGAATATTTGTGCCTCCTTAAAGATCTTAAAAACCCTTTGTGGATTTTCAATAATTGTCCTAGGATTTTCAAGTAAGCTTACTACCTTCTTGAAGATTCTAATAGATTAGGTCCTTTTAGTTCCCAATTAAGGGGTGTTTTGGTTAGTTTCACCATTACATGTTTTGATTGTTTGAATCTAATTATGTCTATCTTTCTTTATTTTGTATCTTTAATTCCTATCTTGCTTCTATTTTCTTGTTTCACATCAAATCGGTATCAAGAGCTTGGATTAAATTTTCTTTCACAAACCTAAGTCTTGGGATTTTGATATTTTTAAAAAAAAATCAAATTTGATTGAATGTTGTTTGATATTATTCTTTGAGTTACGTGTTGTTGTTTCCTAGTTGAAAAAATCAAAAAAATACATGACCAAAAAAAATTGAAAGTCATGTTGAAGATAAACTTGAAAATGGATTTTGTTGATTTGGTGTTTGGTTGAAGAAATTGTAAGTTAGAAGTTGTTCGTAAAGTTGTGGGGAAGTTATATCTCAAATTTGAGCTCATTTGTTTGGGTATTGAAGAGGATGAATTTGAGAATTATAAAATAGTTCAAATCTTTCAAACTTGTTTCTTCTTTTCTTGTTAATTCTAGCTAGTTTGCTTTGAGTATTAATTCATACTTAATGTTAAACTAGTTTGTGTCCGTTTAATTTATTCGTGTCAATTTTTTTTGTGCTTTTTTTCTTTCATTTCATTGTATGCTTATTTGTTTCCTTGTCCATTATTTTTAATTGTTCATTCTTGATTACATAAACTCTACTCCATCCCGAAGAAGTGGAACTACTTGTGAATTATTTGATGGTGTTGACTCTCAACCTTGGGTTATTCAAGAGTGGTAACAAGCAACAGTAAGGTGAGTTCATTAGGATGGTCTTAGAGTGATACACGAGTGTGAGTGACAAAAGAGGGACACATGATGTGGGTGAGTGGAGAGGAACTCTTTCTATTAACTTTTTATTTATTTTATAGGTACAATGACTCAATTAGAGGAGAATCCTCTAGCAAAATGGAAATTTTGCTTCAAAAACTATTGGAAAAAATGAAGGAAATGAAAGGAAAATTGGAAGATGTGGATAAAAGGGTGAGAAATCAAGAAATAGCAAAGCAACCACTTGAGGTTTTCAATCCCTTTGGTCAACATGATGAGGGATCAAGTAAGACTCCTCTTGATACAACTCCATCCCACATGGTAGTGCAAGATACCCTCTCTCCTAATTCTACTTTACCAAAAGTTTGCAATCAAGCAACACTTCCAAAAAGGGGGAATCAACAAAGAAATCTTCCACCACAAGCCAATAGAACTCAAATGTGAGCCCAACATAACCTTGAAGAGCATGATTCTTTTGATGGTGATAATTATGATTATGGAGCCAATGATCAAGTTCAACAAGAGAGGTTAGGTGGAAGAGGAAGAAGAAGTAAGAATGGTATCTGGTTGATGATAGAGAATACAAAAGAAGGAATGATGATGAAGATCGAGGATTCAACAACATCAAGGTTACCCTTCCATTCTTCAAAAGAAGTAGTGACCCGAATGAATATCTTGATTGGATTGTGAAACTTGAAATGCAATATAATCTCAACAATATGAGTGATGTTAAAAAGATGAATTATGCTATAAGTCACCTTGAGGGTTTTGCTTCTACATTGTGGGAGAAAGTTGAAAGAGATGCTTTGGTGAATAGATACTTTGTTACAAGTTGAAATGACATGAAAAGGCATATGAGAGAAAGGTTTGTGGGTCAAGATTATGAGAAAAATACACTCAAGAAGTATTACAATCTTTAAGAAGGAAGTAAGAGTGTGGAAGATTATTATGAGGAGCTAAAGCATACTAGGCTTCGAGCTAATGTCTATGATGAAGAGGTAAAACTTTAGCAAGATTTATCTCAGGCTTAAATAAAGAGGTAAGGCAACCATTGGAATTTCATCATCTTTCTACTTTATATGAGGCTTATCAAATGGCACTCAAGGTGGAGGGTCATCAAAAGGAAAAAAAGTCAAGGGTGAAATCTTCTTCTTCTTTATTGGATAAGAATAAGGAAATTTGGAAATCATATCCCACTTGGGACAAATCCAAAAATGCAAAGCAAGAATCGAAGTCAAACTTAGACAAAGGCAAATCAAAGATGGACTACAAGAATGGAGGTAACAAAGCTAAACTTGAAACTCTATCTAAAATAAAGTGTTTTAAATATCTAGGATATGGTCATAAATAAAATGAGTGTCCTAAAAGAAGAACTATCATTGCATTGAATGATGGTGGTTATCAAACCGAAGATGAATCTAAAGATGACCACATAGAGGATGTTAGTAGTGATGAGTTTATGGGAGAAGGTGATGGGGAAGAAATTAATAATGACGGAAAAATTATTCTTGTTGTGAGGAAAAGTATGAGTGCTCTTCGAGGAAAGATCTTAATCAAAGAGAGAACATGTTTCTTAATTGGTGTAGAGTGCAAGAGCAATTATGTTTCTTTATCATTGATATTGGAAGTTGTGTGAATGTTGCTAGTGTATCTATGGTAGAACAATTGAAACTTCCAACAAGAAGGCATACAAAACCTTATAGATTGCAATGGCTCAATGAATGTGGTGAACTCAAGGTAACCAAGAGAGTGTTGATAAAATTCAAGGTTGGAAGTTATCATGATGAAGTTCTTTGTGATGTTGTACCAATGCAAACTTGTCATTTATTATTGGGAAGGCCATGGGAATATGATGTGGGGGCTAAACATAATGGAAGGACAAATAAATATGCATTTGTTAAGGATGGTAAAAAGCACATTCTTAACCCACTTTCTCCTTTTCAAGTGAGTGAGAAATATAGAAAAATATGAGAGTTGAAAGAAAAACTTGAGAGAGAAAAGAAAGAGAGGAGTAAGGGAGTGAAAAATGATAACTCAAGAGAGGAACAATGAGAGTTTGAGAGATCAGGTGATAATTAGTTATCACAAAAAAAGAGGTGAGAAAGAAAAAAAAATCAAAAAAGAGAGAAAATGTTCATGATTTTACAAAATCAAGAGAGCATGAAAGAGCTAAACGTTAAGGATGCTACTCAAGTCATATTTATTAAACCTAAAGGTTATTCTTTGCTTTCTAATAATGAACTAACCTCTTTATCTTTTCCAAGTATTGTTTCTTCTTTGTTGCAAGATTATGAAGATCTATTTCCGAAAGAAATACCAAGTGGGTTGCCTCCTTTGAGAGGAATAGAGCATGAAATTGACTTTTGTCAGATTCTTAAATACCTAAAAAAGAGACTTATAGGAGCAATACTCAAGAGACCAAATAATTTCAAAGACAATTGGAAGAACTTGTGAATAAAGGTTTGGTGAGAGAAAGTTTAAGTCCATATGCGGTACTCATAATTCTAGTACCCAAGAAGGATGGGACATGTAGGATATGTGTAGATTGATGTTCCATTAATAAAATTATGGTAAAATATCGACATCCCATCCCTAGACTTTATGATATACTATATGAATTGTGTGGTTCTACCTTATTCTCTAAAATTGATTTGAGAAGCGGATACCATCAAATCTGAATAAAATCCGAAGATGAATGGAAAACCCCTTTCAAAACCAAGTTTGGATTATATGAGTGGATGATGATGCCTGGTGGGGCTAACCAATGCACCAAGTACTTTTATGCGACTAATAAACCATGTGCTTAATTCATTTATTAATAATTGTGTTTTTGTTTATTTTAATGATATTTTGGTTTATGGAAAGTGTTTAGGTGATCATGTGCAACATTTGAGAATGATATTTGATATGTTGAGAAATAAAAAGTTGTATGTGAATTTTAAAAAGTGTTCTTTTTGTGTGGACCGTGTTGTTTTCCTTGGCATTATTTTAAGTTCAAGAGGAGTTGAGGTGGATGATGAAAAGTTAGAGGCTATTAGAATTTGGCCAACTCTTACGTCCATTAGTAATGTTAGAAGCTTCCATGGGTTGGCAAGTTTATATAGAAGATTTGTGAAGGGTTTTAGTTCTTTATCCGATTCTCTAAGAGAGGCCATTAAGAAGGATAAGCCTTTCATTTGGGGTAGAAAACAAGAGAAAGCCTTTAGAATCTTGAAAGAGAAACTTAGTTCCACTCCATTACTTCAACTTCCCAACTTTGAGATGATGTTTGAAATTTAGTGTGATGCTAGTGGAGTAGGAATTGGTGCGTTCTTGATGTAAGAAGGGAAACCAATAGCTTACTTTAGTGAGAAATTAAGAGGAGCTCCATTGCAATATTCTACCTATGACAAGGAACTCTATGCCTTAGTGAGAGCTTTAGCAAATTGGCAATATTATTTGTGGCATAAAGCGTTTGTGATTAGAGTAGATCATGAGGCTTTGAAGCATATTAGGGTCCAAAATAAACTTAATAAGAGGCATGCCAAGTGGATAGAGTTCATTGAGTATTTTTCATATGTGATTAATTATAAGCAAGGTAAAGATAATATTGTGAAGAATGCTTTATCTAGAAGATATGCATTGATGAACACCTTGACGTCTAGGTTGATGGGTTTCGAGAGTTTGAAGGAGTTATATTCTAATGATTATGATTTTGGAAAAGTTTTTTAAGAGTGTCAAGTGAGCTTGAATAGGTGTGTGTAAGTTGTTAAGGAGGAAAATAAAATTAGAACTCCTAGATTTGAATTGAAGGAGGGCTACTTGCTTAGAAATAGAAAACTTTGTGTGCCTATGTCTTTATGGAGAGAGCTGTTGGTGAAAGAGGCACACAATGGAGGTTTGATAGGTCATTTTGGAGTGTCAAAAACCTTAGCTATTCTTAGTGAACATTTCTTGCCAAGTGAGAAGATTGGAGATAATGCTTACAAAGTGGACTTGCCAAGTGAGTATTTGATTCATAATGTTTTCAATGTTAGTGATTTATCTCTTTTTGATGTAGGATTGGCGAATTCGAAGATGAATTCTTTCAAAGAAGAAGAGAGTGATGTATATCAAAGTGACGCTACTTTAAGAAGGTCTTTCACAAGAAGTCAAGTTAAGGACCTTCAAGCATATCAAGCTTTATGGATGAAGATGGAAACTTTGGAAGGCTCCAATATGGATGACTTAAAGATATTTAATATACTAAGTGTGTCTACCATTTAAATTAGCCTGTAATTTAAATGAAGGGCAATTTCGTATTTCCTTACTTCTTTTAACCCTTAGTATAAATAATTAGGTATTAGGGTTAAACCACTAGTTTTTGAATATTGAATATTTGTGCCTCCTTTGAGAGCTTAAAAATCCTTTGTTGATTTTCAATAATTGTCCTGGGATTTGCAGGTAAGGTTACTACCTTCTTGAAGATTCAAAGAGATTAGGTGCATTTAGTTCCCAATTAAGGGGTGTTTTGGTTAGTTTCACCATTACATCTTTTGATTGTTTGAATCTAATTGTGTCTATCTTTTTTTATTTTGTTTATTTAATTCCTATCTTGCTTCTATTTTCTTGTTTCACATCACTAGTTTTGAGACTCCAAGCCTCGAGTCAATTTCAGTAGTAAGGGAATTTCCTAATGTGTTCCCTGAATATCTTCCTAGAGTTACTCCCGAAAGGGAAATTAACTTCGAAATAGATCTCCTTCCATATACCCAACCTATCTCTACTCCACCTTACAGAATGGCTACAACTAAGCTTAGGGAATTTAAAGAAAAGTTAAAATATCTCTTCGATAAGGGTGTTATCAGGCCCAGTGTTCCCCCATGGGGTTCTCTAGTCTTGTTCGTGAGTAAAAAAGATGGTTCTCTCAAAATGTGTATCAATTACCGTCAGTTGAAAAAAGTCACCATCTAGAATAAGTATTTGCTTCCCAGAATTGATGACTTGTTCGACCAACTTCAGGGTACCATTTTTCTCTAAGATAGACCTCAGATCCAGCTATCATCAGCTTAGAGTCAGAGAATGTGACATTCTGAAGACAGCTTTCAAAACTCAGTATGGTCACTTCTAATTCATAGTTATGTCTTTTGTACTAATGAAAGCCCCTGCAGCTTTCATGGACATGATAAATAGAGTGTTCAAGTAGTACTTGGACATGTTTGTTATAGTCTTCATTGATGATATCCTTGTTTATTCCCATAGTGAGAATGATCATGTAGACCATCTGAGAATTGTATTAGAGACCCTTAGAGCTTATCAGTTGTTTGCCAAGTTTAGCAAGTGAGAATTTTGGATAAGAATAGTAGTTGTTCTTGGCTATATTATTTTCAACAATGGCATTAGAGTTGACCCTCAAAAGACTAAAACTGTGAAAAACTAGCCTAGACCCATCTCTCCATTAGATATTCGGAGTTTCATGGGTTTGGTTGGCTATTACAGATAGTTTGTTGAAGGTTTTTCTTCTATTACGTCACTCATATCTTGGTTGACTCAGAACAAAGTCAAATTTCAATGGTCAGATTCTGGCGAAAAGATTTTTCAGAAGTTGAAGACTTAACCTACTTCCTCCCCAGTCTTGACTTTGCCAGATGGTTCTGATGGATTGTAGTATACTATGATGCTTCTAGAGTTGGTCTTGGTTATGTTTTGATGCAGAGAGGCAAGGTTATAGCCTACGCCTCTATACAGCTTAAACCCCATGAGAAGAATTATCCTACCCATAATCTTGAGTTGGCAATAGTTGTATTCACCTTAAAATTTGGAGGCACTATCTTTATGGGGTTCATGTTGATGTTTTCACTTACCATGGAGTTTACAGTACTTGTTGACATAGAAATATCTAAATCTTTATTAGACAAGGTGGCTTGAGGTGTTAAAATATTATGATATGAGTGTGTTGTATCATCTAGGATAGGCCAAAGTAGTGGCAGATGCCCTTAATAGATTATCTATGGGTAGTGTTGCTCATGTTAAGGAGGATAAGAAGAAGTTAGTTCATGAGGTTCATCAGCTTGCTGGATTAGGTATTTGGTTGGTTGATTTAGCTGAAGGTAGTATATGGGTTCAGAATGGTTTGAAATCTTCATTGGTTGTCGAAGTGAAAGAAGAGCAAGATAGGGATCCTAGTTTGGTTAAGTTGAAGGTGGAAGACAGAGATCAAAGAGTAGAGGTTTTATCCGAAGGGGGAGATAGTGTGCTTCATTGTTAGGGCAGGTTATGTGTTTTGTGTGATGATGGTTTGAGACAGTGCATACTTGCAGAAGAGCATGGTGCACGATATTCTATTCACCCAAGAGCCACTAAGATATACCACTATTTGTGGGAAATCTATTGGTGGAGTTGTATGAAGAAGGATATTGCAGAGTTAGTGGCTAAGTGCCCAAATTGTCAGAAGGTTAAGGTTGAGCACCAAAGGCCTAGTGGTACATTGCAGGAGTTTAGAATCCCCACTTAGAAGTGGGAAGTGGTGATCATGGCTTTTGTGATAGGGTTGTCTCGTATGCGTCGTCAGCATGATTTGATTTGGGTGATTGTTGATAGAATGACCAAGTCAACCCATTTCTTGCCAGTTTATACTTCGTACATAGTTGAGGATTATGCCAAGATTTATATTAGGGATTTGGTTAAGTTGCACGGGATTCCATTGTCTATCATATAAGATAGAGGTATTCAGTTTAGCTCTCACTTTTGAAAGGCTTGTCAGAAGGGGCTTGGTATCCCAAGTTTATCTCAGTATAGCTTTTCATTCTCAGGAAGAAGGTCAGGCAGAGAGGACCATTCAGACCTTAGAAGACATGTTGAGGGAATATGTTATTGACTTTAAAGGTAGTTGGGATGACCACTTACCTTTGATTGAGTTTGCCTATAGCAATAGTTATCACTCCAGTATTCAGATGGCTTCATTTGAGGATCTCTATGGAAGGAGATGTAGATCTCCTATCAGTTGGTTTGAAGCAGGTGAGACTGCTTTAAAAGGCCATATTCAATATTTGAGTTAATAGAGAAAGTTCAGTTAATTCAAGAGAGACTGAAGACAGCCCAAAGCCGTCAAAAATCTTATGCAGATGTAAGGAGAAGAGATCTTAAGTTTGAGGTTGGTGATTTGATCTATTTGAAAATTTCACCTATGAAGGGAGTGAAGAGATTTGGCAAGAAGGGGAAACTCCGTCCCCTCTATGTTGGACCATAGAGAATCTTGAACCATTTTGGGAAGGTAGCCTATGAGATAGAGTTGCCTGCAGATTTGGCATCTGTACATCCATTGTTCCATGTTTCTTTGTTAAAGAAGTGTTTTGGTGATTCATTTGTAGTTGTTCCTTTAGAAGCTATGGACGTTAAGGATAGACTTTCCTATGAGGAAGTCCCAGTTGATATCCTTGATCATCAGATTCATAGGCTAAGGAATAAAGAAGTTCCCTTGGTTAAGTTCCTTTGGCAAAATCAGTATGTTGAGGGAGATACTTAGAAAGTAGAAGCAGATATGCGAACCAAGTACCCTCACCTTTTCTCCACAAACTCAAATTCAGCTTAAGGTAACAATTTTTCCTTAGATTGACTCTTTTCCATTCTCATTTTCAGTTATGTAACTATTCCCATGTCATTACATGCATTCACAAAATTAGTTCAATTCATGTATCATGTTTCAGAATCATTTGTGTAATCATGTTCCAAGTCATGCATGTTCAGCATGTGATATCAGTTACCTTAGTACAGTACTCTCAGTCTAACCAGTCACATTCGAGGACGAATGTTCCCAAGGGTTAGATATTGTAATACCCAGTACTAATGTTAGTTATATTCAAATTTTAGCTCCATGTATAAGGAGCTTAAGTTCTCAAATTTTCACTAAGTATTAGGTACTTAGTCGTTTCTAGGATCTTTAACTTTGAGGATTTTTATTTTGGTTTTCCCAACCCCGAGATATTGGTTTTTGAGTTGATTCATGTTCAGGGATGTAAAAGGTAAGTCTCGGAGGAGTTTTGGATTTTTTAAACAAGGTTTGGGTCATGTTTGGATAACGAAACCAGTGGGTCACTTCAATAAACCCACGACGCGGAAGGAGTCCCGATGTCATGTAGACCGCGTTGAGGTGAGGAAAATCAATGACCGTGATAAGACCGCATTGTGGTGAATCTATTGCATCTAGTTCTGAATTTAAATGACTGAGGGGCAATTGGGTCTTTTCCCTCTCAACCCAATCGTTCATATCAAGACTTGGTGCATCATTTAGGGCATTATTTGCCTTCTTCACCAAATTCCTCTCAGGAAAACCCTCTCCTTTCCCCAAGAACAAAATTGAGTTCTTTTTTCCCCAAGAAATAAAGAATTCAAGTTCCCCAAGTTCAAGAACATTCAAGAAAGCATCAAGATTCGTGTTTTCCTTTCATGTTAATAAGATTAAGGTATGTGGGGTGGTCATTCATGGGTCCCTTTCACCCATGGATCCCAAAATCCTCTTTTAAATTAAAAAATGGATTTTTTTCAATTTTTATGGCATTTTATTTGTTCAAGATAAGTTTAATTCATGTTTTCCTTGGTAATTTAAATTCAATTCAGCCCATGTATGATCCCATGAAATAACTGATTTACTCATGCTTTAAATCTCAGTTTCCCATGTCTTATTCAAGTGAATTTTATGTTGTTAATTTCTCATGTTTAGAATATCCTCATGTTCAAGTCCATGTTTTCCACACGTTTGCTGAAATGTCTATGTCTTGAATTGAACCATGATTCCATACTACAGTTTTAAGCTTAAATGTCATATTTATGATCATTCAATTCTGGTGGGTTACGAACACCCGATACTTTTTCGTTTTTACATAATTTATGATTTTCAAGTAATGATTCAGTGAAACCACGAATATTACTATTTACTCAGTTCATATAATTATGACAAGCACTATCAGAAATAATTTACAGTTAAACTTAGTTTAGTTTAGAACCATTCTCAGTTCAGTTGGGAGTAGGATTTAGCACCGAGGGAACCTAGGGATGGGGAATCAACTGCCAGTTAGGACTGAGTCCTTAGTAGCAGCCCCTAAGTTCCAGAACTACGTAACCATCGTAGGATTATGAGATGTCACCCGCCAGTTTAGGACTGTCACTCCCTTAGGGGTCACCCACCAATTTAGGAATGACTCCCTAATCCTTCAGGACAAAAAATTAGTGGATCCACACAGCCAGTATTAGTGCCTGTGGCACGGTACTGACACCCTTCCAACTGGGGTTACAGGTTGGACCTCGAGTAGCTCAGATTGGGGCATGTCGGTTACATGGCACCTCCCACAGTTTCCATCAGTATTTCAGTATATCTCAATTTAGGTTTACTTGACCAAGTTTAATGATCAGATTTACAGTCATTCGGTTATACATATTTTAGTCTCTCAGTTTACAGATCATTTCAGAAATATGTTTATGCTTGGTCTTGCATTCTCAGATATTACATGTTCATGCATTTATGCTCAGTTTTCTCATACATTTTTGTTAGTCCATATCTCACGTACCAGTACATTCAAAGTACTGATCGCATACTTTTCTTTGCGCTATGTTGTCTTATAACATAGGTTCGGACACTTAGTTTCCCGACCGTTCTTTGACAGCTCCGTGTTACGCAGTAGTAGCAGTGGTGAGTCCTCATCTATTGAGGACATGATTTATTTATCTCAGTTATTTTAGTGTTTTCTTATGTTTAGATAGTCGGAGTTAGTTTGAGGCTTGTCCCATCAACTCCCCATGATGTTTAGAGGCTTTCAGACAATCAGTTAGATTGTCAGTCAGTCAGTTCAATATTATCAGTTGTTACAGACATTTTAGACTTGTCATTTACATATATTCAATATTCGGATTTTTTGTATTTTATCAGCTTATCTTCTACATATGTTATATCAGTGTTATTTCATTCAGTGCTCACAGCAGGTACCAGCTCATGGCTTAGCTTATAGTTACTTGTGACTATAAGCACCGTTGTCGCAACTAGGGGGAAGACTCGGGTCATGACACGTGGCTACTCCACATGAAGAACGTATCAATGACGATAACACGTACTATATTTTGCAGGCTACAAAAGTGTAGTATGAGTACCAAACATATGGTACTCAGTAGGCAACTGCCAACTAAGCCTCAAATATAAAGAAGATATATACAACATATAAGCAAAATGAAAAACTACACCTAAATATCTAGCTACCATATAAGAATCTAATGAGATAATAAGGATAAACTATCCTATTCGTGTCCAACAGACAAAATCATATTAAGGCTACAGAGAAGTAAGAATGCACTATACTATCCATGCCATACTTAGGGATTTCAACACTATACTGTATATCACTGGCCAATATGCAAGTAGGAGCGGAAAGAAGATACATATAAGTATACAAGGCCAAGGAATAAGTATATAATTTGAGTAAATAAAGAAAAAGACGGATATACAGTAATACCATAGCTACATATAGCTAAGTATGCATATATATTAAACAATATAGCCAAGGTCTACTCGAAGTACAACCTAAATCATCAAACTAGCTATTTAAGACCTCATAACCATAGTAGGAACTAGTGCTAGAATACTCAGGGTTTCTAACCCATATGACTAATCATGAATTAATCATGCATAATAATGAAATCAAAAGATAGAAAATCCAGAATCATTCCTCGAATCTCGATACCAGATCAATAACAGATCTGTCACAAACTAGCCATAATAATAATCATAATAATGATATAACAATATCAATAATTATGCGAGTAAGCGGCTAGTCTGGACAACCAAATACCTAATTGAGCCTATCATATAAACCCACCGCCCCAGGCTTAAAAGGTTCAATTAGCATACAACACACCACAAGTTATAGTCATCACCCATGCTTATACAACCCCCTCCCCTAATATGGGCTGATAGATATAGGTGTATACTGGTGATAGCCAAGGCACATACAAGAATAAATGCAAGGTATATAATTAATATCACAAACTCATCCTCATAAACATCAGCATCGTAATCATCATTTTCATAATAATCCTCCGAAATCAAATCGGGGATATGAATCATCAAGACTTGGAATAAAACCGATCATAAATGTCATCAACACTCAAAATTGAACCGCTCATAAATATCATCAAGACTCAGAATTTAACCGATCATAAATATATAATCAATACCCTTAATATCGTCAATCAATATCAACATCATAAATACACATATATATAACATTGCTATTAAAGTCTGTCATCGAGTTTTACCAATAAGTTATATCATCAATCTAGCATCTTCTTCCATCCCATGCCAGAGAGATGTGTATCTGGATATGATAGGTGCACGAACTCAAGCCATGTCTAAAATAGTGTAATTCTGCAAGTCTATTGCCTGGAGTGAACGTCAAGACTAAATCATTATAAAAGTGAAGAAAGGATCGAAATCTTTCACAATCAGAGTAATTAGTAGCTCACATCTTTTAAAACATTATTATTAACTTCTTTTACATACAAGTTATTCATTAAGACAGACAATTATTATTTTGAAGATGTCCATTTTAAGGTAGAATATGGGATTTGACCATCATTTAGTGATAACATTAATAAGATCATAATCTAATTGGAATTGTATCAATCATTGATGCAACTACCATGAATGTACCAAATCTATGCATGTTATCATAGATATTCAGCCACTGGATCCATATGCATTAGTATATTATAAACTACAATCACATCCTTTACAAGGATAACACTTCTTAGATGGTCAAATCATATCATAACACGGCCTTGGGCCCAATAATGTGTCCAAAATAATTATAACATTATGGCCTTTGGTCCACATACATACCCGAAACCCACATCAATAATCACATTTATAAGTCATCTTATTTTAAATAAGCCATAGCGATTTATGAGGCATAATATATCAATAAGCATCTCATGTATATAGGCCATACATCCTAATTTGGGGAAAACCATCACCATTAATCAAGTCATGAAGAAAAAATATTCTGAAGGATCAATAGTCTCAACTATGCCTAATATCCGCAACTAAGTCCACAAGGGATAGCACAAGTCTTAGCCTAAGGTGAGACAGAAGAACCCACTTCTAATCCTCTATTCCTATATTTAGGTAAATTTATGCCCCAATCTAGGCTAAGGTATCTAGTTTAACTTCAAGATGTCAAGTAAGCCCTCACCAATCCTAAGATACGAATTTTGTCTAAAAACATGGGCATTTAAGTTAACTCCACCTATATTAAGGTTTTAAGATCACCACACGCCTAAAATAAGGTTAAATATACTAACCATGATTTCCATGCTAGAACCACATCCCAAACATAGCATTATATCATATTCATTCTACGAATTAGTTCAATCTAGGGAGAAGGCAATGGGATTCTAAGAGTGCAAAAATCATTTCACCTGACGAATCAAAACCCTCATCTAATCTCCAAACTTTATTAATCTAGATTAAATCATTCTACCCATAATCAACTTAATATTCACATTCACACGCAATATATAACACTCATCATCTTACGGAGAAGAGTATACAGAAGCCTACCTCAAAGTCAAACCATAAATCTCTAAATCATTCACCAAACATCCATCTTCATTTCACAATCCCCAAAATGTCATCGCACTATCAAAATCATAATCTACTCATCAATACGAGAGTTACGATACCCATATTGCACCATTGTGCTTCGAGTCCAAAAATGACACCAAAACCCCCAAATGGGTCCCACTTATGGAAATTATGTTTTTGAGGTCAACCCAATGTTCATACATGATCAAGGAATCATAACCCTTAAGAAATGGGTGAAAACCAAGCTAATATAGGGATATTCACCAAGAAAGGGATGAAATCTTACCTTAAATCCAAAGATATTCGTGATAATAGATGTTAATCAAGCACCCAAGTCACACACAAGTCTCAATTTTGAGTTATCATACTTATTAGGGCTTTAGCTTTAAAGAGAGTGGGTGAAAATAGGTAATTTCGTGACCTAAGGGCCCTATTTATAGCCCTTTAAGGTATCCAAGTATTGTTATTGTACACCTAAGGGTTGCAATCATACACAGGCTTCAGGAGCAGGTATTGCGATTGCAATACCTCTTGGTACAATCGCACCATCCTCTCCGGCACTAGATATCAGCTGAAACTTGGAAATTTTCCAAGTTTCTGCTAAGGCCACGGGATTCATTCGAAATTTGATTTACGCAAATGAACTATGTAACCATACTAAATTTGATATTTCAAACACAATGGAAAATCTGGATTTTCTATCTGAGGTTATTTCGACTAAATGTGTGTCCCACACCTGAATTTCCAATTTTCCAACTTTCTGACCAATAGGTCAAAATGAGTTTGGGTGCATCGGGGCCCAAACCAATGGTCTACCTTGCCTAAAATCAATATTTTGGAGCTGCTGGTGCTGTCAAAATTTGCATCCAAGATTGTTTTATTAAATATTGTGCCTGTTGCCATTTGGAACGTGCGAAGACTTCTAAATAGGGAATTGGCTCTAAAAACTAAACGAACTGTCTGGTAACCAAACTGTTAGTCCCAGCAAGTCATAAATGACTTGAGGCATCTATGGGAAAGTTCTAATGGTAAATATAAGAGAAAATAAAAAAAATTACCTGGAGGGTCATTATACTTTCTCAAGAGAAAAATCCTCAAGTATGCACAAACCACCACTAACTTTAAGGATATCACGACTCAAGTCACTATAAGAATCAATTGATTCATCATCATACTCATCAAATAGAGGTGATGTGTAATATAAAGGGTCACAATCAAGATCATAATCATAAGAACAATCACTAGTTAGGCTTCGTAAATAGTTAAGCAAATTGAAGTTATTTTCACCCAAAGGATCATACTTTTCCAAAAGTAAGAGGTTACTATAAATAATTGTATAGTTAGAACAATCTTCACTCAACCCTATATTCTTAATGGATTTCAATAAATAGGATGACATATGAATCTTAAGCATACCATTCTTCTTTCTAAGCACTCTAAGAGACGCATCACTAGGTGGCAAGCAAGGTGTGATCTCACTACCATCACACAAGACATCTTTCTTTAAGAGAGGATCAACAACCAAAGTTATGGAGCTAAAGCATGCAAGTTCACACTCAAAAAGATACATGTCATTTTTCATACCATTTTTTCCTATATGATATCTATAAGCAAGACAAATAATAGGAAATTCATCACATGATATGCTCAAAGAATTATTTCCATTCACATGATCTACTCTTTCAACATCATCACTAACTTGAGACTCATCAATCACACCACACATATGCTCAAGTAGTGGATTATATTCATAAGGAAGTTGATCAATATACACACCTTCACTAGTTATTGGCAATTCACATGCTAATTTAGACTCACCTTTGTTTTTACAGGGGTCAACTAGTGTGTAAATACTCTCATCACTTGGTAATTAGACCTCATTCAAGTTACAAGTACTAGCACTAGTTCAACACAAATCAATCTAACTAGAAGAGTCAATTTGGTCATCTATAGATCAACTAGTGTTGGCAAACTCATAACCTGATCTTGATCATTATGCAACATAGCACGACCAAGGGCATTACAAAAGGAAGACTCATGAAACTCCATATTAGATAAGCCACCAATAACACTCACTTGGCTACTAGATCATTATGTTATTTTAAGTTTAGAAAAGTGAAAAGGCTACCATTATTACCTTGTAGCTCATCCAAAGTATGGTCTTCACTTTGGTGCATATCATGGGAGATCGTTTGCTCAATTGGGAAGTTCTCATAACATGGGAGTTGATAAAGTCTATTTTCTTGAGTCATTTCTTCATCACTCTTCCCAAAGTTTGAATTCTTTGTAAGGAACTCCATATCTCTTCAATAATGTGTTCATAAGGAACTCTTATTAGATCCTCAACTAGGAGTATTTATTCACAAACCTATATAAGAGAAAGGTTGATACTAGGTAAAATACCAATATCTTGGTTAGTGGGAAACAACGATTGACAAGTCCCACAATTAAGGGCTCTTGGTTCACTTCTTGCAAGCCATTATTTAACTCATCATACCCTTCTAAGTTCACCAAGTTAGGTCCATAGGTTGGGGCATTTGAGACTTGTTCACTTTGTACTACTTGTGAGTTGGTTTGGAAGGTAGAATTCATGGAGTTTAAGGACTCCTCAATATTTTTCAAGCTACCATCCGCGCTTTATAGGCTATCATCTTAGAAGTTAGATGACTTTCCCTCAATCCTATTATATGGTTTATGCCCTCAATATTTTCCAATATAACTTTCAGTGGGTCTCTTCTTATGGGATTTTTAATAGCTTGCTCTAAATCAATTTACCTAGTAATTAATGTCACTCAAAAAATACAACAACAACATTAGTATTAGAAAAATAAAGTGCACAATAACTTGTGTTTACACACCTTTGATTGTCCTCACTATTAGATCAGCTAGTGTTGAAGATTGCCAATTCTTTGATAGTATGCAAGGTGTCAATTGCTACTCTTGGCCAGAATGAATTCTTGTTCAAATAAATATGGATAAATTGATTATGAACAAAAATGAATTGAACAAAAAAATAAAAACAAAAACAAAGAGAAAAGCACACAAGAAACAGACAAAGAAAGAAAACAGACTCTAAAACTAATTAATCAACTAATAGATTGATTACTAGTCATTAATTAGTACTTAAGAATCAAGAAAGGGAATTAGACAGTTGGAACCTGAGTAAAAAAAAATTCATAGTGTTTTGGATGTGTTTGATGAGTTGTGGCCGCAGGTAAGCACATGCCCTTAATCTTCCCTTAACCTGCGTGAGAAGATGGAGAGAAGATGGTGCACAAATTCCACCTATGTGAGCATATAGGGATCAGGTGCCAGGTAGATTCCTTGGAAAATGGCCAAATTTTCCCCCTCTATGGGCCCCCTTTGCTTCTCTCTCTTGGAATATTCCTTGGGCCCTTTTGGATATGCTTTATACCAATATTTTTGGTTGTTTTTCCTTTCTCTTTCTTGAATCAAACAATACATTTGATATAAATATACCTTTTTGAAGATATGAAGGTCTTCCAGAACTTAATGAACACCAAATTTTCCAACTCTTTCACCTTTGCTCGGAATGCGACAAAATTTGGAACACAAACTCCTTTCAACCTCCCAAACACATTCCAAACAATCTTAAGCCTCATATTTCAATCAGTTTTCTTCAAATTTTGAACCCACTTGCTAATTTCTTCAAGCTTTATAAACTCAAAAATGGTGATTTTTCAAAGTCTCCAAGTAACACCATCTTTTAAACTTGGGTTCCTCTTAACATAAAGAACACATTTTCAACAATTTCATCCTTCAATTCCAACTATAAATCTATAGATCTAAAACCTCACTTACTTCATATTCAAGTTCAAAAAGAAGGTTTTATTCTCCAATCCACTCAATCAAGACCACAACTTCAAGATTCGGACTATAATAACACTAGAGGGAACAAATCTAGTGTTGAAACAATAAAGATGACTCCAAACACAAAATTCTTTTTGGGGCTTTCTTGAAAATGTTTTTTTTGACGCTTTTTTTTATTTTCTATTTTCTAGATAATAAGAGCCAAAATTGAAGTCGTGGAAATGAACTCAAGCCTGATTCTGATACTAAATGGTAACCCACAAACTACGAAAGTTGAAAACAACATGAAAACTAAAGAAAAGATAGGATAAAAATGCAAAAGTAAAGGACAGATCGATAGAGATATAAAGATAGACACAAACAAGTGAATCTAAAAAAACTAAATGATATGTTAAATCTAATAACATCAATAGATTGATCCAAGGAAATAACAAAACTCCTATGAATGACCACGAGGGAATCAAAACACACTCGTAATCACCATTCTAGACAACAATTAATACAAGATTTTCCAATACCTTAAGCTCCATCAAGTAGACTCTCTATGTCAAATATCATTCAAAAACTAAGAAAAGTAATGTAGGGTTTAGGTATTTATACCCTTAGTCTAATTATTGCATCCTTGTGCCCAAAAGAGACTCAATTGCAACTTAAAAACTAGTCAACCAATTTCGAGCATCTGTTAAAGTAGATCAGGTGTACCTTGGGAGAATGTAAGGCACATATGCCACTGTTTGACACCTTCTCAATCAGTTCAAGCACACCTTGGGTCCATGTGGGGTGAAAGTGACTTCACACACATTTAACATCTTCAATAATCATCTGAGTGTTTGTAGTTCTCAAGCTTGCTTTTTGTTAAATTTTAGAGATCAATTTTTCTCTCAACTCTAAGCTATCATCCACTCATGGTATTGAGCTCTTGGGATCTTTAAAAGGGTCCTCTACTCATATCTTAGCCTTCTTGAGATGATCGTGGCTTGGTTTTCTTTATGTCTTCTTTGGATTATAGTCCTTGAAAGTTCAATGCCGATTTGGATTATATCATTTCTTCCACCTCTCTCGATTATAGAATTAGTAATATATAAATTTGTAGTACAAAATAGATAAACATTCACAATTTAAACAATATCTAATTGTAAAAGCAGATTAAAACCAATATAAAGCTTTAACTCATTCACATGAAATTTAAGAATGAAACTTATTATATAGAAATATCCAGATCAATCATTTTCTCGAGATAAAAGAAAGTTGATTCATACTTGAGCTAATACTACTAAAAAAAATATTTTTTCTCCACTAATAAGGAAAAAAAAGAAATATCATGTGTTCATGGGTCGGTTGGGGGTTTGTTTATATATATATATATATATATATATATATATATATTGTGATACATTGTGGTACGTTATGGTCTTGTTACGACCAAGCTAGATTTGTTATGATAGATGAAATTTGTGTATTTTTATTTTTTTCTTTATCTTTTTTTTTAAATTGGAGGTAGGGGAAGGGGAATGGGGGAGGGGATTACAATGTGGGGAATCAAACCCTCACCAACAAGGTAGAAGTTCAGGTAACTAACCAATAAGCTACTAAGATTCTCCATTTATGAATTTTCTTCATTCAGCATTTTATTTTATTTATTGTATCGCAGTTTGTCCATCTTTCTCTTTTGTCATGTTTTTTATTAAAAAAAATTTCATGTCCTTGAATCAAATCTTCAACGAGTTTTTTTTTTATGATTTGGTTAAAAAGAAAGAAAAAATATGATAACTTTTTTTCTTTTACGTAAAGAATTATATCAGAAAAATCAAGTAGAATGTACTTATCAGTTCCAAATTGATCAAACACATCATATCATCATACTTATTCTATAAGTGGAAAACTCCTTAGGGAAAAGTTGAATTACTATTTAACCCCACAATAAATTAAAATATTATGAAACACCTAATTAGATATGAAATAATAATTCAAAAGCCATAATTATTGTAGTGATTTCAATTACACATCTTTGCTAATAGTAGAAAATGGAGAGACAGTTACTTGGATTTTTTTTCGATTAATTACTGCAAACTTTTTTCCTTCATTTTCATTGCCTTGATCTGATGCTACTTATTCAAAGTATCAATTTTATAGCAACCTTTGGATGTCATTCAAATTTCAACATTTATTCATGTATGTTTTGTTTCAACCTCTATTTATTTTCTAATCACATATGTTATTTCATCATCATCAATGTCGAAAAACTCATTCAAATGTGTTTCTCTTTCTTTTTTAAATTTTTTTCATAATTTCTTTTGACCCTACTTTTTTACGATACTGGAGGAATTTCTATAGAATAATCGACACAGATTCATAGTTTATCTAAATCCTAAATTGTACACATGGTCATTTATTTGCCATATTTTGGTATTCTATGGTTTGAAACAATCGCTAGCTTCCCAGAATGATATGAGCGAAGGTACTCAAAATGGATAAGGAGCAGAGAAACAGGGTAGAAAGAAGGAGTAGAGGCCATACTACATAGCCATTTTTTCGTATGAAATTTTTTAATTTGTCACTCTTATACATTCAGTTTGAGATGAAAGAACATTACATAGTCTCATTCTAACATATAAAGGTAGGTACAGACTCTATCCAAGAGTTATTATAGCAAACTATTGATCAAATAGGATAATCGTTTATCCATTAGAGTTTCATTTTCTCCACTAAATTCTGTACTCATGAACACTTACTCTAATTTATTTTTATTTTTAAAAAATATTTGTGTCAGGATACATATGCAGTACACATTTTTAGAACTTGTGATTTAGATATATAAATGAGTCTGTAGACACCTATTTTGCTCTAGTGATCTAGATAAATAAATGAGTCTATAGACACCTATTTTTCTATACTTTTACCGGACTCAAAAAGTCAATCAAAAGAACAATCTTAAGCCCCAAGAAAAAAAAAATTTAAAAAAATCAAATCATTCAAACTATAAGAAACTCAAATCTAATATGTCATAAAAATAAAATTCAAATCTACTTTTAAATAATCAAAATTTGATTTCTTAACTATAGACCCAAAATCACCATTTTTCCAATTTAAAACATCGATTTAAAGATGAATCATCAATGAAATATTGGAGAATGCATAAATATGGTTTAGAATCATACCCAATGAGCATGACTTGAAAATCCTCTTTTGAATCATCCCAAAATGTGATCCAAGCTCACAAAAGTTATGAAGTCTACATTCGAAAATAGGGTTTTAAAATTTGCGTAAGTATTTTGTTCTTCGCGAACATATTACCTCTATCCTAAATGCGACCCAACCTAGTCTAGAACCTTCGTGCACACAGCCTAAGAATTGTGAACACAATCGAAAATAGATCTAGCCACTACCCAAATACCCTTTGCGAATGCAGCCTATACTTTGTGAACATATACGTCAAGAACCTCTCGCTTCTTTGTGAATGTAGCCAAGCTTTACAAATACGAAGAAGGAAGTTTCAGTATACCGGTAAATAACAAATAAACAATCAACTAAACTTTCTAAATTCTTGAATCGTTCACTGAAATTCCTTTAGAATCTTAGGAAGACAAATCAAATATGTTATTAGACTGAAAATTACATTTCAGACTTGTTAAAACCATCAAAACACTAATATGTGGTCTTCTTAATCAATTGTTGACCAACGTCAGCTCTTAACTTTTAAATTTTCAAATTCCAACTCATGACCCAAATTATATCTGAATGCCTCGAGACCCAACTATAACGCCCCGAGTCTGTACCCCGAACGTTACACGGTGCTCATAATTTTGAAGGACCACAAGCTAACCCATGACTGGTACCTACTGCAATTTCTGATGAATAATACAGTATAATATAGAAATTAGGCAAAAATTTGCCATAAGGTTCAAAACTAAAATCAAATACTGAATACTAAAAAATCAATACTGGAAACCGAACATCTATCTGAAATACTCTAGCCTGAAACCCTCTAACTGTCTGAATATAGAGCTGATGGGACAAGCCCCCAACTAACTCTGACTACTAAAATAAGCTGAATACTGAAATACTAAAATAATAACTCTGTCCTTAAACTATGAGGACTCACCACTAACTCTGTTGCTGATAATCTGGGCTACTAAGTATGGTCAGGAGCCTGTGCATCTGAACCTATGATATATGATATTATAGCACAAAAGAAAGGTATGCGTCAGTACTTTGAATATACTGGTATTCTAAGTGAGGTGAGGCTAAATGCATGGGTTAATATTCATGAATGATAACGCTCAATCTACAGCTTTCGTAGGAGTGTAAAGCGGTCGTTTGTCAAATATAGAACCCAACTGGGTTGGGTATCGATCCCTCAGGGAATAGCTTGGTCAACAAGTAAGCAACGATTACTAGACTTTTAGTGCAAGTCTCGTAAAAAGGGGGAAATTGTATTGTAAAAGTAATGTTACCAAAATAAGAGAGTAAAGCAGAAAATAGCAAAGTAAAAAGAAAGAATGTTTAGTAGGTTGTGAAACAATGAGAATTGAGGAGTTGGGGTTATGTCCACCTTCTGAGTTATACGTCTCTATTGACTATGAGTGTGTTGAATTCAGATATGCATGTGCTTATAGAGAATTGTATTCGATGGTAAATCCAGGCGTCTTTCGACCTATTCGAGGATCATTTCACTTTAACTCTTTCGAGCTTAAAGCGTGTCTAATGGTATGAATTCTCCAAGAGGTTAATCCAGTTACGGCACTAACTTTTTAATAGGGGATGGGACCCTACTACCTTGACATTATCTCTTTTCCAGACAGATAACCTTTCTTTCGAACAAGTTAAATGTTATACTGGCGTATTCTTGCGTTTGCAACCACAAAGAATTTAGATTAAGATGAGGAGAATAATGATATAAGCAACATACGTGTCACGAACTCACAAACTCACAGCAATAGATAGTATCTCATTCGGCTTCCATAACCCCAACAGAGAAGTTTAGTTACCCATGAGTGCGAAGGAAATCACAATTGACATTGTTGTTATACCACAATAAAGATTTCACGTTTGTAATGGTGTGGTAGGCGTTAGGCGTGAATCCCTTAGCAAAGTAACGTTTCTCTTGTTGTGGAATTTAAGAATAGATGAATAGAAGAAGAAAAATAGAATTAATGGAAGAATGATTGTTTAGAACTAGAATGTCTTAGAATTGAATGTAAGAAGATGTCTCTAAAATCTCTAGCAAGATAGGGTATTTATAATACCCATATCCTATTCCTACTAAGCTAATGAAATGCTTAACCAAATCCTACTAAGCTAATGAAATACTTAACCCAATTGTACTAGGTTAATGTATCATTATCCTACTCCTAATAAGCTAATGAAATACTTAACCCAATTGTACTAGGTTAATGTATCATTATCCTAATCCTAATAAATTATTGCTAGTCCCCAAAGTCTTCAAAAATGTTGTTTTAGCCCGGGATAGAATTTCCATGCGCCATCTTTAGTCCTTGGCGTCCAAGATTAGCTTTTCTCCTTTCGTGAAGCTTTCTTTGGCGTCAAGTAATCCATGAAATGCTGAATTCTGCATCGTTTATACCTGAAACTTTGCTAATCATGTTCGTTAGCTCACTTACAGGAAAAAGGACTAAAAGTGCATGAAATATATAATTTGTTCTCAAAACTAGGCTAAAATATGGGCAAAATATAGTGCTATAGGCGTGTAAATTCGCCTATCATCAACACCCCACACTTGAAGCTTTGTTCATCCTCGAACAAAATATCATGTCCCTCTAAACATCAACTTAGGGTTTCACAGCAACAACATAAAATATTCGTCAAGACAAGCACAACAATTATCAACAAAGAGTAGTTTTTCGATCATTAGTAGAAACAGTTTAACCTCTAGCATAGACTCGTGATGGTGGTCAACTCATATTCAAAGGTTAAGGCACAAAGAATCATACACGACTACCCAAAACTCATCAACCATGTGTGTCTCACAATATATTACCCATAATCACTCACAAGTATAGCATATTTTTCAAACATGGGTATCAAAATATCCTTGCTCTCACTCTCACAAAGAATACATATGTAGCAACTGATGACCATAGGCTTGCCCTTAGTGTAATGCTCCACTAAATGTCAGAATGCCAAGCTTAGGATCAACTAGGTCTTTTGATGGTTGTAATGTAGGCTAAGGGACAGGTAGGACTATTTTGGCCAGAAATAGTGACTATGTTCCTAAGCGCTTTAATACATCACATTGTATCATTAACACTTTTCTTTCAAACAACCTTTCTACTTTCTTTTATTCTACCACTTTTTTTCTCCTCTTTTGTTTTTCAATTTTAAACATAACTAACTTTTCAGTTTTCCTTTCCTTTTTCTTTTTATAACATACCTCTTATGATAGAACTTTCTTTTTCATAACTCATTCAAGCACCAATGCATTCTAAAGCATCATACTCACCCAATTTCCTCTTATTTTGTCACATGACTTTTTCACTTTAAAGCACTTAGGAATTTGGATCAAATTATGGTCTTGAAAAAATGGATTAGGCTTACATACGAGGTTTGTCAAGGAAAATAGGCTAAAGGCTCAAAAGGGTTTAACTAGGATGATGTCCATGGGTAGGTAAAAAGAAGGTAAATAATCATAGGTTGCCAAAGAAATGCCTAAATCATCTCCTAGACTTACACTCTTTATTTTCACTTTACATACATACCAGGCAAGTTCTAGCATCAGCCACAAGCATAGAATATACTATTATCTCACACACACAAGGCACATGGTCGACTTTATTGGGAGTAGTATAGACTCTTGACCCAACAGATGAAGGAATTAAACCAAACAATATCACATAGTGAGTCACAATTAGAGCCTAAATGTCTCAATAGTCATGATTTTAGCACAAACTCTTGTCATAATCTCATGCTGCCTATTAGAATAATTTCATGCGAAGCTAAGCTAAAAAAAAAAATTAACTACAAACAAACATAAATAAATGCAAATGTGTATGGAGAAGTATAGCATGCAAATACCAGCACCCCACACTTAGACGGGACACACTGTCCTCAGTGGAAAATAAATAAGAAGAACCTGGTTAGTCGCACTCATCCTCTATGTCTGGGGTCATACCCCTTGCATCGGAATCATCATCAGAGTCGTCATCCTCAGAAGTTCCTCATAAGTATCCCACTTAATTCCAAGAGTGAGTCGAGGTATTTGCAGCGAGGAGGGTTCTCCTTGCTCTTTTCGGCCTCTTTTCTTGCCTTTTTGTGAAGTGGTAGCCTTATCTTTGCCTTGTCTTTCTTTGGGTGCCATTGTACCTGAGACTTAAAACAATGTTCATGTTAGCATAATCTCGATGGATACAATCTATAAACAAGCAGTAGTGGCACCACCCCACACTTAGTTTGTTGGTACAGACTAGTGAAGTGAAAGTGGTCGATTACTCAGACTTCATCGACATACGTTTTAGGGGCTATATTCCAACAAGAAATTCAGATATGTAACACTTCTTGCAATATTTGAAATACTTTCATGTTAGGTATATCGAGACTTCTACATAGGGATTACATCATGGTATAGTTTCTATCAATAATCACAATCTCCTATGTCGGTAGGCAACTATAAGTCTTATTTCGATGAGCGAGACATCCCAACATATAAGTATTCAAGTGACAAGAGTATGCAATGTTCATGACTATAGCAATTCCGCAATTAGTATGACAATGCATCAAAATCGAATTGAAGTCGGAAACAAGTTAAGATCATCCTAACGTATATGTTCACTCACTTGGTTGTGTATCAACAATTCAAACACATTCACATCTCCAATACTTCTTCAAGATTTAGCAATTCATAATAGACATAGTAACGTAGTACTTACGAAAAATAGATGAAGAACACAAGAGTACTTACGTGATTGAAGCCTTTGGAGATGTTCTTGTGAAGTGGAAGAGCAAAAGTTTTGAGAAGATTTGGATGCTATGTGCGGCGCCTATGTTAGGTTTTCAATGTGTTTGTGCCTCAAGACTAAGTCTCCTTTATATATGAAAAGAATGGGTCGGGTTTTGACCCATTTAAAATCAGTTTTGGAGACAAAAAGTGACCATAGGCGGCGCCTTTAGCTTTGCCTATGCTTGGCATAGGCGGCGCCTAATGCAAAGCCTATGGTGAGCATAGGAGGCACCTAGTGCAATGCCTTTAGTGACCATAGGCGGCGCCTTTAGCATGGCCTATGAGATTCAGAGAAAAAATGCTTTAGCATAGGCGGCGCCTATGTTATGGCATACTTGAGCATGGGCGGCGCCTATGCTATGGCACACTAGATTCCGAGACCTCGGGCCATAGTATAGGCCTTTCCTTATTCGTGGCCTAGTTTTACCTAGGCCTAGCCTTGCTCGATGCCTATATTTTCATGAGCAATGCTCAATCCATAGCCTTTTGCATCTTCATGCCTAACTTACCACCTTTACCATGCAATACGTCCAAATCAAAATTTGAAACCGATCTCCTCGTTGAATACCTCTTGCACCTACATTTGCTAAAAACCAATAAAAATGATTAGTACGATGGGTTGCCTCCCACCAAGCGCCTTAGTTTTGGTCGTGGCACGACTCTTATTTTTGGATTTTTATTTATCAAAAACAAAACACGTATTAGAATGAAAGAATGAAAAATGATAAACGATAAATGATGAACGATGGGTTGCCTCCCATCTAGCGCTTGATTTATTGTCGCGGCACGACATAGTTACCTCGAGTACTTAGACTTCATCGAGATAGATGGTGGATCATTTTCTGAATGGATTCAGACGATAATGAGGCTTACTTGTAGGCATGCAATCTTCTTCGAGATGACCCTTGTGCATGTCTATCCCAGGAGGGATACCAATTATATCATCAATAGTCATACCCATAGCTCTCATGTATCTCTTCAGAGCAGAGATGAGAGCCTCTACGTGTTTTTTACTTAAATCATCCGCACTCACCGAAAGTATATTTATACTTTCCAAGAACACATACCTTAGATAATCGGGGAGCTCTTTCGATTCTAGCATTGGTGGCTCTTCAAGGGAAGTCTTCGCTGTTGGTGACGGTTGATTATTAAGATCACGGTCTGGTTGCTTAGGAGTATGGGAATAGGACTCTATTTCTGTTAGAGCACCCATAAGTTCTTCATAATCTTTATCGTCCTCATGCTCAACATTCAGTGGCGCAGCAGACAATGGCTTAACAGTAAGCTGTTTCTCTACAGATAATGTTTTCTTATCCTCATGATGAACATCAGCTACAGAGAACACATTCATATCGTTGGGATGCTTCATTTCTTTGCATATATCAAAGCGGACCACTTCGTCATTCAACCGAAATAAAAGCTCATTAGCTCTCATGTCAATAAGAACACTTCCCGTTGCAAGGAAAGGGCATCCCAAGATTATGGGAACCTCTGAGTCCGCTTCACAATCCAAAATAACAAAGTCTGCTGGAAAGATGAATGAAGAAACCTTAACCAAGACATCACATAGGATACCAACAGGTCATTTTACCGACCTATCCGCCATGACGAGCCTCATATTGGTTGGAGTAGGATCACCCAACCCCAACTTTTTATAGATAGATAATGGCATCAAATTGATGCTGGCTCCTAAATCACGTAATGCTTTGGAAAAATTCAAAGATCCAATGGTGCAAGGAATAGTGAAAGCTCCGGGGTCATCCTTCTTCTGAACTATTGATTGGGTAGCGATTGCGCTGCAGTGATGGACATCATCTTTCAACTCATAACTTGCTGCCCGCTTCTTTGTCAAAAGATCCTTCATAAATTTCGCATACCCAGGCATTTGTTCAAGTGCTTCCACCAATGGAACATTAATGGTCAGCTGCTTTAACATAGTCATGAATTTGCTGAACTTCGTATCATCCGCCACCTTCTTCAATCTTTGGGGAAAAAGTGGTGGTGGGTATGGAATTGTTCTCTCCACGTCTTTCTTCTCCTCTTGCTTCCGTTTTTCAGCTTTTCCAGGCTACACGTTGTGAGGAGTGACGTTAAGGACGTTAGGATCGGCTGCTGCGGCATCTTCCCCTTTTGCCTTATCATCAATTTCCACTTCTTCGTCAACCACTTGCTTGCCTTTTTCTGAAGTTTCCAGCACCTTACCACTTCGAGTAGTAATAGTCATGCATGATCCCTCATTCCTTGGATTTTGTACAGTGTCGCTAGGTAAAGTGCCAGCCTTTCTTTGATTGAGTGCTGCTGAAAGTTGGCTCAATTGCTGATCTATTTGCTTGATTGAAGTGGAATGTGAATCAACTAATTGCTTCATAGAGGACAAATCATTTATTACCTCCGTTACTCCTGCGCTATTTGCTTCCACTCCTTTCAGTAGTTTAGCCATCATGTCTTCCATACTTCCAGAACTAGATATGGTGGCGTCACGTCTTCCAGGGGGAACATACAAACCACTACTATCATTCTTGTTCTTCCAACTACCTTGGTCCTTGTTTCCATATTTATCATAATAGTTCCGACCTTGGTTTCCTTGGTTATTACCTCGGAAACCCCCCTGATTGTTTAAGTAGTTGGCTTCTTCTTCCGAATCAGATTCGTCTCTTCCTTTTGACGCAATGGCTTTGACTTTTTCGGTCTTCCCTGATAATAGATACTTTGTAAGAAGATCCACTTGTGTCTTCATGTGCGTCATATCTTGATCATGTTCTTCTTCTCTTCTCCTTTGGTCTGTAGTCATGCCTATAGATAAAGTGGGGCTTGCTACCTCAGAATCCCTGGTATGCCAAGCTCTACTTTGCTTCTTCATCCGGTCTAGCATATTGCTTGCTTGACCAAAAGTGAGATCCATGAATGATCCTCCAGCCGCATAATCCACAACTGGTTTAGTTATTAAATTCAAGGCTCTATAAAGTATCTCCATTAGGTGAACATTAGTCATGTGATGGTTTGGGCACCTCATTAGCTTCGTCTTGAACCTCTCCCATGTTTCATGAAGGGCTTCAGTTGGAAGCTGACGAAAGTTGCTGATTTCATCTCTCAATTGTGCTCTTTTGGATGGCGGAAAGAATCTTTCTAGGAAAGCGTCTCTCAATTGCCTCCAATTTGTAATAGAATCAGGAGTCAGCCCATTCAACCATAGAGTTGCCTCCCCAGACAGAGACAATGGAAATAAGCATAACCGAATTGCATTCTGACCAACTCCAGGATTGTCAAACGACTTGCATGTAGAAATAAAGTTGATGAGATGCATATTCGGATCATCTCCTGCTAGTCCACCAAATAATCCCTTGAGTTGCAATAACTGAATCATGGTGCTCGTGATGTTGAACTTGGCTCCGGGTGCCAATGGTGGAGGAATAATGGCTCCTGTGGCTCCGGCTCCATCAAGATCATCATCATCATCGTCAAAAGCTGGTTGCATAGCTTGGCGTTCAGGCCTAAACCTAGCTTGACGATCTCTTCTGTTGGCAGGTGTTGCGATCTCAGCGGCATGCCTAGGGTTTAGTAGCTCGTCATCACCTAGATCCTCATCGTCAGGATTTGTTGCTCGCCCAGGGTTATCAATATTCTGTTGATGCACTTGAGCGGCGGCTAGAGCAGCTAGTCTCGCCTGTTCCTGTTGAGCAGCAATTCTTTCAATTGCGTGTTGTGCCTCCATTCTGCCAATACGTTGTGGTTTAGGATTGATAGGTAATAACGGTTGACCAGAACTTCGGGTATGGGGCATGCACTGAATAAAAAAAACCTGTAGTAAACAAAAACAAAAACTAAAAGTAAAAGTACGAGAATCTTTGACCAAAGGGTCTAGTAATTATTACGAACTTAATTGACACTTGTATTCCCCGGAAGCGGCGCCAATTTTTGATAACGCTCAATCTACAGCTCTCGTAGGAGTGTAAAGCGGTCGTTTGTCAAATATAGAACCCAACTGGGTTGGGTATCGATCCCTCAGGGAATAGCTTGGTCAACAAGTAAGAAACGATTACTAGACTTTTAGTGCAAGTCTCGTAAAAAGGGGGAAATTGTATTGTGAAAGTAATGTTACCAAAATAAGATAGTAAAGCAGAAAATAGCAAAGTAAAAAAAAAGAATGTTTAGTAGGTTGTGAAACAATGAGAATTGAGGAGTTGGGGTTATGTCCACCTTCTGAGTTATACGTCTCTATTGACTATGAGTGTGTTGAATTCAGATATGCATGTGCTTATAGAGAATTGTATTCGATGGTAAATCCAGGCGTCTTTCGACCTATTCGAGGATTATTTCACTTTAACTCTTTCGAGCTTAAAGCGTGTCTAACGGTATGAATTCTCCAAGAGGTTAATCCAGTTACGGCACTAACTTTTTAATAGGGGATGGGACCCTACTACCTTGACATTATCTCTTTTCCAGACAGATAACCTTTCTTTCGAACAAGTTAAATGTTATACTGGCGTATTCTTGCGTTTGCAACCACAAAGAATTTAGATTAAGATGAAGAGAATAATGATATAAGCAACATACGTGTCACGAACTCACAAACTCACAGCAATAGATAGTAGCTCATTCGGCTTCCATAACCCCAACAGAGAAGTTTAGTTACCCATGAGTGCGAAGGAAATCACAATTGACATTGTTGCTATACCACAATAAAGATTTCACGTTTGTAATGGTGTGGTAGGCGTTAGGCGTGAATCCCTTAGCAAAGTAACGTTTCTCTTGTTGTGGAATTTAAGAATAGATGAATAGAAGAAGAAAAATAGAATTAATGGAAGAATGATTGTTTAGAACTAGAATGTCTTAGAATTGAATGTAAGAAGATGTCTCTAAAATCTCTAGCAAGATAGGGTATTTATAATACCCATATCCTATTCCTACTAAGCTAATGAAATGCTTAACCAAATCCTACCAAGCTAATGAAATACTTAACCCAATTGTACTAGGTTAATGTATCATTATCCTACTCCTAATAAGCTAATGAAATACTTAACCCAATTGTACTAGGTTAATGTATCATTATCCTAATCCTAATAAATTACTGCTAGTCCCCAAAGTCTTCAGAAATATTGTTTTAGCCCGGGACAGAATTTCCATGCGCCATCTTTAGTCCTTGGCGTCCAAGATTGGCTTTTCTCCTTTCGTGAAGCTTTCTTTGGCGTCAAGTTATCCATGAAATGCTTAATTCTGCATCATTTATACCTGAAACTTTGCTAATCATGTTCGTTAGCTCACTTACAGGAAAAAGGACTAAAAGTGCATGAAATATATAATTTGTTCTCAAAACTAGGCTAAAATATGGGCAAAATATAGTGTTATAGGCGTGTAAATTCGCCTATCATCAATGAACAATAACTAACTGAATGGCATGAAGATAACTGAATGAGAGTACATGTATATTTGAAACTGTTGTAATTACTGATTATGCAATACTATGAACATAACTACGTATACTATAATTGAGATTTCATTAACACTGGATAATAAGTTCAGGAATTTGAATGACTGATATCTGTGTTTACGGATACTGTATTACTGTTAACTGAGTGACTGTTTCTGACAGTCCTAATTTTGTAGTACTGAAATAAGTTCTATATTGAGCTGGATGATTATATCTAATAGTCCTAATTTTGAAACAGAACTGAGGTTTTATACTGAGTCTGAAACTGAAACTTTAGGAGTGTTCATCTAACCGACATACCTTGATTATAAACTAAGTTGGGTTTCAACTTGTGACCCCAGTTGGAAGGGTGTTAGCACCTTGCCAAGGGATACTAGCAATAGCTATGAGTTAACCCTCTTTGGCAAGAATCTCTTTCGTCAACCCTCATAGGCAGAAAAACTCATACGAGATATATCAACCCTAGTATGGCAGAAAGATATCTCAACCTATGCTGGCTGCGTAGTTCTGTAATGCAGGGATTGCTCCTAAGGGTCAAACCCTCTCTGGTAGAAATGCGCCCATCCCTGGATTTGCTCGGTGCTGAATCCTACTCCCAACTGAATGGACCCTGAACTGATTTCTAAATTGTATTGGGCTTGACTGAACTGACACTGATCGTGTAGACTGACTGAACTGGAGTGAGTTCACTGAGTTCTGCTAACTGACTGAGTTTAATGAGTTTTGCTAACTAACTGAGTTCTACTATTAGTGATATTACTGAAACTATTTTGTAGCTACTGTAATTCTAGGTAAACAACTAGATTTTGAGTAATAAATACCCTCAGGACTCGATAGCATCAATAATAATGAGACATGACAATTCTTGAAAACATAACGATAATCAAATGTCCACGATACATTCACTAAGGCATTTTGACAAATGTTTTAACTTGTACATGAATGGAAAAGCATTCTAACATATCATGATCTTACTATTCCAATAACATGGACATTCCATCAAACACTTACCAGGCATAGATTTGGCATGGAAGTAATTTTAAAACATACAGTTCTAGCATGAATTCATCATTAAGATCACCAATGGATCACAATACATAATTTATTCACTTAGGAAATTTGTCAAACACCTAGGATGCATAATGTAATGCCCTGAGTATGTAACCTGGATGTTACACGGTGTTTAGAATCCCGAAGGACCACAAGCTAACCCATGACTGGTACCTGCTGCAATAACTGTGAAATAAATACTGTAAATATACGAAAATAGGCGAAAACTTTCCATAAGGTTCAATACTATAAATATTACTGCATATGGTATCACAATACCAAAACTGAACATCAATATTGAAAAACTGAACAACTGTCTGATAATACTCAAGTCTGAAAAAGCCTCTAACTGTCGGAACTATAAAGTTGATGGGACAAGCCCCCAACTAACTCCATCTACTAAAATAAAACTGAAGTACTGTAAATAATAAGCATGTCCTCAAACTATGAGGACTCACCACTACTCTGAAAGCTGAGAATATGGACTGTTAAGGGTGCCCTGAAGCCCGTGCGTCTAAACCTATAATATGATACATCATAGTGTAAAGAAAAGTATACGTCAATACTTTAAATATACTGGTATACTCAGTGAGGTAGGCTGATATGCACAGTTTCATATGCATGAACAATAATAACTGAATAACATGAGTATGACTGAGTAAGAGTAAATACATGAACACATAGACTGTAACTGAGATCGTGCTAATACTGAGTACTGAATCGAAATATTGATAACCGAAATCTAGGTTTACAAACACTATATTACTGATTATCTAAATAATTGTATCTAATAGTTTTGAGTATTGTGTAACATATTGAGATCTGTACTGAACTGAGTGACCATGTATGATAGTCCTAAATATATAGAACTGAATTGAGTTCTATACTGAGACTGAGACTGGAACTGAGACTGTGGGAGGTAATCATCTAACTCACGTGCCCTTTCTCTAACTGATTTGGGGTCCAACCTATAACTCCAGTTGGAAGGGTTTCAATATTGTGCCATGGGTAAGGACAAGTTGTGAGTTAATCCTCTCTGATAGGAAGATCTTTCGTCAACCCTCACTGACAAGATAACTCGGATAAGAAGTATCAACCCTCATAATGTCTGGTAGGAAGATACCGTAACCTACACTGGCTACGTAGTTTTGTAATGTAGGGATTGCTGCTAAGGGTCAAACCCTCTGCTGACAGAAATGCCCCTATCCCTGGATTAACTCGATGTTGAATCCTACTCTCAACTGAATAGACACTGAATTGATTTCTATTTTGTACTAGGCTGGACTGAACGATTACTGAGATTATTGTTTAGCTGAACTAAACTGAGTTCACTGAGTTCCATTGACTGGCGGAATAATACTGAATTTTGTTAGCTAACTAAGTTCACTGAGGTCTAAACTAGAAACTGAATTAGACTGGACTAGTATGGATTCTATTGAGTTTTCCTGAGTTCTGTAACTGACTTAGAGTATTACTAATCGTGTCATGACTGATACTGTTCTATGACTGACCATGGCTCTAGGTAATCAGCTAAATTGTCGGGTCCCCTAGGACTCGATAGTATAAATTAAGAAACATGGCACAACATGAAATATGTAAAGTATGAACTTGATCATCATTCATACATTTGGGCATTTTGAAAAACACTTGCATGATATATCTTGCACATAAGCTAACTTGACATAATTTCATTCTCTTAATAGTTCACATGGACAATTTATCAAGCACTTGGTGAGCATATAATATGCACATAGTATTGAACAACAAGTGAGCATCATAATCCATCTAAACTTTCAGAGGTCAAGGGTTTATCATGGATTCACATGAATCTACACATATAATGATCAATTTCACATGAGATATATATACATAATCATGAATTAGGAACTTAATCCAAATAGAAATCATAGAAACACTTTAACTCCAACCATGGAAATCATAAAATCAATTACTTGAAGTTTAAAAGAGATTCTTGGACTCCAACGGTGGAAGGAACCCTTGGATGAACACTTTGCATACCTATGTTGAATAATTTTTGAAAGTTTATGGTTGAATCTTGAGTTCTTGATTTGAAATTTAAGCACCTAGGGTTTTGTTCTTGAGATAATTGGAGAATAAATGACTATATTTGCTCTATAGAGAATTTAATTTCATGTTTTGGGGGCTGGGGGTCAAGGGAAAAAAACTAAATACCCCCAAGAATGCGGCCTTTTAAATGACTGAAAACTGGGTTACCGACGCACAGGTCGATGTGGTGCGTCGATGGCATCGATGCGATAGCCAACGCATCACGCCATGTTCACGTCGATTCACTGGAATTGGACGTTGGTAGCTGGGGAAAATATTAATCAAATCAACAGTCAACGCGGCGTGCCAAGATCGCGTTGATCCACTGTTTTAAGGTTCCAAAGGGGCTTCAAACGAAGTCTGAAAAATCAGAAACTTGTCTGGAAACACCTACGGACATTCCTGATCATGAATCAACCTAAACAACAATATTTAATAAACGTAAAGGTCGCAAAATAAGATTTCCAACCTTCGTAGGTTAAAATGACACTAAGTTTGAGTACTTAGCTAAAATATTCTAAGTCTAGGACCCCTTGACAAGCCTAAAGGACTAAATTAAGCTTAGGATTTTGCGGGGTCTTACATTATCTCCCCCTTGGGAACATTCATCCCCGAATGAGACTACTGAGACTGAGAATAATGAGAGACTAACTTACTTACTGGATATGAACATCTGGAACATGACTATATGACTGATATTACTGGTATTCTGAAGGCTGAATACATATACAGGCCCCTCAACTATTCAACTTTTTCCGTACAGGCACCTCAATTAAACCATGTCCTATTGAATCCTTTACTCCTTCACAAAACGTGCCAATTAAGCATAATCACTGACATGGCACTGACATGGTGTGGCATGTGTAACACACTCTCCAAATGGAGAGTGAGAATCCATAATTAATCAAAAAAATTAAATATAAAAACCCCAACCAATCAAAAAAAGACACATAAAATAAATTTAAAAAAAAAAATAGTCGCCATAGTCATCTTCTTCATATCTTTTTCTCCATTAATGGCTACAACCAAGAAAAAGAATATCAATTCAACACACAGTCATATACAATAAGCAACAATAATAATTTTTTTTTTTAAAAAAAACATTTTTGTGTCTTCTTCTTACTTTATTCTTCCACCATTAAAATCCACGCTTACTCCTCTATTTTCCACCAAAAAACACCCACATTCAAGAAAAAAATCTCTTGCATTTGGGGAATTAAGCGATGGCATCAAGAAATTTTTTGATGGTGTTGTTGTGTTGATGTTGCAGTGTTCATATATGATTTTTTCGGTGAAAAATTTCACCGCAAAACCCATTTAAACACATTAACTACCCTTTAACACCACTAAACCACCATCAAAACACTGGCATTGTAGTAGTATATGTAATATTTAGAGATATGAAGAAGAAGAGAATACAAAAAAAAAAATTTACTTTTTCTGCTAAATCGACGAAAGGGGGGAGAGAAGGGCTGTTGGGAGTGGGGTGTGTTAATTTTTTTAATTTAAATTTAATTATATTAAAAAAATATTTTTATAATTATTTTAAGTTAAAATAACACGTGTCATTATTTGATTTGCCACTTTGCCACGTCACTGGCGTGTGTATTACACACATTTTATAATGTTTTGCCACATCAGTAGATTTGTCTCAATTGATACGTTTTGTGAAGTAGTAAAGGGTTTAATAGGTACATGTCTTAATTGAAGTGCCTATATGGAAAAAGTCGAATAGTTGAGGGCCTGCATATATGTATTCCATCTATTCTGAATTATCATGCTGAATATATATACCTGATGCATGCATATAGCTGAACATGATTCATGAATGCATGACTGATATTACTGATAAACTGAATCTATATACTAAACATACATATTTGATGCATGGATACATGACTGAACTGGCTCATGAACGTATAACTGAATATGCAATAGGAACTGATACCACGTTTGTAACTGAATTGTGAACATGAAATAGATTAAGCTTAAGGAAAACTATTATCTTGAGCTAAGTCTGGATTAGTAGAGAAGAGGTGAGGATACTTGGTCCACATGTTTGTTTTTGCTTCCCAAGTATCTCCCTCAATGGACTGATTTTGCCAAAGAACTTTGACTAGAGGGACTTCTTTGTTCCTCAATCTGCGAATCTGATAGTCAAGGATTTCGACTGAAATCTCTTCATAAGAGAGACTATTCTGAAAATTTATTCCCTCTATAGGGACTACGACTGCTGGGTCACCTACGCATTTCTTTAGCAAGGATACGTGGAACACTGGATGAACTGAAGATAGATCTGAAGGCAACTCAAGTTCGTAAGCTACCTTTCCAAAGTGGCTGAGAATTTAGAAAGGACCGACATATCGGGGACTGAGTTTCCCCTTCTTGCCAAACCTTTTCACTCTTTTCATAGGAGATATTTTTAGATACACAAAATCACTGTTCTCTAACTCAAGATCATTTACTATACACGTATGAATGGGAACATGAGAACATACTAAGCCTAAAACAGATACATGGACTAAGCATCTTGGGCTGAACTAAGCCCCTAAATACGTGGCTTACGGCTAAAACTAGAACTTGAGGTTCAATCTATGAGTACCCACTATTCCAATTGAATTTTTTACATGTAGAGGAGCTGGGAGGTTTAGGTAATAAAAGATCTGGGGTTATAGTGCATCTCCCCCATGGGACGTTATGTCCCTCAAAGAATACTAACTTGGCTGAGATACTGAGGAAGAAAAAAACTAGGATAATGCACCGAGAACCTATGAACTGAGTCGTGACTGAGTATCTGGGATCCAAAACTAAAACATGATATATAAACTGAGCTGATCACGCAACTACCTAGTTGCCCCATCTTGGAATAGTTACATTCATGAGACTTTGGATAGCGTAACTAGTGGGGAAAGTTAGGAGACCAAGCCATACGAATTTGTCCAACTGACTGCTAAACTGAATTTCTGGCTTTACAAACTAACTTATGTTGAAAACTCATGCTCGGTTGGAACATTTTCTTGACACTCTTTCTTTAGAGTTTCTAGTGACTTTACGGAGTAAAGAATCTTTTCCTAGGCTGAATAAAGTGTCTGAATAAGAGGTCACATTCTAGATAAATCTCTGTAATATGTGGTGAGGCCTACGAAACCTCATATAAGATAGATGGACTAAGCCTCATGAACTGCAACTAATATTTTCAAACATAGACATATCCCTTGGATACCCTCTCAACTATACTTTCTACCTTAGCACGACACTCTACCTAAGACTACTGAAAATATTCGCATGGGCATTGAGCATGAATGCATGAACATATTGTATTAACTGATTAACTGAATAGATGATAGCTTAATACTGGTCATGAAAGATAGAACTATTCTTAGTCTAAATAACTGGGCCGAAACTGTAGAGTATTAAGCATATGGGGTAAGGACTGACTAAGTAATAATGAGACAACTGAGCATGAATTTTGTAGAGAACTATATTATTTGAAAGTGAAAGACCAAACATATAACATAGTTCTGAAATAGTCTATAAACTGAGGTGCTGAAATACTGATATCTGAATAACTGATAACTGTATGCTATGGTCAAGCAAACCTGAAACTGAACTGAGTTACTGATTTGATTACTAGAATGGGACTGGGACTGCAACTAAGATGGTAGCTGGGACTGTAATTGAGACTGCAATTGGGATACATACTGGATCTGAATACTGAGTTCTGATAACTAGATACTGGTAACTAAGGTTTAGACTAATACTAAAGTACTAGATTCTGATGGCTAAGCAACTGATAACTAATAGCCATGGTTCTGTAGAACTATCTAAGTTCTTTACTGAATTTTGAGGCTGAATACTGATTACTGAGTACTAAATATTATACCGGACTCGACACTTAACTGAGGCTTGAGGAATAGAATATCAACATCTTGGGTGGATCTACCAAAAAATCTAGGCTAAGGATATACATGTCATGATCTGAATTTAGCCGATTTATTAGGAGGGTAGCAGGAGTCATGGGTGCTGAGCCCACTGTAAAGCATGGCATGCATGCATGGGTCAGGAGCTACATGACATGAGTCTGGAGTTTTTGTGTTCATGGAACACGATTCATAACACTAAGTAAATTGGAACTCCTATACTGGAACTGTAAGCGTTGAGCTGACATGAGCTACGATTATAGGGATCTCATGTAAGACATGAATAGATATCTTGATAACTGATAGGATTAGAGAGTCTGAAGTATGATTTTAAGATGATCTGCGTGATCGTTTTTGCTATGAGAATAGACAAGAATGTCATCGATAAGGACTATGACAAACATGTCCAAGTACTGCTTGAACGCACGGTTCATCAAGTCAATGAAAGCTTCTGGGGAATTAGTAAGACCAAAAGACATGACTAAGAATTTGAAGTGACCATACCGAGCTCGGAAAGCTATTTTTGGGATGTCACTTTCCCTGACTCTGAGCTAGTGATAGCCTAATCTGAGGTCTATCTTAGAGAAATAACTTTCATCCTGGAGTTGGTTAAACAAGTCATCGATTCTGGGGAGTGGATATTTGTTCTTGACCATAACTTTATTTAACTGACGGTAACCTATGCACATTCTGAGAGAACCATCTTTCTTATGCACGAATAACATTGGTGCGCCCCACGGGGATACATTGAGTCTGATGAATCCCTTATCTAAGAGATGCTTTAACTATTCATTTAATTCTTTGAGTTCTACTAGATCCATTCTGTATAGCGGGATAGAGATGGGCTAAGTATCTGGGAGAAGATTAATTTTGAAATCAATTTTCCTTTCGGGAGGAACTCTGGGAAGATCTTCAAAAAACATATCTGGGAATTCACATACTAATGATACTGATTCAAGAGTAGGGGTTTCTAAACTAGAGTCCTGGACTCGACCGAGATGGTAGACACATCCCTTAGATATCATCTTTTTAGCCTGAAGGTAAGAAATAAGTTGACCCCTAAGTGCTGAAGTACTACTCTTCCACTCTAGGACGGGTTCATTCGAAAATTGAAACTGGACAACTCTGTTTCTGCAGTCAACTGAGGCATAGCAGGAATGAAGCCAATCCATGCTGAGAATGACATCGAAATCAATCATCTCTAATTCGACTAAATCTATTAAAGTGACTTTCTGAGATATCATAACCGAACAATTTCTGTATACCCGCCGAGCTATGATAGATTTACCCATTGGAGTAGAAACTGAGAAGGGCTCTGCTAGAATTTTGGGACTGACTCTGAAATCAACTGTTATATATATGGAGTAAAAAAGGACAAGGAATCTCCTAGATCTAGTAAAGCGTAAACATACAAATGATAAACTTGTAATGTACCAGTGACCATATCAGGAGAACTTTCCTGATCCTGTCGGGACTGAAGAGCATAGATTCTGTGTGGGTGTTGCCTACTGGTGGCACTGGAAGAGGCACACTACAGATTTTGGCGATCGAACTAAGCTGGGGGATGGGTATGCTGACTCTGCAAACCCACTTGAGGACGTTGTCTGACTCTGTGTCCTATCTTTCCACATCTGAAACATACATCGCTGCCAGTTTTGCAGATACCCTGGTGGTTTCTGCCACACTGCTGCCAAAGAGGATTTATTTGGCTACTTTTTGGCCTAGACATTCGCGCACTCTTATTCTTTCTCCCTTCTTTTCTATGCCTCTTCTCCCCACTCTGTGGATCATAATCTATAAGACTTGAAAGTATAATGTCCAGCTGATTATTCTAAGAAACTACTGAATAAGCTAAGGTGGAAAAACAGCTCTAAATTCAGAGTGGGAGACATGCTCATTCAGGGGATCTACCTAAATGGGCGGAGGGGCTGACTGATTTTCGTTACTTCTCTTGTTAGCTTTTCTGGAAGGCATATTCTGGAAGCATAAGGAAGAGAAGAATTATCCTGAGAGTTTAACTTGATCTTGTGATCACTCGCATGACGTGAATACTGAAAGAAGGGAAACTTTTCCTAAAATATCTCATAACTTCTTGTCCATAAGTATGGCGCACAACAAACCCAAGCATCAGACTCTACTAGATGTGGCTTTTAGACTTCCTAGGACTATGTCCAACCTTAGGCTCAGATACCAAGTTTGTAACACCCACGATGCTCATAATCTTGAAGGACCACAAGTTAACCCATGACTGGTACCTGCTATAATAATTGTGTAATAAATACTGTAAATATGCAGAAATAGGCAAAAACTTGACATAAGATTCAATACTATAAATATTACTGAATATGGTATCATAATACCAAAACTGAACATCAATACTGAAAAACTGAACAACTATCTGAAAATACTCAAGTCTGAAAAAAGCCCTTAACTGTCTAAACTATGGAATTAATAGGACAAGCCCTCAACTAACTCTATCTACTGAAATAAAACTGAAGTACTGTAAATAATAAGAATGTCCTCAAACTATGAAGACTTACCACTACTCTAAAAGTTGAGAATCTGGACTGCTAAGGGTGCTCTGGAACCCGTGCATCTGAACCAATGATATAAGACATCATATCGCAAACAATAGTATGTGTCAGTACTTTGAATATACTAGTATGATCAGTGAGGTAGGATGATATGCATGGGTTCATATGCATGAATAATAATAACTGAATAACATGAGTATAACTTAGTAAGAGTACATGCATGAATACATAGACTATAATTAAGATCGTGCTAATACTGAGTACTGAATTGGAATAGTGATAACTGATATCTGGGTTTATGAATACTGTATTACTGATTATCTGAATGACTGTATCTAATAGTTCTGAGTACTATGAAACCATACTGAGTTCCGTACTGAGCTGAGTGACCATGTCTGATAGTCCTGAATCTGTAGAACTGAATTGACTTTTATACTGAGAATGGAACTGAGACTGTGGGAGGTAATCATCTAACCGATATGCCCCTTCTCTAACTGATTTGGGATCCAACCTTTAACCCTAGTTGGAAGGGTATCAATACCGTGTCACAGGTAAGGACAAACTGTGAGTTAACCCTCTCTGATAGGATGATCTTTCATCAACCCTCACTGATAGGATAACTCGGATGAGAAGTATCAACCCTCATAATGTCTGGCAGGAAGATACCTCAACCTACGCTGGCTACGTAGTTCTGTAACACAGGGATTGCTGCTAAGGGTCAAACCCTCTGCTGATAGGAATGCCTCCATCCTTGGGTAAACTCGTTGATGAATCCTACTCCCAACTAAATAGACACTGAACTAATTTCTAGTCTGTACTAGGAAGGACTGAACGGTTACTGAGATTGCTATTTAGCTGAACTGAACTGAGTTCACTGAATTCCGTTGACTGACGGAATACTACTGAATTTTGTTAACTGACTGAGTTTACCAAGGCCTAAACTGGAAACTGAATTAGACTAGACTAGTATGGATTCTACTGAGTTTTCCTGAGTTTTGTAACTGACTAAGAGTATTACTGATCGTGTTATGACAGATACTATTCTATGACTTACCATGGCTCTAGGTAATCAGCTAAATTGTCGGGTACAAGTACCCCTAGGACTCGATAGTATAAATTAAGAGACATGGCATAACATGAAACATGTAAACTATGAACTTGATCATCATTCATACATTGGGGCATTTTGACAAACACTTGTATGATATAACTTACACATAAGCTAACTTGACATGATTTCATTCTCTTAATAGTTCACATGGATAATTTATCAAGAACTTGGTGAGCATATAATATGCACATAGTATTGAACAACAAGTGAGCATCATAATCCATCTCAAATTTCACAAGTCAAGGTTTTATCATGGATTCACATGAATCTACACATATAATGATCAATTTTACATGAGATATATACACATAATCATGAATTAGGAACTTAATCCAAATAAAAACCATGGATACATTTTAACTCCAACCATGGAAATCATAAAATCAATTACTTGAAGTTTAAAATAGATTCTTGGACTCCAAGAGTAGAAGGAACCCTTGGATGAACACTTCACATACCTATGTTGAAGAATTTTTGAAAGTTTATGGTTGAATCTTGAGTTCTTGATTTGAAATTTAAGAACCTAGGGTTTTGTTCTTGAGCTAATTGGAGAATGAATGACTATATTTTCTCTATAGGGAGTTTAATTTCATGTTTTGGGGGCTGATTGTTGAGGGAAATACACCTAAATACCCCCAAGAACGCGGTTTTTTAAATAACTGAAAATTGGGTTACCAACGTGCAGGTCGATATAGTGAATTAATGGCATCGATGTGATAGATAATATGTCGCACCATGTTTTCATTAATTTACTGTAAGACCCCACAAAATTCTCTCGTAGTCTGAGCCGTAGAGCATGTTCAGCGAAGTGTTAATTCGGCCTTAAAAGATTGAGAAGTAACTTCCTAAGTGAGAAATAATTTGAACCGCATAGAATTTCCCTAATATTGACTTTTTGTCATGTAGAGAGTTGAATAAGATTTCCATCGATATCAATTTTGTCAAAATCCGGCATCGAACGATGAAATTATGGTGGTTTTATTGAAAGTAGTCGAAACCGCCCAGGTGTGATGGCCGGGTTGACGGACCGTCGCCCATACCGTTGCAACAAAGGAAGTGACTGGACCAAGTGCGACAGCCAGGAATACGGACAGTCAAGACTGGGATGGACCATCGTTAGGACCGTCGTCTCTGAGGCAGTGTGGCCTCATCCTGGACAACGTGCGACGGATGATCCAACGGACCATCGGGTTTGCGACGGACCGTCGCTGAGACCGTTGCATTAATATAGTGTGTTATTTTTTGGACCTATGTGCGACGGACGATCCGACGGACCGTCATACTAAGCGACGGACCGTCGTTTCGACCGTCGCAGCCCCCGTTAAGTATTTTTAACCCATTTTTAAAAGGGCTTTTTGGTCTTTTTCCTACTTTTTTCATCCCCTATTTATACTCGATCAAGGCATACATCTTTATTTTTCCTCTTCAACATCAAAAGATAGGGTTTCTACAAAATCAAAACCCTTATTTCTTCTTCAAGAAAAATCAAGAGAAATTAAGAAATCAAGAATCTCTCCAAGAGCCTTCAAGAAATAGTTTCCTAAGGTATGCAGATGTTTATTCTTGGGTTTCTTTCATCCAAGAAGCTCAAGAACCCTTTTCTAAATTTTAAAGATCTTATGTTTATGAGTTTTCATGATTTATGTGAATTGAAATTGGAGTTCATGCTATTATTGAGTTTTAATTCATGTTTTGTTGATGAGGTTTCAATTTTTGACCCTAGTATGTGATGTTCATAATAAACACTCTTCAAGTTACTTGTTAAGTGATGTGTTCATGTCAATTAAGTGTATAAATTGTTGAATAAGCAAAGCGTTCTCCCCATATGTTTAATAAAATGCTTATGTGAAGGAATTAGAGCCATTATAGCATGTTGACTAGAAATCCCCAATTGTGTGCAAGCCCATGCATGTCAAGTGTTTGTTGAAAAGCCTTAGTGAATGAATTATGAAATGATAGCATGAAGTTTCCCCAATTATGTGCTCTTCGATACATGTTAAGACTTTAATACATGCTTAGTGTTTGATGCAAGACCTTATTGAATGGAGTATGAGCCAATAGCTTGTTTCCCTATATTATTACATGTTTATGATTCCTAAATGCTTGAGGAGATGCTTTAGTGATTTTAATGGTGCATGAATGTCCATGGTCTTGATTATTCAAGAATGTTTATGTTTTACTTTTATATTATTGAGTCCTACGGGTATTTATACCTGACAATTTAGCTGCAGTCTAGAGCCAATGTCAGTTTTCTCGATAATCTCAGTCAAGCCACGATTCTCAGAACTCAGTGAGTTATAAAACTTTGTACCCCTAGATAAATACAAAACTTTAGTAATCTCAGTAATCTCAGTATCGATAATATTCTAGCCTCAATTCAGTACTCAGCTCAAATCTAGTAGTATTCGAGTGTTCAATTCAAACCTCAGTAGTATTCGAATAATCTTTTCAAACATCAGTATCATTCAGTCAGATAATGAAATTCAATAGTAGTCCGTCAGATATGGAACTAAGTGAATTCAGCTTAACCCAGTTAGATCATTCGAGAAACATGATCAGTATCAGATTCAGCTCAGTTTAAGTTTAGTTAAGAATTAGTTCAGAGTCTTTCAGTTGGGAGTAGGAGCTAGCATCGAGTGAGTGTAGGGATAGAGGCTCTCCGTTAGAGAGGCAGAGTCGTTAGGAGAAATCCCTGAAATCCAGAACTGCGTAGCCAATGCAGGAGTAAACCATTAGAATAAGGCTTGACTATTATACTGCCTTAGGCTTGACTTCCTGTGAGGGTCACCCATTAGAGAGGCTTGACCAGAGTTGAGGTCTTTACCCGTGGCATGGTATTGACACCCTTCCAGCTGGGGTTATAGGTTGGACCCTACCAGTTCAGATTCGGGGCATGTAGGTTATGTGAGCACTCCCACAGTTGTAGATTTAGTATCAATCTTTAGAGTAGAACTCAAAAATCAGGATTGTCAGGTACAGTCACCTATATCAATAAGGAACTCAGATAGTTCCATTGATTCAAGGACCACCCACTAGATAGGCATGATCTCACATAAAGTTATTCAGTAATCTCATTATCAGATACAGAGACTACCCATTAGATAGGCTTGATCTCAGTCTCAAATTCAGTTGAGTAATCTCATTATCAGATCTAGAGATCACTCGTTAGATAGGCTTGATCTCAGTCTCAGATTCAATTGAGTAATCTCATTATCAGATCCAGAGATCACCTGTTAGATAGGCTTGATCTCAGTCTCAGATTCAATTGAGTAATCTCATTATCAGATCTAGATATCTCCCGTTAGATAGGCTTGATCTCAGTCTTAGATTCAGTTGAGTATTCTCATTATCAGATTCAGAGATATTCAGCTATATAGGTTTGATCTCAGACATAATCTTTTCTTATCATTAATAGTAGATTCAGGGATCATCCGTTAGAGAGGATTGATCTCAAATTCAGTCAATCGAGAGTAGTAAGCTCAGTTTTCAGTCATTGATATGAGTAGATTCAGTTAATCAGTTTCAGTATCATCAGTTTTTGAGATCACTCGCTAGATAAGACTGATCTCAACTTCAGTACTCAGTTATCGATATCAGGAGATTTAGTTATTTAGTATCTCAGTATTAGTAGTGAGATCAGATGCCAGTAAAGTAGTATTCGAGTTTTAGTATTCAGAGTCATGATGATATTAGTTATGGTTTGTTCATTCATACATATGTTCGCATTCAGTATTCTCATGATTATTGAGTTAAGTAATTGTTCATGCATAAGCCCTTGCATTTATCTTTACATCATTTTCATACTCAGTACATTCCCATACTGACGCATTTACGCTATGGTGCTTTATTTGACACTATAGGTTCAGAGGCACGAGATCCAGAGTACCCTTAACAGCTCAGTCTCATTTAGCAGCAGTAGACTTAGCAGTTAGTCCTCTTTATTCGAGGATGATCCTTAATTTATTATTCCATAAAGTTTTGTTTATTTTCAGTAGACGGAGTTAGTTGGGGACATGTCCCATCAACTCCACAGTTCAGACAGTTTAGAGGCTTTTTTGACAGATGTATCAGTATTTAGTTTTTAGTTTTGAGTATTTTTTTGATGTTTTGAGCCTTATGTCCAGTTTCTGGATTTATTATCTATATTATGCAATGCTCAGGTACAGATATCAGTAGAGGGTTAGCTTGTATTCCTTCAGGATCATGAGCACCGTGTGACGTTTCGATTCCAGAAAATTGGGTCATTACATTTACTGGAATTGGACGCTAGTAGCTGGGGAAAATATTAAGCAACACGATAGTCGACGCGGCGTGCCAAGATCGCGTTGATCCACTGTTTTAAGGTTCCAAAGGGGCTTCAAACAAAGTCCAAAAAATCCAAAACTTGATCGAAAACACCTACGGACATTCCTGATCATGAATCAACCTAAACATCAATATTTTATGAATGTAAAGGTCGCGAAATAAGATTATCAACCTTCTAGGTTAAAATGACACTAAGTCTGAGTACTTAGCTAAAATATTCTAAGTTTGGGACCCCTTGACAAGCCTAAAGGACTAAATTAAGCTTAGGATTTTGTGGGGTCTTACACACAATCTTGTACTTGAGCATGAATAATATATTGATGCATCATGACTATAATCATCAATTCACAATTCAAGGGTTTCAACATGGGGCTTATAATAATTACATACATGGTATCTTATATTCATGAAAACAATAATTAAATCTTGGATTGAAACCCCATACAACAACATAAACCTGAAACAACCCAATTGGTACTTGTAATTCATGAAACTATTAACTTGAAATTTTTAAAAAAAGGTTCTTGAATTCCAAGGGTGGAAGGAAACCCTTGGATGAACACTTAACATAACTTGCTTGTTAATTTCATGGAGATTGGGGTGAGTTCTTGAGGCTTGATTCTTGAACTTGATAAATCTAGGGCTTGTTCTTGAGAGGATTTTTTTAAAAGGATGAGCAATTATGCTATTTAGGGCTTTAATCCCGTTTTATGGACCTATTGGGTAAAGTTAAAATGACCTATTTTCCCTTAAAGACGTAGAATATAACTATAAGAAAATACACGGGCCAGACTAGCCAGGGCATCGTGAGATCTGGAGCACCACTTTAAGCGAGGCGCCTCGGGCTCTAAAGTGTCGCTCTGGTTAAGGCACCACGGGCTTATTGCCTCGAGCCACTGTTTTTGAATTCTAAACACGTCTTTACACTTGTCCAAAAAATTTGAAACTCACCCGAGATGTACTATTAACTTCCCAATCATGAATAAACTTAAAAACTAGCTCTCTGAGGTCGGGAAGGTCGTAAATAAATTCCCCAAAGTTTGAGGGCTTTAGAAAAGACTAAGTCCTAACACTTGCTGAAATTTCTAAGTTTGGGACCCTTTTCATGCTCTAAGGGACTGAGTTAAGCTTAGAATTTTGCAAAATCTTACACCAACCAACTAGCCAACTAACCTAAACATCACCTTCTAGACTTTACGAAATAGTCAAAATTTCTTTCGAGCTCATCTCTCTCAAGTGTTGACTTTCATCAAACTTTTAATTTGTCATCCTTCCAAATAAAAAACTCATCTAAAATTTATCCAACCACCTTAGAAATCATGCCACCCATTCTCACAGGCCATAAGTATCATATAGAAGTTAAGGGAGGGGGTAAATCAAAAAAATATGTAAAAATTATAAAATAAATATAAGGTCCATACAAAAAGATCATGATTTTAAACATTTTTAATTAATAAAACCAATGCTCGATGTGAATAGATCGTCCTATCATTTGGATTGATTATATTAAAAAATAACCAGTTATTATTATTATTGATTTTTTTGACTAGTGAATCATTGTAAAATTATGTGTATTTGAAAGCTTATAATAGTTTGTAATCATAAACATTTGTTTGTAAAATCAACATGGATATATGTGATTTTATTAATGCGGTTGTTTATGAATTATTATTTGTTGTTTGGTAAGAGTGTATAAGAGTTGGAGAAGGTTTGACAGATTTTAGAAATTATGGAAAAAGATACAACTTATTTGTAATCATATATGAAATCCGACTAATATGAAGTTGAATTTTTGTTTGAAAATATAATTTGGATTTCTTAAGTTGTATTGTCACGTAAGCATGAAAATTTCAAAAGTTGTGAAACCTATCAAAAGTTCCCCATTTCGTATACAATCTTACTAAATAAGCAAACCATAGTTAATATAAAAGATATCAGAATATCCTAATGTTCCGCATTGATAAATCACATATCTCCATGTTCCTTATACAAATAAACATTTGTGATTACAAATTTTCAAATGCACATAATTTTATAAAGATCAACTAGCCAACAATATTTTCAAGTCAGCAAAGATGCTTGAGGCGTGGAGATGGAGTATGATGATTCCTTTATATAATAACAAGAGTGATATTCAGAGTTCCAACAACTATTGGGTTATTAAGTTGTTGAGTCACATGATGAAGATTTAAGAGAGGGTGGCTGAGTGGAGGTTGAGGAAGTTTATATTTATCTCGGAGAATCAATTTGGTTTTATGCCTGGTCGCTCCACAACCGAGGCAATTCACCTTGTGTGGAGATTAGTAGAGCAATATAGAGAGAGAAAGAGGGATCTTCACATAGTGTTTATTGACTTGGAAAAGGCGTATGACAAGGTTCCTAGGGAGGTCCTGTGGAGATGCTTGGAGGCAAGACGGGTCCCAGTGGCATACACCAGAGCGATTAAGGACATGTATGAGGGAGCAAAGATGCTGGTAAGGACAGTGAGGAGAGATTCTGAGCATTTCTTGATTTTGATAGAGTTACACCAGGGATCAACTCTTAGTCCATTTTTATTCGCTTTGGTGATGGATGTGTTGACGCGGAATATACAAGGCGAGGTGCCTTGGTGTATGCTTTTTGTGAATAATATAGTTTTGATTGATGAGTCGCGATAAGGGGTTAATGATAAGTTGGAGGTTTGGAGACAAACACTGGAGTCCAAAGGTTTCAGGTTGAGTAGGACCAAGACAGAGTACTTGAAATGCAATTTAGTGACTCTAGGAAAGAGGAGAAGGTAGTATTAAAGTTGGATTCTCATGTGGTTTACAAGAGGGATAGTTTTAAGCATATCAGATCTATGATCCATGGCAATGGAGAAATAGATGAGGATATCTCTCACTGTATTGGGGCAGGTTGGATGAAATGGAGGCTCGCTTCGAGAATTTTATGCGATAAGAAGGTGCCCCTCAAGCTGAAAGGCAAATTCTATAGAGTTTCAGTCCAGCCTGCTATGTTGTATGTAGCGGAGTGTTGGCCGGTTAAGAATTCTCATATCCAAAAGTTGAAGGTGGTAGAAATGAGGATGTTGCATTAGATGTGTAGATTCACTAGGGCTGGTAGGGTTAGGAATAAAATTATTCAAAAGAAGGTAGGAGTGGTATCAGTGGAGAATAAAATACGAAAAGTGAGGTTGAGATGGTTTGGTCATGTGATGAGGAGAGATACAGATTCCCCAATTCGTAGGTTTGAGAGGTTGGCCCTGAAAGGTTTCAAATGGGGTAGGGGTAGGCCGAAGAAATATTAGAGAGAAGTGATAAAACGTGACATAGAGAAGTTACAGCTGACTGAGGACATGACCCTGGATAGGGAGATTTGGAGGAAAAGCATTAGGATAGAGGGCTAAGGGTGTGGATGAGTCGTAGTCAGTAATTAGGTGGACTTTGGTGTCCTCGGTTTGACAATGTGCAATTTATTGTGGATGTCGTACCTATGTTATTTTATGGTGTCCTATGCTTTTGATGCTTTTGTATACTTCTTTTTATCATGAGACGGGGGTCTATCGGATCTACTTCTTTAGATGTAGTGGTATGGACTGCGTACAATCTACCCTCCCCAGACCCCATTTATGTTGGAATATACTGGGTTTGTTGTTGTTGTTATTGTAACTAGCCAACAATAGTGGTAACTATTTATTCTATATATAATCCTTTCAAATGGTAACAACAATCTCTTTATGATGAGTATAAGTCTTTTCTTATAAAATTCAAAATGAAAAAGGGTAAAAAAATACCCCTGAACTATCTAAAATGAATCAAAAATACCCCTTGTTAATTTTTTGTCTAAAAAATACCCCTCTGTTAAACATTTGGCTAAAAAATGCCCTTCTCTCTAACAGAATTTCATCAAGGACACCACTTGAATAAAAAGAGTCACTTGGACATTCCACATCACTATCCACGTGGCAAGGTACTGACACCCTTCCAACTGGGGTTACAGGTCTAACTCCAATTAGCTCAGATTGGGATATGTCGGTTACATGATAGCTCCACAGTTTAAGTCAGTATTCAGTTTATCTTAGTTCAGGTTTGCTTGACCAAGTAATCAGATTTCAATAGTTATTCTTTCAGTTTTAAAAATTATTCATGTTATTCAGATCATGTCAGTACATGCTATACTTGGTTTTGCATTCTCAATTTTACATGTTCATGTTTTCATGCTTAGAATCCATATTTCAATTTTGTAGCATGTTAGCTTTACATGATATTTACATACAATATTCATGTTTTACCGCTTCCCAGCTTACAGATTTATTTTTAGTTCATGATTTATAAATCTCACCATGACTTACAGTTTATAGCCATGTTTTAAATGCATGTTTCAGCAAATAACTTATATCCTCAGTTTTAAAGCATGTTTTAAATATTTCTATGATTTAGTTCATGTCTCCACATACTCAGTACATTCCAGAAATATTGATCCATATATACGTCTGTGTGGCTACATTATTTCATAATGTAGGTATCAGTTGTAGCCTACACATCATAATCACGCAGTTTGCAACTTTCAGCCAGCAGGTAATAAGTCCTCTTATTTCTGGGACTCTAGTCCATTGCAGTTTATGTGTTGTAATTTTATTATCCATATGTATTGATTAGTGGTAGGCCTTTTGTACGGATTTCATTACTATTCCTTATCTTGAGTCGGGGGTCTATCAGAAACAACCTTGCTACTTCTTCGGAGGTAGTGGTATGGACTGTGTATATATTACCCTCCCCAGACCTCACGATGTGGGAATACACTGGGTTTGTTGTTGTTGTATTGATTACTGGTAGTTGGAAGCATGTACCAGTTATCTATAATCAGTATAGTTAAGGCTTTATAGATAGTCAATCAGAATCCTTACATGTAATTCAAGTTTCTTTCGTCGGTTTTATCATGATGTAAACTTTATCAGTATTACATTTATTCAGACTTTCTCATGATCATGTTTCCGCTCAGTAAATTTAGTTTTTATACAATTTAAATCAGTTGATCAAGTAGTATGCCAGTTCATGGATTACGTTGGGATCACTTGTGGTTTCAAACACCGTGTTACGACTAGGGGGTAGTCTCGAGTCGTGACAAACTACACATAGTGGTATGTGTTTGTGGATCATAAAGGATAATTTTTGTATTTTAAAAGGTAATGCATAACTTGGTTTTATTTTTATGATGTTTGGCAATTGGATGTGGTCGGGTCCATTTGTTAAGTTGATGGGCTGATGGATTTTAAAAAGGGATCATACACGTGGATAGTGATGTGGAATATCTAAGTGACTCTTTTTATCCAGGTGGTGTCCTTGGTGGAATTCTGTTAGAGTGAGGGGTATTTTTTAGCCAAATATTTAATGGACGGGTGTTTTGAGCCAAAAAACTATCGAAGGGTATTTTTGATCCATTTCAGATAATTTCGAGGTATTTTTGACCCCTTTATAAATTTAAAATGATGGATTTTTTTTTTAAATTTATAAACTTATGAATTAAGTTTTATATTTAAAAAAATTGGAATTATGATTTGAAACCTGGAGGCCAAATTATGTTTATTGAAAAACTAGTTTAGATATACGTGTTTCGCGCGTGTACCTCAATTTAGTGAGTTCAGTTTTATAAAACCGCTCAACATATAAAAAAACATGTTGGTCTTTCAAAATGTTTATTGCATTTTTTTTGTTTTTTAGCATCTTGACATTAGGACGACTTTCAGTTATTATCCAATTCTACAAAAAAGTAGAAATGAGCCAACCAAAAATCATGCATATTAGTTTAAATACAAGAAATTTTACAAAGAAAAGTATATTCTCTTTAGTGCTTCCTTAAGTCATTCTCCTTCACTCCTTCTCTCTTTCTTTAATCTTCTCAATGTCTTCTTCCAACTTCTTCAATTTCATATCAACACAATTATCATTTTGTTTGGATTACTTAGGCTTGTCAGCTTGTTCAGAAGCTTTCTCAAGTAATATATTCAACCCAATTAATTTCTCAATAATTTTCAATATATTGAGAAGATTTCTCAAAAGATATTTTTGTCAACTAGCATTTATATTTAGGATTTTATAATAGTAGATAGATAATTAAACTCGATTTACAATGAATAATATACTTGATCCGCTTTCAAACTTAATTGATTAGCCCAAGATTGAAAGATCCGACTATAATCCTAAATTTATATGTTCATCTTTCAAACAAAAGTTATGCATATCAAGATTCAACACTTATTATAACCTCAGAGCTATGTTTTGAGCAAATTTTGATCCAAAAATATTAGTAAAATAGAATTGTAGAAATTCTTTTTTTTATATATAAGGTAAAATTCTAATGGATTTAGAAGTTTTAAATATTATGAATTCTTACTTAGATTAAATAATCAAACCAAAAAAAAGTTATAACTCAAATTAATTGTGAACATAACTTTTATCCAAAAGGATACATACGTGAGTTAGGGAAAAAATGTCAAAATAGTACTACCAATTATTTAAAGTTTTTAAAGATTTATTTAAGATACAATTTTTAATTAATTTAAAATTTCTAAATTTTAGGTATATAATTCAAATAAGGAAAGGTTTAAGAACTAAGTTTTAATGAGTTTTTAAGTTTTAAAATTGTTAAAAAATAGTATAAAGACAATTTTGTCTATTGCTTATATAATGAAGGGCAAAAAATTTAAATCATTTTTCTAGGGGTCTTCATGCTTTTTATATATTATAGATATAGATAGATTATAGATATAGATATAGATTATATATTATAGATAGGTTATAGATTGTAGATATAGATTTAGAAATTGAAATAACAATCTCAAATTACATGTAAAATCATGATTTGATATATTTAAACAAGAAACTCTAGAAATAGCCCAAAATAAGGTGGCTTTCAAATTTTGAACCCAAATAAAAAAGCTTCATAAAAATAGTCTTCAGCTATTAAGTGATACATTTTCAAACAAAATTGCCCTTGACCAATGGAGTAAATTAAATAAATGATCCTCGTAATAGATAACAACTTCATACATTCATCTTTCAAATTTTATTTTTTTCCTCTTTTAATTTTACTTTGATTTTTATTTTTTATTTTCTCTTTTTATTTTTGTTTTTTTCTCAATCCTTACTTTTTACCTTTTTCTTTTCAACTTTTTTTATTTTTTTATTTTACTTTGATTTTTTATTTTTTCTTTCTTTTTCTCAACCCTTACTTTTTTCTTTACTCCTCTCAACGTCTACTTTTATAAAAAAAAACTTTGTTTATTTTTCTTTGATTTTTATTTTTTCTTTTCTTTTTTTTCTTCTTAAGTTTTTATCGGCCTTTATTTTTATTTTTTATTTTTTCTTATTTTTATCAACCTTTATTTTTTTCTGTTCTCTCTCAACTCCTACATTTTCTTTGATTTTTACTTTTTTAATATCTTTCATCATTTTCTTTTATTTCATAATTTTTATTTTTTGTTCTTTTCTTCAATTTCTTCCAATCAAGTTATATCTCATAAGCAAGAGTTGACACTATCACATTATAAAGACAAGACTTATGACTTTTAAATAACAAGTTATGTTTCATGGACAAGAGTTGATACTACCACATTGTATTTTGATTTATGAGATGTTCTATAACTCTTACTTTAGAGGCAAGACTTAGCTTAAGGACTTTTAAACAACAAATTATGCCCCACAGGCAAGAGTTGACTCTACTATGTTATGTCTTTATTTTTGAGATGTTCTACAACTATTGTCTTAGAGGCAAGACTTAATTCAAGGACTTTCAAACAACAAATTATGCCTCACAGGCAAGAGTTGACACTACCACATTATGTTTTTATTTATGAGATGTTCAGTTACTCTTACCTTAGAGGCAAGACTTAGCCCAAAGACTTTCAAACTACAAATTATGCTCCACGGGCAAGAGTTGACACTACCACATTATGTCTTCATTTATTAGATGTTCTACAACTCTTGTCTTAGAGACATGACTTAGCTCAAGGACTTTCAAACAACTATGCCCCACATGCAAGAGTTGACACAATCACGTTATGTATATATTTATGAGATATTTTACAACTCTATCCTTAGAGGCACGATCGATCCCAAGAATTTTCAAATAAGTTACGTGTATTGGACAAGAGTTAATACTAACACATTGTGTTTTTTACTTATGAAATGCTCTATAACTCTTGTCGTAGAGGTAAGACTCAACCCAAGGACCATCAAACAACAAGTTATGTCACTTGGGCAAGAGTTAACACCACCACATTGTGTATTAATTTATGAGATGTTTTATAACTCTTCCAGAGGCAAGACTTAGACCAAGGACTTTCAAGTAACAAGTTGTGTCCTATGGGCAAGAGTTAACATTACCACATTATGTTTTGATTTATGAGATATTCTATAACTCATGCCTTAAAGGCAAAACTTAACCCAATGACTTTCAAATAACAAGTTACGCCTTATGGGTAAAAGTTGACACCACCATATTATGCTTTGATTTATGAGATGTTCTATAACTCTTGCTTTAGAGGCAAGACTTAGCTCAATAACTTTTAAACAAAAATTTACTCTCCACGGATAAGATTTGACACTACCACATTGTGTCTTGATTTATGAGATGTTTTATAAATCAAGGACATTTAAACAACAAGTTATGCCCCATGGGTAAGAGTTGACACTATCACATTATTTTTTGATTTATGAGATGTTCTTTAACGCTTGCCTTACAAGATTTAACTCAAGAATTTTCAAACAGCAAGTTATGCTCCATAAGCAAGACTTGACACTACCACATTGTGCCTTGATTTATAAGTTGTTCTATAATTTTTGCCTTAGAGGCAAAACTTATCCCAAAGAACTTCCTAACAACAATTCACGACCTTAAATTTACATTGATGACAAAAAAAGAAGATCCATTTGTGGATTAGCCAATTTTTTATTTATTAGCAAAATATAATAGAAGTTGAGAAAAAAGAAAAAAAAGATAAAAAAAAATAGAGAAATAAAAAAAGAGATTAAGAAAAAAAAGATAAGATAAAAAATAACGATTAGGAAAAAAATGAAAAATTAAAAAAATAAAATTGAGACAAACAAAAACGTGAGAAAAAAATAAAAATAAAGTTTGAAAAAAATGAGGAAAAAAAAAGAGAAATGATAAAAATAAAAAATAAAAGAAAAATAAAGGTTGAGACAAATGAATTAAAAAAGAAAAAAAATGAAGAAATAGATAATGTTTGAGAAAAGAAAAAGAGAAAAATTAAAGGTTGAGATAAATGAATAACAATATGAAAATAAAATTAAAATAAAAATAAAAAAGTGAAAATAATAAAAATAAAAATAGAATCTAAGAGATAAATGAGTATAAAAAATTTAAAAATATTTAAGGTATAGGAATAAAATTATACTTGTACTATATTTTTTTTAAAAAAAAAAAGACTAACATTTAAAGACTTTTTTTATTTGGATGTTATACTATGTAATTTCCTCTTAATATTACTGAAATCTAGTGAAGTCAAAACGGCCTTTAAAAGACCAAACGACTCGACCAAACAAGGTGTTCGTGCATAGGCTACTAACCAAATTTTCTCTCTCTACACCCGTGTTTCCCTTTTTAAATTCTCTCCCCTTGTCCAGTAACGGTTTTGAATTCGAAAAGAAAAGAAGGCATTGGAAAAATGTTGGAAGGGCGAGATCCAGTTGATGTTTTCATGAGTCTTGACCGATGGCCTTTGTCACCGTTGGGAATGGAAGAGGAAGACGACAGCACGGCATCAGGGGAGATGTACATGGTGGGTTTTGTCCTCGTCAACGTTGTGGGTCTTCAATACTACGCAGGTACGATCAGTGGAAGAGAAATGGTTGGGCTTCAACGTGAACCGCTGAATCAGTTTGACTCAAATGCTATAAGAGTGCTCAACACTCGTTCTATTCAAGTTGGACACATTGAACGCTCCGCCGCTATGGTTTTAGCACCGCTTTTGGATGCCCATCTCATCACCATTGACGGTAATGAATACATAACGCCCATATACTGCCACTTGTCATCCCTATAACTTTCAACTACTTTGTCCCTCACTTTATTTATTTATTTTTGTCTTGTTTGTTCTTCACTCATATGCCATGTGTCTTTTTCCTGGAAATTTTGTTATCAATGGTTAAACAATCTGAATTTGTTTGCTTGAATCTTATGGATGTAGGGGATCGAGAAATATGAGATGCACGAGTTTCTTTCGATTTTACCCTTTTCCGGATTGTTCTTTGAAATTTTCATTTTCCAACCCGCGGGATTTAACTTCCAATAGTTGTATAACTTCTTAAATTCAGTACTCATGTTTAATTATAGTCTCTTCGTCACCTGATTATCTTGAATGTAGTAAATAAGTTGTCGCATCTGAATTCAGATTCAGTTTCTTCCTCTTTCCATCATTAACTACCTAACTTTACTCTATTGGATATAAGAGAGTTTGTTCTTTAGTTACAGTCTCCTACTCTTCAAATTTTATGAGAATAATAATTTGACAGTTACGAGTCTGTTTGCAATATGGTTTTTGAAACGTGTTTATTCATCATTTGTGCATAGGAATTGTTCCAAAGGTGGCTCGTCTAGGAAGGAGATACAAACTTCCCTGTCAAGTTCACATATTTGCAAGATTTGAAGCATTTGGAATAGTAAAATCAGCAATTACAGATGGTGGGTTGTACTTCATTAGTGAGAGCAATCCATCATTTACACTTTCAGAGGCGCAGGCAGTGAAGGAAAAACTAAATACACCAGAAGGAAGGGACATTGATGAGATATTTAAGATGTTGGATGACAAAGTCAGTAAAAAGGAAGAACTGAAAGCATTAGAGCCACCCAAAAATATAATAAAGTCAAAGCTTCTTCTGCACCAGAAGGAAGGATTGTGGTGGTTGGTTCAGAGGGAGAAATCTGAAGAATTGCCTCTTTTTTGGGAAGAGGAAGAGGGTAATTATGTAAATGTCTTGACAAATTACTCTTCCGATAAAAGACCTGAGCCTATAAGAGGTGGAATATTTGCAGATGATATGGGGTTGGGGAAGACTCTTACTCTCCTTTCCTTGATTGCTTTGGATAAATGTGGTGATGGTTTTTCTTCAATCAAATGTGGGTATCTAATTTCTGAGAGAGATGATGGACTAAATGAAGAGGAAGACACATGTGCTGCTTCATTTAGTAAGAGGAATAGAAGGGGAAGGGATAGTAGAAAGGCTAACAATTCATGGAAGAAGCAAAAGATTGAACATCCACACACTCTACAAGTGAAGGGAAAAACAGTGTTTAGTCCTGATAGACGTTCTGGCAATTCAAATTCAGGGCCAACATTGGTTGTTTGTCCACCAGCTGTGTTCTCATCATGGACCTCACAGATTGAGGAGCACACAAAACCAGGTTCACTGAAGTCATATATATATTATGGAGAGCGGACTGGGGATGCCAATGAGCTGGAAAAGTATGACATAGTTTTAACTACTTATAGTATTCTGGCTAGTGAAGACACATGGATAGATTCTCCTATAAAAAAGATAGAATGGTGGCGAGTTATCTTGGATGAGGCACATGTCATTAAGAATGTCAATGCTCAGCAAAGTCGAGCGGTTAACAACTTGAAAGCTATTCGAAGGTGGGTGGTAACAGGAACACCAATACAAAATAACTCATTCGATTTGTATTCTTTGATGGCATTTTTGAGATTTGAGCCTCTGTCTATTAAAGACTATTGGAACAGTTTGATACAACGTCCACTTGCCCAGGGAGATGAGAAGGGGGTGTCGAGGCTGCAGGTAAGCTCTTCTTATTTGTTTTTTTAAAGTTTGTATTGCATTTAAAGTCTCCATATTCTCTTTTTGTGATATTGGCTCGTAATTGTACTTCTCTTGACGAATTCAGACCATGGGAAACTGTTTTTCTCCGCAGTTCCACTTCTCTCACCTTTTCCATAATTATCGTGCATTTCATTCCTTTCCGTTATGTCTGTAATTATTGTGCTTTTCATTCCTTTCTGTTATGACTGTACTTACAAAAGTTATGCTATTTCCACTACATTTTTGGATATGAACGTTTGAAATGTGAGGAAAGAGCTTAACGTTTAGATTCTCTAGGTCCTCTTTATACCATACCATCCCTTCCTCTCTACTCCTAAAACAGGATTGGAAGTTTGCCAGCAGTGGACAAATGATGATGCAGTTGGTTATGTAGGGAGGGGTAGAAGGAGTGTGAAGATGGGGTGTCTTAGTCTCAGACTTCGGCAAAATCTTTTATGTCATATAGTGTTATGAATTGTAAGGTTGGAGACTCAAATAATTTGTGTGACGATAGAGAAGGGGGGAGGTATATGGCTCTTCCAGTTTCAGGCAGTACTAAAGCTGGATCTGACAACCTTTCTTTGTATCTGATGTGTCCCTCTTTAATGGTTAGAGTGCCATTTTGTGTTAAAGTGTTAGTGTGCCCATGCTCTGTTGCTTAATAGTTTCAGTGTTCTAGTCTGTTTTTGCGAGTGGTTGTCTAAAGTTTGGATATGGCCTGCACTAATTTCAAGTAAATTTGTTTAGTGCTGCTGGTTTATATTTTTAATGGTGAAAGGCTAGTTATCATTGACGTACCTATCTATTGAATTTCTGATTCATGTCACTCTTCACTGATCAACAGTTCGTTGAAGAAATGCAAATTTGTTGTATTTTGCTTCTGTGGCATGCATTGTATTCTTGAGGAGTTTACTGCATGGAATATTATTGCTATAACTTATAAAGTTTTTAAAGAAAGACTTCTCTGACAATACAAATGTAAGCTTTAGAACACTACAGTCAAACCTCTGTACAGTGGCAGCGTTTGTCCGAAAATTTCATGGCTCCTGTAGAGAGGTGCTGTTATATATGTATAGTGACACTTGACATTTAGATCTCATTTAAGTGTTATAAACAAAAGTATGCAAAATCAGAAAGAGCATATAGTAGGCTTTTCCTTGTGAAGTAACGAAATAAAAGATGTGCACTATTTAAATACAATTTTTTCCTCTAAATTAGATATTCGTACTAGAAATTTACTGTGTACATGACATTAATGATAATTACAATAAATATTTTGGTATTTTATTTTGTACATATTATATTTCTTACAAAATATTATGACATAATATTTGGTATGTTGTTATAGAGAGATAATTTTACCAAGAGTGTACCGCTATAATAAACGCCATTGCCGTTATAAGTAGACTGCTGTTTTAGAGAAGTAAAATATAATATGCAAAATCGGTTCCGGAGAAAATCTGTCCGCTATAGTGAAATGTTGTTATAATGAGATGACTTTATCATAAAAGTCTGACTGTATTACATAATTTGCACTGCTGAAGCACAACTTCTGGAATCGTGGGAATTCCTCTAAACTTAGGCTGCATTTGTTTTTTTTTAAGATTCAGACGTCTGAATCTGAATGCACATCTGAATATTAAGATGTTGTCTCTAGATCTGTAAACTGAATGATTACGACTGTTTGTTTTTCAACATCTGAATGTGCAAAATTTTTTTATTTGTATAGACAACAAAATTATTATTTGATTTAGAAAAAACATTTATGTTTAATTTGTTAGTGATAGTGGAGATGGTTTATAATGGTGGTTGCGGTGACAATGATTGATGTTAGTGATAAATAATGTTGGTGGTTATAGTTATGATGGTTCGTATTGTAGTGACTGTTATGATGGTAGCGATTGATAGTGGTGGTGGTTGTGATGTGGCGTTGCTTGATGTTAGTAGTTTGAGGTGTTAATTGTGTTGGCTGAAACATGAATGCATGATGGTTGATGATGTGTTGATGCTAGTTGGAGATGTTGTTTGTTGGGATGGTGGAGATGGTTGTTAGTAGAGATAAATTGTAGCGATGGTAGTGGTTGAAGTGGTGGTACTAATGACAATGGTGGTGGCGTCCGAAGAATGTGTGGAGGTTGTGATGTATTAGTGGTAGTTAGTGATGGTGCTAGTTGTGATAGATGAGTTGATCGGTAGTAGGGATTGACCGGTAATGGTTGATGATGGTGGTGTTGTCGACAACGGTGGTGGCAGTGAATATAATAGAATAATAGAGGTAGTAGGTATGGTAGCGGTTGACAATAGTGGTTGGTAGCAATATTTGTTGCCGATGGTGGTTGTGATGGTGGAGGTGGTTGGTGGCGGTGGATGGTGGTTGACAATGGTAGCAATGGCAGAGGTGGTTAGTGGTGGTAACTGTTGATTATGAATTGAGGGGTGAATATTATCAAACACCAGAATATCTCTTCAGACCTATTAAGACTTCGTTGTAGATCTGAATGATTAAGAGCTATTTAAACCTATTGAGAGCTAAAATCTTAATAAAAAACAAATACACTTAATGGTCTAAAGTCTGAAACATTCAGATTCAGACCTCCATTAAGTGCGAACAAATGAGGCCTTATTACCATTCTCGGTTTCATATCTCTAAGAAAGAATGTGTTTTGTGAAAAAAACTTAGTTCATTTCATTTGTGTGAAAGATTAGTTGCTAAATAAAGGCAAGTGACTTTAATCCATTCTCTTTCCCTTTTCATGGTTAATTAGTTTACACTCAATTTATGTTCCCTAATAGTTTGTTTTAGGATTCTGATCTTCATTGTCCTTCAGGTCCTAATGTCAACCATGTCTTTGAGAAGGACGAAAGAAAAGGCTTTAACTGGTTTGCCATCAAAATCGATTGAGACCTTTTTTGTGGAACTTTCTGGAGAAGAAAGAGAAATTTATGATCAGATGGAATCAGAAGCTAAGAAGATTGTCAAGCAATACATCTCTTCTGATAATTCAATGAAAAATTATTGGACCGTGCTGAGTGTAATTGTACGACTTCGACAGATCTGTGTAGATTTAGCCTTGTGTCCTTCAGACCTGAGATCGTTACTTCCATCGAATAAAATTGGAGGTTAGACTTAAATCTCTCAAATTTATTTGTTCTTGGTTTTGAGTGCAAAGTAATTTGACAGGTGAAAATCATCTGATTGTTTTTTTAGAAAGGTAACAGTATATTCATAGCCGAGGGTTTTTGGAAATAGTCTCTCTATCTCCATGAGGTAGGGTAAGGTCTGCGTACACTTTACCCTACCCAAACCCCACTTTGTGGGGAGTTCACTGGGTATGTTGCTGTTCTTTACACCAGGAATGAAAAGACAATACGTTCAAGCATGATATTGCATGTTTTTTCGGGTTACATTTCGTTAGGGCTGATGATTGGTAATTTTAATCATTTTCTGAAGAAGATATTTAGTTAGCCAAGTAGAAGGCATTTTATGCCACCCTTTTTTCTCTTATGATTCAGCTAGACAATGCATAACACATTTAATAACTGATTAAACCAGATGTGCACAGCAGCCCACAATTGTTGGACAAAATGCTATCAGCGCTGCAAGATGACGAGGGAATTGATTGTCCAATCTGCATTTTTCCGCCTACCAATAGTGTTATTACTTGTTGTGGGCATATATTTTGCAAGTCATGCATTTTGAAGACCATAAAACGTGCCAAGCCGTGCTGCCCACTTTGCCGACATTCTCTGACAGAGTCTGACCTATTTTTCTGCCCACCCGAAGCATCTTATGCCGCGAATAGTGGAAGTTTATCCACTGCATCTTCCAAAGTAAATGCACTCCTAAAACTCCTTGTTGCATCAAGAGATGAAAGCCCTAGGAGAAAATCAATTGTCTTCTCTCAGTTCAGGAAGATGTTGCTCCTACTTGAAGAGCCGCTTAAAGCAGCTGGTTTTAAGATATTGCGCTTAGACGGGTCAATGAATGCAAAAAAGAGATGCCAAGTGATTAAGACGTTTGACATCCCCGCTCCAGAGGGGCCTACCATCTTGCTTGCAAGTCTAAAAGCGTCAGGTGCTGGAATAAATCTTACAGCTGCTACTAGAGTCTATCTAGTGGAACCTTGGTGGAACCCCGCAGTTGAGGAGCAAGCTATGGACCGAGTCCATAGAATTGGACAGAAGGAAGATGTTAAGATTGTGAGGATGATTGCACGAAGCACCATTGAAGAGAGGATACTGGAACTGCAAGAAAAGAAGAAACTGCTGGCGAGGAAGGCTTTCAGGAAGAAGGGTTCGCAAGATCAAAGGGAGATTAGTGTTGATGACCTTCGTACCTTGATGCACTTGTGAGTCATTATTGTTTCTTACTCACCTTTATCGATCCATAGATGGATGTATATCTTTTGTAAATGCTTAACTTACTATCCGTCTGATCTTTTTGGTCAGAAATGCATCGCAATGTTGCCTGATTTGAATTGTTTTGCCGAACTTTCTATAATCCATTAGATGAAAATTGAAATAGTGCTTTGAACTTGCTCGTGTCTTCTATTCTGAACTTTCTATAATCCATTGGAGATAGGTCTGGAGAAATGGTTCCTTCTTGACAGATATGCCCATGAAAAGAAGGTTTAGTACAAGCAATTACTAGTAGTAATTCTTGGAGGAGCTCTTTCAGTTTGCAAACGACTGAAAAATCTTTTTCTACTTGTAGTGCTCACAAGAAAAAATGCTTTTATGTTACCTGCAGATTAAAAAATAATATTGTTTGAACAATTTGACGCCATAGATAATAACCTTTTTCAGCCATAGATAATAACCTTTTTCAAGTCAAGTAGATTCCTTACAGTTTTGTTATGTAAAGTAGTGATTAATTAATACTTAGAAAATAATGAAAATGAATTTTAGAACTGATAATGATTAATTAACACTTACAATTCATCTCTTGCATTGTGGAATTATTTTTTTCTCCGTGATGTCGACTACTACATCTATCTATATATATATATATGAAAGTTTAAAAGCTTAACCAAATTTCATGAGAATTTTCTATAGATAATTTCTCAGGCTACTATATCATTGTCGTTTCTTGTTCCTATAACCTTTAGCCACTGACGGTTTGGCCGAGAAGCTCGTTTTGTTCCTTCATTCCTTGATCCTCTTACATTTTAAATCAACCCAGTACAGTAATAAAATCATGAACAAAGAGTAATTAGAAGCATACATGACAAAAAACGCTACCGGAAAAAACTGAAAATAAATATTGATCAAGTTATCAAAAACTTTGTATTAGGGACAAACATTTGTTTACATATTGATAAGGCAGTAGATAAACAATAGCTAGCAAAACTTAGGGGATCAATCCTTTAGATTACTTAAAAAACAATTGCTTGGTTTTTGTCTTCTTGAGAGGTGTGAATATTTTAGTTAGTAAAAAAACTGTTGGATCCGTTACTACCTTTATTGGTAGCATAATAGTTTCTTATGGATTTTACACAATGTTCTGCTATTCTTTGAATAATATCTTTTGAAGTCCCATGGAAATGTTCATAAGTGGTTAGAGGAAGCTGTCTCAAATTTCATGTAACGTTTTCTTACAAATGAACATTGGGCATTTAGTTGCAACAAGTAATATTTCTATGCTTAGGGTGTGTGGGTGTGTTTGGTAGGAAGGAAAATGGTTTCCTAGAAAATATTTTCTTTAAATATAAGTGGTTTTCTTACCCTTCTTTTCCTGACGTTTGGTTTGTAAGAAGAAAATATCATTCCGAAATCATTTAAGTATAATCTAGGAAACTACTAATAACACCAAACCCGTCGCCGACCTAAGACCCCGACTGCCGACCTGACGGCCGACTTCGATCAAGGATCAGTCACAAACTCGACACCTAACTACGACTCTTGACCTGGACCCCGATCCTAGAATCAACACCAACCCGACCCGAGATCTAACTCCCAACCCAAGACCTGTGACCTAAGATCTAACCTCGACTCAAGATCCGACTTTCGATCCTGACCTCGACACCAATACATGATCTGAATACCTATCCCGACCTGCTTTCACAGTTCCCGATCTGCGACCCGACTTTGACTCTCAAATTAAGACTACCCCGAACCGAGACAGAACATTGACCCTGGCACTCAACCTTGACTCGGGACACGACTCCAACTCTTACTTAGGATCTGATTCCCGACCTGGGACTTGGGATCCAATCTTGACACTCAACTCTCAACCCGGACCCAACTTTCAATCCGAGATCCAACCCCAACTCTCGACTCGAGACATAAAACTCCTGACTCCCGACTTGAGACCTAACCCCAACTCGCGAAACAGTTTTTGACCCAAGCTCTCGACTTAAGATTCGACTCCTGATCCAAGACCCAACCTCGACCTAAATTCCTGATTCGAGATCCGACCTCGACACCTAAGTCAAGGTCAGACTCTTGAACTGACCCTGATTCCTAACTCGAGACCGGACCTCTACTCTTGACTTGGGACCCAACATTGACTCTCGACTTAGGACCCAACATTGACCCGAATTTTGTGTCTTGTGTCAGGGGGTGAGAAGTTGAAAGGGTGTTTTGGAAAATGTTTTACCTTACTTTATGAAGAGAAATTATTTTTCTTAAATTTGAGGAAAATAAGTTTATGTAGAGACAAGTAGGAGTTGTTTGAATGGTAAGCACCCCTCACTTGCAACCCAAAGATTGTGCATTTGAGTCACCGAGAGAGCACAAGAGCTTTCAGGGAGAGGTATACAAAAAGTCTATTTGGAAAATATTTATGTCAACCAAACATGTGAAAATTGAAAAATATATTCAGCAAAATGTTTCCTTCAAAGCAAACACACTCTTTATTGATGAATTAGGTCTTGTTTTATGAATTTATTTAGTTTTTAATCAAATAAGTTAGAAGGATAAAAAATTGACCAAAAAAGATAAAGGGTGAAAATCATTTATACCCGAAAATATATTCTGTAAAATGTTTGCTTCAAAGCAAAACACACTCTTTATTGAATTAGGTCTTGTTTTATGAATTTATTTAGTTTTTAATCAAATACGTTAAAAGGATAAAAAATTGACCAAAAAAAATAAAGGGTGAAAATCATTTATACCTTCAACTTTACCTAAAAAATCAAACTCCCCCATTAACTTTAAAAGTTAATTATTCTCTTCCCTTTTTCCTAATTGACTTTTTTAAATGTCTATTCTACCCTTGCATTATCAATCTTTATTAATTCTTTTTAGGCTTAAGTCATCGACGCACACTTAAAGTTGTCACGAAAATTCACTTGATCCCCTCAACTAATGCCTGTACCTATCAGGCACCTCAAGTACTAAAATTGGTACCTATCAAGCACAAAATGCTGATTTGGCAAGGAGAGTATGTTACACTCTCCTTGGAGGCGTGAATAGTAGAATAAATAATATTTTACTTTTTTTTAATTAAAAATCTTATATTTAAATTATTTTATTAATATAATTTTTAATTATTATAATTTCTTAATTTAAAAAAGAAAAAGAAAAGAAAAGCACCCTGCCCCCATTCATTGTCTTCTTTACAATCCCCGTCATCGTCGTCGTCTTCAACCCCCACCCTCCCCGTAGCCGTTGCAGCTTCCCCCACCCCTTTAGCCATTTTCGAATGCATTTTCTGGTGAGTTATGTTTAGCAATATCAACTCTTAAAGAAATCAGAAGCAGAATAAACCACATGATTAAGTCAATAACTGATATGATCTTCAAGTTATGTTCCTTTGCAAACCACGCAAATTATCTCCATCATCGTCGTCTTCAACCCCCGCAAAACTAACAACATTTAATAGTAAATTCAAACATAAATTCAACATTGTAGATAATTAGTCTTGTTAACAAACAAGAATCTTGCAAATCTCGATCAAACCCTTTTATATTCGATAGTCAGAATAGATGTAGCATACCTAGACAACTCATAAGCACAATCATCATAATCCACAACAGTCATGGAGACCTATTCCAACCTTTATAACTGATCTCTCAGATAATCCCTAAGATTGTGAGGAATATGTTTCTCCAAGAAATCCTTGGAGAACTAAGTCCATGTTAATGAGGGAGATCCAACTATCCTAGAATCATGATGAAATCACCCTCAATGTTAATATATTAAATACAACTAAAAAGTAGTTTAATCTATACCACAAGTCTTAACTAGGCCCAAATAGAGAGCCTATCCTTACAAGCAATCACGGACTCATAAGTATCCTCGCCTGGTGCACTAGAAAATCTAAGTAGAGCCAATCTCAAGAATCTATCAAGCATCTTATACTCCTAAACAAACATAGTAAGATGGGAAACCACTAGATAAGAAACTATCGGATGAGCAACCATCGATGTAGAAGGGACCTTAACTCTGGGACCCACAACTACAGGTTGTTCCCAGCCTTAGTACCACTTTCATCCAAAGAATACACACCATAAGACGTGCACTACCAACTAAACCCAAGATTTAAACCAATGCTTCCTTGAGTAGTGAATAAAAAATAAACCACAATGCATCCTTATCTAGTCCATGGTCTACCAGTGGCTGGGGAGAAAGATCTATGGCTCGAGATAGAGTCTGGTGAAGGCCCCCTATCTTGGTCCTTAGTTGGGGATATATCTTTAGGTTGTATTTGACCTATAAGTTATCCATAAACTGCAACACTATCCCTATTCTAGGAGTCGGGGTCCTTATCTCATATAATAGTAGCACGTATCCTAGCTATCTACAAAAGAGTGAAACCAAAGAAATCTTTAATAATGAACTGTAACACCCCAAAAATCCAAGCCAATAGTAGAACGATTCTTCAAGTTCATTCAAAATAAGACCTCATTTTTTGTAATTTTTATTAGTGATTTAGACACATATTAAGGTTATAAATTTCTCCTATCTTTTTGACAAGTCGAAACATCCCTTAACGATTAAATTCTTGTGAAGAATATGACTATAGTCAGCTTCAAACAAGCATAACTTTTGGGTTACTAAGGATTTTTAAGATCAAGACCCTCCATAAGATAGATAATTAAATTATCTTTTCACCTCCACCAAATTCTCTTTAATCCAATATCGAAGTAAATGGTCATGGCCAAATTTCTGAGACATTGTGAGAGCTTCCAGTGACCACGACCCTGATAATGAATCATGATCAAACATCATGGGTCATTAGGATGAAGTCATGATATGGGCTAAAGGGGCCAAATTTGGATTTCTGATCGTGACTCAAGTCACGACTCATTGCCTGACCTCACGACTCATGATCTAAGTCATCGTGATTGCTTCCATAAGTTTTCCAAAAGATCTCTAAGGTTTTGTTTGTATTTTCCCAATCTTTTAACCCCAAAACTATATCATATTAAGTTACTATAATGCGTAATATAAAGCCAAAACAACCCCCAAATCACTCATTTTCAATGTCAACACACTAAATACTATAAAATTATGGGATTTTCTTCTCTCTCAAAGAAAGAAATTTAGGTTTTTCAATTCCAAGTACAAATTCTCAAAACTTCAATTCAAGAAGAAAAAGTAATCAGGTATCTGGATATTTAACTAGGATCTTTTTTCATCCTTATGCCAGAATTATAATTTGTTCATGAAATTTATGGTTATCATAAACTAAGGCTATACCCAAATTGTTAGTTCAAGCTTAAATTTAATTTCCCATGATATATTTATCACTCATAAGCATGTTTTAATATTATTTTTTGTTTCTTTGGCCCATATCATATCATTCACACTATTCTCAAATTCAAGCATATTTTACAAGATATTAGTTAAGATTTCAAGCATATGATCAAGCTATATGAGTTTTCCCTAATTTCTTCAGTTATTTTATAATTAAACCCTAAATATATGTTTTCCAATAAGAATAGTAGTTTCTCATGTTCAAAATAATGAATTCCATTATTATGACATATTGTGTTTATGGGTTGAAATTGTGGTTTTTTTCTTAATATCATTTAATGTCATTATGTGTAGAGTTGGTGGGTTATGAACACCCGGTACCTAAGAATTTTGTTATATATATCGGTTAAATGTTATTGAGTACTTCATATTTATACATGCATTTTTATGTACAAAATATCATGACTTGAGCATATCAGTTATCAGTTCATGTATCATTTTATACTTCAGTGCCATTTAGTTGCGAGTAGTACGTAGAACCTAGTGAATGTAGGGATGATAAATCCCCCATCAATTAGGAGTGAGATCGCTAGTAGCAGTCCCAAAATTCTAGAACTACGTTTCCACTATTGGTTATAAGGGGTCCCCAGTCAGTAGAGGCATGACACCCTATTCCTTTGGGACATCAGTTTAGTGGATCCAAGCCAACCAGTGTTGGTACCCTTGGCAAGATACTATCACCGTTCCAACTTGGGTTACAGGTTGGACCCTAATTTTGCTCAGATTAGTGTATGGCAATTGTAGTTAGCTCCACAGTCTTCAGTTTATGTTTCAGCTTTAGATTATATTCAATTTTAAAATTATGCATGACCTTGTACTCAATTATTCAGTTTTATATAGTACATACTTATACTTGGTCATTACATCGATTCATATCTCACAGTTTTAGACTCAGTATTCTTATATGATTCTTAGTATAGTTTTATAGCATATTCAGCATTATCTTGAGATTAAATATAGTAGTCATGTTTCTATAGCTTCCTAATTTGCAGAAATGCTTGAGCTCATGATTTAAAAAATTTACTACGCCTATTAGCTTTTACATAAATATATGTTCCAAATCCATATTTTAGCGAATTTCTTATGTCCTTAGTTTGAAAGCACATTTTAAGTATTGCATGACTAATGCATTTCTCACAGACTTAATACATTCCAAAGTAGTGATAGCATACCTTTTCTACATATATTGTTCATGTTATGTAGATTTAGGTGCTTACTATCAGGATCATATCAGATAGATCATAACATTTAGCTAGCAGTTGATGTGCTTTCTTAGTTGGAAGACTCAAGTAAATTGTAGTTCTTTTATTGTATTTCCTTATTCATATGTATTGATTAAGGATAGTTGGGGGTCATGTCCCGACTACCTATAGTCAATCTTAATAGAGGCTTCATAGATGGTCAATCAGAGTCATTAAATGTAGTTTGATTTTTCCTCTTCCTTTTAGATTACAGTGTTGTAAACTTTCAACACTAATGTATTAAAATATCTTATCTCATTATTATACTTTTTCTCATCAAATTTAGTTTTTATATATATTTTAAATCAGTTGCTCAAGCAGTATGCCAGTAGATGGGTTACCTTAGGATCACTTGTGGTTCCAAGCACCGTGCTATGGTTAGGGGTAGCCTCAGATCATGACAAACATGGTATTAGAACACAAGGTTCAAGTGTCCTATAGTGTCTATAAAGTCATGTCTAGTATAGTCTTATGGAATGGTACAAAGATGTTTGTATTTTTCTTCGAGATATTATAAGACATTAAATAAATATTTCCCTTTTTTCATATCTTAAATCATATTGTAGAGATGTTCTCTAAGAGACTTATATGTATATTCTTACATTGTTCCATTTATGCCAACTTATCCTTATTTTCGAGAAATGGTCAAGATTAAATTCCTACTAATAGAATTTTCTCAGACAGTCCCCACGGACAGTTATAAGATTGCACGCAGGCTCGAAAAGATCCCACCAGTGCCCTTAACTTCAAAACCATAAAAGAGTTTGTTCTTATTTATGTAAATCATGCATTAAGCCAAAGTCAAATGTGCCCTCAAATCCCTTCTTAAAATCCTATGACCACATGACCTATAGTTAGAAGCATGAGCCTACAAGTATATTAATAGTAAAGTGGGGATAGTATTTATCCGAATTTAGTAGATTATGTATCCATGGGGCCAGAAAGGTGTTGTAAATATTTTTTAAATAGCACTTTGAGAGAGATTTTCCAATTAAGGCAGATTTAGAGTATGTTAATTCTTTAGTTAGGATAGAGATTAGGCAATGACCAAAAAGATAGACAAGCTTGTTAAGGTTAAGTATGTTCATAAAATTTTGTGTGGATTGGTGTTTTATTATTCCTATCTAGTAATAGTAAGTAGATATTACTGCTTTAGAAGTTGTGTGGCTATCCTTGTTGAGTAATAGAATCTAAGATTGAATTGTTGATGATCAAGAAAAGAGAGAAAAAAGCTTGGAATTATGAAAGAAAAGGGTGTGTACTCAGGGTATTATGATACTTTAGAAGATTCTAAGTTAATAAGTGTTTAAGCTATTATATGATGGACATTGGGGATATAGAAGGTTAAGAGTTGTATCTTAGAAGGAAGTACCAGCAGAGGGTTTTAGACTTTAAGATACAGTCTTTTTGGGGGTTTAGTATTTGTATGCATTATTATATCTCGAACTCTAGAGTAAAGTGATTGAAGTTCAATTTAGGGTTTATTGCAGAAGTCCATAATCATAGAATGATTTTTAATCTAAGGAGGAGGTAATAGAACAAAGAATCAAGTCAAGTTATTATATTCTTGTAGTTATGCTAGTGAGTTCTAGAACAACACTAGGGGAGGAAGATACCCAACCCATTCTTATCTCAGTGCAAATTTTTCTACTTCAGTTATTACAAGACTCTACTAATGCCTTGTAAGTCAACTCAATGATCATAGCCCATATTTATGCACTTTATATGGAATAATGTACACTACTAGTTCCTAGTATATGTAGCGACAGTTCATTCATAAGTACAAATCATATTCCATGAATTTATAAACTCCAATATCTAGTCATATAGCTCATGACTCATGTACTCATGTTTTACAGTATGTTCAGTTCCTAGAACTCGTGGTACACCCTTAATGACCCATGAAATTTTCATTATGGAATATATATCCTCAATTTATATCTTTTTAATAAATTCATACCTTTGATACTCTATTCCTCAGGACTCGTTTAAGTGTCAAAGTTATGTTTAGTATATTTTCATGCTTTAGGTCTTCATTTTCTAACCTTTGAGTGACCTCTCCTTATGTGAAGATAGTGGTGATGAAAATGGATGAACAATGGTTTAGATGGGACAAAGTAAATGTTCCTTAATAAGAAAGATTATTGTATGCTTGTTCATCTAAGGATATAAGTGTGAGGGACGATTGAGGCAAATCTTTGGTAAATATCATAGTTAGTTGAGAATTCTAGGTGTGTCTTCTTGGGGATAATAAATGAAAGTTATTCTTTATTGAGGTATTAAAGTATATGGGAAAATTCTTAAGTGGATTGTTTCCCTAGAATTTATTATGTGGTTATAATGATAGGCTTGAATGTCATGTTGGTATATAAGTGGATAAATGCATTGTGTACTAGTGAATCTCTTATAAGAGGTTGAAGCTAGTTGTTAAAGTGGTAAGGAGTATTATTCTTGAGATGAGAGCTTTGAAAGAATATAGCACATTGAATTCGTGGTTTAGACTAGTATCATAGTGTTATGTGCAGTACCTTTTGACTTTGATGAAGGCTTGAACATGGTGAGAGAATTTAGTTTTACTCAGACTTTGGTAGGAGTTATCAATACCCATGTGCAGATTATAAGTGGTGTCAAATGAAGTATAGTACTTAAGAGGAAAAATGTAGTTGAGGGAGTATTTGAGAAGTATGGCTAAGCTTGAAAGTTAGCAGTTACATTGCCTAAGGTATAGTAATTCAATCCTAGCTTATGTTTTGTATACCTATATTCCATGCTATATAGTTATAGCTATGTTATGATTCCTTATTCAGATATCTCACTCATATAATTCCTAAAATTCTTTGCTCCCTAATGTTATTAGAATTATTGACAAGGAGTGTTAAAAGTAACAAATATTTCTTTTCTAGTGACTCTTAAAAATTTCATGTCATTAGATATCACTTTACAGTTCTAAATATACGCTTGTACCAGGTCTTCTTTATTTCATTTATAAAATTTTAGAATGATTCAGTTTGTATAACTAGCAATTCATGTTAGCAATCAGACAAATAAGCTCTTATAGATTTCCATCTTTTCATCTACTCTTACTATCCAAAGTTTCATGAATATGCCTATTCTATGAGGTTCTTTATTTTCATACATTCTATGTGTAAAATCAATTAAGTCCATACTCCAAGTCTAATTCTATCCTAACAATAAAAGATATCTGGATTCAGGAATCAATATCATGTTACATCCAGGCAGTTTTAGTGAGTTACTAAACTTTCAATCTAGCAATGTTTTAGTTGGAAATTTATTCATCATTTCCATATTCAACTCATATAATTTTAAACCAGGGATTGCAACTCTTTCCCTATCCTTTTAGCTAAGTCAATCTTCATTTGAGGACGAATGATCCCAAGTAGGAGATATTGAAACACACCCAAAAATCCAACCCAATATTAGAACCATGCTTTAAGTTCATTCAAAATTAAACATCATGTTTTGGTATTTTTGTTTGTTATTTAGATACAAATTAAGGTCACAAATATCTCTTAGCTTATAGACATGTCAAAACATCCCTCAGTGATTAAATTTTTGTGAATAATATGACTATAATCTGCTTCAAACGAGCATAATTTTTGGGTTACTAAGGATTTTTTAGATCAATACCAACCATCAGATATATAACTGAATTAACTTTCCAACACCACAAATTTTGCCTAAATCTGATATCAGAGTAAAACATTATGGCTAAATTACTGAAGTATTGTTAGATTAGCTAGTGACCACGACCTTGATAATGACTCATGATTAGAAATCAGGTGTCGTTAGGAGAGATTCATGATCTGGGAAGTTGGGTCACAGTTTGGGTTTCTGACAACGTTTTAAGACACGACTCGTGGCCAGACCTCATGAGTTATGACCTAAGTTATCGAGACTACTCTCGCGAGTTTTCCAGATGGTGTCTAGGTTTTTTTTTGGTATTTTAGCACTCCTTTAACCCTAAAACTAAGTCGTTTAAGATAATATAAGGATGAATATAAAAAGAAAACAACCCCAAATACCTCATTCTCAACACAACACAACAAATACTCCCAAAACATGCGATTTTCTCTTCTCCCAAAGCAAGAAATTTGGGTTTTTCATCTCCAGGTCCAAATCCTCAAAACTTCAATTCAAGAATCGAAAGTAATCAGGTATGTGGGTATTCAATTAGGATGTCCTTTCATCCTCATGCCCAAATTAAGATTTGTTCATGAAATTTATGATTTTCATAAACTAGGGTTTTACCCAAATTGTTACTCCAAGCTTAAATTCAATTCCACACGATATCTTTGTCACTCATAAGTATGTTTTAATGATTATTTATGGTTTCTTAGGCCCATATCATATCATTCACAATATTCTCAAATCCATGCATGTTTTACATGATATCAATCAAGATTTCAAGCATATGATCAATCTATATGAGTTTTCCCTAATTTTCTCAGTTTACTTTGTAATTAAACCGTCAATACATATTTTCCAATAAGAATTGCATTTTCCCATGTTCAAAATCACGAATTACATTATTATTAGATATTGTTGAGTTTATAAGTTTAAATTGTGAATTTCATTTTAATATCAGTTAATGTCATCATGTGTAGAGCTGTTTTATATATCAGTTACATATTATTGAGTACTTCAAATTTATACATGTATTTCTATGTACAAAATACCATGACTAGAGCATATCAGTTATCAGTTCATGTATTAGTTTATACTTCAGTATCATTCAGTTAGGAGAAGTACTTAGCACTGAGTGAACACAGGGATGTCGTCTCACCCATTAGTTAGGAATAAGACCGTTACTAGAAGTCCCTAAGTTCTAGAACTACATTACCACCATAGGTTATATAGGGTCCCTCTTCATTAGAGGTATGACAACCTAGTCCATTGGGACATCACTTTGGTGGATTCATGCCCGCCAATGTTGGTACCCTTGGCAAGGTACTAGCACCTTTCTAACTAGGGTTAAAGGTTGGACCCTAGTTTTGCTCAGATTAGGGTATGTCAATCATAGTTTGCTCCGACAGTCCTTAATTTATTTCTTAGGTTTAGATTATGTTCAGTTTTAAGATTATACATGACCTTGTACTCAGTAATTCTGTTTTATACAATACATGTTTATACTTGGTCATTGCAACAGTTCACATCTTATAGTTTTTGACTCAGTATTCATACATGACTGTCTGTATTATTTTATAACATATTTAGCATTATCATGATATTAAATATATAGTCAAGTTTCTACAGCTTCCAAATTTACAAAAATGCTTTAGCTCATGATTTAGGAATTTCACTACGCCTTACAACTTTTATGTTCAAATATGTTCTAAATGCATATTTAGCAAATTTGCCTATTTCCTTAGTTTTAAAGCATGTTTTTAGTATTTTCATGACTAATGATATCTCACATACTCAGTACATACAAAAGTACAGATAGCATACCTCCTCTGCCTATATTTTTCATGTGATATAGATTCAGGTGCTTACTCTCACGATCATAGTCTGGCAGATCATAACATTCAACCAGCAAGTCATGAGTTCTCTTATTTTGAGGACTCAAGTCAATTGTTGTTCTTGTATTGTATTTTCATATTCGTATGTATTTATTAAGGATAGTATGGGCTCATGGCCCCTCTACCTATAGCTAGTATTAATAGAGGCTTCATAGATGGTCAGCAGAGTCATTATATGCAGTTTAAGTTTCCCTCTTCCTTTCAGATTATAGTGCTGTAAACTTTGAACAGTTATGTATTGAAATATCTTATCTCATTATTGTGCTTTTTTTTTTAGTAAATTTAGCTTTTATATACATTTTAAATTAGTTACTCAAGCAGTATGCAAATACATGGGTTATCTTGGGATAATTTATGGTTCTAAGAACCATGTTACAACTAGGGGTAGTCTCGGATTGTTACACCAACACAAACTCTTTGCATGAAATGGGACAATGAAGTGAAGATCTTCTAAGAATATCCTATAGACTCTCGATGATAAGAAATAAACGTCATCATTTTAATATGAGGGACACTACTAGACACTTGCTCTTGTACTAGCAATACTGGTGAACCTAGCGCTCTGATACAAATTTGTCACAATACAATTTATGAGTAATATTGGTACCTACTTTATCCCACTAGTTTATGAAAAAGGCGTAAAAGTCAAGAATTTGCATGTAAAGATTCACAACATTAGTTCAAGTAATAAGAATAGTCTAAATGATATATAAAGATAATAATAGCGTCCCAAAACCTAGAAGTGTCGGTATAAGATCCACTAGAATAAAGGAAAATAAGTATTGTAATATTCACTATTCATCAGTCTCAAATAATGAAAAACTAAGCAAGGATAAAAGAAGGAGAAAAAGGGCAACTCCAACTATGAGTTCTCACCCTACCTCCAAACTACAAATAGCAGTGTTATGTTAGTGGTGTCCACTAGTACTCAGATATGCACCAAAAAGGTAAACAAATGTATTATAAGTACCAAAGAGATGCGTACTCAGTAGGCATCATCAGCCGACTAAGCTAAATCATTATATACGTACAATAATATGCACGATATATAAGTTAAGGTAAAAGGGAAAACCTGAAATAACGCTTTAATGCTGTAGAAATAAATGGATAATTTGGACTAGTAAAATAAAGAACATACAACATTCACTATAAAACTGACCACCACGAGCCAGTAATTGCGAAAAAGTACAAAATCCAATGTGGGACCCTATAAAACCGAAGGGTGCTAATAAAGATAACACGTAGCTGGAAGTATGCAAAATAGCTGCATTTCAAGCCATAATCAAGAATACTTCAATACCAGAAATGTCATGACCCGAACCAGGTCCCGACCATAACGGGTATCTCAAGTCCACTGAAGACTAAATACAACCCCCATTGCCTATCCAAATAGAACATAACATACATAGCAGCGGATGAATTCAAAACATATACCAAGATAGAAAAGAAATAAACTCAAATATACTTAAGAGTGTCAATATCAATACCTAATCCACAACAATATCCCCAAAGACTCTACTAATCTAAAAATAATCTATGTCGGGACATGTCTCAACCCTGCCAATGACAATGACAATGTTAATGTGAACTCCTTAATTCTAGTTTATCAAAAGAAACTGATGGAATGATCAAGTCTTCTAGAGAATGGAAGATTACAACTTCACTACAAACAACCGATGAATCGAGTGAATTCACCAAACACTGTGCAAGAAAAGTAAAAGTGTTTCTGGTTCCTGCATTGTGTGAAGATACATCATCCGTAGACGTTTAGTAGGTTGAGAACTAGCCTGTAAATTAGGGATAATAATAAGGCAACAACAATTCAAAATCCAGTTCATCTCAATGTACATGTTCACATACATGTATGCATATAAATATACTTATATAAAATGTTAGGATAAGGAATTAGGCTTAGAACGCATTTTAAAAATCTTAACTTAGGTTGTGTAGCATAACCGTCATAATGAGGCATCCATAGGCTATAAGGGTCCAACTCTCTCAACTGAAAGGGCCCCAATATGTGAAGTCGCACGAACCAGAGGATAATCATATGTACATATGAACCATAAGAGACTCGAACTCCCGACATATATAAAAGTTTACTTAAGCACCTAGTTATTTAACATGGGGGAATTGAAAGACTCGGTCATTTAGACCCTCGCGTCGGCAACCACGATTTCTAGTATTGGTCCCTCGGGACCTCCAATTTTATGGCCCAGCTACACATCATTTTTTAAGCTCAATTAAAACTCTTTTCTGATATTTCCATTCATTAAACCACTATACACTATAGGTACCGCCATACCAACTAGACTTGCAAGGTAACTTCATTATTCCATTTCAATTCCATTAACTTGGGGGAAAATAACTCCCTATGTTTATTAATACAAGTTGGGGAAAAACCGACTCCTTTTGTTCATTAAATCAAACTATCATGTTTCAATAACCTCTTTACATAAAACAATTATTTTGAAAGTAGTTCATTGCAACTATACCCATACTCATAACCATTTTCACAAAATTGGTTTGGGGTTATTACCAATTCAATTGTCAATATTCAAAAAACCTAAGAAAACCACAACCCCCTAGTTTATTCACCATTCCCATGCACCCCATAAATTTTTAACCATATATAAATAAAGAACAATGCATAATAAATCATGGAAAAACAATTTTAGAAACATTTATTCCAAAACCCTAAACCCATAAAAAACCCATGTTCAAATCCACATAAGCAATCATATAATTCCATGCTTTAAGTAAAACAATTTAAAGGGTAGACTCACATGCCTTAAATATCAAGTGTTATGGAGAGAATTTTGTCCTTGGAAGCTCTAATTGACCAACCTCTTCAAAACCCTAATATTCTTGCTTGAGTGAATTTGAGAGAGTTTAAGAAGTTATATTGATTGGTTTCAGTGTGATAATGATACCCAAAAGGGGTTTTAAGTCATGGGTCACTATTAGGGAAGATAGGAAATGTCCAAAGTGCCCTTAATAAAAACACTAAAAAATTATCGCCAGTGACTATGGGTTACAGTATGACTCATAAGGACACATTAAGACTCATCACCATGAGTCGTCGTCAAGACAGTATCTGAATAACCCTCTTTGGTCACCCTATGATTCACACCATATGACTCATCACGTGATGCTATGACACGTAGGGTCCAAATTGTAGGCAACACAAAATATCTTGGGCATCAAATTAGTTTGGTTGTGGATGGAACCATATGACTCATTTTGAGTCTTTAAACCTCGTAACCCATTTGTCATAGTCATAATAGAAGTATCAGGCTAGCATACTAGTCTGGCTACGATTGGTTCCTTAGACCCGTAACGATGTCCTATAACTCGTTGGGAGAGTTGTAGTTGGGGCAATGAGTTTAAAAAATTATAAATTTTCAGGTACTAAAAATTTGGGGTGTTAAATTCTCCCCTCTTAGGATTATTTATTCCCAAGTGATGGGACAAGGATTTCATTAGCATGAGGGAACACAGAGCACACCCACATTTACCCTTAATAAAGACAGAAAACAAAGATATCGAGGAAATCACAATTTTATTTAACAAAGTCAGAAATCAAAGATGTTAAGGAATACATATACATAAAACATGATTATTCGAAGCGGGAAACAAGAATGGATATTTGGACTTCGTGTCCTCTTCGGCTTCCCAAGTGGCTTCTTCACACTTTAGGTTTCTCCATAAAATTTTTACCGAAGCCATGTCCTTCATTCACAATCAGCGGACTTGCTGATCGAAAATATCAATTGAGACCTCCTCATATGATAAGGAATTCGAGACACCAATACTCTTCAAAGGAACAACTAAGAAAGGATCACCTATGAACTTATTCAACATCGAGACATAAAAGACCGGATGAATGTAATACAAGCTAAAAGGAAATTCCAACTCATAAGACACACTGCCCACTTACCTCAAAATACGACATGGACCAACATAATGGGGATTGAGCTTCCCCTTCTTTCAAAACCACATCACTCCATTTATGGGAGCCACGTTAAAGAACACCAAATCATCCACGTCAATCTTTAAGTCCCTTCGCCTTGCATCCATATAGGACTTTGGCGACTTTGGTTGGCCTTAATCTTATCCCAAATCACCATCACTTTCTCCATAGCTTGGTGAATCAAGTCAGGAAAAAACAACCTATTATCATCAACCTCAAACCACCCAATATGAGACCTACACCTCGTACCATGCAATACCTCAAACGAAGCCATCTGTATGTTAGAAACATAGCTATTATAATATGCAAACTCTATAAGAGGAAAATGGTCAACACAATTTCCACCAAAATTGATCACATAAGACCTTAACATATCCTTCAAAGTCTTTATCTTTCTCTCTGCTTATCCATCTGTCTACGGAAGGAAAGTAGTGCTAAGGTTCACCTTAGTCCCTAAACCTCACTAAAAGGAATGCCAAAAGTAAGATGAGAACTGAGTACCTCTATCAAATATGATAGAAACTAGAGCACCATGCAACTTCATGATCTTCTGAATGAAGAGCTTAGCATAATCCTCTACCGAATAATTAGTCTTTACTCACAAAAAATTAGCAAACTTAGTCATCCTATCCACTATGACCCAAATAGAATCAAGTTGCTGGCAAGACCATGGAAGACCAGTAATGAAATCCATATTAATCACTTCCCATTTCCATAGGGGAAACCCAATCTCTCAAGACAAACCACCAGACCTCAAGTGCCCAACCTTCACTTGTAGACACACCATGAACATAGCCACAAAATCTTCTACATCTCTCTTTATGTTTTTCCTCTAATAGATCTTCTTCAAGTCTTTTTACATCTTTGTCAAACTAGGATAAATAGTGTACCTCGACTCATGAGGCTCAGTAAAGATCCTCTCTCGCAGCCCATCAATATTTAGAACACACAGTCTACCTTGGTACCTCACGATTCCATCACAGCAATCTCAATAGCAATCACCCTTTGGTGACCCACATCGCCCTTGATCTCCATTAAGATAGGATCCAATACATATTCCTCCTTAACCTTAGCACATAAAGATGTCTTCACTACCTCTTTTACAGTCATACCTCTATCCTTGGAGTCTAAAAGATAAACTCTATGATTATCTAAATAGTGAATATCCTTCTCCAAACCTCATTTCTCCCCATCAACATAAGATAACCTTATTATAAATAACTTGCTAAGAGCATCACCAACCACATTAGCTTAACCTGGATGACAATGAAGACTCATTTCATAGTCCTTGAGCAACTCAAGCCATTTCCTCTTCCTAAGATTAAACTCCTTCTGAATGAACACATACTACAAACTCTTATGGTCTGAGAAGATTTCCACATAGACCTCATACAAATAGTGACGCTAAATCTTCAAAGAAAATACCACATACAACAGTTCCAAATCATGAGTAGGGTAATTCCACATCTTATGGTCTGAATGAACCTTTCCATGTTGCATCAACACATAACATAGTCCCACATGGGATGCATCATAATAAACAACAAAGAACTCAGTACCCTCGGGTAGCTTCAAAATGGGAGCAAAAGTCATCTTATTCTTCAGTATCTCAAAGTTGTCCTCACATATATTAAACCACGGGAACTTCACCTTTTTTAAGTCAGTCAAGTCAGCGGAGTAGTAATACAAGAAAAACTCTCCATAAGCCTCCTATAATACTTGGCTAAGTCCAAAAAGCTCCGAATATCGGTTGGAGTCATGGTTCTATGCCACTTCTTAACCCCTTTCCCCAACTTTATATGGATCCACCATGATCCCTTCACTAGAAATAGCATGACCCAAAAAGGTAAGAACATTCAACCAGAATTCACACTTATTAAATTTAGCATACAATCATTGATATTTAAGTGTTTGCAATACTATGCGGAGGTGATCGACATGATCCTTCTCACTCTTTGTATACAAAAATATATCATTAATAAATACAATTACAAACAAATTGCAGAATTAATAGAATACATAGTTCATAAGATCCATAAATGTTGTCGGGTCATTAGTCAAATCAAGGGACATCACAAAAAACTCCACATGACCATACCGATATCGAAAATTAGTCTTAGGGATATCTATCTCCTTAATCTTTAACTGATGGTACCCAGAATAAAGATCAATATTAGAAAAGTACTTATCACCCTGAAGTTTGTCAAAGAGATTATCCATGCTAGGAAGTGGATACTTATTCTTTACGGTTACCTTATTCAGATGATGGTAATCTATTCACATTTTAATGGACCCATTTTTATTATGCACGAAAAGTATGAGAGAGCCCCACAGAGAGACACTAGGGTGAATAAAACCCTTATTAAGGAGATATTTTAATTGCTCCTTAAGTTATTTCAACTCAACCGAAGTTATTCTTAAGGAGGGATAGAGATAGGACGAGTATCAGGTCAAGGATCAATCCCAAATTCTATCTCCCTATCAGGGGGGCAGCGAGAAGTTCATTAGGAAATACTTTGAGAAACTTACAGACGACTGGAACAGATTGCAAAGAAGGACTCTCAGAGTTAGAATCCTTAACCTAGACCAAGTGATAGAGACACCCCTTGGAAATCAACTTTCTGTCTCTTAAATAAGATATGAACCTTCTCTTAGGCACTAAGGAAATACCTTCCCACTCAATCACCAGATCAATCAGGAATTGGAATCTAACCCTTGGGGTCTAACAATCTAGAGAGGCATAACACGAAGGGAGCTAATCCATCCCCAAAATCACATCAAAATCTAACATGTCCAACTCTATCAGATCTACTAACATTTCCCTGCCAAAGATAGATACCACACAATCCCTATAGACTTTTCTAGCCACGATAAATTCACCCACCGGGGTTGACAAAGGAAAGTGATCTGATATACACTCGGGACTAAAACAAAAATAAATAGCCACATAAGGGGTCACATAAAAAATGGTAGACCCAGGATCAAGCAGTAAATATACATCACAGAATAAAAGTTTTAGCGTAGCAGTAACACATCCAGAGATATCTTAGAATCCTGATGGGTGGCAAGAGCATACAGATGATTCTGACTAGTGTTGTAGCCAGAAGTAGCACCCTTTGGTACAGGAGCTAGAAAAAAGAAATAGGAACCTTGTTAGCTCCAGAAGTGACCCTCGAAGGGTAATCCCTCTACATGTGACCAAGTTGACCACACTCAAAATACTTATTCCTCCCCTAATCATATACCCCACGATGCACCTACCTATAAAAAAGACAAGGGGGATAGGACGGGTCTAACTGAGCTCCGCTGGCCTGAGACTGGGCACCCTGTGCCTTAAATCAACTATTGATCTAAAAATAACGGTCATTGGACGACTTAGGGTATGGGGCAGTCATCATAGCATAAGAACCAAAATAGCCCAACTTCTTCTTAGATTTTTTTCCACCATCTTTACCACTCTATTGCTGACCACCACCCAGATCCAAAAATTGAAACTTCTTACTCTACCTTTCCCCTATCTCTACTTGCTTTTTATTTTCCTATTTGACATATTGCATAAACACCACAAGTCGAGAGATATCCATATCCTTGTTCAACAAGGTGGACTTTCTTTCCAAAATCAGATCATGGGATAACCCAATAGCAAATTTCCTTATGCTAGCTCTCATGCTAGACACTAAATCAGGAGCATAGAGAGACAACTGATAAAGTTTCAAGCCATACTCCTTCACTGACATTCTGGCTTGTTTTAAATTAACAAAATCCATGGCCTTCACCTCCCTTAACTCCTGAGGAAAGAGGCAATCAAGAAAAGCACAAGAGAAATCATCCCATAATGCAAACTCTGCATCATTACCCCTAGACTGGTCCCAGTCGTCATACCAATAATACGCCACATCCTTTATCTGGTATGCAAAATCCACTGCCATAGAGTCAGAAGCATGCATAACATATAAAATCTTCTCCATCTCATCAATGAATCCTTGAGGATCCTCTTTAACCTTAGAACTAGTAAAGGTTGGAGAATTTAGACTCATAAATTAGCCAACCTTAGTGGCCTCAAAAGAATTCACAATAGCATTAACATGACCTAATTGACATAACTGAGATGTAACCAATTGGGTCAACATATGAATAAAATGGCACGGAACTCAGCATTAGTAATATCCTCTGTAGGTGTTTGAGCAGGAGTGTTACCAGCGCTAGAAGGATCAGTGGGGACTGATGGAACTCCACTTGGTTAATTAGAAGCAACAACCCTTGACAAGGTCTGAACTCTATTAGTAGGACAAGCCTCGTCCACATTATCCTAAAGCGGAATAGAGATGTTTCCACGAGAATCAAATATTCTGGGAGACATGATTTGAAATGCAAAAAAATGATAATTAGAGAAAATTTCAACACGCTAGACTCTACAGCCTGAAAGTTGTTCATATGATAGGGAAACATTCCTAAATTCCTTGTAGCCTCTCTCTTATAAGTGCGACATTATACACACCCATAAAAGAGACTGTACTTGACGCATCTTTTTGGACACCTCAATGACACCAATCTAGTCTCTGATACCAACTTTGTCACAACCCAAACTAGGGCCTGGCCATGACGAAGATCACGAGTCCATCATGGACCAGAGACCACCCCTGTTGCCTAGCCAAACAAAACACAACACACCTAGCAATGGCTAAATTCTGAACATATAACAAGATAGAAAATTAATAAAATCAATAATACTTAAGAGTGTAAACATCAATACCCAATCCACAATAATATTCACAAACCCTCTACTAATCCAAATATAATCTAAGTTGGGACATGCCCCCGACCCTAACAATAACAATGACAATGTTAATGTGAACTCTTTAATTCTAGTTTTTGAAAGGAAACTGATGGAATTATCAAGTATTATGGAGAATGGAATCTCACCACTTCATCACATATGACCGAAAAATCAAGTTAATCCACCTAAGACTATGTAGGAAAAGTAGAATTTTTTTTAGTGTTTGTATCACGTGGGGATACAGTGTCAGACTACGGTTAGTTGGTTGAGCACTAGCATGTAACTTAGGGATAAGGATAAAGTAATGAAAATTCAAAATCCAGTTCAACTCAATGTATATTTTCACACACATATATGTATATAAATATACTTATATAAAATATTGGGATAGGGAAAAAGGCTTAGTATGCATTTTAAATATCTTAACCTGGTTGTGTAGAATAACCGTCATAATAAGGCACCCCACGGGCTATATGGGTCTAGATCTCCCCTAATTTAAAGAGCCCCAACACGTGAAGCCGCACAAACCATAGGATAATCATATGTACATATGTACCATGGGGGACTTGAACCTCCCAGAATATATCAAAAATGACTTGAGCATTTAGTTTTTTTAACATGGGGTACTCGACACACCCAATCATATTGTCACGACCTAAAACAGGGCCTAGCCATGATAGGTATCTCAAGTGCTACATGTATCGGATATCACCCCTACACCTAACCAACAAAACACACCATACACTAAGGTTGGATAATTTTTTAACATATAACAAGATAGCGTACAATAGCTTAAGAAAGTTTTAAAAACATGTCCATAACCAGCCACCAACGACTAGCCAAATAATCGACCAGACAGCCCTATAGCCACAGTATTCCAAACAAAGCCTTCTAAATAATGATCCAAAATTAAATATCAATAAAGTGTCGAGAGATACCCCGTAAATAGCCAAAAATAAGTCTAAGACATAAGAGGAACAAAATATGAAATGTAGACTTCCAATGTAAGAAAGCTCACCACTTCAATGTAAACTCACGAGCTAATCTTGAATCCTAATCATTGAGTAGTAGAAGTAGAATTATGGCCAATTGCTGCATCGCATGGGGATACAACATCCAAAGATAGATAGCAAGGTGAACGCTAGCATGTAACTCAGGGATAAATATAAAATAATATCAATAATTCAAATCAAGTCAACTAACTCTCAATAACCATATACAAATACATAAATATACATATTTCGTGTCGAGATAGAGAACAATGTTTAGCATACACTTTAAAAGCTTAACTTGGATTGTGTAGCTCAACCGTCATATAATAGTCCCCACAGGCTATATGGGCCCCTGCACTAACCCCTTGGTTGGGACCTAGTGCATGTAGCCATACAAACTAGAGAATAATCTTATATATATGCACACGGGGGACTCAAACCTCCAAACATATACTAAGGTAACTTAAGCACCCGATCATATAATGATTTATGAGGGACTGGATCCTCCCTAAACATGAATTAATAATAATGAGGGGGACTCGAACCTCTCTGGTATTTTTGACCCCCACGTCACCAGACACAGTTTCTAGTATCGGTCACTCAAACCTTCACTTTCACGACTCAGCTACACAACCCTTATTAGAGCCCAATTAAAATAAGTATCACACATTCCAATTCATTTAACCATATTCCACATTAAGACATAGATTGTTCGTATCGTCATACCAACTATACTTGCAAGGTAACAACAACATGCCATAATAATTCCCATTAACTTAGATAAATATATCACCTTGTTCATTAATACAAGGTGAGGGACACCAACCTCTTTGTTCATTAAATTATAACATTGTATTTCAAATACCTTTTTATATATTGCACTAGTTCAAGACTCGTTCAATTTTACATATTGTCACAGTTCTCATAATTAAAACCAAATTTACATTATGGGGTTGGGGACGTAACCACTTCAAAAGTGACAAGTTTGAAAAAATCACAATTTCCTAGTTCATTCACCATACCCATGCTCCGATAAGTTCAAACCCATATTTAAAGCATGAAATCATATATAAACCATGAGAAGCATTGTTCAATTTATTAACATTCAAAACCCCAAACCTTTTTTTTAAAACGATCATAAACATCTCATGAATAAATTTTAAAATATATGCTTTTAAAAAATTAACAATGAGGGAAGATTAAGATGCCTTAAACATCAAGAAATTTGAGAAATTGACCCTTGAGCCCTTAGATGACCAACTTGATATAACCCTAGCTTGACTTACTTGAGGGAATTTAGACTTTTTTGGACTGTTTGAGAGTTACTTAGATTGTTTTTGAGTGATAACAATAGCCTAAAGAGGTTATAATATGTGGGTTTCAATTTGGTTAAGAGGGGAAATGTAAAAAATGCCCTTATCTTAAAAGCTGAAAATGTGCCGCCTTTGACTACGAGTCAACCCTTGACTCGAAAACACTCCTTAAGACTCATCAATATGAGTCATAACTAAGGAAGTACCACAAGGAACCTTACATTGTTGACCTTATGACATAGCCACAAGAATCATAATAGGACCCTACGACATGTAGGTCCAATCGTAGTCAACACAGAAACCAAATCGGGACTTACAATAGACTCCCTATGATTATACCTGACGCCTCATAATGTATCCTTACTGCTATTAAATCAATCCACAAACTTGATAATTTGGTTAGGACTCATCCTAGTGGCTCGTCAAGACACCCTATAATGCATAGGGTCCAATCACAACCAGGGCAGTGAGCTCAAAGATCAAGAAATTTTCAAGGGCCAAAAACTCAGGGTGTTTCACATATAATAATGGGGACTTGAACCACCTGGTCATTTAGACCCCTCATATCGACAATTGATGTTTTCAGTGTTGGTTTCTCGAGACCTCCTCTTTCATGGACCGACTACACATTTCTTTTTTAAGCCCAATTAAAATACTTTTCACATATTCCCATTTATTAAACCACCGTACACCTTAAGTCATACACTATTGGTATCGTCATACCAACTACACTTTTAAGGTAATATCATCATGCCATTTCAATTCCATTAACGAGGGAAAAATAACTCCATATGTTCATTACTACAAGGTTGGGGAACACTGACTCCCTTTGTTCATTAAATCAAACATCATATATCACTAAACTTTTTATATAGTGCAATTATTCTGATAGTAGTTCATTGCAACTATACCCATTTGCAGAACCATTTACACAAAATTGGGTTGTGGTTATTACCTATTCAATTGTTAATATTCATAAAATTTGGGGAAACCACAGCACCCCACAAGTTTATAACCATATATAAAGCATGAACAATGCATAGTAAATCATGGAAAAACTATTTAAGAAAAATTCATTCCAAAAACCTCAACCTATATCAAAACCCATGTTCAAATACATATAAACAATCAAATAATTTTATGCTTTAAGTAAAATAAGTTTAAGGGTAGAGTCACATGCCTAAATTATCAAGAGTTATGGAGAGGATTTTATCCTTAGAAGCTCTAATTTACTAACCTCTTGAAAACCCTAAAGCTCTTGCTTGAGAGAATTTGAGAGAGTTTAAGAAGTTATTTTGAGGTATTTTTGAGTGATAATGATATTCGAAAGGGATTTTAAGTCGTGGGTCACTATTATGGATAAGGGGAAAGGTCAAAAGTAACCTTAATAAAAATACTAAAAAATCATCACCAATGACTACGGGTCACTATATGACTCATAAGGACATATTACAACTCATCACCACGATTCAAGATAGTAACTGAAGGCCCCTACTCTGGTTATCCTGTGATTTACACCATAAAACACATCACGTGACCCTACGAATTGTAGGGTTTAAGTGGTAGTTAAGAAAAATATCTTGGGCATCATATTGGTTTGTCTATGGATGAACCATATGTAATACCCCGTATTTACCTAGAATAATCTAAGTCCCAATACATGATTATATGTATATGAAATTTTTGAAAACCTCGTTATTTTTTAGTTTAGAGTCTTTCATTGCATAGGAATTTCAATTAGATTTCCAACGATATAAAATTCACCTAAATCCAATAATCGAGTAAAAAGTTATGGCGATTTAAAGTTTCAGTTATTTAACACCGTCATTTTGACCCTTAGCGCGTCGCAAAGTTAGTGTAAATGACAATTGTCTATTTTTAGTGTGACTCTGTGATTATGGCGCATCACGGAGCAGGACAATTTTTCATTTTTCAAATTCCACTAGGCCTCTACGATCATGGCGCATTGCGGAGATGGCCAAAATGGCATCCATAGGCTTACCGTGATGGTGGTGCATCACGCCGTCTGATCGGGTCCTAGTTGTCCCTTTTCCAATGGCTTGGTGCGATAGTGGAGCATCGCACCAAGACCAAAAATAGGGATGGTTAGTTTTTAGCATTCATTTTTAAATTCGTTTAAGAGTATTTGGGTCTTTTTCCACGGCCCTTATTAACCTAAAACACAAAATTTAACCCCTAAACATCCTAAGTAGTCATCATTATTCAATTCTTCTTCAAAATTAAAGATCCCCTTTTCAAAAACAAGAAACCCTAGCTCTCAAATTCAAGGCAATTTCTCAAGAACTCTCCATTCTTCTCTTCAAATTCATTAAACTAAGTATGTTAGATGTTCATCCATGGATCCCTTTAATCCATGGAGTCCAAGCAACCCTTTTAAATCATAAATCTGTGATCTTTTCAAGTTATCATGTTTTAATTTATGATTTCATCCATGAATCTCCATGTACTATTGATTTTATACTATGTCACCATAAAATTATTGTTATTATTCAATCTTCCATGTTTTAATACTATTATTTACTGAATTAAATCATGATTTAATGCTATTATGACGAATTCATGCTATTCCTACAAATTCCATGACATTCCAATGATTGTTTTAGACCATGAACTACAAGTGTTTGATAAAATGCCTACTAGAGTGATTTAATTATTAAGAGCCTTCATGTTTTGATCTTCAAGTGTTAGTGTCATTTTACTATAATTGTTTTGAATCCTTGGGGTATTGAATATCCGAAATACATAGTTGTTTATTTAGTCTAGTCTTAGTACATTATAGAACAGTCTTCAAAATATACTATGAGCACTTCAAAATAGTCAAATACCAGTCAGTTAAACTCAGAACAGTCTAGTATCTCAATTTCTTTTAGTTGGGAGTAGGATATAGCACCGAGCGAGCGTATGGATGGCAACTTCCCCATCAGCTAGGCAAAGTTGTTAGTAGCAATCCCTATACTCCAAAACTATGTCGCCTGCGTAGGATAAGAGTAGTCACCCGTCAGATTAGGCTTGACTTTCTCACAGGTGTCACCCATCAGTTTAGGATTGACACCCTTAGTCCTTTGGACATTATATTATTTTAATGGATTCACACAGCCATCGTTAGTACCCGTGGCATGATATTAACACCTTTCTAAATGGGGTTACAGGCTATCCTCGATTATCTCAAATTGGGGAATGTCGGTTAGATGATACCTTCCATTGTCTCAGATATAGTCTCAGTTACAGTCCCAACTCAGTTATTCAGTCTTAGTGTTGTTTGACCAAAGCATACAAATTTTAGTTTACCAATTTTACTCAGTTTTGTTATATGCTTGGTTATGCATCCTCAGTATTTACAAATTTCTATGCATTATCAGTATTTACAAATTCCATGTTCTCTAGTCAATACTCCATGCTTTACCTGCATATCCAGTTAATTATTAGTTTTGTTCATGAAAACATGCATGCCTGCCTACATCATTTATCATACCAGTACATTCAAAGTACTAATCACATGCCTTTCTTTTATTCTATGATGTCTTATATCATAGGTTCTGACGCTCAGTTCCCGACTCATAATTAGACTTTTCAAATCCTCACCAGTAGCAGTGGTGAGTCCTCATACTTCGAGGATGGCTTACTTTATTTCATATCTTAGTTAGCAGTTAGTTGGGGCCTATCCCATCAACTCATATTCAGTCAGTCAGTTTTTGAGGATTTTCAGACATTAGAGTCAGTTATTTAGTATTCAGATATTACTGTTAGTTATTCAGTTTCTTATTATTTTATCATATTCAGTCAGTGGTTTCTATAGACTCATATTCCTATTTTAAATTTAGTTATTAAAATCTAATAGAATGTCAGTATTTTTTCGCATTTATGATGATATTATTCTGTGCTCATAGCAGGTACCGGCTCATGGGTTAGTTTATGGTCTCTCGAGACCGTAAGCACCGTGTAACAACTAGTGGGTAGTCTCGGGTCATTACACCATATGACTTATTTTAAGTCTTTATGACTCATAACCCCTAAGTCGTAGTCATAACAGAAACATCAGGCTAGCACACTAGTCTGTCTATGATTTGGTCCTTAGACCCATAACACACTCTAAGACTCGTAGGGGGAGTCGTAGTATGGGAAGTGAGCTTAGAAACTCAGAAATTTTCAGGAATAAAAAATCTGGGATGTTACTATAAAAATAAAATTAGAAACAATTCCAAAGCCATTCAAAAAAACCCATCAATGCCATATTTGAATTGGAGCTCGTATAATAAATGTCTGACATGAATCAAAACTCATATTATAAATAATGCCAAAATCAAGTTGGTCTTAAAATCATATATCATCGACCTTGAACTAAAACTCATATCTGCTCCCATATACCAAAATAACATAAGTATCAAAGATCTCATCTCTCCGAACTCCAAAATATGAGATTTAAAAGTATAATACACCCAATAAGTCTGCAAGTAGCTAACAAATGTCTTAGACTAAGGTGGGCTGGATGGGCCCACTTCTAATCTTTGAAATCTTTTCTAAAGAAAATTCTACTCCAAACTAGCTAAGGTGTCTAAGTTTACTACTAGATGTTAGACAAGCTACAATTATCCCTAATATTTCAATTCTACCTAAACATTCATAACTAATTCGATTTCTCCTAATTTACAGTTACTTAATAGGCTAAAAGTCCTAAAGTCTACTAATTACAGCTCCAAAACCCTATTCTCAACACAAATCTAACACATTTTCATAAATATACTATGATTAAGTTCTATATACAAGAAAGTTAAATCTAGCCTACCTCCATGTCAAAGAATGCATAGTGAAATATGCCAAATAGATGAATTTCTCTTTTGAAGACCTTTTATGAGATTCCACACTAGAAAAATCATAATAAACTAATCAATATGAGAACAACAGTATGCGTATTGAATTTTTGTGCTTCGAGCCCAAAATTACATAAAAATCCCATATGGGGACCACTTGGGGAATTGCATAATCAAAAATATCAATGCGTCCCTCTATGCTTAAGGATTATTTACCCTCAAAAAAGGTAAATTTGGAGCTCAAATACTGCTAAAATTAACCCACTAATATTTTAGGGTTTATGAGAATTTATTGAGAAATTATCCATGATATTGATGAGAACTTTCAGAGAATTCAGAGAAAAAAATGAGAAATCCAAGCTTACAAACACCCTAAAATCACCCACTAGTAGTTTTCCAAAGATTTCAAACTTCGTATGGTTCTACACGATTGGAAATAGGTGATAAATAGGAGAAAATGGGCTACGTGGGAACTATATAATGTTTAAGGTATTGCTAAAGTGGGCTCTGTGTAGATTTAGTGGCTAGTTCTAAAGCACCCAAATACTACCAAAGTGTTACCGCCCACTCTTTTTAGCCTGATAAAGAGGACAAGCTGGCGCTAAAATGATTCACGATTTAGTGGAAAACATGCTGCTAAAGAAGCACACGTTGAGTTAGAAGGGTTTCTAAAGTTCCCATAAGGATTCTAAAGTACCCTCAGCTAAAGCACCCAAAGGACAACTTTAGCAGTCATAACAACTGCATGCACCAACTTGAGACTTGGAATTTTTATGAGTCTTCGCCAGCCCCTCGAAATTTATTCAAAATCCCATATATAAAAAATGAACTATGCGAACTTATAAAATTCAAAGTTTTAGACTCAATGGCGAAGTCAAAATTTCAATTCAAGGTTGTTTCATTAAAAGTGGGTCCCACACCCTTGTGCCATTATGTAACTTTCAGCCAATAGCCTGGAATAAGTTCAGAAGCCTTGAAACACTAACAAATAGTCCACCTAGCCTAAAATAGATATTTCAGAGTTGTTGGAACTATTAGAATTGGATTACAAGGTTGTTTGACTAAAGTTTTTCTCGATTGCCAATTTTAACCAATGAAGATTTCAAAACAAACAATAGGCTCTAAAAACAAAAACAACTAGTCATGTAATTAATCTGTTAGCTCCAGCAATTCATAAATAACTTGAGGAAACTATAGGAAAGCTCTAAATAGTAAAAATACATGTAAATATAGAAAATGACTTAGAGTATTATTATAGGTTTGCAATGTCATAGGATCTTCCAAGATAATAATTTGCATGATGTTAAGAAGACAACCTATGTCATTTATTAATATAAAGGATATGCATTAACATGGTGTGAAACGGCTAAGAAAATGCAAGGGTTTCTTTATAAAGGTCATTATCCACCATAGAAATTAATGAAGGCCCTTATGAGAGCCAAGTATTTATTGGAGAGGTATAAACAATGCTTTCATACCAAGTTATATAATTTAAGGTGTGAAGACAACTGTGTTGAAGTATATTATGATGAATTCTAAAACCTACTCATCAAGATTGATTATAACAATGATGAAGAGAACATCATGATTTAATTCATATTTGGGTTGAATAAAGTAATTACGTCATGAATGTCAATACACAAGATTGCTCAGATGGATGATCTTTTTGAAGTTCCTATTAATGTAGATTAAGTATAAAGGTGGAGAAGGAAATCAAGTCTAAGGTGGGAAATAAAATATCCTCATCTCAAAGTTAAGGATCTAAATTCAAGAAGCCTTTTAAAGAGAAACACGTTGAAAGAAATGATCCAAGTTATCACCCTAGAGAACGGGGTAACCCTAATCTTATGGGTACGCAAAGCCTTAAATATCAAGGATGGGGTCATTGAATAAGTGAGTGTGTAATACCCCATATTTTAAAGTCTTTGTGCATCATACGACTCATCTCTTTGAGTCATACATACAACATATGAGTGGTATGTTATAGTCGTATTCAAAATAGTATGGCATGGTGGACATCCTGTTGTAGGTACAACTCATCCTTTAGAGTCTTAAGACTACCATATGAGTGGTATCAAGGGTAATCATAAGTTCATCAGTGTAGGAACCCTAAGATTCTATCCAAGATATGAGTAGGGGGCTACATGTCGTATGGAGATGTAACTAGTTGTATGTTACCACTCATATGATAATCAATGTACACCATATTTGATTCTTTCAAGCTTATGATTTGATAGGCCTAGTTATACCCTCTCCATATAAGTCATAGATTTGACTCGTAAAGACTAGCAAGCAATTTCTGTAAAGTTCAATTAAAGGGCTTTTTGGTATAACTCCCAACCCACGACCCATAACCCTCAAAGATGTGTTAGCTTCCTCTATTCGTCAATCAAATAACAACACTTTCCTCCTTTTATCTTCGAGAAAATTAAGATTAGGGTTTCTTACACAATTTTATCCTTCAAGTTTCAAGGTTCAAACTCTCTTCACAAGTCAAGAAAATATAGGTATGTGGGATTTATCAACAAGGTTATTCTTTCATCCTTGTGACCAAAGTGCATGGTTTTAAGATTAAATGCACTTGATTTGAATTAGGGTTATTACCTAATTTGGTATATTCTTGAAGTATGTTTCTACCATGTGATTGAAAGCTTTAAGTGGACCAAGGTTTACATATATTCATGTTTTGGCTTGTAAGATTTGTATTATGATTTTAATTTCATTATCTTGACTGGATATGTTGAAACATTTCAAGGTGATTATTGAGAATGATATTTTATTATGAATTTCTATAAAATAAAGCATGAATTTCAAGTCTTAATTACAAGGATTAAGTTTACAATGAAGTTTAATCTCTTGAAACTTGATTCACATAAATTATAGCATGATTCAAGAAATATTTATCTTTTGATCCTAAGATAATATATGATTTAAATTAAAGAGAAGCATAACTAATTTTTAGTCTATAAGCCCTTATGCTATTTTATAGTGGATTACTTAAAGTATTTGCATATAAGTATTCTGGGTGTCATATTTAGCACTAAGAAGGGAATGCGAATGATTGTATCCTAAATTCCTAGAAACTACAAGTCACTATAGGTTAAGCTTTTGTAGAATATGGGTGAAGTTCAGTGATCACTTAAGATAAGGTTCTATTTTGATGGAAAGGATAGGAAAACTCTCCCTAATGTGGGTAAGACATTGGAATCCATGGTATCTCACATGGTTTATCTCTGTTAGAAGAATATCCTAAAAAAGAGAATAAAAGTAAGGCTTTTAGAAAATAAGTGTTATAGCTCACAAAGTTTATCCTTAGGCTTCTTTATTCATGTTTACGATCTTGTAGTCTTCTGTTTTCAAGTTCAAGGTGAGTCATTTACACTTATCATGCATCATTTCAAAGAATATATGTATATTCAATTATTGTTTTAGTTATACATTCACCCCCTCATACTTAGTATATTCCAGAAGTACTGACCCATATATATGTCTATATGCTACATTGTCTTATAATATAAGTTCTGGTTCTTATTTCCTATAACATGATTGACTACGGTAATCATCACCTACCTCCCAACTTTCGGTGAGTCCTCATAGTATGAGGACCTAGTTTTCATATATCTATTCATTGTTGAAAGTGTTTTAGACATGTTATTTCAAGCTATGTCAGCTGGGGCCTGTCCCAGTGGCTCATTAGTCAGGAGAAATGACTTGTCAGACTGTTTGAGTTTTAATTTCAAAGAATTGTTTAAAGATTTCCAAGTTAAAGACTTTTATTAAGATATGGAACCATTTACCTTCAAGTTTCTATTTATGTTAGTTCACTTCTCATATGAGTTTCAAGCTAAATAGATATCATGGGTTAGTTTATGGCTATTCATAGTATTAAGCACCGTGTGACGTCCAGGGGGTACTTTTAGGGCATTACAAACTTGGTATCAGAGCCTAAGGTATAAATAATCCTAGGGAGTTAGACAAACCATGTTACGTAGAGTCTTGATCATGAATTTAAAGAACGCAACATTTATGAGTAGGAGGTTACGTAATGATTTAGGAATCATCATTTCACTCATGATCTATAGTGCTTACAGTTTTCTCTACCATCCTTAATTCATGTTTTTATGTGATAGAAGCTACCTCTAAGCTGAGCTGACAAATATGGAAATAATGATCAAACACCTCTATATGCCAACCCTTTGAATATGAATATGTCTCATGCTAAATTTTGGGCTGCCTTTTAAACTTGTCCCAAGCTGTGAATGCTAATGTTCAGAGAAACCAGCAGGAAATAGTACCATTTTAGCCAAATGGTAATTTAGTTGTATCCAGTATTCAGGACTTCATGAGAATGAATCCACCTGAGTTCAATGGGTCAAAGGTGGATGAGGATCCTCAACTCTTTATTAATGAGGTGAGAAATATTACTCAGATTATGCATGTGACTTAAGAGGAGAGTGTAGAATTGATATACTATAGGCTGAAGGATGTTGCTTATGATTGGGCAGTTATGTGTAAGGAAGGTAGAGGTGAGAATATAGCTCTTATGAGTTGGCAGGTATTTCAGAATGCTTTTCTAGATAGGTTCTTTCCACGTGAGATAAGGAAGGATAAGGTGAAGGTTTTATGAACCTGCGGCAGAGCTCTATAATAGTTAAGGAGTACTGCCTTAAATTCACTCATTTTTCTAAGTATGCTCCTGAGTTTCTATCTAACTCTAGAGCTCATCTGAGTAAGTTTATTACTAAGGTATCTAATTTGGTGGTCAAGGAGTGTAGGGTTTCCATGCTAATTGGGGATATGGATATTGCTTGGTTGATGACTAATTCTCAATAAATTTAGGTAGAAAATTTGAAAAATAGAAAGAAGAGGAAAATGAAGGCTAGAACTGCATAGTTTAAGTATAGTCATCCAAGGTCTGGAGAGGGAAACCGTTCATAGTTTCTGGGTAATTTATCAGTTTCTTCACCATCTTTATCTAGTACCCCTTCACCCTAAACCAGGTAGGAACACTAGGGCAGGACTTCAAATTCCAGGTCTTAGAACAGTGTAGTCAGTAGGCCTAGTTACCCAACATGTGCAATGTGTGGCAGGACCTATCCATAAGAATGTTTGATGGGAAAAAGGGATTTCTATAGTTGTAGTAAGTTAGGCCACATAATCAAGGTATTTTTGTATGAAAAGTAGGTAATTAAGGATGTTCTTCCTAAGACTCAGGTTACTAATGCACCAGCTCAACCAGGTCGCCCGATCCCTCACAGGACGTGTCATCCAGTGCCGGGGAAGATTAGTGCCAGAATCAGTTCTATGCTTTACCATCCCATCAGGAGCAGGAGAGTTCATAAGATATTGTAACTCGTATGCTTCAGGCCTTTCACCTTGATGTATTTATGTTGTTAGACCCAGGATTAAATCATTCTTATGTGACACCATTGGTTCCTGCAAATTTATGTGTAGGTCCTGAAAATCTCTCTAAGACCTTCTTAGTTTCTACCCTAGTGTATGAGTCAGTTATTGCTAAATGATTTTACAGGATGTATCCTATCACTGTCCTCCATAAGATCACACTAGCAGTGTAATGAACCTTTAGATCATTGTCTGTGTTATCGCTTATTTTTGCTGATAGATCTTCTCCATAGCTTCCCCAAGTCATTAGTGACTTGTTGGAACCAATAGTTTAGTTACCTGGCGGTTCGTTTGATTTTTAGAACCACTTTCCCAAATTGAAGTCTTCATTGGATCTAATTGACCACCGAGCAAAAAAATTTTGTAAAATAACCTTAAATGCAAAATCCTACTTTGCTAATGCATTCGTAACATCAAAATCTATGTGGTTACATATTTTATTTACTCAAAAAAGTCTTCGGGTGCATCTCGAGGCATTAACCAAAACCCGAAACCAAGTTCTAAGATTTAGGCATTGCCTGGCATAGAAAGAAATACCACGACCAGAATAGGTGAGGTGAGAATGTGGTACCACAATCGTGGCCAAGCAGGGTCTTCGACCGTACTACCCGAGGACTAGGCAAAGCCTATTTAAAGGTTGTCTTCCCTAAATTTTGGCCATTTTTGCTTCCTTCTTTAGATCTAAAACCCTAATAGAGTGAAAAATCATCATGAGAGTCTTTTGGGTTAATTAGGAGCTTCAATAACTTGTGAAAACCAATTTTGCTAAAAATCTATGGTAAGATTCCTTCTTGTTTGGTGTTAATTTCTTGATTTCTAGACCCAAAACCCCTAAGTCTTTGAGGATCAATTGTAGCCACAAATGTGATTGATTTACTCAAATTTTTTAGTGTTATAGCTTTCTAATGATAGTTAAGAAATGGTTTGGTCTAAGAAACTTATTTTTTGAAGGTGGGACCCACTTGGGGGTTTGGTGTCATTATGGACCCATGTCCTAATGGTTCCCTAATGGGTATTGTTAGTCTTGTAATGATTCTTAGATTATGTTGTTGATAGATTGGCTCATGGAAGAAGCTTTAAGAATAGGGATGTCACATCTTTTTGTTTCATGAGCTACTTGGAATCAAGGTAGGTTAGGCTTACTTGTAGTTATATTGAGCTTAATTGTAGTATAATTATGATATCTTGATAGAATGGGAGGGGTCTTAGATGATAAATGGGTGAATGATGATACTTGGGATTAGATGATCCTCATAGGCTATTAAACATATAAAATATGATGCTTGACTATAGCCTAAAACCTTGGATAGTTCTGTGTGTAGTCTCATGAATAGTATTAGAATAATTTAGTTATTTTAAAATAGGAGAATGATGTTGTTGACTAACCTCAAGAGTATGTTGACCTTGATATGACTAGTTCTGAATTGTCCTTAATGTTTGGGGTGACTTAGAGAGGATACTTGAAGAAGATTTTCCCATATAGGCTTAGTAATAACGCTCAAATTACACTATTGAATGGGTGTAAACGATCGTTGTCAATATAAAACCCAACTAGGTTGGGGTCGAATACCACAGGGAATATAGTGCGAACTCAAGTTGTTTGTGATTTAATCCACTGATAGTTTAATGTTTCCATAAATGGGGGGTTTAAGTTTAACAAATAATTGTTTGTCACTTTAATTTTGGTGTTTGTAATAAAGAGTTTATGAAATAACCAGAATTATGTTTACTAGGGATTTTGGTATATGACAGATGCTAAAGGTGATTCAAGATTCTCACGGTGGGTTAGATAACAAGCTATCTTTATCGATGTCATGCTTAAATGTTTCTCGACCTACTTAAGAGTTTAATTCCTTAATCCTTTCAGACTTAGGGAATTTCTATTCACTGTCCAGGTTTTACCTCAGATTATCAAACCTTATTACAGCGTTGATTATTAAACGAAGTATTTCCGAGTCCCTGTTGATAATTCACTTCCTACTATATTTGATTTATTTCTCAAGCAAATCAAAGAAGGTGTGTCTACTGTTTGCAACCAACAGACGTTAATTAAATATTTAGAATTATCAAGAGATCCTACCACCTATTGAATCTTGAATACTTAGCACCTCATCAAGACCTAACCCTAGATCCCATAATTAAGGTTAAGGGAGTTTAGTCACTCATGATGCAATGAACGAAACACATAATCGAATTCATGATTTAAAAGATAAACTTACAGAGATGAATAATAACTAGTGAATCGTAGAATAGATCACAAAGGAGAATCCCAAAAATACTAATAATAATCTCTCAAAATAGTTGTGTTGTTAAAGTCTAGGAGTAGAGAGAGAAAATATCAGAGTATGTTATCAAAACTCAAAGTGTCGAATAATGTCTGGAATAATCCCACTAGAAAACCCTAAAACCAAGCTTTAAATAGTTTACCCTAATTATGGAAACAAAATCAAGGTTACAACTTTTCCTCCGAATAGATGACGACATCCATGATATCTTATCAGGAGTCTGACGAGTTATCACGGATGTCATCAGCTCCTCTTCACTTTAGGCTCTTGTTATCTAAGACTGACGACGACGACGACTTATTAGGATTTTAATGTCTTATCAAGAACATCGTCACATTCCTTCTATCCTATCTACGTCTGACGGTATCCTTGATGCCTTATCACCAACCTGACGGCCTATCAGAAAATGTCGTCAACTCTTTCATCTGAAACTCATCTCCTATTTAAGGATAAAGGCATTCCTGATGACTTATCAGACCCTTGATAGCTTATCATAAAATGTCATCACAACTTTTACTTTAGGAAAATTCTCTATCTACCGATGACGACCAACCTGATAGCTTATCACAGGGATGATGATTTATCACAAATGTCGTCAGCCACACTTGTCTTCAGATTTCTTCAAATTTCAACCTTTTTGCTTCAATTATTGTTGGTTCTCTATCATATCAGCTTAAACTACAAAATCAAATATAAACTAATAAAAAATAACTAAAGTTGCTCAAGACCTTACAATTATTTAGAGTTAAAAGCCTCAAATGTGTTAGCATATGCTCACACATCAACACCCTCAACTTAAAACAATTCTTTGTCCTCAAGTAACCAAAACATAACTAAGAGAATAAAAAGTACAATTTGGCAGCTAACTACTCATATTAGTTCAGAATAATTTCACTGTCTCCAAGGTCAGTCAATTTAAAACTCACTGTTGACATTTTGAAGAACAACCATGCAACTAACAAGTATCAAGATACGACAAAAATTCAGCAATAACAACCATGCCATACCAACATCACACTATCTGAACAAGTTAGTGACTAGCAACATACCCAGTGTGCCCTCACAACAAAGAAATCCCTTATTCACTCATATCAGAATTCACATACATAAACAAAAGGACAATCACAAGACTCGCTCTCAAAATGAAGTTTCAAACAAGGCATGTCAAATGCCATAGGTTTGCCCTTGTAGTCAGTACCCAAGTCTTCAGACAGGTCAGTTAGGATCACTATAGGACTTTTCTTAAGCTTGTAACGTAGGTCAGGGCTGGTATGATATTCATGGATATTAAAGAGTGACTATGCCTCCTTGACACTAGACTAAACTATTAGGGTTTCACTTATCAACCTTTTTTTCTTTCTCTCTTTTATTGATCACGCATGCTCAAGATGGATGAGGCCTTTTCAATCATCATATTATCTTTTTATCAACTTTAACACAACTTTTTCTTTTCTTACTCCTTTATCACCGCACCCAACTTTTTGTTCTTTTTTATTATGCTACCTCTCTTTATGCTAATTTTGCATCATGCACCCCTACAATAGACACCCTCAACTTAGGTTATTTTACTAAGTCAAGGTGCACAGTATCCATGGAGGACCAGGGACAAAATAGGTTCATTGTGAGGTAAATGGGAAGGAGAGAGGTTTCACAGAAAGAAATAGGCATATAGGCTCAAATCAGGGATCAAGGGATATTATTCACATTAGGAAGGTCATTTAGGCTAAAAGTGGGTTACAATCAAACATGGCCTATGATCCTTTCCTAACCCCTATCTTACAACCTAGGCAGGACTAACAGGGCAAGTTCTAGATTTAGCACACAGCAGGAGATGAGTAAGACCTCACACACATATTGCACACAAGTAAATCGCTTATCACTACTTATCCAATTCAAGTAATTTGTTCATCAAAAATCATCAAGCTGTCAGACTAATGCCACAAAAAGATGCACCACAGTCATAGATGAATGCAATTCACACAGTTATAAACTCAGATCAATTGAGAGGTGCTCAAAAGTCACAAAACAAGATAACTACCTCATGTACCTGTATTACTCCTAATTATCTACCAAAAATTGTTACAACAATATCCTACCCTACACCCTCAACTTAAAATTGAAAATAAAGCTAAACTACGGTTTAGAGTATACCTGAAATGGATCAATCCTGGGGTTCATGGGTTGCCTCCCATGCATCTCCTGATTTAATGTCACGACATGACTCAGGTATCTCGATTACTTCAGACTTCATCGAGACAAATAATGGTGACACTTTTTATTGATTCTGTCGAACCAATGTAAAGCTTGACACGTTGACCATTTACCTTGAAGGTACTGCCATCATCATTTTCAAGTTTCACTACTCCAGATGAGTAGACTTGGCTAACTTTAAAAGGTCCCGACCACTTAGATTTCAGCTTACCTGGGAACAATTTAAGTCTCGAATTGAACAGAAGCACCATGTCACCCTTTTGGAAGTCTCATTTCTCCATCCTCCAATCATGGTATTTTTCGTATTTTATTAATGAATATCTACTCTCATATTACCTGAGATGGAATTCATCCATCTCATTTAGTTGCCCCAGTCTTAGCTTTGTTGCCTTCTTCCAATTCAGATTCTGCCTTTTGAGTGCCCATAAGGATCTCTGCTCCAGCTCTATTGGTAGGTGGCAAGATTTTCCATAGACCATCTGAAATGGTGAAATGCCAATGGGTGTCTTGAATGCAGTACGATATGACCACAGGGCATCATCGAGCTTTCGAGACCGATCTTTTCGGCTAGCGTTAACCGTTTTGGCTAGGATGGCTTTAATCTCTTGATTTGAATCCTCCACTTGCCCACTGGTTTATGGGTGGTATGGAGTAACTACTTAGTACTGTTTCACCCCATATTTTTCTAAAACTGGTTGAAACAGTTTGTTGCAAAAATGAGATCCTCCATTGCTTATAATAGTATGTGGTACTCCAAAGCAAGAGAAAATGTTCTTCTTGAGAAAAGCAACAACTCTCTTCCCTTCATTATCAGACAATGCTACAGCTTCAACTCATTTTGAGATGTAGTCAACAACAACTAAGATATACTTCATCCCATATGAGCTTACAAAAGGACACATGAAATCAATACCCCAAACATAAAAAAATTCCACTTCAAGCATCTTAGTCAAAGGCATCTAATTTATTTTAGAGATTGACCTCTTCCACTGACATTGGTCATATTTAAGAACAAACTCGTGGGTATCCTTGAACAATGTTGGCCAATAATAGCCACTCTGTAACACCTTCCTAGACGTTCGATCGCCTGCATAGTGAACCCTAACTGGGAAAGCATGACATGCTTCCAATATGCGTAATACATTCATTTTCGGTACGCATCTCCTTATAATATTGTCCTCACATCACCAAAAAATATATGGTTCATCCCAAAAGTAATGAGTCATATCATGCAAGAATTTCTTCCTTTGATGGAAAGAAAGGTTTTCTAGGATGACCTCACTCACAACATAATTTGCATAATCTGCATACCAAGGAAATTTTTCCACATCGGTAGATAGGATCTCCTTATCAGGGAATGCATCATTGATCTTTGTTTCATCACTAAGTTCCTGTTCACCTTCCATTCTAGACAGATGATCTTCAACCTTGTTTTCACAACCTTTCCTATCTTTGACCTCAAAGTCAAATTATTGCAGCAGAAATAACCATCTAATTAGCCTTGGTTTTGCATCTTTCTTAGCCATCAGATACTTCAAGGCAGCATAGTCGGTGTGGACCACCACTTTGGTCCCAAGCTGATAAACTCTGAACTTATCAAAAGCATACACTACGACTAGAAGTTCCTGTTCAGTGATGGTGTAATTATTTTGCGCTTCATTCAGTTCTTTGCTGGCATAATATAACGGATGAAACAATTTGTCCCTCTTTTGTCCCAATACGTCTCCAAGGTCAATACCACTGGCATCACACTGATCTCAAATGGTCTTGACCCGTCAGGTGCAACAACAATAGGGGCCTTAACCAGCTTCTTTTTAGGGCATTCAAATGCCTTTAAGCACTCATCATCGAAGGAAAACTTCACATCTTTCTCTAAAAGTTTGCAAAGTAGATTTGCAACTTTTGAGAAGTCTTTTATAAATCTCTGATAAAAGAAAGCATGTCCAAGAAAACTATGCACTCCCTTCACTGAAATGGGAGGTGGTAGTTTCTCAATAACTTCCACTTTTACTCTATCAACTTCTATCCCTTTTTCAGAAATTTTATGGCCGAGAACGATGCCTTTCTTCACCATGAAATGGCATTGTTCCTATTTAAGCACCAAATTAAATTCAACACATCTCTGTAAGGCTAGATTTATATTTTCCAAACACATCTCGAATAAATCACCCACCACAGAGAAATCATCCATTAATACCTCAATGGTGTCCTCCACCATGTTTGAAAAGTTAGACATCATCCACCGTTGAAAAGTGGCAGGCGTATTGCATAAACCAAATGACATCCTCTTAAATGAAAAGGTTCCATATGGGTATGTGAATTTCATCTTCTCCTGATCTTCAGGAGTAATGCAGATTTGGTTATTTCTGGAATAGCCATCCAAGAAGCAATACCACCTCTTTCCAGCCAATCGATCAAGCATTTGTTCCATAAAGGGCATTGGGAAGTGGTGTCTTTCAGAGTCCAAGAATTCAGCTTGCGGTAGTCCATGCAAACTCTCGACCCAATTATGGTCCTGAGTGGAATCAACTCATTCCTTTCATTAGCAACCACCGCTATGCCCCCTTTTTTGGGCATGCATTGAACTCAGCTCACCCACTTGCTGTCAGAAATAGGTTAAACCACTCCTACATCAAACCACTTAATAATCTTCTTCTTAACCACCTATTACATTGCTGCATTAAGATGGCGCCGATGCTCTATGGTTGGAACATAATCTTTCTCAAGTTGAATTTTACACGTGCAGATGCCCGGGGGAATGCCAATAATATCTGCGATGGTCCAACCTATAGCTCTCTTATGCCTCTGAAGTACTGAAATAAGTGTGTTTACCTATTGCTCATCCAAATCATCCACACTAATAACAGGAACCATGTTCCCATTGCTGAGAAACACGTACCGTAAATGTCCAGGTAGTTCTTTCAATTCTAACACCAGAGGCTCCTCAAAAGATGGCTTGGCTGGTGGTGTTGGTCGATTAGCAAGGTCAAGGTCTAGCTTTTTAGGAGCATAAGGATATGAACCCATTCCTGTTAAAGAACAAACAGTCACTTAATACTCCCCGATGCCTTTACTATAATAATTCATTATAATTGTGGCCAAAGGTTCGATAACAAGTTGCTCGGCTATGGACACTTCTTGTTCGTCCTCTTAATACACATCAACTACTAAGAACACACTCATTTATTCACGTTGCTTCATTTACTTACCCACATCAAACTGGACCACTTCATTATTCATCCTGAATAAGAGCTCATTCGCTCTCAAATCAATCAACATACTTCCGATTATGAGGAAAGGTTGACTCAAAATTATGTAAAACTCGAAGTCCACCTCGCAATCTAGAATGACGAAGTCTAAAGGGAATATAAAGTTGGACACCTTCACCAACACATCATACAGAATGCCAAAAGGTTACTTTACTGACCTATCCTCCATCACGAGTCGCATGTTGGTGGGCGTGGGATTTCCCAGACCCAACTTTCTATAAACAGTCAGTGGCATCAAATTAACGCTTTCTCCCAAATCACATAATGCCTTGGTGAATTCCATAGTCCCAATTGTACAGGGAATAGTGAATGCACCCGGGTCTGGCTTCTTCTTCACCAATGTCCTTGTATAAATAACGCTACAATGGTGGAGATTTTCCTCCAATTCATAGCTCACAGACTTTTCTTAGTCACAAGGTCCTTCGTGAATTTTATGTATCCTGGCATTTTCTCAAGTGCATCAACCAAAGGCATATTTATTGTCAATTGCTTGAGCATTGCCATGAATTTTTTGTATTTTGCATTATCAGCCTTCTTCTTTAATCATTGAGGAAAGGGAGGTAGTGGTCTTTGGATAGTTTTCAACATCACTTTCTCTTCCTTCTCTCTTTTCTTCTCCGAAGAATTTACAGAACTATCCATCTTCTCAGACTCCACTGGATTGCTTTCTTTGGATTCATCAATAACTACCTCACCATCTACAAATTTTCCCACAGAATGGCTATGTAACATATTACTACTCCTAGTAATAATATCCATGTATGAGCCATCATTCTGCGGATTTTGTACCGTGTCACTCGGTAATATTCCGCTTTTCTCTGGTTGAATGCTGCGGAAAGTTGGCTTATCTGCTGCTCCAACTATTTGATTATTGTGGAGTGTGAGTGCACCAACTAATGGATGGATGTCAGATCAGTCTTCATGGTGATCACACCAGATTTGGTTGCCTTTACTTCCTTCAACAACTTAACCATCATGTCCTCCATGGACATCTTTTCAGAACTTGTTGAAGCAGCATCATGATTTCCAGGAGGAACATATAGCCCGCTCCTGTCATTGTTATTCCTTTAATTTCTCTACTCTCTATCTTTATAACCAGTCTTATCATAGTAAGTCCGACCTTGATTCCCTTGGCTATTGACTCAAAAGCCCTCCTAATTATTAATATAGTTAGCCTCTTCATCTGCATCAGCATCACTTCTACCCTGAGATCCTACAACTTTCACCTTTTCAACCTTGCTTGATAGAAAGTGCTTGGTCAGCAAATCCATCTGTCTTTTAAGGTGAGCCATGTCTTGGTCACGCTCCTCTTCTCTTCTGCTTTATTCTGAAGTAATAGCCACAGATACAGTAGGGCTAGCTACGACAGAATCTCTGGTATGCCGTGCCCGACTCTGTTTGATCATTCTTTCTATCATCTCTGAAGCCTCTGGGAATGTAAGATCAACAAATAAACCACTAGCTTCATTGTCTACCATTGGCTTTGTGACAGAGTAAAGAGCCCTGTACAAAGTCTCCATCACATGTATGTCCTTAATGTTGTGGTTCAAACATTGTGTCGGCTTTTTCTTGAATCTTTCCCAGGTTTCATGCAACGCTTCAGTCGGTAGCTGCCTGAAGTCATTGATCTCATCCCTCAACTGTACCCTCCTAATAGGTGGAATGAACCTTTCTAGGAAAGCTCCTTTCAACAGCCTCCAGTTAGTTATAAAATTGGGTATCAGCTCATTTAACCACAAGGTTGCCTCCCCAGACAGAGACAACGGAAATAATCTCAATCGGATAGCATTCTGGACAACTCCTGGGTTATCAAAAAATTTGCAGATGGTGAAAAAATTTACTAGATGTTGGTTCGGATCATCCCCAAGAAGGCCCCAAACAACCCCTTCAGATTTAAGAATTGGATCATAGTACTCGTAATGTTGAACTTGGCTCTAGGTGCCAACGGTGGAGGAATAATTTTACCCATTGCACCTTCCCCATCCAAGCCATCATCATCATTATTCAGATCATACTAGACCAGATGGTAATCTTGTCTTCTTTGGAACGGACGGTTCTGGTTAATATTACGTGGTACTTGTGTAGCTATCTACTCTGCACGCCTTGGGTTACCAGGGTTAAATAACTCCCCGTTCCCTAAATATTCATCCTCAGGGTTTAGATATTGTGCATGTTGCCCAACATTTTACACATTCACCTGATCTCTAGCTAAGGATGCTTGTCTGTCAGCCTCTTACTATTCTGCCATTCTTTCTATTCGTTGCAGTTCTGGATTTAGTGGTAATAATGTTTCTCCGGATTTAGTGGTAATAATAAATAAAAACTAAAAATAAATGTAAATCAAGGAAACTTAACTAACAGTCAATTAGCGCACACAAACATCAGTTTAAAATTGTAATCCCCAGCAACGTTGCCATATTTTATAATGCTTAAATTACACTCTTGAATGGGTGTAAGCGATCGTTGTCAATATAAAAACCAACTAGGTTGGGGTCGAATCCCACAGGGAATATGGTGTGAACTCAAGTTGTTTGCGATTTAATCCATTGATAGTTTAATGTTTCCTAAAATAGGGGGTTTAAGTTTAACAAATAATTGTTTGTCACTTTAATTTCGGTGTTTGTAAGCAAGAGTTTATGAAATAACCAGAATTATGTTCACTAGGGATTTCAGTACATGACAGATGCTAAAGATGGTTCAAGATTCTCATGGTGGGTTGGAAGGCAAACTATCTTTATTGATGTGATGCTTAAATGTCTCTCGACCTACTTAAGCATTTAATTCCCTAATCCTCTCAGACTTAGGGAATTTCTATTCACTCCCCATATTTTACCTCAGGTTAACCAACCTTGTTACAATGCTGATTATTAAACGAATTATTTTTGAGTCCCTGTTGATAATTCAATTCCTACTATATTTGATTTCTTTCTCAAGCAAATCAAAGTAGGTGTGTCTACTATTTACAATCAACAGACCTTTATTAAAACTTCAGAATTATCAAGAGATCCTACCACCTATTGAATCTTGAATACTTATCACCTTATCAAGATCTAACCCAAGATCCCATAATTCAGGTTAAGGGAGTTTAGCCACTCATGATGCAATGAAAGAAACACATAATTGAATTCATGATTTGAAAGATAAACTAATAGAGATGACTAATAACCAGTGAATCGTAGATTAGATCACAAAGGAAAATCCCAAAAATATTGATAATAATCTCTCGAAATAGTTCTGTTGTTAAAGTCTAGGAGTAGAGAGAGAAAATATCAGAGTATGTTATCAAACCTCAAAGTGTCAAATAATGTCTGTAATAATCCCCCCTAGAAAACCCTAAAACAAAGCTTTCAATAGTGTACCCTAATTATGGAAACAAAATCAAGGTTACAACTTTTCCTCGGAATAGAAGACGACATCCAGGATAGGTTATCAGGAGTCTAAGGACTTATCACAAATGTCGTCATATCCTCTTCAATTTTGGCTCTTGTTGTCCAAGACTGACGATGACGGCTTATCAAGATTTTCATGGATTATCAAGAACATCATCACATTCCTGCTCCAATTCAAATGTCCTGTCTACGTCTGACGGTATCCTTGATCCCTTATCACCATCCTGACGGCCTATCACAAAATATCGTTAACTCCTCCAGCTAAAACTCATCTCCTGTTTAAGGTTGACGACATTCCTGATGACTTATCAGACCCCTGACGGCTTATAAAAAAATATCGTCACAACTTCCACTTTAGGCTAATTCTCTATCTACTGATGACGACCAACCTGATAGCTTATCATAAGGCTGACGACTTATCACAAATGTCGTCAGCCATACTTGTCTTCAGATTTTTTCAAATTTCAACCTTTTTGCTTCCATTATTGTTGGTTCTCTATAATATAAGCTTAAACTGCAAAATGAAACATAAACTAATAAAAAATAACTAAAGTTTCTCAAGACCTTACAATTATTTAGAGTTAAAACCCTCAAATGTATTAGCATATACTCACATATCAACACTCTCAACTTAAAATTATTGCTTGTCCTCAAGCAACCAAAACATAACTAAGAGAATACAAAGTATAATTTGGCAGCTAACTACTCATATTAGTTCAGAATAATTTAGCCGTGTCCAAGGTCAGTCAATTTAAAACTAACTGTTGATGTTTTGAAGAACAACCATGAAACTCACAAGCATCAAGATACGAAAAAAATTTAGTAATAACAACCATTCCATACCAATATCACACTATCTGAACAAGTCAGTGACTACAACATACCCAGTTTGCCTTCACAACAAAGAAATCCCTTTTTCACTAATATCAGAATTCACATACATAAACACAAGGACAATCACAAGACTCACTCTCAGAATGAAGTTCCAAACACTGCATATTAAATGCCATAGGCTTGCCCTTGTAGTCAGTACCCAAGTCTTCAGACAGGTCAGTTAGGATCACTATAGAACTTTTCTTAAGCTTGTAACATAGGTCAGGGCTGGTATGATATTCATGGATATTTTAGAGTGACTATGCCTCCTTGAATCTACACTAAAATCTTAGGGTTTCACTCATCAACCTTATTTTCTTCCTCTCTTTTATTGATCACACATGCTTAAGATGGATGCAGTCTTTTCAATCATCATATTATCTATTTATCATCTTTAACACTTCTTTCTCTTTTCTTATTCCTTTTTCACCGTACCTAACTTTTTATTCTTTTCTCTTATTCTACCTCTCTTCATGCTTATTTTGCATCAAACACCCCTATAATAACCACCCTCAACTTAGGTTGTTTGCCTAAGTCAAGGTGTACAGTGTCAAAAGAGGACCAGGGACAAAATAGGTTCATTGTGAGGTAAACGGGAAGGTGAGAGGTTTCACAGAATAAAATAGGCATATAGGGTCAAATCAATGATCAAGGGATATTATTGATATTGGAAAGTTCATTTAGGCTGAAAGTGGGTTACAATCAAACATGGCCTATGATCCTTTCCTAACCCCTATATTACAACCTAGGAAGAACTAACAGGGCAAGTTCTAGATTCGGGACACAGCAGGAGCTGAGTAAGACCTCACACACACATGGAACACAAGTACATCGCGTATCACTACTTATCTGATTCATACAATTTGTTCAATAAAAATCGTCAAGTTGCAAGACTAATGCCACAAAAAGAAGCACCGCAATCACAGATGAATGCAATTCACATAGTTACAAACTCAGATTAATGGAGAGGTGATCAAAAGTCACAAAACAAGATAACTGCCTTATGTACCTGTATTACTCCTAATTATATACCAAATATTATTGCAACAACATCCTATCCTTCACCCTCAACTTAAAATTAAAAATAAAGCTAAACTAAGGGTTAGAGTATACCTGGAATGGATCAATCCCGGGGTTCATGGGTTTCCTCCCATGTAGTCCCTGATTTAACATCGTGGCATGACTCAGGTATCTCGATTACTTTAGAATTTATCGAGACAGATAATGGTGACACTTTTCATTGATTCTGTCGGACTAATGTAAAGCTTGACACATTGCCCATTTACCTTGAAGGTACTGCCATCATCGTTTTCAAGTTCCACTACTCCAGATGAGTAGACTTGGATAACTTTAAAAGGGCCCGACCACTTAGGTTTCAGCTTACCTGGGAATAATTTGAGTCTGGAATTGAACAGAAGCACCATGTCACCCTTTTGGATGTCTCGTTTCTCTATCCTTCAATCGTGGTATTTTTTCATCTTTTATTTATACAGATCTTCTCATTCATATACCATGAGACATAATTCATCCATCTCATTCTGTTGCCCCAGTCTTAGCTCTGTTGCCTCGTTCCAATTCTGATTTAGCCTTTTGAGTGCCCATAAGGCTCTATGCTCCAGATCTATTGGTAGGTGGCAAGCTTTTCCATAGACCATATGAAATGGTGACATGCCAATGGGTGTCTTGAACGCAGTCCGATATGCCCACAGGGCATTATCGATCTTTTCAGACCAATCTTTTTGACTAGCGTTCACCATTTTGGCTAGGATGGCTTTAATCTCTCGATTTGACACCTCCACTTGCCCTCTGGTTTGTGGGTTGTATGGAGTAGCTATTCGGTGTTGTTTCACCCCATATTTTGCTAAAGTTACTTGAAAAAGTTTGTTGCCAAAATGAGATCCTCCATCACTTATAATAGTACGTGGCACTCCAAAGCGAGAAAAGATGTTCTTCTTGAGAAAAGCAACCACCCTCTTCCCTTCATTATCAGACAATGCTACATCTTTGACCCATTTTGAGACATAGTCAACAGCAACTAAGATATACTTCATCCCATATGAGCTTACAAAAGGACCCATAAAATCAATGTCCCGAACATCAAACAATTCTACTTCAAGCATCTTAGTCAAAGGCATCTCATGTCTTTTGGAGATTGACCCCTTCCTCTGACATTGGTCATATTTCAGCACAAACACGTGGGCATCCTTGAACAATGTTTGCCAGTAATAGCAACTCTGCAACACCTTCCTAGCCGTTCGGTCTCCTGCATGGTGACCCCCAACTTGGGAAGCATGACATGCTTCCAATATGCGCAATACATCCATTTACAGTATACATCTCCTTATAATATTGTCTGCATATCACCGAAAAAGATACAATTTATCCCAGAAGTAATGAGTCACATCATGAGAAAATTTCTTCCTTTGATGGAAAGAAAGGTTTTCTGGTATGACCTCACTCACAACATAATTTGAATAATCCGCATACCAAGGTAATTTTTACATAGAGGTAGCCAGGATCTCCTCATACAGGAATGCATCATTGATCTTTTTTTCATCACTAATTTCAAGTTCACCTTCCATTCTCGACATATGATCTGCAACCTGGTTTTCACAACCTTTTCTATCTTTGACCTCAAAGTCAAATTCTTCCAGAAGAAATACCCATCTAATCAGCCTTGGTTTTTCATCCTTCTTAGCCATCAGATACTTTAAGGCAACATGTTCGGTGTGGACCACCACTTTGGTCCCAAGCAGATAAGCTATGAACTTCTCAAAAGCATACACTACAGCCAGAAGTTCCTGTTTAGTGATGGTGTAGTTCTTTTGAGCTCCATTCAGTGCTTTGTTGGCATAATATATCGGATGAAATAGTTTTTCCCTCTTTTGTCCCAATACAGCTCCAAGGGAAATACCACTGGCATCACACATGATCTCAAATAGTATTGACCAGTTAGGTGCAACAATAATAGGGGCCTCAACCAGCTTCTTTTTGAGGCATTCAACTGCATTCAAGCACTCATCATCAAAGAAAAACTTCATTTCTTTCTACAAAAGTTTGCAAAGTGGATTTGCAACTTTCGAGAAGTCTTTTATAAATCTCCGATAAAAGCCAATATTTCTAAGAAAACTATGCACTCCCTTCACTAAAATGGGAGATGGTAGTTTCTGAATAATTTCCATTTTTGCTCGATGAACTTCTCTCCCTTTTTTGGATATTTTATGGCCGAGAATGATGCCTTCCTTTACCATGAAATGGCATTTTTTCCAGTTAAGCACAAAATTAAATTCAACACATATATGCAGGGCTATATTAGATTTTTCCAAACACATCTCAAATGAATCACCCACCACAGAGAAATCATCCATGAATATCTCTATGGTGTTTGAAAAGATAGACATCATACACCGTTGAAAAGTGGCAGACGCATTGCATAGCCCAAATGGCATCCTCATAAATGGAAAGGTGACATATGGGCATGTGATTGTCGTATTCTCCTGATCTTCAGGAGAAATATAGATTTGGTTGTATCCGAAATAACCATCCAAGAAGCAATACCAGCCCCTTCCAGCCAATTGATCAAGCATTTGGTCCATAAAGGGCATCGGGAAGTGGTCTTTTAGAGTCCAAGAATTCAGCTTACGGTAGTCCATGCAAACTCTCCACCCATTTACAGGCCTGAATGGAATCAACTCATTCCTTTCATTAGCAACCACCGTCATGCCCTCTTTTTTGGGCACGTATTAAACTAAGCTTACCTGCTTCCTGTCAGAAATAGGGTAAATCACTCCTAAATCCAACCACTTAATAATATCCTTCTTAACAACCTCTTGCATTAGTGGGTTAAGACGGCGCTGATGCTCTATGGTTGGAACATAATCTTCCTCAAGTTGAATTTTATGCGTGTAGATACCGGGGGAATGCCAATAATATCTGCGATGGTCAAGCCTATAGCTTTTTTATGCCTCTGAAGTACTAAAATAATTTTGTTTACCGGTTTCTCATCCAAATCAGCCACAATAATAACAAGTAGTATGTTCCCGTTGCCCAGAAACACGTACCGTATGTGTCCAGGTAGTTCATTCAATTCCAATACCAGAGGCTCCTCAATAGATGTCTTGGTTGTGGTGTTGGTCAATTAGAAAGGTCAAAGTCTAGCTTTTTAGGAGCATAAGGATATGAACCCAATTCCTGTTAAAGCACAAACGGTCTCTTCATACTCCCCGATGCCTTCACTATCATAATTCATTATAGTTGTGACCAAAGGTTTGATAACAAGTTGCTCGGCTATGGAATCTTCCTCTTCATCCTTATAATACACATAAACTACTGAGAACACACTTATTTCTTCATGTTGCTTCACTTCTTTACCCACATCAAACTAGACCATATCATTATTCATCCTGAATATGAGCTCATTAGCTCTCAAATCAATCAACATACTTTCAATTGCGAGGAAAGGTTGATCCAAAATTATGGGCACCTCGAAGTCCACCTCACAATCCGAAATGATGAAGTCTGTAGGGAATATAAAGTTAGAAACCTTCACCAACACATCATACAGAATGCCAACAGGTCGCTTTACTAACCTATCCGCCACCACGAGTCACATGTTGGGGGGTGTGGTATTTCCCAGACCCAACATTCTATAAATAGTCAGTGGCATCAAATTAACGCTTGCTCCCAGATTACATAATGCCTTGGCAAATTCCATAGTTCCAATTATACAGGGAATAGTGAATGCGCCCGGGTCTGGCTTCTTCTGCACCAAGGTCCTTGTAGAAATAACACTACAATGGTGGAGATTTTCCTCCAATTCATAGCTCACAGCTCTTTTCTTAGTCATAAGGTCCTTCATGAATTTTGTGTATCCTGGCATTTGCTCAAGTGCCTCATACAAAGGCACATTTGTTATTAATTGCTTAAGCATTGCCATGATTTTTTTGTATTTTGCATCATCAGCCTTCTTCTTCAATCATTAAGGAAAGGGAAGTAGTGGTCTTGGTATAGTTTTCAACACCATTTACTCATCCTTCTCTCTTTTTTCTCTAAAGCATTAACAGAACTATCCATCTTCTCAGACTCCACTGGATTGCTTTCTTTGGATTCATCAACAAGTACCTCACCATCTACAGATTAACCCATAGAAGGGCAAGGTAACATCTTACCACTCCTAGTTGTAATAGCCATGCATGAGCCATCATTCTGTGGATTCTATACCGTGTCACTCGTTAATATTCAATTTTCCCTCTAGTTGAATACTGCAGAAAGTTGGCTCATCTGTTGCTCTAACTGTTTGATTATGGTGGAGTGTGAGTGAACCAACTGATTGATGGATGTCAGATCGGTCTTTATGGTAGTCACACCAGAGTTGGTTGCCTACACTCCCTTCAACATCTTAGCGATCATGTCCTCTATGGACATCTTTTCAGAACTTGTTGAAGCAGCATCACGATTACCAGAAGGAACATATAGCCCACTCCTGTCATTATTATTCCTCTAATTTCCCTGCTTTCTATCTTTATAACCTGGCTTATCATAGTAATGCTGACCTTGATTCCCTTGTCTATTACCTCAAAAACACTCCTGATTATTAATATAGTTATCCTCTTCATCTGCATTAGCATCACTTCTACCCTGAGATCCTATAACTTTTACCTTTTCAACCTTGCTTGATAGCAAGTTCTTGGTCATCAAATCCATCTGTGTTTTAAGGTAAGCCATGTCTTTGTCATGTTCCTCTTCTATTTTGTGTTGTTCCATAGTAATACCCACAGAAACAGTGGGGCTATCTACTACAGAGTCTCTAGTATGCCATGCCCAACTGTATTTGGTCATTCATTCCAGTATCTCTGAAGCCTCTGGGAATGTAAGATCAAAAAATTAACCACCAGCTGCATTTTCTACCATTGTCTTTGTGATAGAGTTAAGAGCCCTGTACAAAGTCTCCATCAAATGTATGTCCGTCATGTTGTGGTTTGGACACTATGTCAACTTCTTCTTGAATCTTTCCCAGGTTTCATGCAAGGTTTCAGTCGGGAGTTTTCTAAAGTTGCTGATCTCATCCCTCAACTGTACCCTCCTGGAAGGTGGAAAGAACTTTTCTAGGAAAGCTCCTTTCAACTACCTCCAGTTGGTTATAGAATCAGGTGTCAGCTCATTTAACCACAAGGTTGCCTCCCCATACGATGACAACGAAAACAATCTCAATCGGATAGCATTCTAGCCAACTCTAGGTTTATCAAAAGATTTGCAGATGGTGATAAAATTTACCAGATGTACGTTCAGATCATCCCCAGTAAGGCCACCAAACAACCCCTTCAGATTTAGGAGTTGGATCATAGTAATCGTAATGTTAAACTTGGCTCCAGGTGCCAACGGTGGATGAATAATTGCACCCGTTACACCTGTCCCGTCCATTCCATCATCATCATCATTCAAATTATACTGGACCAGCTGGTACTTTTGTTTTCTTTGGAACAGATGGTTCCGTTTAACATTATGTCGCACTTGTATAGCTATCTGTTCTGCATGCCTTGGGTTACCAGGGTTCAATAACTCCTCGTCCCCTAAATCTTCATTCTCAGGGTTTGGATGTCGTGCATGTTGCCCGATATTTTGCACATTCACCTGAGCTCTAGCTAAGGTTGCTAGTCTGTCAGCCTCTTGTTGTTCTGCCATTCTTTCTATTCATTGTGATTCCGAATTTAGTGGTAATAATGTTTCTCCAGAACTTTTGGTGCTTGGCATACACTATAAAATAAATCTTGTAAATAAACAAAAATAACAAATAAACGTAAATCTAGGAAACTTAACTAATAGTCAATTAGCGCTTACAAACTTCAGTTTACAACCGTAATCCCTGGCAACAACGCCATTTTTGATAACTCTTAAATTAAACTCTTGAATGGGTGTAAGCGATCGTTCTCAATATAAAACCCAACTAGGTTAGGGTGGAATCCCATAGGGAATATGGTGTGAACTCAAGTTATTTGCGATTTAATTTACTGATAGTTTAATGTTTCCTGAAATAGGGGTTTTAAGTTTAAAAAATAATTGTTTGTCACTTTAATTTCGATATTTGTAATCAAGAGTTTATGAAATAACCAGAATTATGTTCACTAGGGCTTTTGGTACATGACAGATGCTAAAGGTCATTCAAGATTCTCATGGTGGGTTGGATGACAAGCTATCTTTATCGATGTCATGCTTAATTTCCTCTCGACCTACTTAAGCGTTTAATTCCCTAATCCTCTCAGACCTAGGGAATTTCTATTCACTACCCAGATTTTACCTCAGGTTAACTAACCTTGTTATAGCGCTGATTATTCAGCGAAGTATTTCTGAGTCCCTGTTGATAATTCACTTCCTACTATATTTGATTTCTTTCTCAAGCAAATCAAAGCAGGTGTGTCTACTGTTTGCAACCAACAAACGTTAATTAAAAATTCAGAATTATCAAGAGATCCTACCACCTATTGAATCTTTAATACTTAGCACCTCATTAAGACCTAACCCTAGATCCTATAATTCAGGTTAAGGGAGTTTAGCCACTCATGATGCAATGAACGAAACACATAATCGAATTCATGATTTGAAAGATAAACTTACAGAGATGAATAATAACCAGTGAATTGTAAATTAGATCACAAAGGAAAATCCTAAAAATACTGATAATAATCTCTCGAAATAGTTGTGTTGTTAAAGTCTAGGAGTAGAGAAAGAAAATATCAGAGTATGCTATCAAAACTCAAAGTGTCAAATAATGTCTAGAATAATCCCCCTAGAAAACCCTAAAACAAAGATTTAAATAGTTTATCCTAATTATGGAAACCAAATAAGGGTTACAGCTTTTCCTCGGAATTGACGACGACATTCGTGATAGCTTATCAGGAGTCTGACGACCTATCAAGGATGTTGTCAGCCCCTCTTCACTTTTGGCTCTTGCTGTCTAAGACTGAAGATGAAGACGACGACTTATTAGGAATTTGGTGGCTTATCAAGAACATCGTTATATTCCTGCTCAAATTCTAATATCCTATCTATGTCTAACGGTATCCTTGACTCCTTATCACCATCCTGACGGACTATCACAAAATTTCATCAACTCTTTCAGCTAAAACTCATCTCCTATTTAAGGCTAACAGCATTCCTGATAACTTTTCATAACCTTGATAACTTATCACAAAATGTTGTCACAACTTTCACTTTAGGCCAATTCTCTATCTACTAATGACGACCAACCTGATATCTTATCACAGGGCTGACGACTTATCACAAATGTCATCAGCCACACTTGTCTTTAGATTTCTTTAAATTTCAACCTTTTTGCTTCCACTATTGTTGGTTCTCTATCATATCAGCTTAAACTGCAAAATCAAACATAAAATCATCAAAAATAACTAAAGTTTCTCAAGACCTTACAATTATTTTGAGTTAAAAGCCTCAAATGTGTTAGCATATACTCACACATCACTTAGTAAGGATTGATAATCCCTTATGGTATGATTGGATAACCTAGCCTAATTTGTTGTAGAAGTTAATCTTGTATAAGTCAAATTAGGCATTATAGGGATTTAGGAGTGGGACTTAACCCACCTTAAGCTTGAACTATAAAATTCATTAGTGACCTAGATACTTGATGAACATCTAAGTTACGTTATTAAGGTTATAATGGTTAAACCCAATTGTCGGTTATGCATGTGGTCAACGGTTGGATAATGTTTATACTTGATTGATTATTTTTTTATCATGATATATATAGCCTTTGAAAGTCTTGGAAATTGAACCTATGGTTATGCTCTCTTGGCTTATTGATGATTTCACCGAGTGAACCTCTAATTATATTACCACTCTTACTATGACCCAAGCCTAATGATTAAACTAATGTTTATGTGAAAGATTTCCCTTTGGCATTAGGATTGTGAAAAGTGGGAGTAAAAGAGGTATCTAGAGAGCATGCACTTGGCTTATAATTGACTTACTAATAAACATGTTAACTTGGAAAAGTGGTGATTGCGTATATCATTTAGACACTCATGTTCACGAATCTACTTATATTATGTAGTGATAATTAATAGTAAATTATGATGGTATGTGTTACCCTACATCACTTATACTCTATCATTGTGGGTTATATATACTTATTGATTTGACTATATATGTATGTGTATATTATTGTCTTGGTGGATGTGTTAATGCTATGATGATACCTGGTGAATCCAGAGGATATATTAATATTAAGATAATTCCCAGTTAATTTGAAAGATATAATGATGTTATGATGGTGCCCAGTGAATCCGGAGGATATAATAATGTTATGATGATGCCCGATGAATCAGGAAGATATAATGATATTATAATGATGCTCGTAGAATGATTCTTGGTGAATTTGGAGGATATAATGATGTTATAATGATGCTCGATAAATCCTGAGGATATAATGATGTTATGATGATGCCTGGCGAATTCGGAGGATATAATGATGTTATGATAAAGCCCGATGAATTCGGAGGATATAATGATGTAATGATAGCGCTCAGAGAATCCGAAAGAGGTAATTATGATATAATAATGTTATGTATGGTAAGTATATATATATGAATACACGTATGTATGTCAGGTTATGTCGTGTGTGACTAAACCTATTTGTGCTCTTAGGAAATGATGTCTTCCTTGGAAAATTGTTATCAATTCCTTGTCATTAATCACTAGATAAGAGTTGCGACCCTTGTTAACTCTAATTAATAACTAGAGGTAGATTATGCCTAATATTTTGTTAAGGAAAATTGATATCTATAATCTTGTATAGAACCAAAGGCTCACCTAGTAAATCTACTTGACATGGGTATGGTTACGTTATGGAATTTTGTCTAGTAAAGTGGTTTATGTGATAACTAGTTATCTCTAATAAATGACTATGACTTGTAGTCTATAAGCCTAGTGAACTATTTGGTGGACCTTACCTAGCTAAAATATGGAAACTAGCCCTTAAGGTTGCGACATGCTCAATGATAATAGATCTAGTATGGTATGAAGAGTATTTAAGTTGACATCTAGTATGTGATGCAGTGGTGGCTTAATTGATTACTTATATAATTAGGAGGCTAAATTCAAGATGGATTGGTGATGTGTGGATAAATAATAGTGTTGGTAACTTGTAGCTTTTGCTTATTAGATGACTAGTAAACTATTAGACTTGCAAACTAGTGGCTCATGAAAATGGAGGCTAGCTAGTATAGGCTACACATAAAGTTTATTAATGAGTTAGAGATTAAATAATTATATAACTATGTTATGGTGATATCAACTTCATTGTGTCAAATTGCGGTATTAATGATTATTGTAGACCTCGGTAAGAGGCCATGGAAGAAATGTACAACCCATGGCTTGGTGAGTTTCTTTTGTAGTTGTTCCTTGATATGTTGTTGAGCTGATCTTTTGGTATACTTTCCAATGGTATGGGACGCCGTGATGTGTTCTTTGTTTGTTTTCCTTGAGTGTACTTCCTAACGGTATGGGATATCGTGGTAAGTTTTTTTTCTTTATACTCTAATGATGGTACTTGTATTGATTATGGTAATTACATGATCGTTATTATATATATTTGGCTTTACACTTCCAAAATGTTACTCATGTTGTATTAAAGTTATGGTATATGTGGATATGGAATGTTGTACTAATGTTTTAGTTGATTAGCTATCTTATACAATGATATTGAAGAAGATTCAGGTTCAATTTTGTACCTTGACTTTACGTTATTGTCTTACTCTATATCGTCCTTATATTATAATTTAGCACAGTCGGCTGATGATGCTTACTAAGTACTCGTGTAATGGTACTCATACTATACCTCTTTACCTTTTTGGTGCAGACTTGAGTTTTAGTTGTCGTCGTTAAGTTGAAATCGTGCGATGTTGATCATCAGGAGATATGGTGAGCTCTGGGAATTTGAGTTTTCCTTTTTCCCTTCTATCCTTATTCTATATTTTGTATTCTAGACGATTGTATAAGACTATCTAAGACTATTAGATGTTGAGTTGTAATTTCTATGGTCAAATATAGAGATGCTCTTGTACTAATACTATCAGGTAATGGGATTGGTAGTCGAATGTTAGTTGTTCTTGTGTAATGTCTATGTTATATTGTGTTCCCATATAGGGTCCATATTGGACGTTCCTACCAAGGTAACCCATTGCATTATCTCTAGGTTACGGTGTTAGATTACCTACTGGTTAATTATGGTAGGTGCCATTATTAATCAGAAACTGGGTCATGACAAATTGGTATAAGAGCCTTGGTTTCAACAATATTATTGGTACAAGAGCAAGTGTCTAATAGATTCATATAGATTGGAACGTTGATGTCATTTTCCTATCTTTGGGAGGCTATAGGACATTTTTATGATTCCCTCACTTCTTTCACTTATATCGTGCTAAGAGTTTGAGTTGGTTCATTAGATATTCTCTTGACTTTACTCTTTTGCTGATGCCCAGGACTCGTTCTACAATTATACGTGAGGAGTTTCCCGAGACCCATACTTATGATGTGTCCCTAGTTAAGGATAATGACCTCCCCCAAATCCTATTCCTTCACCTGAGCTAGAGAATCCTCTACCCCAGCTAGCGGTACGCAAAGGACCAGCCCAGGTTCAACCAAGATTCATCCCCTCTTCTTTGCTTAGAGATGCTTTAGTTCAGCTGTAGGGTATTGTTGATGGTTTGTAGAACACTAGTACAGAAATGAAGCCTGCAGTTGAAGCTCTTGAGGTTTAGGTTCCTCCTATTCGGGCAGTTGTTCAGCCGGCATTTACTCAGCCAGTTGTCACCCAGCCTGCTATGTCAGCTGAGGAGCAGAAGACGCTGGGTATATTCTTGAGGTTTCCTCCACCAAGATTTTCTGATTCTCTTGGAGAGAGTGCATTTGAGTTTTTGACTGCTTGTGAGGATAGGCTTCGTATGTTAGGCCTTGTTGGGACCTGTGGTGTGGAATGCACCACATTTTAGATAGACTTGTCTACTCAGCACTAGTGTAAGATTTTGTGAATTCTAGGCCAGTTAGATCTTTCTCACTCTCTTGGGCTTGGTTCTTCGATATGTTCTAAGTATATGTCGTACAACCTTAGAGACCGCTTGAGAGATCAATTCTCTAAATTAAACCAAGGTTTTTTGATATTCGTTGAGTATGTGGCTTATTTCCATGAGTTGTCTAGGCATGCAAATTCTATCTTGGATACAGAGTATGAGAGAGTTTCCTACTTTTTGAGAGGATTGAGACTTCCTATTTGGATGGCTACTCAGAGTTTGGTTGCTGCAAGCAAGACTTTTGCTGAGGTTTCTGATCATGCAAGAGTGATGGAGGATATACAACGTGAAGGCCGTGATTAGAGGCCCAAGTTTCAGGGCAGATTTTATGGGAGCTATAGTAGTTCCCAATTTAGGGGTGGTGTTTCTTATGCTGGACATTCTCCACATCTATCTTTTCATCCTCAGAGTCAGGCTAGTCGACCAGTTCAGGCAGCTTTTCAGATCGCTGACAAGGGTCAGTTCTTTACTGGTGGTCACCCTAGTAAGGGTGGTGATCATTCCTTGAGAGGTTCATCTGTAGGCCATGCTAGTCATGGTAGCTATGCCGGATCAGCCAGAAGTGTGAGTTCTAATTCTGCACATGATTCTTGTTTTACTTGCGAACTTCCTAATCATTTCTCTAGAGAGTTCCCTAGTCATGGGGTGATAGTTGTTTCATCCAAGGAGCTACTCCTATTAGGGTAGTTTATCCTTCAGGTCGAGGTATTTTCGAGGTCGTAGGGGTGGTTACCAGGACACTCAAGATAGTACTCAGGTAGGAAGGATAAAAGGTCAGTCAAGTTCCTAGCAAGGTGGCGGTCATGGTTAGTTATATATGGTACCTGCTAGACCCAAGGCTAAGACTTTGGATATTGTAGTTACAAGTGTGATTTTGGTATGTCGCAAGTTCGCTCTTGCATTATTTGATCCTGGATCCATTTATTCTTATATATCTATTTATTATGCACCACACTTGGAATTGACTAGTGATTTATTATTTGTGTCTTTGCGCGTATCTATAATGACCCGATACTACCCCCTAGTCGTTACACGGTCCTCATGATCCCGAAGGACCACAAACTAACCTTCTACTAATATTTGTACCTGAACTATGCATAATATAATATAATAACTATGGAAAATTGGCGAAAAACTTTCCATAAGGTTCAAAACATCTAAAATACTCAAAACTGAAAACTGAATACTCGTACATTTTTCCGAAAAGCCTCTAGACTGTCAAAACTGTAGAGTTGATGGGGAATGTCCCCAACTAACTCTATCTACTAAAATTAAACTAATCTAATGCGATAATAAAATAAGGATCATCCTCGAATGAAGAGGAATCACTTCTACGTCTACTGTTGCTGACTGGGACTGAGTTGCTAAGGGTACTTTGGATCTCGTTCCTCTAAACCTATGGTTTAAAGTAAAAAACCATAGAAGAAATGCATTAGTACATTGGAATGCACTGAGTATGCAAGATGAGGTAAAACTAAATGAAAAATCTTATGCATGAACAAGTGCTTAACTAAATTATCATGAGAGTACTGAATGAGGACATATGCATAAATGTACAAACCATAACTGAAATCATCATGACTCTGTATACTGAAACTCAGGTACTTCTTTACTGACATCTGAACTCCCTACTAATACTGAGATACTGAACAACTGAAACTTCTGATATTGATAACTGAGTACTGTAGTTGAGATCAGTCCTATCTAGCGAGTGATCTCAGAAACTTATGATATTGAAGCTGATTAGCTGAATCTACTCATATCAATAACTGAGTTTTGATCTTGCTATAATTGACTGACTAAATATGAGATCAAACCTCTCTAACGGATGATCCCTGAATCTACTATCAATGATAAGAAATGATTATGTTTGAGATCAGACCTATCTAGTAGAAGATCTCTGAATCTGATAATAAGAATAATCAACTGAACTTGAGACTGAGATCAGTCCTATCTAACTGGTGATCTCGAGATATGATAATGAGAATACTCAACTAAACCTGAGACTGAGATTAGGCCAATCTAACGGTTGATCTCGGGATCTGATAATAAGAATACTCAACTGAATTTGATACTGAGATCAGGCCTATCTAATGGGTGATCTCTGGATCTATTAGTAGTGATACTGATTAACTTTATGAAAGACTAGACCTATCTGGCGAGCGGTCCATGAATCTATGGAACTATCTGAGTTCCGTACTGAGATAGGTGACTGTATCAAATAGTCCTGATTTCTGAGTTCTACTCTGACGACTGATGCTGAAACTGCAACTGTGGGAGTTCTCATTTAACCAACATGCCCCAAATCAAAGTTGGTGGGGTCCAACATGTAACCCCATCTAGAAGGGTATCAATACCATGACACGGGTAAAGACCTCTACTTTGGTCAACCCTCTCTGACAGGTGACCCTAAACAGGAAGTCAAGACTAAAGTAGTATGATAGTTAAGCCCTTATCGAACGGGTGACTCTTGGTCCTGCACTGGCTACACAGTTTGGGAGTTTAGAGATTGTTTCTAACGACTCTGCCACTCTAGTAGGAAAGACGTCATCCCTAAACTCGCTCGGTGCTAGCTCCTACTCCCAACTGAAAGACTCTGGACTGATTATTAAATGAATTTAAACAGAGCTGAATCTGTTAATGATCATATTTCTCAAATGATTTGATTTAGTTAAGCTGAGTTCACTTATTTCTATTTTCTGAAGGAATACTACTGAATCTCATTATCTGACTGAATGATACTGAGATCTGAATAGATTACTTGAATGATACTGAGATTTGAATAGATTACTTGAATGCTACTGAGGTCTAAACCAAACACTTGAATACTAATAGATCTAAGATGAGTACTAAACTAAGGCTAGAGTGATAATGATACTGAGGTTACTTAAGTTCTATAACTGTCTGAGAGTACTGAGTTCTATAACTCACTGAGGTTAGAGAATTGTGGATTCACTGAGATTATCCTGAAAACTGACACAGGCTCTAGACTGCAGCTAATTTTTTGGGTATAAATACCCCCAGGACTCGATAACATAAAAGTAAAACATGACTGTTCTTGAATAATCATGACCATGGACATTTATTCACCATCACAATCACTAAAGCATCTCTTCAAGCATTTAAAAATCATAAACATGTGATACTATAAGGAGACATGCTATTGGCTCATACTCCATTCAACAAGGTCTTGCATTAAATACTTAGCATGCATTAAAGAACACATAATGGGGAATTTCATGGTATCATGTCACAATTCATTTACTAAGGCTTTTCAACAAACACTTGGCATGCATGAGCTTGCACATAATTGGAGATTTTTAGTCAACATGCTATAACGGCTCTAATTCCTTAACATAAGCATTTTATCAAACATATGGGGAGCATGCTTTTCTTATTCAACAATTTCTACACTTAATTGACATGAAGACATCACTTAACAAGCAACTTGAAGAGGGTTTATCATGAACATCACATACTAGGGCCAAAGGTTAAAAACCCAGTAATCAAAACATGAATTTAAACTCAATAATAGTAGGAACTTCAATTTCATATGAATCATGAAAACTCACAAACATAAGATCTTTGAAATTTAGAAAAGGATTCTTGAGCTTCTTGGATGAAAGGGACCCAAGAATCAAAATCTACATACCTTAGGAAACTCTTTCTTGAAGGCTCTTGGAGAGATTCTTGATTTTCTTTATTTTTCTTGAAGAAGTGTTTTGATCTTGGTCTTGGGTTTTTGATCTTGAAAGAAACCCTAATTTGATGTTATGGATGAGAAATGAAGCCCTCAGCTTCGTTCAAGATATATAAGTGTAAAAAGGGTGGGAAAAGACCAAAAAAGCCCATTTTAAAAATGACATAAAATACTGAATAGGATTTGCGATGGTTGGAGTGATGGTCCGTCGCTATTCTGACGGCCCGTCGGATCGTCCATTGCATGTTGGTTAGAAAAAGGCCATACTGCCTCAGTTGAGATGGTCCGTTGCTAGCTAGACGGACCGTCGTCTTAGCCATCGCACTTGGACCAAAAGAGAGAGTCACTGCCTTGGTTGCAATGACTTGAGCGATAGTCTGTCGCAAGCTCAACGAACCATTAACCAGTCTATCGCACCTGGGCGGTTCCAATAGCTTTTAGTAAAACAGCCATAACTTCCTCATCCGATGTTGGATTTTGATGAATTTGATATCGATGGAAAGATTATTCAATCATATATGTGACAAAAATTCGATATTAGGGAAATTCTATATTGTTTAAAATATGTCTCACTTGGGAAGTCAATTCTTAATTTTTTAGGGCTAGATTTATGCTTCACTTGACACACTCTAAGGCTCAGACTACGAAAGAATTTTGCGGTATCTTACAATATCTATTCTTGTAGATGATTCTTTAGTAATGGATCGAGTATTCATATTATGTGTTATTACAGTTAGTAATATTGATACTTATGCTAATTTTATTATTCTGGATATGGTGGATTTTGATGTGATTCTTGGCATGGACTGGTTATCCCACTATCATACAATCATGGTTTTTTTCCTAATACCGTTACCTTAGCCATGCCTGGCATACCTCTAGTTGTATGGCAGGGAGTGATTAGCCGCAATCCAATGGGGATTATTTCTTATTTTTGTGCCATATGACTTATATCAATGGGTTGTGAGTCTTATCTCACCTATGTATGTAATACTCATGTAGAGAGTCGATCACTAACTCTATTCCTATTGTGCATGAGTTTCCTGATGTGTTTCCTACCGATTTTCCTGGTATCTCCCCTGACCGTGAGATTAAGTTATCTACTGACCTTAAGCCTGACACCCGACCTATTTCTATATCACCTTACCATATGGCTTATGCTGAGATTAAAGAGCTAAAATCATATCTCCAAGATCGTTTTGGTAAGTATTTCATTAGACCAAATATTTCCTCATGGGGGGAGCCCCTATTTTGATTGTAAAGAAGAAAAATGGGTTAATGCAAATGTGTATTAATCATAGGTAGTTTAATAAGGTCATAGTGAAGAGTCATTATCTTATGCCTTGTATTTATGATTTATTCAACTAGATTTGAGGTAAAACTTTATTTTCTAAGATAGATTTGAGGTCCGGTTATCATCAGTTAGGGATTTGGGATGAGGATATCTTGAAGATGGCCTTTTTGACCCGTTATGATCACTATGAGTTCTTGGTGATGTCTTTTGGGCTGACTAATGATCCAGTCGCGTTTATGGATTTAATGAGCTATGTGTTCAGACCATATCTAGACTCCTTTGTTATTGTATTCATTGATCATATTCTTGTATACTCGAGGAGTAGTTAGGATTATACGTAACATTTAAGGATTATGCTCCAGGTCTTATGAGAGAATGTGCTATTTTCCAAGTTCTCCAAGTGCAAGTTTTGGCTTGAGTTAGTTTCATTTATTAGACATGTGGTGTCCAAGGCGGGTATTATGGTAGTACCAGCTAATATTCCAACAATTCATGATTAGGCTAGTCTTATATCTCCAACTAATGTGCATAATTTTATTGGTTTGGCTAATTATTATAGGCGCTTTGTTGAGAGTTTTGCTACCATATCAACCTCTATGACTAGATTGACTTGAAAGGGAGTTCCTTTCCAATGATCCGATGAGTATAAGTAGAGCTTTGGAAAGCTCAAGGATTGTTTCACTTTATCCCCTGTGTTAGCCCTTCCAGTTTAGGAGGAGGGATTCAGAGTGTTTTGTGATGCATCTGGTGTTGGTATTGGACGAGTTTTGATACAGTAGGGTCATGTCATTGCCTATGCTTCTAGATAGATTATGGTGCATGAGTTCAACTGCCCCACTCATAATTTGGAGTTTACAGCGGTAGTTTTCCCTCTCAAGATTTGGAGGCATTACTTTTATGGTGTACATTGTGAGATTTTCACCGATCATCATAGTCTTCAGAATCTTATGACTTAGCGAGATCTTAATGCTTGCCAGCACAGATAGATGAAGTTGCTAAAGGACTACGAAATTTCCATCTTATATTATCTAGGTAAGGCAAATACGGTGGGTGATGCCTTGAGTTGTAAGGAAGTGAGTATGAGTAGTATGGAAAAGATATTTATTTCTAAAAGGCCCATGGCATGGGACATCCAGTCCTTAGCTAAATTGATGGTTCACCTTGATATTCTGGATCCCAAGAGGAATTTAGCTTGTGCAAAGGTGAGGTCCTCCCTATTTGAGAAGATTCATGATCATCAGTTTGTGGATAGTAAGTTGTGTCTTCTCCATGATCAAATGATGAGTGGTGAGTCTGAGAGAGACAATGTAGATTTTGAAACTATCTTGAAGTTTCAGGGTCTTATTTGGTTTCCCTAACTTGATGACTTAATTCAGTCGATTTTACATGAGGCTCATAGCTCTATATATTCTACTCATCCCATTATAGCCAAGATGTATAGAGGTTTAAGGAAGCTTTATTGGTAGGATGATATGAAGAGAGATGTGGCAAACTTTATAGCTCATTGCCTATGTTGTCAGCAGGTTAAGGCAGCATCAACATCCAGGAGATTTCATTCAGAGGTTACCCATTCCCAATTGGAAATGGTAAAGGGTTACCATGGACTCCATTATTGGTTTTCCTAATACTTTCATGGTCACGATGGTATTTTGGTTATTGTGGATTGTGTGACCAAGTTGGAAGACTTTATTCCTATTCAGATGACCTTTAATGTTGAGAGATTAGCCCAGATTTATGTTTGAGAGATAGTTTGTCTGTATGGGGTCCTTTTTTCTATTATATTAGACCATAGTTTTGTATTTACTTCTCAGTTTGGAGAGCATTTCAGGTGAAGTTAGGTACTTGAGTTGATTTGAGTGCAACCTTTTTCATTCATAGATGGATGGTCTGTCTGAGCAAACTATTCAGGTGTTTAAGGATATGTTTAGAGCTTGTGTTATGGACTTCGGAGGATGGTGGAATCATCACTTAGCATTGGTAGAGTTTGCCTACCAGAATAGTTACTATTCGAGTATTGAGATGGCGCCTATAAGACTTTTTACGGTAGGAGATGTCATTCTCCTATAGGATGGTTTGAGACTTTTGATGTTAGACCTTGTGGTACAGATTTTCTTCAGGACTCACTAGATAGAATTAGGGTGATTTACGATAGGCTGAGAGCAGCTGAGAGTAGGCAGAATGCCTTTGTCGACAGTAGACTCTGGGCCTTGAGATTCAAAGTTAGTAATCATGTGTTTCTTTGTGTTTCCCCTATTAGAGGTGTGATGAGATTTAGGAAAGGGTAAGCTTACCCCTCTCTATGTTGGTCCTTTTGAGATCCTCCATGTAGTGGTGAGGTAGCCTATGAGTTAGCTTTACCTCCAGACTTTCTCATTGTTCATTCAGTTTTTCATGTCTTGATGTTTCGAAAGTATATTTTGGATCCTTTTCATGTGTTTAGATAGGACTCGGTCCAGTTGGATGAGCAGTTAACATTTGTAGAGGAGCCTGTGCTTTTTTTCCTAGTGATGTGAGGAGACTATGTTCTAGAGATATTCTGGTAATCAAGGTTCAATGAAATCATTGCCTAGTATAAGAGGCTACTTTGGAGATCGAGAGTGAGATGGGGGCCCAGTATCCTTATTTGTTCGAGACTTCAGGTATCTTCATCTACTTTAACTTACGGTGATGAATGTTCCTTAGTAATGGATGTTGTAATGACCCTTCAGGTCATTATCCACATTCTTGCTTATTTTCTTTGATAGAGCTTCTCCATAGCTTCCCCAAGTCATTAGTGATTTTTAGGAACTAATAGTTTGGTTACCTGGCGGTTCATTTGGTTTTCAGAACCACTTTCCTAATTTGAAGTCTTTGTTGGTTCTAATTGACCACCAACCAAAAAATTCAGCAAAATAACCTTAAATGCAAGATCCGACTTCGCCAACATGTCTAGAACGTCAAAATATATATGGTTAGATATCTCAGTTACTCAAAATGGACTATGGATACATCTCGAGGGATTGGCCAAAGCTCGAACCAAAGTTCAAAGCTTCGGTCGTTGCCTGGCATAGAAAGAAATACCGCAATTGCGGTATGTGAGGTGCAAATATGGTACCACAACTAAAGTTAAGTGGGGTCCACGACCATGCCATTCGATGCCTGGGAAATACCTATTTAAAGGTTCTCTTGCCTGAAATCTAAGGTAAGATTCCTTCTAGTTTAGTGTTATTTTCTTGATTTCTAGACCCAAAACCCCTAAGTATTTGTGGCTCATTTGTAGACACAAATGTGATTGATTTACTCAAATTTCTTTAGGGTTATAGCTCCCTAATGATAGTTAAGAAATGGTTTGTTCTCGGAAACTTATTTTTCGAAGGTGGGACCCACTTGGGGGTTTGGTGTCATTATGGACCCATGGCATAATGGTACCATAATGGGTATTGTTAATCTTGTAGTGATGCTTAGATTATGTGGTTTATAGCTTGGCGCGTGGAAGAAGCTTCAAGAAAAGGGAAGGCAAAGCTTGTTGGTTCATGAGCTACATTGACTCAAGGTAGGTTAGGCTTACTTGTAGTTAGATTGAGCTTAATTGTAGTATAATTATGATATCTTATAAGATTGGGTAAGGTATTAGATGATAAATGGATGAATAATGATACTTGGGATTAGATGATCCTCATAGGCTATTAAAATTTTAAAACGTGATACTTGAATATAGCCTAGAACCTTTAATAGTTCCACTTGTAGTCTCATGAATAGAATGAGAATACTTTAGTTGCATTAGTAGAGGAGAATGATGTTGTTGACTAACGTTAAGTGTATGTTGACATAGATATGACTAGTTTTGAATTGGCCTTAGTGTTTGGGGTGACTTAGAAAGAATACTTGAAGAAGATTTTACCTTATAGGCTTAGTAAGGATTGATAATACCTTATGGTGTGATTAGATAACCTAGCCTAATTCCAGGTAGAAGTTAGTCTTGTAGAAGTGAACTTTGGCATTAATTGGATTTAGGAGTGGGACTTGACCCACCTTAAACATGAACTATGAAGTTCCTTAGTGACCTAGATACTTGATGAAAGTCTAAGTTACGTTACTATGGTTATAAAGGTTAAACCCGATTGTCAGTTATGCATGTGGTCAATGGTTGGATAATGTGTTTACTTGATTGATTATCTTGTTGTCATGTTATGGATAGCCATGGAATGTCTTGTAAATTGAACCTATGGTTATGCTATCACTTGGCTTATTGATGATTTCACCAAGTAAACCTTTAATTATGTTACCACTCTTCATATGACCCAAACCTAATGATTAAACTAAAGTTTATGTGAAAGATTTCCCTTTGGGGTTAGTATTGTGAAAAGTGGGTGTAAAAGAGGTATCTAGAGAGCCTGCACTTGAGTTATAATTGACTTGCAAATAAATATGTTAACTTGGAAAAGTGGTGATTGTGTATATCATTTAGACATTCATGCTCATGCATCTACTTATATTATGTACTGATGATTAATTGTAAAGTATGATGGTATATGTTACCCTACATCACTTATACTCAATCATTGAGGGTTGTATATGCTCATTGATTTGACTACATATGTATGTGTATATTATTGTCTTGGAGGATGTCTTGCTGCTATGATGATGCCCAGTGAATCAAGAGGATATAATAATATTTTGGTGATGCCCGATGAATTTCAAAGATATAATGATATTATGATGATGCCTGTAATGCTCAACTTACATGTAAATTAAGGGTAAGGCGGTCATTGTCAATATATTTACCCAACATGAGTCGGGGTCAAATCCACTAGGAACAATGTGAGTGGCGATTGAGTAAATTAGAAATAGAAGTGCTTGCTAAAATTCAAACCTATGGTACGAAATGATTTGGGGTTACAACTCTTGTATTCATGCATGTATTTCTCACTCAGTCATGTTCATCTTATTCAGTCAGTTATAGTTCATGCATGTAAGCCCTTACATTCAGCCTACCTCAGTTTTCATACCAGTACATTCGCACGTACTGACACATTCTTTTGTCTTGCACTATGGTGTTTTATACCATAGGTTTGGACACTCAGGTTCTCGATCACGCAATGATAAATTTAGATTCAGCCAGCAGCAGTAGACTAGTAGTGAGTCCTCGTCATTGAGGATATTCTTTTATTTCATTATCTCATTACATTTAGTATTTCAGTAAATGGAGTTAGTTGGTGAATTATCCCATCAACTCCATAGTTCAGACAGTTCAGTCAGAGGCTTTCTAGACTAGTTATTTAGATAGTTATTCAATATTGGTATTGTCATACCTTATCTTATTTTTATTTCATTTAGTTAAACCTTATGGCATTTCATCCCAATATTTTTCTTTATACTGTATTATTACTCAGTTATTGCAGCAGGTAGTAGTTAAGGGTTAGTTTGTGGTCCTTCAGGGTTATGAGCACCATGTAGCATTTGGGGTATAGACTCGAGTTATTACAAACTTAGTATCAGATCCTAAGGTTCAACAGTGTCCTAGGAAGTCTGAAATTTGCATCTAGTAGAGTATTGTTCATGGGTGTGTAGCGCGCCACACTTATGGATAGGAGGCTACGAGATATTTTAGGAGCAGTTTCCCTTATTTCAGTATGCATATCATGTGAGTGAGTATGAGCTCCAAATAAACTCTCTTTTTAATCCAAGTTTCTCTTCCATCTATAGAAAATGCCTCCAAAGAGGACTCAGGGAAGAGGAACGGGAGATAAGTCATCCCCTCATCCCGATCAGCCAAATCCTTTGGGTGAGAATGTCTCCCACGCTGAGTTCAAACAAACTTTCACCACCCTAGCTCATTCAGTTGCTGCTCAGAATAAATGTCCAGCAGCCGTTCCGGCCAACCCAGTTGCCAATACTACAGCATCCAAGATTTGGGACTTCACCCAAATGAACCCTCCGTCTTTCACAGGGTCTAAGTCAGAAGAGGACCCTCAGGAATTCCTTGATTAGGTGAAGAAGGTTACAGATATTATAAGGGTGATAGGTAGTGAAACTGCTGAGCTAGTTGTATATCAGTTGCAGGATGTGGCTCACACTTGATTCAAATAGTGGAAAATAGAGAGGACCATAGATGCAGGGCCCATAGAGTAGGAGGAGTTTGCCACTACTTTTCTAGATAGATTCTTTCCCCTAGAGCTGAGAGAATCTAAGGTGTTAGAGTTTATTAATCTAAAACAGGGAAATATGACAGTAAAAGAGTATTCTCTCAAGTTTACTCAATTAGCTAGATATGCTCCTCATGTGATGGAAGATAGCAGATCCCAAATGAGCAAGTTTGTATCTGGAGTGAATGATAGTTTGGTCAATGAGTGCCGGACCGCAATGTTGATAAGTGAGATGGACTTGGCTAGGATAATGACCCATGCTTAGTAAATAGAGGAGCAGACAAATAAGGAGAGAGAAAAGATGAATAAGAGAGATAGAATAGGTAGCTTCCACTTTGCTTAGCCTAAGTCAGAGGGTGGGAACCATTCATATTTCCACTTGAAATCTTCAGTTCTAGCTCCATCCTTAGCTAGTGCTCTAGTTCCAAAATTCAGAGATGGCAATAGAGATAGGGAATCAGGACCTAAACCTCAAGGCATTGTTAGCAGTGCCCAATCCAATCCTCTTTGTCAGACTTGTGACAAGAACCATCAGGGTGTCTGTAGTGTTGGCAGTGATGTGTGTTTCAGATGTGGCAAGCCAGGCCACAGATTCAGAGATTTTTCTCAGTTAGGTTTCCAGGGTCAGCGTAATCGTCCTCCAACTCTGTCAGGTCGCTCGAATTAGCAGGATGTCGTATACAGTACCACCAGTGGGTAGCACCCAAATAGACTCTATGATCTTCAGTCCCGACAAGATCAGGAAAATTCTCCTAATGTGGTCACTGGTACATTACAAATCTTTCATATACATGTTTATGCTTTGGTAGATCTAGGAGCTTCCTTATCTTTTGTTACTTCTTATATAACAGTTGATTTTGGAGTTTGTCCCAAAATTCTAGTAGAGCCTTTCCCAATCTCTACCCGTGTGGGTAAATCTATCATAGCTCAGAGGGTATACAGGAACTGTCCGATTATGATATCTCAGAAAGTTACTTTAATAGACTTAGTCGAATTAGAGATGAATAATTTTGATGTCATTTTTGACATGGATTGTCTTCATTCCTGCTATGCCTCAGTCGACTGTAGAAATAGAATTATCTAGTTTTCATTTTTGAGTAAACCTGTCTTAGAGTGGAGAGGTAGTACTTCATCCTTCAAAGGTCAGTTTGTTTCCTACCTAAGGGCAAGAAAAATGATATCTAAGAGATGTGTCTATCATATTGTGTGAGTTAGAGACTCTAGTTCAGAAACTCCCAGGCTTGGGTTAGTTCCAGTGGTGAATGAATATTCAGATATGTTTCCAGAAGATCTTCCTGGAGTTCCTCCTAAAAGGGAAATTGACTTTGGAATAGACCTTCTTCCGGACACTCAGCCCATATCTATTCTGCCAAATAGAATGATACCTGTAGAACTCAGAGAATTAAAAGAACAGTTGAAGGACCTTTTAGATAAGGAATTCTTCAGACCCAATGTGTCCCTGTGGAGTGCGCCAGTTTTATTCATGCATAAAAAAGATGGTTCTCTCAGAATGTACTTAGACTACCATTAGCTCAATAAGGTAATAGTCAAGAACAAGTATCCCCTTCCCTGAATCGACGACTTTTTTGACCTACTTTAAGAAGCCAGTTACTTCTGTAAGATAGACCTCAAATAAGGCTATCATCAGCTCAGTGTCAGAGAATGTGACATCCCAAAAATAGCTTTCAAAAATGGTATGGTCACTTCAAATTCTTAGTCATGTCCTTTAATCTTCCCAATTCCCCAACAACCTTCATAGACTTGATGAATCATGTGTTCAAGTAGTACTTGGACATGTTCATCATAGTCTTCATAGATGACATTCTTGTTTACTCCCATAGTAAGCATGATCATGCAGACTATCTAGAATAATATTGCAGACTCTCAAAAATCATCAGTTGTTTTCCAACTTCAGTAAGTGCAAATTTCGGCTAAGATCAGTAGCATTTCTTAGTCATATCCTCTCCGGTGATGGAATTAGGGTTGATCCCCAAAAGACCAAAGCGGTGAGAAACTGGCCTAAACCTATCTCTCCATCAGATATCAAAAGCTTCTTATGTTTGGCTGGCTATTACAGGCAATTTGTTTAGGATTTTTTATCTATTGCATCCCCTATGTCTAGATTGACTCAGAATTAAGTCAAATTTCAGTGGTCAAATTCATGTGAGAAGAATTTTCAGGAGTTGAACACTCGACTCATCTCAGATCTAATTTTGTCTCTTCCAGAAGGTTCGGATGGGTTTGTGGTATACTGTGATGCATCCAGAGTTGGTTTGGGTTGTGTTCTTATGCAACATGGTAAGTCCATAGCCTACGCCTCCAGATAGATTAAACCCCATGAGAAGAATTATCCGACTCATGATCTCGAGTTTGCAGCAGTAGTATTTTCCTTAAAGATTTGGAGGCACTACTTGTATGGGGTGCATGTAGATATGTTCACAGATCACAAAAGCCTTCAGTATGTGTTTTCTCAGAAAGACTTAAACCTCCATCAAAGAAGGTAGTTGGAGTTGTTGAAAGACTATGATATGAGTGTTTTATATCACCCAGGCAAGGCCAATGTAGTGGTTGATGCTCTCAGTAGACTGTCTATAAGTAGTGTTGCTCATGTTGAGGACAATAAAAGAAAGTTAGTTGAGGAATTTCATCAGCTTGTCCGACTAGGTGTCCGCTTAGTCAATTTAACATAAGGTAGTGTGTGGGTTCAGAATAGTTCAGAATCATCTCTAGTTTCTAAAGTAAAGAAAAAACAGGATAGAGATCCCAGTTTAGTCAAGTTAAATGGGTCAGTCAGAGATCAGATGGTTGAAGTTTTCTCCCAAGGGGGAGATGGTGTTTTGCATTTTCAGGGTCATCTATGTGTACCAGGTGTGGATTACTTGAGGCAGTGAATTCTTGCAGTGGCACATGGTGTGCATTACTCTATTAATCCAGGGTCCACTAAGATGTACCATCATTTTTGGGAGTTCTATTGGTAGAGTGGGATGTAAAGAGACATTACAGAATTCATCGATTAGTGCTCAACATGTTAGCAGGTTAAGATTGAGCATCAGAAGCCAAGTAGGTCCATGTAGGAGTTCAGTATCCCTACTTGGAAGTGGGAAGAAGTGAACATGGACTTTGTGATGGGTTTGCCTCATACTCATCGTCAGCATAATTCAGTTTGGGTTATATAGACAGGGTGACCAAATCAGCTCACTTCCTTCCAGTCCATACCTTATATTCAGCTGAGGATTACACCAATCTCTATATCAGGGAGTTAGTCAGATTACACGTTGTTCTGTTGTCCATTGTCTCTAATAGAGGTACCTCATTCACCTCTCATTTCTGGAAGGTATTCCACAAAGGTCTGGGTACCCAAGTTTATCTCAGTACAACCTTTCATCCCCAGACAGATGATCAAAAAGAAAGGACCATTCAGACTTTGGAAGATATGCTACGAGCGTGTGTGATAGATTTTAAAGGTATTTGGGATGACCATTTGTCTTTGATTGAGTTCAACAACAACTATCATTCTAGCATTCAGATGGCTCCATTTGAAGCTCTCTATGGTAGGAGATGCAGATCTCCAATCGTTTGGTTCAAAGTGGGTAAGGCCGCATTGTAGGGCTTGACCGAGTATTCGATACCTTAGAAAAAGTTCAGTTGATTAGAGAAAGGCTTATGTCCGCTCAAAGATGGCATAAATTGTACGCATATGTGTTCAAAAACTATCTTGAGTTTGATATTGACAATTATGTGTATTTGAAAATCTCTCCCATAAAGGGAGTAAAGAGTTTCGGCAAGAAGGTAAAGCTCAGTCCCCGATATATCGGTCCTTTCAAAGTTCTCAGTCATTTTGGCAAAGTATTTTATGAGCTCGAATTGCCTTCAGATCTAGATTCAGTCCACCCAGTGTTCCATGTCTCCTTGCTAAAGAAGTGCATAGGTGACCCAATAGTTGTATTCCCTATAGAGGGCATAGATATTCAGAACAACCTCTCTTTCAAAGAGATTCTAGTTGAAATCCTTGACTATCAGACTCGCAGATTGAGGAACAAAGAAGTCCCTCTAGTCAAAGTGCTTTAGCGGAATCTGTCTGTTAAGGGATCTATTTAGGAAGTAGAAGCAGACATGCAGACCAAGTATCCTCACCTCTTCTGTGAAAACTCAGACTTATCCTAATGTAATAGTTTTTTCCTAAGCATATTCAGTTTCATGTTCAGATTTCAGTTACAAACTTTGTATCAAATACTATTGCATGTTCAGTCATATGTTCATGAGTTAGTTCAATCATGTATCCATTCATCAGATATGCATGTTCAGTATGAGAAACACAGCTTATCAGAAATCCTAGTCATGTACTCATGAATCAGCTCAGTTATGTACTCATGCATTAGATATGCATGTTCAGTGTGGTAATTTAGTATATTAGTAATATTAGTCCTATATTCATGTCCCAGATGTCCATGTCCAGTAAGTAGATTTAGCCTACTAGTACTCTCAGTTCAGTCTGTCCCATTTGAGAATGAATGTTCCCAAGGGAAAGATATTGTAAGACCCCACAAAATTTTAGCTTAATTCAGTCTTTTAAGCTTGTCAAGGGGTCCCAAACTTAGAATATTCAGCTAAATATTTAGACTTAGTTATATTTTTTTCCTTTGAAAGTTGGCGCTTTTACTTTGCGACCTTAATGCCCTTTAAATGTCTATATTTGAGTTAATTCATGATCAGGAAGGTCAATAGGTGAGCCTGGACAGGTTTTGAATTTTTCAGACTTCGTTTGAAGCTCCTCCGGAATACCAAAATAGTGAACCAATGCAATCTTGGTGCGTCGCGTTGACTATCGTATTGATTAATATTTTTCCCAGCTACCAACGTCAAATTCCAGTGAGTCAACACTAACTTGGTGCGATGCATTGGATATTGCATCGATCCTATCGACGCACTGCATTGACCAGCACGTCGGTAACCTAGTTTTCAATCATTTAAAAGCTGCATCTCAAGGGGTAATAGGGTCTTTTTCCCACACCCTTCAGCCCCCATAACAGAAAATTTAGCCCCTTTAGAGGCATAATACAACCATTATTCATAAGATCCTCAAGAACAAAACCCTAGGGCTATCAATCCAAGAATCAAATTCAAGAGATTTCACCATCAATCCTTCCAAATTCAAGCAATAAGATATGTAAAGTGTTCATCTAAGGGTCACTTCCACCCTTGAAGTTCAAGAAACTTCTTTTAAAAAACATAAGTTGTGATTTCCAAGTGGTAGGTTTGAATGTAATCATGTTGATGTTGTGGTATGTATTTCAAGTTGAAATCTTTAATGTATTTCTTGGTATTATGGTGTCATGTAAGTTGAGTTTTGATTCTCTTATATAGAAACCCCTGAATTATGAACTAGTATGGTAGTCATGATGTATAAGCATTATTGTTCATGCCAAAGTATAAAGCTATGCCTTGTAAGTGTTAGATGGAATGTTCATGAAGTTAGTTTAATGAAATTATGACATGTTAGCATGCATTCCTATTCATACGCAAGTTCACAACTTTCAAAGTTTGATGAAATGCCTCCTTAATTGTATTGTGAGTTGTTGACCATTATCAAGTATTCAAGAATTATCATATCTTATTATCTTCATGCTATCGAGTTCTGGGGGTATTTAATATCCGACCAATTAGTTGTGTGCCTAGAGCCTATGTCAGTTACAAATTCCATCTCAGTCATGTCATGATCAGTAGTACTCTAAGCCAGTCTCAGAACTCAGGAAAACTCAGTAGTATTTAGCTCAGACCTCAGTAAACTTAGTCCAGATCAGTCCAGTACACTCAGTTTAGTGTTTATTCAGTTAGGAGTAGGATTCAGCACCGAGTAAACCCAAGGATGAAGGCTCACCTACCAGTAGAGGGTGTGATCCTTAGAATCAGTCCTTATGTTCCAGAACTACGTAGCTAAGGTAGGTTGAGACATCAAACCTACCAAATAGGGGTTGATAAGGTGTCTTAACCTGTCAGTTGAGAGTCCCACCATTCTCATTAGAGTAGCTGACAGATGAAGGTAAATCTCATCTTGTCCTTACTCGTGGCATGGTATTGACATCCTTCAAACTGGGGTTACAACTTAGACCCTAAATCAGTTAAGAAGGGGCATGTCGGTTAGATGATTATTTCTCATAGTCTCAGTCACAGTGATCAGTAAAGAACTCAGATAGTTCTACAGATTTTAGGACAGTCAGATACAGTCACTCAGCTCAGTACGAAACTCAGCTAGTTCCATCAGAATCAGGATTATTAGAAATAGTCACTCATTAATAGTATATCAGTTATCAGTAATCCATGTTTCCATTAAACTCAGTATTCAGTATTATTATGACTTCAGTTACAACTCCTGTATTCATGCATGTATTTCTCACTCAGTCATGTTCATGTTATTCAGTCAGTTATAGTTCATGCATGTAAGCCCTTACGTTCAGGCTAACTCAGTTTTCATACCAGTACATTCACACATACTTACACATTCTTTTTTCTTGCGCTATGGTGTTTTATACCATAGGTTTGGACGCTCAGGTTCTCAATCACGCAATGATAAATTAAGATTCAGCCAACAGTAGTAGACTAGTAGTGAGTCCTCGTTATTGAGGATATTCTTTTATTTCATTATCTCATTACATTCAGTATTTTTGTAGATGGAGTTAGTTGGGGAATTGTCCCATTAAATCCAAAGTTCAAATAGTTCATTTAGAGGATTTCCAGACTTGTTATTCAGACAGTTGTTCATTATTGGTATTGTGATACCTTATCTCAGTTTTATTTTAGTTATTTGAACCTTATGGTATTTCAACCCATTATTCAGCATTATACTGTATTATTACTCAATTATTGCAATAGGTACTCGTCATGGGTTAGCTTTTGGTCCTTCAGGGTTATGAGCACCATGTACCATCCAGGGTACAGACTCAGGGCGTTACAGTTTGCTTGTTTTCATTTCAGCCCTTGTACACCTACAAAATATGGGAATTAGTATATTTAATTGCAAAGTTGTCTCATTTAAACATTCAAATCATAGTAGTGTACACGGAAGTAGACTATAAATGAGTGGTAAATCTCCCACTAATCAACACCTGGTGAATCCAGAGGATATAATGATATTATGATAATGCCCGGTGAATCCATAGAATATAATGATGTTATGATGATGCCGGATGAATCTGGATGATATAATGATGTTATGATGATGCCCGGTAAATCCAAAGGATATAATGATGTAATGATGATGCCTGGTGAATTCAGAGGATATAATGATTTATGATTACGACCGGTGAATTCGGAGGATATAATGATGTTATGATGATGCCCGATGAATTTAGAAGAGGTAATTATGATATGATAATGTTATGTGTGGTAAGTATATATATATTAATGCATGATTTATGAGAGGTTATGTCGTGCGTGGATAAACCTATTTATGCACTTAGGACATAATGTCTTCCTTGGTAAATTGTTATTCATTCTTTGTCATTAATCACTAGATAAGAGGTGTGACCCTTGTTCACTCTAATTAGTAACTAGAAGTAGATTATGCCGAGTATTGGGTTAAGGCTAATTGATATGTGTAATCTTGTGTAGAACCAAGGGCTCTCCTAGTAAATCTACTTGACTTTGATAAATGGTTATGTTATGGAGTTTCTCCTAGTAAAGTGGCTTATGTTGTCTATAATAAATGACTATGACTTGTAGGCTAGAATCCTAGTGAACTAGTTGGTGGACATTACTTAGCTAAAAGATGGAAACTAGCCCTTGAGATTGTGGCATGCTTAATGATAATTGACCTAGTATTATATGATGAGTGGTTAAGTTGACATCTAGTATATGATGTCGTGGTGGCTAAATTGATGACTTATATAATTAGGAGTCTAACTATAAGATGGATTTGTGATGTGTAAATAAATAATAGTGTTGGTAACTTGTAGCTTTTCCTTATTTGATGACTAGTGAACTATTAGACTTACAAACTTATGGCTCATGGAAATGGAGGCTAGATAGTATAGGCAAGACATCAAGTTTATTAATGAGTTAGAGATTAAATAACTATATAACCATGTTATGGTCATATCGGCTACGTTGTGTCAAATTGCGATATTGATGATGATTGTAGACCTCGGTTAGAGGCCATGGCGGGAATGCCCAACCCGTGGCTTGGTGAGTTGATTGTGTAGTTGTACCTTGATAAGTTGTTGAAATAATCTTTTAGTGTACTCTCTGGTTGTATGGTACGCCATGACGAGTTCTTTGTTTCTTTTCCTTGAGTGTACTTCTCGATGATATGGGACGTTGTGGCAAGTTATTTTGTTTTATACTCTAATAATGGTAGTTGTGTTGATTATGGTTATTACATGATTGTTATTGTATATATATGGATTTACGCTTCCAAAATAATTACTCATGTTTTATGAAAGTTATGGTATATGTGGATATGGAATGTCAAACTATTATTCTAGTTGATTAGTTATCTTATACAGTGATGTCGAATAAGATTCAGGTTTGATTTTGTCCCTTGACTTTAAAAGTTATTATCTTACTCTATATCATCCTTATATTATAATTTAGCTTAGTTAACCAATGATGCCTACTGAGTACCTATGTTTTGGTACTCACACTACACTTCTGTACCTTTTTGGTGCAGACTCGAGTTCTCGTTCCACCGTTGAGTTGAGATTATGCAGTGTTGATCATCAGGAAAAAGGGTGAGCTCTTGGAGTTCGAGCTGCAATTTTTCCCTTCTATCCTTATTCTGTCTTTTGTATTTAAGACAAATGTATAAGACTATCTAAAACTATTAAAAGTTGAGTTGTAATTTCTATGGTTGAATGTAGAGATACTCTTGTACTAATACTATCAGGTCATAGGATTGGTAATTGAATATTCATTGTTCTTTTGGAATGTCTTTGTTATATTATGTTCCCTTATAGGTTCCATGTTGGACGTTCTACCAAGGTAAACTATTACATTGGCTCTGGTTTATGGTGTTGGCTTACCTAGTGGTGGGTTATGGTAGGTGACATCATGACTCAAAAATCAGGTTGTGACAAGTAGACCTAATAGAGTTTGAGATGGTAGATTTCAATGTCATTCTGGGCATGGATTGGCTCCATTCATGATATGCATCAATAGATTGTCACACCCATATGGTGAAGCTGTAGTTTCCTAATGTGGTAGTTTTCGAGTGGGAAGGTCGTTTTGTGTCTCCAAAAAGTTGTTTAATCTCTTATCTTAAGGACAGAAAGTTAATATCAAAAGGGTGTATCTATCACTTAGTTTGAGTCAACGATACTAAGTTTGAATTCCTAATTTATCAATCATTCTGTGTAGTCAATTTCCTGAGGCTTTCCCTACAGATCTGTCAGAGGAACCTCCACATAGAGAAAAGCAATTTGATATTTATCTTCTTCCTGACAGTCAGCCCATCTCCATCCCTGCTTATCGTTTGGCTCTGTCCAAACTTAAAGAGTTAAACAAGAGACTTAAGGACCTCTTAGATAAAGGTTTCATCAGACCCCGTGTTTCTCCGTGGGGTGCTCCGGTCCTTTTCATGCACAAGAAAAATGGTACTTTGAGAACGTGTATAGGCTATTGATGAGTGGTGAATTGACCACCCATTTACACTTAAAATTCATGTTCATTACCATGTTTTGAATGAATAAAAGATATCCATGTATGATTAAATGAACTAATATCCACATTTTGCAGATATATAGGCTATGAGATGGAAAGATGTGGACTTGACGTAAAAAGGATCAAAGGAAGAGAAAGGAAGTATAGTTGAAAGACCTGGAGTAGAAATAGGCCTCAGTTACCACGATTACGGCCTGAGGGATGTGATCCCATCCAGTTAAGATGGTCAATAACCTCGATTATGTTGATCTACATGCAGTCGCGCTAGCCACGATCGCAGTGAATCTGGTGCGATCACAATCACGTAGGGTTTATCTTAGGGGCATTTTCATAATTTTCAGCAACCGACCCCAAATACTTTAAAAGCTAAAAACCCTTTTCCATTTTGGGCATTCTAGTGACTAGCAACACCTTGAATTTAAAATTGATACCCTAAATTGGGCAAGAATTGTAAATTTGATTTGGAGATTTTGGTTTTGGTATTTGTGAAGAATGGATGCATTGAACAACCCATTTCGTATATGTTTCTCTCTTTTCTTCATGAATAGCTAAATATTTTAGTCTTGGGATTATGTTGAACTAATGTTTAAATTAGTTGTGGGTTGTGATTTATTTGTGTACATGCTAATTAGATGATAATGGGTTATACTATTGCTTGATTAAATTTGTTGGGATTTGTGGGTGAAAACCCCAAATACCCATATGGGTTTGTGAGTGAAAACTCCATGCTCTTGAAAGACCAAACCATTCTTTAAAGAGGGGTTTGGGTGAACTATCGGAACCCTCATCATCCTTGAAAGAGGGATATGGGAACTAAGGCAATAATATACAATTATTGGTTTTAATCTACTCATTTTCACTATCTTAGATAAAAAAGTGATTTTGTGGTTTATTTGACCTTGTGTATCATACTAGAAATAGGGATGCACAAATTGAGGTAGTGGGTGAATATGATTGTCACACTTGTTTGGTACTCGAAAGGGTCAACAAGTGAAATATTTGAGGTTTTATTGAGAAATTAGCCTTAAGGGACCTATACCTAGCCTACCACATTAGAAGTTTACTATCATATGCATCAAATCTCACACATCCACACCTAAGTTGCCCTTAGGTTTACATAATCCATAGATTCTTCAAATATTGAAGTTGAATAAAGTTTGTTGCTTAGTTTGTGAAATCAAGTTACTAGTGATATGCATTCTACCCTAACCAAGAACCTCCCCCCCAATTTTCAATTATGTCATTTACTTTACTAATACTTCGGGTATTATCTCAGTAGGACTTAATTACCCAAAAGACTCAAACTCTATTTTTCACTCCTTGTGGATTCGACCTCAACCGCGAGTTGGGATATTGAAAATGACCATCCTGTACCACTTTAGATGGTATAGATGAGCGTTATCAAAATGGCATCATTTTCGGAGAGTGAAATTTAGTTTTCATTTGTGCGGTGTTGGTTCCTACTTAGGGTATACTCATAGTGGTGTTTATTTATTTTTGTTGTTATTTTTGCTTCTTTATAGGAGATCTATGTAGCATACACTAAACCATGAGCAACAATGCTAGTCAAGATGGGTCTTTTCACGTCCCTCATGATGTTGAGGGAAACTCAATGATGTTGGTCTTTCAAGTGCCATTCGGATCCCACCAACTCATAGGAACGGTGTCTTTCATGTCAGAAACATCATATTTCACATGTTACAAATGAATGGACTTATTGGGAGGTAAGCTTATGAGGACCCCACCATTTATTTAAAATTTTTTGTAGAGGTGTATACACCCTTTGATATCGCACACATAACCAAGAGTCCATCCAGTTTTGCCTTTTCCCATTATAACTAATGGGAGAGGTGGTATTATAGCTCCGATCACTTTCGGTTTGGTCTATCACTTTAGGGGATGAACTCACCACGGCCTTTCTTCACTGGTATTTCCCACCATAAAAAATTATTCAATTGAGGAATGAAATCATCAACTTTAGGAAATTGAATGGAGAGCCTTTGTATAAAGTATGGTAAAGATTATATGGAAAACTAATGCAATGTCAAAACCACAAGGTCCCAGAGAAGATGCTTCTCCAAATTTTCTATTGTGATCTTGATCCACTCAAAAAAATAGTGGTGGACAATGCGATGGGGGGCTCTCTTATGAAGTTGCATTATCATGCCACAATGAATTTGCTTGAGGAGGTTACCAAGAAAAATTGAGGATGGCATACCTGAGATGCCGAGGTTCCTAAGAGTTCTCCCACTGCATCCTTGGTTGACAAGGAAAAAAGGAAATGAGATGAAGAAAGAGAGAAGAACATGGCTAAGATAATGACGCAACTAGAGCTTTTGAAAAAACATGTAATGGGCGCACCCGCAAAAATGGTGAATGTCATAGCATCCAAAGTCTATGAAGATGGTGAAGAGGCTAAAAATCTTGATGAGGAGATTCGGTACTTGGCAAACTATCCGGGGGGTTCCCATCCCGCCTATCAAAGGCAAGATAGGAATCAAGGTTGTATGGACCGTGAACATGATCGTGATTGGAGAGAGAGACCATGACTATGAGCGCATGTACCTCCCAATTACCAGGCAAAGAACAAAGAGTCATGTTCCATTGACCTCGATAAGTACAAATCAAAAAATATTTTGGAAAAAAAATTAAAGTTGGAAGGAACAGACAAAACGATACATGAAATTAAAAGAGATTTTTCACAACTCTCCCAAACCGTTGTGTCTCACTCAGCCTCCATCAAATAATTGGAAACCCAAATTGAGAAAATTTCTAGTCAAATAAATGCTAGGCGAAGGGGCGGTCTTCCTAGTGACACTATTGTTAACTCGAAGAATGATGCTCAAGTTTTAGTAATAGTCAGTAGAAGTAGAAAGACCCTTGGTGATCACTTTATAGAAGATTTGGGTGAAAAAGTTCCTAAGGTTAAGCCAAAATATGTACCACCAAAATCTCATGAACAAGAAGAAAATAAAAATGAATTGATGGAAGTTGATGATGAGGTGGTTGAGAATGAGAAGCCACAGAATGATGCAAGGCCCACAGTCAAAGTCCCTCCCCAATTTGTGCAAAGGTTGCATAAAAAGAGAAGGAAGACAAATTCAAGAAATTTATGACCAAACTTAGCAATCTTTCCATAATTATCTCATTGCTTGAAGCCATCTAAGGGATTTCGGGATATGTTAAGCTCATGAAAAATTTGATGTCAAAGAATAAAATCATTGAAGGTGACATAATTGATATTACCCATGGTTGTATTGTTATTGTGAGTAGCAATATTGCGTAAAAGAAGAAAGACGCTTGAACTTTCACCATCCCTTGTACCATCGGAACGCATGTGTTTGTGAAAGCTCTATGCAACCTTGGTGCGAGTATCAACCTCATGCCTTTTTCCATCTATAAGACTATTGGATTGGATGCCCCAATATCGATATATATTAGACTATTAATTGCAAATCAGTCGATCAAGAGACCGATAGGAATTTTGTTTGATGTTCTAGTCAAAGTGAACAAATTTATACTTCCGATGAAATTTTTGGTTTGGGATTATGAAATGGACCAAGAGGTACCCATAATCATTTGGATACCTTTATTTTCCACAGTAAGAGCCATTGTTGACTTAGCAATGGGGGAGATAAAGTTCAGAGTACATGAGGACGAGGTCTCCTTTATGTTTTGCAAGACAAGGAAACAACTTGTAAAACTTCAAGTGATATTCGTGGTTTATGTTGAAATTGAAGAGGTGAACGAATGGGTACTTTATGACCCACCTTGATAAATAAAGAGGGAAGACGTCCTTCCACGATGATAACTAAGGCGCTATATAGGAGGCAACCCACAAATGCCACGAAAGTGTCTTGTATCCTTTTCTTTTGCTTTTGTAGTGTAGATTTTAATTTTAAAAATTTAATAAACCATGCATTTGTGTCACTATTGAATGCATTAGAGGAGATTCAAAATGGGAAAGTCTGAAATTTATGCACAATGAACTGAACAAAGGAAAATCTGTTAAATTGTGAAATAAGATAAAAAAGGGAAAATAGGGGTGCAGAAATGCCCTCATTTATCGCGATCATGGGAACAAGGCTACAATTGGTATAACTTTAATGTCCGCGATCATGGGAACTTGACTCTGATCATGGTCATCTAAGCTATATAGCCATCTGATTCCCCCATTTCCCCCCCCACTCCCTTTTTAACTTTACTCTCTTATTGGACCCATTTCTATCTAAAATTGTGATCTCTCCAATAGCATCCCTCTTGCATTAGATACCCGATATTTGTCATGAATTCATTCTTTTATTTTTGAAAATAGGCCATAGAATGCATGTTGTATAGAGGGCCTAAATCTTTGATTTTAATGCTTAATTATTTCATAAATTATGCTTATGTGATGTTTAGTTACTGAATTACTGTGTGCACATAAGCAAGAAAGTCTTGAGTACCTAAATATGGGTGGAAATAAAGACAAATGAATATTTCATACCAAGTTCACGATATAATTCCCAAAGGAATTCTCAATAATGGTTTTACCATTTAAGGGCATAATCGAGTACCTAGTAGGCTTGTTTCACACTGTTAATCTGGATTCTTGTTGTGAAGCATGCTTGTGGCCTTAGATTTAAAAATTTTAAACATGTAAAATGGGTTTAAAACTGTTCTCAATTAACGCAATCGCGGCCATCGGTTCCGCAATTGCAGTAACGCGATCGCGGCTCTAAGACTCGCAATCGTGGTAACCGAGTGTAGTTTTCTGCCCAGCATAAAAATCCTGCACTTTAAATTTTTGCATGAACACCACCAAGCAACTATCTAATGGGCTTTGGTGAGCAACATAACATACTTTATGCATAAAAATGGTAATGATGGTTGTGTATGTTGTATTTTTCTTTTCAGGATAATCTCATGGACAAATACGACCACATTAGATTCATGGCATCCGAGTGCTACACTCACTACTATGGTGATCTCCTGAGAACAAAGCTGCACCCAGAGAAAGGCATATGTTTGGATAATGTGCCAAAAAAACTCCCAGTATTTCATGATAGTTTTGGGACTATAGGGTGGTAGTGTTTTACATCAGATCCTTCCAAGGAAATTAAGCAATGGGTCCCTGAATTCAACACCAACCTGAGTATAGTATATTTCTTAGAACCATCCAACATAACTATCAAGATCAAGGAAAAAATGGTGAACATTAGGGCAGAGAAAATTAATGGTATCTATGGGCTCCCATATGCAAACATGGTTGAGTTTGATGAAAAAGGGTGTGAGCCAGGAAGCCAGTGGCGAAAGGATTGTGTCTTGGCAAGAAAGTCTCATGGGCAGAAATAAAGAGTAACATCCACATGAATGACTTCACTTCTGAGGCTCAGATTTTATTGAACATAATATGTAGTCGAGTCTCCCCTTGCACCCACATAACATTAGTCCCAGATTTGTAAGCCCGGATGGTCACTTGTATTCTAGACATCATTCCTTTGAATATTGGTCATCTTGTGGTTTTTGATATGAAATTCTTCAAGAACCAAGGTGGTACATATCTATTCTTCCACTCTTTTATTTTGAGCTTTGTAGGAGAGCTGTGGATTAAGAATAATCTGGAGATACTTGGGTGCGCCCTGGTACCCCTATCTATCCTTTAAGAATTTGAGTAGAGGGCGCACCAGTTAAAAGAAATAAGAGAAAAATCGACTTGTGGAAGTCAATATGTTAGGATCCTGAGTCTCATAGGACATCCACCCTCGGGCCTCTTGAGGATATTAGAATTGATATCGCAGAAATCAAGGAGCTCATGTCAAGTACACCTCAGGGACTGGGAGAGACCTTAACCACTCGACATTCATATATGTTAGAGGCCGATTATGCAAAGTATATAGAGGATTAGAAGAAACAGGGATCTACCATTACTAGGCTTGAGAAATCCTACTTATCCTTAGAGGCATCATATCATGATCTCCCAGTTGCATATGAAAAAATGGTCATAAGGTAGAAAAAGATAGATAGGTTCTTTAACAAGATGTGGAAGGGGATGAAGGGCCTTTGAAAGGTCCTAAACCTTGTAATTGACTTCCTCCATCCCGAGTAGAGAGTGATGATGAGGCCCCAGCCGAGTGGTTCTGTCCTGAGGAGGTTGATGATGATGCAGAGTGCAAGAGTGACAATAGTTCTTAATGCGGTTTCAAGGAGTACCCTTATCTCTATGTGTGCTTGATTATTTATGCAGTGAGGACACTGCCACCTATTTAGTTGGGGGTGCCTTTCTCCAATTTTATTTGATCTGGGCCTGTATTATTGATATTTCTGGATATTTTTCTATTTCTTTTTTATGATTTTTAATTTTTTATATATATTTGGGTTATAATATTCGGGCACTCTGATGGAGCCTACATTAGCAAGGATTAGTTATTTTGTTCTTATTTTTACTTTTTCTTTAGTTTACTTATGGAAATATTGGATGAGCTTTTCTCTATGATAGATTGAGTGACATCATTCTTAAGGGGAAAGTGTCATATTTGGGTTTGGATCCAAAGATGTAGGGGAAGTCTAAGTACCTATGGCATCAAAGTCACAAATTTAAGCAAAGTCAGAGTACCTATAGCATTTTGGATTTTGGGATCGTATTTATACCTATGGTGAGTATCAAATAGCCATATAGTTGGTTGGCCCATTCGAAAACAACAATGTGAGATTAAGGCTTGGGTTGGTGTCATAATTAGTGAATCATGTGTGATGCCCATGCAAAGAGAACACCCTCCGTTAATCCAAAATATTTCAAAAATTGAGGGCATGGACGTGAGTGACCTTGTAACAAATCTTTTTCTTTTTTTTTTTACTCTAAAATTTTAACTTGTTAAAATTAGGAGATACTCCATTTTTTGACTCTTGCGGAAGGGGAAATTGAACCTCCTTAGAGAATTTTACATGACGTGTGTGGTGAGCTTATTTGTCAAAATCACTTGTGTGCTTGTACCATCTATAACTTTCTCCATTTGTCTTTCAAGGCTAATTTTGACTCTACTTGGTTGGGGAAAGGATCTTAGGCCATCTTTGCGACATTGGTAGTCCACTTTAGCCTTAAATGCTTACCCTTGCATAGATTATTCCCTAGTCACCCACTTTGAGCTTTGATACCTTTCTTTGGCAAACACATTACAAGCCACGAGCCTTTAAGTCTTTACCTTTCACCTGAACCCTACCCTCCTTGAACTTAAAATTACAACTTGAGGCTAAAAGCCTAAGTTGGGGTGGTGATGATTGAAAGAGGTAACTTTGGGCCAAGAAGTTGTAAGTGAGTCCCTTTAATATTAAGAATTGAGAATAAGTGAATAAGAAAAATAATGGATCCAACAAAATAAAAAGAATCACAAAGGGTGCCAGAAAAAGAAATGAAAAGAAAAATGGGTGAACCAAGAAAATAAAAAGTAGTCACATGTGTAAAGATTGAAAACAAAAGAAGTCACCCATGATCAAAATTTTGATGGAATAGTGTGATGTTGATGGTCAAGGATGATTTAGCCATGTTATTACTAAAAGATATCCTACCCTACCTCTAACTTGCATTACAAGCATAAAAAGCCATTCGTGATTCCGAACCTAGTATTTTCATTATAGTGGCGATTGAAAATAGGGGCAATCCTATGGCATGGTACTTGTTATCATTGAGAGTTCTTGTGAGTGAAAGAGTTTTTCACTTAATTTCCTTGTTGCATACTTGGTAGCTTGTTGTGTGAAACTTTTCTTCTTTTGAGGAGGCATGTGAACATGTTGAGGTAAGTGATTTTGTCATCTTTCGAGAAAAGAGGAAAAAAGGTGTATAGTGTAGTTGAGTCCAAAAAATGAGTCATTCCTATAGTATCGGTGATTGTTATATTGTTTCTCTTTAAAGTATTTTGCATTCTTGAAAAATCACATTTTATGTTGAGGGTGTGGTGAATATAGTTTTGCCCATGTTTTAAGATAAATTATGGTATTTACTAAGCTTGAAGTCATCGTGATAATTTGGTTCATTTAATGTGGGCATAAAAGTGCATAGTCTCATAGTAAGAGGTAGTGTTTCTTAAGGAAAAACATAACTTTAAAGTTGGGGTGTTGATGAGTGGTGAATTTACCACCCATTTACACTCGACATTCATGCACATTACCATGTTTTGAATGAATAAAAGAGACCTATGTATGATTAAATGCACTAATATCCATATTTTGTAGGGATATAGGTTATGAGAAAGAAAGATGTGGACTTTAGATAAAAAGGATCAAAGGAAAAGAAAAAAAGTGCATCTTAAAGACCTGGAGTAGAAACATGCCTCAGTTACTACGATCGCGGGTTGAGGATTGCAATCACGACCGTTTAAGATGGACAACAACCAAAATCGCGTTGATCTACATGCAATCGTGCTATCCAGGATCATGGCAAATCTAGTCCGATCGAGGTCATGCAGAATTTGGCTCCGGGGAAGTTTCATTATTTTCAGCAGCCGACCCCAAATCCTTTAAAAGCTAAAAACCCTTTCCCATTTTGGGCATTCTAGAGACTAACAATACTTTGAATTTAAAATTGAAACCCTAAATTGGGCTAGAATTGTAAAATTTATTTAGAGATTTTGATTTTGGTAATTGTGAAGAATGCATTCCTTGAACAACCCATTTGGTATATATTTCTCTCTTTTTTTCATGAGTAGATAAATATTTTAGTCTTGGGATTATGTTGAACTAAGGTGCAAATTAGTTGTAGGTTGTGATGTATTTGTGTACATACTAGTTAGAGGATAATGGGTTATACTGTTGCTTGATTAAATTGGTTTTGATTTGTAGGTGAAAACCACAAACACCCACATGGGTTTGTGAGTTAAAACTCCATGTTCTTGAAAGCCCAAACCATTCTTGAGAGCATGGTTTAGGTGAACTATAGAAACCCTCATCATCCTTAAAAGAGGGATGTGGGAACCAAGGCAATGGTATATAATTATTGGATTTAATCTACTCATTTTTACTATCTTAGAAATAAGAGTGATTTTGTGGTTGATTTTACCTTGGGTATCTTTATATAAATAGGGATGCTCAAATTAAGGTAGTTAGTGAATATGATTGTCACACTTGTTAGGTACTCGAAAGGGTCAACAAGTGAAATCATTGAGGTTTTATTGAGAAATTAGCCTCTAGGGCCTTAGACCTAGCATACCACATTAGAAGTTTACTAGCATGTGTATCAAATCTCACACACCCATATCTAAGTTTCCCTTAGGAAGACATGATCCCATGATTCTTCAAATATCAAAGTTAAATTAAAGTTTGCTTCTTAGTCTGTGAAATCAAGTTACTAGAGATATACACTTTTCTTTAACCAAGAACTCCCCCCCCCCTCCAATTTTTAATTATGCTATTTACTTTACTAACACTTCGTTTATTATCTTAGTAAGACATAATTACCCACAAGACTAGAACCCTATTTTTCACTCCTTGTGGATTTGACCTCAATATGAGTAGGGATATTGAAAACGATCGTCCTCTACCACATTAGATTATGTAGGTGAGCGTTATCAACTATTGACAGCTAAACAATGTTACTATTAAGAACAAGTATACCATTTCTAAAATCATCTATTTGTTTAATCAGCTTCGGGGTTCTTGGTGGTTCTGTAAGATTGACCTAAGGTCTTGATACCATTAGTTGAAATTTAGGGAACAAGACATTCCAAAAACATCTTTCTGAGTTTGGCCATTTTGAGTTTGTGGTTACATTGTTTGGACTGAAAAATGCTCCTGCAACATTCATGGATTTGAGAAATAGGGTCTTTAAACAATACTTGGACATGTTTTTCATTGTCTTTATAGATGACATACTAGTGTATTCAAGGAGTGAGAAAGATTATACAGAGCATTTAAAAATAATGCTACAGACCCTCAAGGACTGTCTATTGTATGCGATATTTGGTAAATGTGAATTTTGGTTGGAATCTATTACCTTCTTGCGGCATGTCATTTTAGGGGCTGGAATTCATATAGATCTTTAAAAGACTGATGCAGTAAAGAACTGGCCTAGACCCATTACTCTATCCAATATTAGGAGTTTTTTGGGTTTGGCTGGGTATTATAGAAGATTTGTTGAAGGGTTCTCCTCTATAGTCACACCATTGACTAAACTGGCCTAAAAAAAGTAAAGTTCATATTGTCAGATAAGGGTGAGAAGAGTTTCCAAGAGTTGAAGGAAAGATTGACGTCGGCACAAGCGTTAGCTTTGCTAGAAGGGTTATATGGATTCAAAGTGTATTGTGATGCATCTAGAGTTGGGTTAAGTTTTGTGTTGATACAAAATAGGAGAGTGATAATGTATGCCTCTAAAAAACTTAAGGATCATGAAAAAAATTACCCAACTCACGACTTGAAGTTAGCTGTTCTAGATTTTTCCTTGAAAATTTGGAGGCACTACCTTTATGTTGTGCACGTTGATGTTTTCATTGACCATTGGAGTCTTCAATATGTGTTTTATCAAAGGGAGTTGATTTTTTATTAGAGAAAGTGGTTGAAGTTGTTGAAAGATTATGACATGAATGTGCTCTATCATCAGGGTAAGGCTAATGTAGTGGAAGATACACTAAGTAGGTTGTCTCTGGGTAGTGTGTCTCATGTGAAGAAGGAAGAATGGGTGTTGGCTAAAGAAGTGCATAGGTTGGCTGGTTTTAAAGTATGTTTGCTCGACACTGATGATGCGGGAGTAGTAGTTTAGAATGGTTTGGAATCATCTTTGGTAGTCTAAGTGAAGGATAAATAGTGAAATGATCCCATACTTAGCAAGATATTGGAGGCAATTCAGCAGCAGGAGGTTGAGGTTTTCTCCTAAGGGGGAGATGGTGTACTTCGCAATGACATGGGGATACTAGACAAGGCTTATGGCTTGAGATATTTCCTCGTACCTCCGTATTTTTTATCAAGTGCCCTATAGGTAGTACCTGTAAATTTATTATCTCAAATTGCCTTTCATCGGGAATATCCCACTCTTCATTCTTCTGTAGTGTGACTGGGGAGACTGCTTGTGCATATGCCTACAGTGGTTTCATGGATACTTTTGATGGTACGGGAGTGGTAGGTTCTGGCAGAGACAGAACTTCTTCCAGCACTGTAAATCTAGTTTCGGGCTTTTTATTTTCTTTATTGAAAGGTATTTTTATTTGTTCTTCTGGTCAAAAAGGCCTAAATAGAGGCCTTGTCTTTATACCATGTTTTTTGGGTCTGAAGAAATTCCCTAGTTAAAAAATCTGGGAGAGAATTATTTTCTCCTATTTTGAATTCTATTTGAAAATCAAAACTTGATAATAAAGTTTGTCATCTAGCAAATATCTTTTTAGAAACATCGTTGGCTGCTTCGCAGTCCAGTCTTAGTAAAAATTCCTTGTTTATTAAATCATCTTGAAATTTAGTAATACATAATACTATAGCCAAAATTTCCTTTTTAAAAATACTATAATTTTTTTAGTGTCATTCCAGATTCCCGATGTGAATTGTACTAATTGTTCAGTAGATTCTATGAGAATCCTTTGTTTAAGAATGCCTCCATATCCTATATTTGAGGCATCAGTTTCTACAATTATAAGAGTTTCTGGATGTGGTATCCGTAGACATGGAAGTTTTTGAACTATTGATTTAATTTTTTGAATTGTATTAGTGTGCTCTATTCCCCACGGAGCTGGATTTTTCTTAAGACGCTGATAAAGAGGCTTACAAACCTGTCTAATATTAGGAATAAAATCTGTAACATAGTTAAAACTTTCTAAAAATCTTTAAAGCTAAATTTTATTAGTTAATTCAACTGGAAATTTAGAGAACTCTATGGCTCCACAAATGGGTTTATAGGTTCCTTGATATAGATCGGGACCAAGAAATATAATAGAGGTTTTGAATAATTTAATCTTCTTAGCACTAACTACTAGTCCATTTTGTTTGACAATTTTAAAAAATGTTTGAAGATCTATATAGACCATAGAAATTTGACTATATTGGTTAAATATATTATTAATAATATTTTGAAATTCATATGGAGCATTTTTTAGTCCAAAAGGCTTTACATTTCATTCATATTATCAAAAAGGAACATTGAAGGTTGTTTTATATTTATCTTTTTCCGCAATTTGTATTTGCCAAAATTCTGATTTCATATCAAACTTGCTATAAATATTATCTTTATAAGTTCTTTTAAGAAGGTCACGTTTGGTAGGTATTGGGTACCTAATCCATTTTTTAATACTTTATTAAGAGGCTTGTAATTGATAACTAGTTTTGGGGAATCTCTTTCCTTTTTAGCACTATTATTGACATAAAAGGCTAAACAACTCCAAGGCGATTTAGAAGGTCGAATAATTTTTTTTATCTAATAAATCATTAATTTCCTTTTTTATAGTATTCCATTAATTCATGGTTCATTTGAATGGGTCTTGCTTTTGTTGGAATAATCCTTTTGTCAAATCCCTCAATATAGGGTAATTCGACTATGTGCCTTTTTCTTTCCAAAAAGGCATTCGAAAAATCCGAGCAAACTTCTCGCTCTATGACTTCTTGTAGATTTTTAATTTTTGTTTATACCTCTGGGTTTTTTAAATAGGATTCAATTCTTTTAATTTTTATTTTGTCTTTTAAATAATTTATCTCTTATGAAATTAAATTAATTTTAATGACTGCTTTATTTTTTATAAGGTCACTTTCTTCTTTTGATAAACTATTTAGATAAGGGAAAACACTCTTTTTCTCTAAAACAGTGGTGTGGATGCCGTCTAATTCAGCAGTATAAGGTTTTATTTGATTTATAAAAGGTAGCCTTAGAATTATTTCTTCATTTATATCTGTAGTTATTACAAAGTCATTTATGAAACAAATTCCATCATTACAGATGTGTGCATTGTATAGTTTATACTTTATTTTTAATCTTTCGCCTATTGCAGAGAATAATTTTGTAGTACCTTTTCAAGATACTTACTGGGGATCATTTCTTCAACGGTGATACAAGAAGAGTCATCAAAATATCTCTGCAGTAAAAGAAAGAAAAGCTACTACAAAGAAAATAAAATTAAAGGTGGACCTCATAGCATCTATCCACAAAACCATGTAGCTACAAGCCAGAAATGAACAAATTCGTAGCATTAAAGGACAAAAGACTCAAAAATCATCAAGGCACAAGTCCTCATAGCACAAGAAGACAAAAGGAGGAAAAGACAAAAATCCTTTTAAAAAGATTCAAAAGGAACATCTCTTAAAAAGAGGCAAAGGCAAGCTCAAGATAACTTTGCAATACAGATACATGAAACACCGAACAGGTGTAAAAGAAATAACACATATTTGTGTATGAACAGATGTAAAAAGGATAGTATTGTTAGATGTTAGTCAGCATTTTGAGGCCTCTTTAAAGGCTTTCAACTTGTAATAGCGCAGGGTAATATGAAATTTTCATCTAAAAAAAACTCTCTACCATCTCCCATATTTTCGATCTCCCTCTATTATCTTTCTCTCATTTCCCTAATCAATAAAAAGTTTTTGTAAGTATAATTTTATCTCTTTCTCTACTATTTTTATTAATTTTACTTTACATTTATTTTGCTCTAATTTTGTTAATTTAAAGTTTAATTTGAAAGTTTAAAAATACTTTAAAATACTTTTTTAATAGTTTAAATGTTATTTTGCTCCCCGTTATCCCGATCCGTCCCCTAAATGGTATCAGAGCCAAGTTGCCCGGGACGAAGTGTGAGTATGAGTAGGAGCTGCTAGAGCATTACACTATCCTAGAGTTGGTCGAAATTAGTGTTACTCTTGGAATAATCATTTTTTTATAGTAATTACTGTTGTTCTTTCTCTACGTTCTTAGTTTTATTCCTTAAGTAGGGTAACTATTTAATAGTGGTTTAGACATTGGCAAACTTTGAATTTTCCATTGGATTAGCTCTGAGTATGGTGAAAAATAGATCTGGACCCAGAGGGTGTTCCCATCGCTAAGATTATAGGAATAAAATAAAAGAATTTTAGGAGAAGAAAATTAGTGATTACTGCACTCAAAAATAATTATTGTAGTAGTAACATCTAAAGAAGATTTCTCTCTATCATCTGCAAAAATCCTAATGAATACTCAAACCAACCAAAACATAATAAATAGTGTTAATATTTCTGCTATATCTAGTAAAATTGCTAAAATAGAAAGTGATTTACAGAATTGGAATATTGCAAAAGAAAGTTTTGATAGAGTCTATAAAACTGGACACTTTGATTTTGTTAAAAATTATAATATTAAAACTTTCGAATCCACTGTTCCAACTAATAGAAATATTGAGACTATTAAATAATTAGCAGTTAAAGATATTAATAGATATAAAAATAAATTACAAGTTCCTTGACATAGGTCTTGTTCAAGTAGTAGTTAAACCATTATACAGATTAGGTTTAGCTGTACCTATATGTCTACTTTTAAGAGATAATAGGTTATTAAATTTTGATGATTCATTATTAGTAGTATTGCAAAGTAACCTCACTAATGGCCCGGTATACTTTAATTATTATCCTAATTTTTCTATAGATATTAATGATCAAAATATTATGGATATATTAATAATAAATGTTAAAACAAAAAACATGAATAGTAAGGTAAATATAAATGAAATAGCAATGATATATATAGTATATTACAGATTAATGAAAACGACCTTAGCCCCTAAGGCTATAAAGGAGCTACCATGTTTAAGGATGCTAACCTTAATCATAATCATACCTTTGTCCCAAAAATGATAAAATAGGATGATGTATTAATAAAAGATAATTGGCATTTCGACTCCATTATGGAGCCAAAAATAGAAGAAGAAAATTTAAATATTAAATAAGTAGTACAATATCCAGATGGATCTATAGATTTAAAATTTCTAAGATCACAATCTTTTAATCAAGCATCTTCTAGTAGAAGAATGTCCTTTTCTAGACCTTCAGTCTCTAAGTCTGTAGAAGAAAAAAGTAACATTAGAAGATATTGAAAGAAAATTAAAGTAGTTGATTTCTCAGAAACAATCCCAAAAGTAGAATATGAATCTACAAATTTAAAAGCTAAAAAATCAATAAGTCCTACTGCTAGTGAAATGTTAGAAGTAAGAAATTCTCTATGCATTGTTAGGTCAGATGTAGTATTTGAACCTGACTTTGAATATTTAGATAAATTATGAAATAGTCCAGAAAATCCTATTAAAAAAGAATGGTATAAACAAAAATATTCATTAAAACAAAGATATTCTTTTAAAGAAAAATAGTGCAATGATATGAAAAGATTAAGATGTAATATTGAATTATTTAAATGGTTTGAAATTACAGGAAAATTAGACGATCAAAAGGACTCGTTGAACATGATTGTTAATAAATAGTAAACTGCTAATAATATAGTAGTTGAATCAATAATTCCTCCGTTATAAGAAATTAGCCTACCAGTAGAGAGGTAGAATTGTTACTGCCTCACCTTTTAAATTAGATATAGTAGATACTAAAGGTGATCCTACAAATAAGGATATAAATAAAATACTCCAACAAAATAATTATGCAAATCAATTATTACATTTGGTTTCTAAATAGATTCTCGAAGTGGAGAATAAATCAACTTTTAAAGATAAACCAAGTTTTTCTCATAATGATAAAAAGTTAGAAACTTATCTAATTTTTAAATTACTAGAATTCTGAAAAATAAATTTCCTAAATTGGAAGAAAAGTTTGAGGTAACCGAAAACTTTAGGAAAAATTAATGAAAGATTAAAATCTGAATTGAAAGGGCCAAATGATATTATTAAAGAAAACCTAGAATCTTAATAAAAATCCACTAATAATATAGATAATAATAGTACAAGTTGGGACTATGAAAAATAAAATTATAAAGCTAAAGATTGCAGAATCATAGCTAAAAGGAAATACATAAGTAATAATTTAGCACCAAAAGAAAATATTAATAACGTTTGCAATAATAATATAGCTAATTATTACAAAAATATCGGTTCACACTACATTTGCAATAATCATTATATTAATATTATCACTAATAGTAACAAAGAGAAAAAAGTATTATTTGATATTATCAATCATTTAGAAGATCCAATCCTTAGGACAAAATATTTAATAGCCATAAAAATTATTGTTCTTAATCAATAGCTTGATAAAGAAATAAATAAACCTTGTGACATGAAAGACATGTCAAATAAAGAACAAAGGTTAGAAACAACTATGCAAGACCTTCCAATAGAGTTACAATACATAAAAAGGGCCGCCAAAAAAATTAAGCAGGAATTTAGCAATAAATCACTTACTGACAATTTAATTTTTGATTAAAAATTTGAACCATGCGAATTAGCGCTTGGATAAAAGTAAAAAGGAATAATAAAGAAATTAAGTCTCCAGAAAATCAATCAATCATTGAATAAATTACAAAAAATACAATCCAAATTTACCATATACCCATTATATTAGTTATAAATAAGAACTGTACAATTCACAAAGTAGCATCATTAGATACACGAGCTGATCGAAACTGCATCATTGAAGGAGTAATCCCTACTAAATATCTTGAAAAAGGTACTACAAAATTATTCTCTGCAATAGGAGAAAGATTAAAAATAAATTATAAACTATACAATGCATACATCTATAATGATGGTATTTGTTTCATAAATGACTTTGTAATAACTACGGATACAAATGAAGAAATAATTGTAGGGCTACCTTTTATAAATCAAATAAAACCTCATACTGCCAAATTAAACCACATCCACACCACTATTTTAGAGAAAAATATTTCCCCCCTATCTAAATAGCTTATCAAAAGAAGAAAGTGACCATATAAAAAATAAAACATTCTTTAAAATTAATTTAATTTCACAACAGATAAATTATTTAAAAGACGAAATAAAAATTAAAAGAATTGAATCCTCTTTAAAAACCCCAGAGGTAGAAACAAAAATTAAAAATCTACAAGAAGTCATAGTGCTAGAAGTTTGCTCGGATTTTCCTAATGCCTTTTGGGAAAGAAAAAGGCACATAGTCGAATTACCTTATATTGAGGGATTTGACGAAAGGATTATTCCAACAAAAGCAAGACCCATTCAAATGAACCATGAATTAATGGAATCTGTAAAAAGAAAATTAATGAATTATTAGATAAAAATTATTCGAACTTCTAAATTGTCTTGGAGTTGTTCATTCTTTTATGTCAATAATAGTGCTGAAAAGGAAAGAGGTGCCTCAAGACTTTTATCAATTACAAGCCTATTAATACAAGTATTAAAATGGATTAGGTACCCGATACCTAACAAACATGACCTTTTAAAAGAACTTATAAAGCTAATATTTATAGCAAGTTTGATATGAGATCAGGATTTTGGCAAATACAAATTGCGGAAAAACATAAATATAAAAGAACCTTCAATGTTCCTTTTGGACAATATGAACGTAATGTAATGCCTTTTGGACTAAAAAATATTCCATCTGAATTTCAAAATACTATTAATAATATATTTAACCAATATAGTCAAATTTCTATAGTCTATATAGATGATGTTTTAATATTTTAGAAGATATTGACCAACACTTTAAACATCTCCAAATATTTTTAAAAATTGTCAAACAAAATGGACTAGTAGTTAGTACTAAGAAGATTAAATTATTCCAAACCTCTATTAGATTTCTCGGTCACGATCTATATCAAGGAACCTATAAACCCATTTGTAAAGCCATATAATTCTCCTCTAAATTTCAAGATGAATTAACTGATAAAACTCAGCTTCAAAGATCTTTAGGAATTCTTAACTATATTACAAATTTTATTTGAAATATTAGACAGGTTTGTAAGCCTCTTTATTAGCATTTTAAGAAAAATCCAATGCCTTGGGGAATAGAGCACACTAATACAATTCAAAATATTAAATTAATAGTTCAAAAACATCCATTTCTAGGGATACCACATCCAAAATCTCTTATGATTATAGAAAATGATGCCTCAGATATAGGATTTGGAGGCATTCATAAACAAAGGATTCTCATAGAATCTACTGAACAATTAGTACGATTCACACCGGGAATCTAGAATGACACTCAAAAAAAATATAGTACTATTAAAAAAGAATTTTTGGATATAGTACTACGTATTACTAAATTTCAAGATGATTTAATAAACAAGTAAGTTTTACTAAGAGTGGACTACAAAGCAGCCAAAGATGTTTTACAAAATGGAAAAGGGTCTAATATACCCTTTAACTATTGAAAATGGTACACAAATACCCTCCTTCCACCTTTAGGCTCAAAAATACCCTTCCATCCATCTATTTGGCTCAAAAATACCCTTAATGTATTAGAAATGGCTCAAAAAATGTCCTTCTTCCTCTATTGGTTCAAAATTACCCCTCCATCCACCTATTTGGATAAAAAATGCCCTTAACATTAAATTTAAGTCCAAAAATATCTCCTCCTTTATATTATATTATATTTTTTGGTTTCACGTAGGGGTAATTTTTTTTGTAAATACAATTTTTTAATTATGATATTATATATTTTTTGGTGGAATAGACATGCATTAATTAGTATATTATTTTTTTGGTTTCACGTAGTGGCAGGCTTCTTTTAGTTATAATTTATTTTATTATTATATTATTTTGAGGTTTTTTTAATTACAACTTTTTATTATTATATTATTTTTGGGTTTTTTTAATTATATTTTTTTTTATTATTATATAGTTTTTGTGGGTTTTACGTCAGGGGTGGTTTTTTTTTATAATTATTATTTTCGTAGTTTTAGGTTGGTACCAAGTTATCAAGTAATTTATGGTAAATCATAATAGCTATATTTATGGTAATTTTTGTTTTTTCAAGAAATATATTTTTTCTATTTTAGGACTCTTAATTTCCTTCCATATATTTTAGGACTCTTAAATTTTTTATATGTTTTGGGTTTCATATTTATATATTTTAGGACTCTTAATTCCATTCTATATATTTATTTAATAAAATAAAAATTAAAGGAAAAATATTAAATGATTTAATCTGTTGTAAAGTCTTCTAAGGGAGAATGTTTTTTTAAAAAAAGTTTTTTCTTTTTTGGTTTCATGTAGGAGTGTTTTTTTAATTACATTTTAATATATATATAAGGGAAAAGATTAAATGATTTTATCTATTGTAAAGTCTTCTAAAGGAGAATGTTTTTTTTTAAAAAAGTTATTATTATTTTTTTTGGTTTCACGTAGGGGTGTTTTTTTTTAATTACATATATATATATATATATATATATATATATATATATATATATATCATTACTATTTTTCTTTGCATTATTATTATTTTTATGGTTTCATGTTGGAGAAGGATAGAAGTGTAAAATATTATGCATTCTTACCTTAATTAAATAAAGACTTAAATTACTTTCAAGTTTTTTTTTTTTTTTGATATAAAAAGTTCAAAACCTAAAAAGAACTAAAAGTCTTCAAAATTTTACCTAAAATATGCTTTCTAATATTTGAGCACACATAGATAATCATTAACTATGAGAGTATTTGCCCTTTGCTAATTTTCCTATTTAAGGAATTCTTTTCTAATTTTGCACTTAAATATTAATTAGTTCTTTTTAAAATTTTACATATAACTAAAAAAATTATTGAAAAGCGGACCATTAAATTGTGAATGAATTCGAGTCTGATTACATGTGGACCAATAAAAATAATGTCATTTATTTAATTTAAATAAAATTATATTTCACATCAGAATTTGTTAAAAGCAGGAGACATTTTTGGACTTAAATTTAATGTTAAGGGCATTTTTTGATCCAAATAGGTTGATGGAGGGTTTTTTTTAACCAATAGAGGAAAAAGGGCATTTTTGAGCCATTTCTAATACATTAAGGGTATTTTTGAGCCAAATAGATGGATGAAAGGGTATTTTTGAGCCTAAAGGTGGAAGAAGGGTATTTGTGTACCGTTTTCAATAGTTGAAGGGTATATTAGACCCTTTTCCGTTTACAAAATAATGTTAAAAATTTAATTTTTAAACGGATATTTCCCAGATGGCAAGATTTATTATCAAGTTTTAATTTTCAAATAGAATTTATAATGGGTGAAAATAATTCTCTCCCAGATTTTTGAAACCAGGGAATTTCTTCAGGGAAAAAATAAAAAGACTCGAAAAACTCAAAATAAAGTCAAGACCTTTATTTAGGCCTTTTTTACCCGAATAACAAATAAAAAGACCTTTCAACGAAGAAAATAAGAAGCCAAAAATTAGATTTACAGTCCTGGCAGAAGTTTCGTCTCTGGCAGAATCTACCACTTCCCTACCATAAAAAGTATTCATGAAATCATCAGAGGCATACACACAATCAGTCTCCCCAGCTATAAAACAGAAGAAGGAAGAATGGGATATTCCCGATAAAAGGCAATTTGATATAATAAATTTAAAGGTACTGCCTAAAAGGGCACTTGATAAAAAATATGAAGGTATGAGAGTGATTAAAGCCTTGTTACACAAAATAAGGAAAATAATCCCCTCGAGACCCAAAAATATTAGTGAGTTCATTTTAACAGAATATCTCTACGGTATTGGAGAATGTTGAATTACTACAAAAATCCCTCGCTAGTTACTACTAAAATAAATTTTATCAATCAATATATTTTAAACAAGAAGCATATTCTACAAATTATTAGCTCTGCCAAATTATGAAATTTAATAAAAAGCATAGAAAGGATGGATAATAACTCATCTACTAGTAAATTTTTAGTTCTCTAAATATTATATCGAAAATCCTATTTGGTCCTTTACTATATCTTTCAATAAATGAATATTTACTTTTACAAATCAATCTGAATTAAGCAGACAAATGTGCAATTTTGAAAAGTTTCACAGAGAATATCTCCTCAACGGGTTTTCATATCCATGAAAATTAAAAGATAAACGTTATAAGATAAATCTATATCAGGTTCTCTCTCATGAAAAATATCTCGAGAAGATAAGAAAGTTAATAGATACTAAGCCAGTAATGAATACATGAAGAGTCATCAACATATCTCTGCATCAAAAGAAAGAAAAGTGGCTACAAAGGAAATATAATAAAAGATGGACCCCACAACATCTATCCACAAAACCACGTAGCTACAAGCCAGAAATGCACAAATTCATAGCATAAAAGAACAAAATACTCAAAAATCAGCAACTCACAAGTCTTCATAACACAATAAGACAAAATGAAGAAAAACATAAAATACTTTTAAAATGATTCAAAAGGATCATCTCTTTAAAAGTGGAAAAGTCAAGCTCGAGATAACTTTTCAATACAGATACATGAAACGCTGGACAGGTGTAAAAGAAAAAACACATATTCGTGTATGAACAGATGTAAAAAGGATAGTATTGTTAAATGTTAGTTAGCATTTTGATGCCTCTTTAAAGGCTTTCAACTTGTAATAACGCAGGGTATTCTGAAATTTCCATCTCTGAAAAACTCTCTACCATCTCCGATATTTTCCATATCCCTCTGTGATCTCTCTTTTATTTCTCTAATCAATAAAAGGTTTTTGTAAGTATAATTTTATCTCTTTCTTTACTGTTTTTATTAATTTTGCTTTACATTTATTTTGCTCTAATTTTGTTGATTTAAAGTTTAATTTGAAAGTTTAAAAATAATTTCAAATATTAAATTACTTTAAGATGCTTTAGTAATAGTTTAAACTAATATTTTGCACCACGTTATCCAGATTTGTCCCCCAAATGAAGCCTTCTTTTTAATTCCTTCTTGGAGAGGTGCGCTTCCTTCTGTGTGGATGAGCTTCTTGCTGGCTTCTCCATTGGACTCCAGCACTTAATATCGATGGTTTTGTTTAAGGATTTGATCCTTTCAATTCCATGAATATCAAAGGACCAATAGATAATATATGAAATTCTTTTAGCGATAAAAAAATTATACCATTTAACATTTTTGGTAGTATAGAAATATTCTGCTCTACCTGGAACTTTTCGAATTGCTTTTGAAACTATGTAGACAATACCTATTTATTTCTTACAAACTGGTTCCACCAGTCGTAGAACCATCGAGGAATTACAATAGTCTTCATCTGTTCTGAATATTTCACGAACCAAGAGTGAGTGTTGGGCCTAACATACATAAAGTTGTACCAGACGACCTTATAATCATACCAATTATAGGTCTGAGGTCGATAATTTCTTGACAGAGGAATGGGTATATGTAGGTGTAAGACCCCATAAAAGTTCTAGTTCAATTCAATCCCATATAACTTGTATAAGGGGTCCCAGACTTAGAAAAAAATTCAGCTATGTGTTAAGACTTAGAATTATGTTTTTAGCCTTCATAATTGGTTGATCTTATTTTCAACTCGTACGACCTTAGAATGTCGATTTTTAAGTTGATTCATGATCAGGGATGTTAATAGGTCATCTTAGGTAAGTTTTGAATTTTTCAGACCTCGTTATGATCATGTTTGGATGACCAAAATAACAAGGCAATGCGATCATGATGCATCGCGTTGGCTATCGCATCGACAACATCGACGCATCATGTCGGCAATCACATCGACACCATCAATACTGTGCATCGATTATCACATCTATGGGCATAGTTTTCATATTTTTACTATGGGTTGTGGGGGAAATTAAGTTATTTTCCTCCCACATTAAACCCTCATAACACGAAATTCATCCCCTCAATAGGCAAAATACATTCACTCATTCACAAAATCCTTTGAAAAAATAAACCCAAGTTTATCAAGCTCAAGATCAAGTTCCAAGAAATCCCCAACAATCTTCACGAATTCCATCACTCAGGTATGTTAGGTGTTCACCCTTTGGTCTTCTTCCACCCTTGGAGTTCAAGAATCCTTTTCAAAACTTGAATTTATGATTCCCAAGTTATGAATTGAATTATGCTTATATTTGCGTTTTTGTATGGGTTTCAAGTAAAGATCTTTTATGAGTTCTATGAAAATAAGCTCGCATACGCGTTGAATTATGAATCTCTCATGTCAAAACCCTTGAATTTGCAACTTGTATGTAGTAGTTATGATTCCCTATGTGGTTAGTTTTCATGTATAGCAATCATGCTCCCCAAGTATTTGATAAAATATCCATATGAGTAAATTATGCATGGTAACCTATTGTTGTGTTGCTAAAGTTGTGATATGAGTTTATCAATTATGTTATCGAGTCCTGGGGGTATTTGTTACATAAAATCTAGCTCTTTATTTAGTTGTTGTAGTTATCGAATTGTCCCAGTAAAAGGTCAAGAACAACAGTAATACTCAGTCAGTTAAAAGAACTCAGTGAACTCAGTCCAGTTTAGTCAGTCAACACGATCAGGGTCAGTTCAGTCAAGCTTAGTACAATCTAGTGATCAGTGTCTTTTAGTTGGGAGTAGGATTCATCATGGAGCGAATCTAGGGATTTTGGCATTCCTTACAGTTAGGGTTTGATCCTTATTAGCAATCCTTGAGTTACAGACCTACGTAAACAACGTAGGGTAAGACGTCCTCCTGCCAGACTACGCTTGACACAATCATATATATATTTCATGAGTCTTCCTACTAGACTAGGGTTGACACAATATTTTTAGTATCCCGTGGCAAGGTGCTAACACCCTTCCAACTGGGGTCAAAGGTTGGACCCCAAATAAATTTATATCAAGGTATATCGGTTAGATGAACACTCTCACAATTACAGTTTCAGTCTCAGCATTTAGTGAAAAACTCATCTATTCTACAGAAACATGGCTATCAGTTATAAGTTATATAGCCATCAAAATTCAGTACTCAGTTTCAATATAATCTCAGATACACGATGTATACCTATATGCTCAGCATTGCATGTTCAGCATGTTCAGTAATTACAGTTTTGCATGTTCAGTAATTACAGTTTTGCATGTACTCTCATCCAGTCACTTTATGATGTTCATTCAGTCAATTATCATCTCATGCATATGAACCCATATATATCATCCTTATCCCACTTAGCATATCAGTACATTCCATGTACTAACGCATCCTCTCTTTTATGCTATGATGTCTCATATCATAGGTTCGGATGCTCAGGTTCCTGACCGTACTTAGCATCTCAGGCTTTCAACAGTAGTTATAATAGCGAGTCCTCATATTTTGAGGATAAAGTTTATCTATTTCAGTATTCCAGTAATTCAGTAGTTATTTCAGTCAGAGTTAATTGGGGATTTGTCACATCAACTCCATATTCAGACTATTAGAGTCTTTCAAACTAGCATAGTCAGTTATTCAGTTTTTAGATGTTATTATCAGTTATAATCAGTTATTATTTCATTATATTGAGAAACTTATGGTATTTTAATATTTCTTTGGCATATTTGTTTTAGTATTATATTCAGTGCTCACAGGAGGTACCAGTCATGGGTTAGCTTATGGTCCTTCAGGATTATAAACATAGTGTGATGCCTAGAGTGCAGTCTTAGGGTGTTACAAACTTTGTATCAGAGCGTAAGGTTCTAAAGAGTCCTAGAGAGAATGAAAGACACATCAAGTAAAGTCTAGTACATGGGTGTATAGCGCGCCACACTTATGGACAAGATGCTATAAGGAATTTTTAGGAAAGGTTTCCCTATTTTCAGTGTTCGTATCATGCGAGTGAGCATAAGCTCAAGTTAAAACTCTCTGTCTAATCCAAATTTTACTTTCATTTACAAAACATGCCTCCCATAAAGACCAACGAAACAAGAACTGGGAACCACTCAGCACCTCCGCCTGTTCAGGATGATCCTCTAAATGAGCATGTCTCTCATGAAGAATTCAGAGATATATTTACCACACTAGCTCACTTTGTATCATCCTAGAAATAATGTTCAACTACTGTTCAGGCCAACCCAATGGCCAATACTACTGCAGCTAGAATTCGAGACTTCACCCGAATGACCTCCTTCATTTTCAGGGTCTAATTCTTAAGAAAACCCATAGGAATTTCTTGACATGGTGCAGAAGGTCACAAACATTATGGGGGTAACCGCTAGTAAGAGTGATGAGTTAGCTTCCCATCAGTTGAAGGATGTGTCTCATACATAGTTTAAGTAGTGGAAGGTAGATAGGGGTGCAAATGCAGGGTCTATAGAATGGGAGGAGTTTGCTACTGCATATTTAGATAGGTTCTTCATGTTAGAGTTAAAGAAGGCTAAGGTGTTAGAATTTATTAATTTGAAGTATGGCAACATGAGTGAGAAATAGTATTCCCTCAAGTTTACTCAGTTTTCCAGGTATGCTCCTCATGTGGTAGCTGATAGCAGGTCTAAGATTAGCAAGTTCGTGTCTGGTGTATCTGACAGTATGGTCAAGGAGTGTAGGACTACAATGCTGATTAAGGAGATGGACTTGGCTAGGTTGATGGTCCATGCTCAACAAATTGAGTAACATAAGACTAAAAATAAAGAGAGGGAGCACAAGAGGTCTAGAATAGGTAGCTTTAGTTTTGCTTAGCCTAAGTCAGAGGGTGGTAATCATCCTCAGTTCCACCTAAAATCTTCCTTCTTAGATCCATCCTCAGCTAGTGCTCCGGTGCATAAATTCAAAAATAATAATAACGATAGGGCACCCGGATCTAAATCACAGGGTAGTGTTAGTAGTGCTCGAACAAATCCTCTTTGCCAGAAATATGGAAGAAATTATCAGGGTGTTTGTAGAGATAGCAATGATGTATGTTTCTGGTATGGCAAACTATGTCATAGAATCAGAGAGTGTCCTCAGGTAGGTTCACAAAGTCAGTAGAATAGTCCCCCAGCTCAGTCTGATCGCCCATCTCAGCAGGTTACCGCTTATAGTGCCACTAGAGGGTAATGCCCAAATAGGCTCTATGTACTCCAGGCCCGACAACATAAGGAATGTTCTCCTGATGTGGTCACTCGTACATTACAAGTTTAACATTTATATGTTTATTCTTTGTTAGATCAAGGAGCTTCTTTTTTCTTCGTAACTCGTTATATTATTGTCAACTGTAGAGTCAGTTCAAAACCTTAGCAGAACCTTTCTCAGTCTCTACCCTAGTAGGTAAATCAATCATAGCCCAGCGGGTATACAAGAACTGTCCGATTGTGGTATCTCAAAAAGTTACTTCAGCAGACTTAGTAGAGTTAAAAATAACGTATTTTGACATCATTCTAAGTATGGATTAGCTCCATTCAAGCTATGCTTAAGTTTATTGTAGGAGCAAAATTGTCTATATTAAGTTCTCGAATTAACTAGTTCTTGAATAGAGAGGTAATACCACATCACTTAAGGGTCATCTTGTCTTATACCTTAGAGCAATAAAAATAATATCCGAGGGGTGTGTCTATCATCTTATGTGAGTCAAAGACTCTAGTTCTGAGGCTCCTAGTCTTGAGTCATTTTCAGTAGCAAGTGAATTTCTAGATGTGTTTCCTGAAGACCTCCCCGGAGTTTCTCCCAAAAGGGAAATTGTCTTCGGAATAGACCTTCTTCCTGATACTCATCCCATCTCTATTCTGCCATATAGAATGGCTCCAGCTAAACTTAATGAGTAAAAAAATAGTTGAAAGACCTCTTAGACAAAGAATTTATCAGGCCCAGCGTATCTCCTTGGGGTGCACCAATTCTATTCATGTAAAAGAAAGACGGTTCTCTTAGAATATATATAGACTACCATCAATTGAACAAAGTCACAATCAAGAATAAATACCCACTTCCTAGAATCAATGAATTGTTCGACCAATTTGAGGGTTCCAGTTACCTTTCTAAGATATACCTCAAATCAGGCTATCATCAACACAGAGTAAGAGAATGTGAAATTTCAAAAATAGCTTTCGAAACTTGGTATGGTCACTTTGAGTTTCTAGTCATGTCATTTGGTCTTACCAATGCCCCAACAACTTTCATGGACTTAATGAAATATGTGTTCAAGTATTAATTGGACATGTTGGTCATAGTCTTCATAGATGACATCCTTGTCTACTTCCGCAATGAACATGTTTATGCCGACCATCTCAGAATAGTATTACATACTCTCAGAGCCCATCAGTTATTTGCCAAATTTAGTAAATGCAAATTTTGGCTAAGGTTAGTAGCATTCCTTGGTCATATAGTTTTTGGTGATAGCATTAGAGTTGATCCCCAAAATATTGAAGCACTAAGAAACTGTCCCAGACCCATCTCTCCATCATATATTAGGATTTTCTTAGGGTTGGCTAGATATTACCGATGATTTGTTAAAAGGTGTTCATCTATTACATCTCCATATCCATATTAACTCAGCAGAAAGTCAAGTTTCAATGGTCAGATTCTTGTGAGAAGAGTTTTCAGGATTTGAAGACTCGACTCACTGCAACCCTAGTTTTGACTTTGCCCGACGGTACAGATAGACTTGTAGTTTATTATGATGCTTCCAGAGTTGGTTTGGGTGTATTTTGATGAAAAAGGGTAAGGTTGTTGCCGATTCCTATAGACATCTTAAGCCCCATGAAAAGAATTATCCCACCCATGATCTTGAATTAGAAGCTGTTGTGTTTACCTTAAAGATTTGGAGGCACTATTTATATGGGGTACATGCTGATGTATTCACAGACCAAAAAATCCTATGGTATGTGTTTTACAAAAAGACCTGAACTTGCGTCAGAGAAGGTGATTATAGTTGTTGAAATATTATGACATGAGTGTTCTGTATCATCTGGGCAAGTCCAATGTAGTGGAAGATGCCCTCAGTAGGTTGTCCAAGGGTAGTGTTACTCACGTTGAGGATGGTAAGAAGAAGTTAGTTCAGGAAGTTCATCAGCTTTCCAGACTAAGTGTCCATCTGGTTAATTCGGTTGAGAAAAGTATTTAGGTGCAGAATAGTGTGGAGTCTTCTTGAGTTTTTGAGGTGAAACAAAAGTAGGATAGAGATTCAGATCTAGTCAAGTTAAAAGAATCAGTCAGAGATCAGAAAGTAGAGATTTTCTCCAAAGGAAGAAATGGTGTGTTACACTTCCAGGGTCGACTTTGAGTGCTATGTTTAGATGGATTGAGGCAGTGAATTCTTCCAGAAGCTCATGGTGTGCGCTACTCTATTCATCCAGGGGCTACTAAGATATACCGCGACTTGCGGGAAGTCTATTGGTGGATTGGGATGTAGAGAGACATTGCAGAGTTTGTGGTTAAGTTCTCTACTTGTCAGCAGGTTAAGATTGAACATCATAAGCCTAGTAGGTCTATGTAGGAGTTCACTTTTCCCACTTGGATGTATGAGGAAGTGAACATGGATTTCGTGATAGGTTTGCGTCGTACTCATCGCCATCATGATTTGATTTTGGTAATTGTGGACAGGATGACTAAATCAACCCATTTCTTGCCATTCCATACCTCTTACTCAGTCGAGGATTATGCCAAGCTCTATGTTAGAGAGTTGGTCAGATTGCACGGTGTTCCATTATCTATCATTTTAGACAGAGGTACATAGTTCACCTCTCACTTTTGGAAAGATTTCCAAAAGGTCTTGGTATCGAAGTTCATCTCAGTAAAACCTTCTACCCTCAGACAGATGGTCAGGCAAAAAGGACCATTTAGACTCTAAAAAATATGTTGAGAGCATAGGTTGTTGACTTTGAGGGTAGTTTGGATAACCACTTACCTTTGATTGAGTTCGCGTATAATAACAACTATTATTCCAGTATTCAGATGGCTCCGTTTGAGGCTCTGTATGGGATAATATATAGATCTCCCATTGGTTGGTTTAAAGTATGTGAGACCACAGTAGTGAGGCCTGACTTGGTGTTTGACACTTTAGAGAAAGTGTAGTTGATCGGAAAGATGCTTAAGGCAGCCTAGAGCCGACAAAAATCTTATGTAGATGTTAATGGAAATACCTTGAATTTGATATTGGTGATTATATGTATTTGAAAATCTCTCCCATGAAGGGTGAAGAGGTCTGGTAAGAAGGGGAAGCTTAGTCCCCGATATGTTGGTCCTTATAGTATTTTGAGTTGTTTTGGAAAGATAACTTATGAGTTTGAGTTTCCTATAGACTTAGCATTAGTGAACCCAGTGTTTCATGCCTCCTTGCTGAGGAAATGAATAGGTGACCTAGAAATTATAGTCCCTATAGAGAGTGTAGATATTTAGAACAGTCTCTCTTATAGGGAAGTCCTTGATCATCAGATTCCCAGACTAAGGAACAAAGAAGTTCCTTTGGAGATACTTGAGAAGAAGAGGCATACATGTGAACCAAGTGTTCTCACCTTTTCTTTGAAAACTCAGACTCAGCCTAAGATAACAACCTTTCTTAGATTTACTCAATTCCATGCTCAGTTACAGCTGCATAACATTCTCATATCATTCATGCATTTATGAAACAGTTTAGTCATGTGTCATGTCTCCAAAATTCATTCATGCTTCAGTTATGCATGTCAGTGTAAGTGAAGTTCCTCAGTTCCTCTCAGTTCAGTAAGTCTTATTCGAGGATGAATGTTCTAAAGGGAAAGTTATTATAAGGCCCCATAAAAGTTCTAGTTTATTTCAGACCCATGTACCTTGTAATAAGGGGTTCCCGACTTAGAATTTTTTTTAGCTAAGTGTTAATACTTAGAATCATCTTTAGCCTTCATAATTAGATGATCTTATTTTCGATCCTTACGACCTTAGAATGCCAATTTTTAAGTTGATTCATGATCAGGGATGTCAATAGGTCATTTTGGGTGTTTTTGGAGTTTTTGAACCTCATTAGAGTCACATTTGGATGACCAAAATAACAAGCCAAAGTGATCATGATGCATCGCATTGGCTATCGCATCGACAGCATCGACCCAGTGTGTTAACAATTGTGTCAACACCATCGATGCGGTGCATCGGTTATCGCATCACAGGTCACACTTTTCACATTATAGTTACGGGATGTGGGGGAAATTAAGTAATTTTCCTCCCACATTATACCCCCATAACATGAAATTCATCCCCTCAATATGCAAAATACATTCACTCATTTACAAAATCCTTGCAAGAAATAAATCCTAGTTCATCAAGCTCAAGATCAAGTTCAAAGAAATTCCCAACAATCTTCATGAATTTTGTCACTCAGGTATGTTAGGTGTTTATCCTTGAGTCTTCTTCCACCATTGGAGTTCAAGAACCCTTTTCAAAACTTAAATTTATGATTCAACCCAAGTTATGAATTGAATTATGCTTATTTTCATGTTGTCGTATGGTTTTCAAGTTAGGATCTTTTATGAGGTCCATGAAATTAAGTTAGCATGTGCGTTGAATTATTAATCTTTCATGTAAAAACCCTTGAATTTACAAGTTGTACGTAGTAGTTATGATTCCCTATGTGGTTAGTTTTTATGTATAGCAATCACACTCCCCAAGTGTTTGATAAAATGTCCATATGAGTAAATTATGCATAGTAACCTATTATTGTGTTGCTAAAGTTGTGATATGAGTTTATCCATTATGCTATCGAGTCCTGGGAGTATTTGTTACCTGAAATATAGTTGTTTACTTAGTTGTAGTAGTTATTGAATAGTCCCAGTAAAAGGTCAAGAATAGTAGTACTCATTCAGTCAAAAGAACTTAATGAACTTAGTCCAGTTCAGTCAGTCAACACGATCAGGGTCAATTGAGTCAAGCTTAGTACAATCTAGTGATTAGTGTCTTTCAGTTAGGAGTAGGATTTAGCATGGAGAGAACCTAGGGATGGGGGCATTCATTCTAGTTTGGGTTTGACCCTTAGTAGCAATCCCTGAGTTACAGAACTACGTAGCCAGTGTAGAGTAAGTCGTCCTCCTGCCAGACTAGGGTTGACGCAATCTTAAATATATTTCATGAGTCTTCTTGCCAGATTAGGGTTGACATAACATTGTTAGTATCCTGTGGAAAGGTGATAACACCCTTCCAACTGGGGTCAAAGGTTGGACCCCAAATCAATTTACATTGGGGTATGTCGGTTAGATGAACACTCCCACAGTTACAATTTCAGTCTTAGTATTCAGTGAAGAACTCAGTCTGTTCTACAGAACCATTGCTATCATTTATCAATTACACAACCATCAAAATTCAGTACTCAGTTTCAGTATAATCTTAAATACACGATGTATACCTATATGCACAACATTGCATGTTCAGTAATTACAGTTTTGCATGCACTCTTATCCAATCACTTTATGATGTTCATTCAGTTAGTTATCATCTCATACATATGAACCCATGTATATCAACCTTACCCCAATTAGCATACCAGTACATTCTACATACTGATGCATACTCTCTTTTGTGCTATGGTGTCTCATATCATAGGTTCAGAAGCGCAGTTTCCTAACCGTACTCAGCAGCTCAGGCTATCAGCAACAATTATAATGGTGGGTCCTTATATTTTGAGGACAGAGTTTATCTATTTCAGTATTCCAGCAGTTCAATAGTTATTTCAATCGGAGTTAGTTGAGGGTTTGTCACATCAACTCCGTATTCAGACAGTTAGAGGCTTTCAGACTAGCATAGTTAGTTATTTAGTTTTCAGATGTTATTATTAGTTATACTCAGTTATTATTTTAGTATTTTGAGAACCTTATGGCATTTTCAGATTTTTTTGGCATATATATTTCAGTATTATATTCAGTACTCACAGCAGGTACCAGTCATGGGTTAGTTTTTGGTCCTTTGGTATTGTAAGCATCGTGTGACGCCCAAGGTGTAGTCTCAGGTTTTTACAAACTTGGTATCATATCCTAAAGTTCTAAATAATTCCTAGGAAGTCTGAAAGTCGTGTCAAGTAGAGTTTTGTACATAGATGTGTAGCGCGCCACACTTATGGACAAGAGGCTATGAGGTATTTTGAGGAATGCGTTCCCTTCTTTCATTGTTCATATCATACGAGTGAGCATGAGCTCAAGTTAAAACTCTCTGTCCAATACAAATTTTCCTTCCATTTACAAAACATGCCTCATAAAAAGACCAATAAAAGAAGAACAGGAACCAGCCTGCACCTCTGCCCATTCAGGATGATCCCCTGAATGAGCATGTCTCCAATGCAGAATTAGAGCTGTATTTACCACACTAGCTTACTCTCTAGAGACTAGAATAAATACCCAACTACTTTTTAGGCCAACCCAGTGGTCAATACTACTGCAGCTAGAGTTCAGGACTTTACTCGAATGAACCCTTCTTCGTTTTCAGGGTCTAAGTCTAAAGAGGACCCACAAAAATTCCTTGACATGGTGCAAAAGGTCAAAGACATTATGGTGATAACCGCTAGTGAGAGTGTTGAGTAAGTTGTCCATTAGTTGTAGGATGTGGCTCATATATGGATTAAGGAGTGGAAGGAAGATAAGGGCCCAGATGTAGGGTCTATAAAATGAGAGAAGTTTCCTTTTGTCGTTTTAGATAGGTTCTTCCCGTTGGAGTTAAGAAAGGCTAAGATAATAGAATTTATCAATCTAATACAGGGAAACATGAGTGTGAAAGAGTATTCCCTCAAGTTTACTCAGTTGGCTAGGTATGCTCCTCATGTGGTAGCTGATAGCAGGTCTAAGATTAACAAGTTCATGTCTGGTGTGTTTGACAGTGAGGTCAAGGAGTATAGTACCACAATGTTAATTAAGAAGATGGAATTTTCTAGGTTGATGGTCCATACTCAACAGATTGAGGAATGGAAGACTAAAGAGAAAGAGAGGGAGAACAAGAGGGCTAGAACAAGTAGCATTAGTTTTACTTAGCCTAAGTCAGAGGGTGATAAACGTCCTCTGTTCCTCATGAAATCTTCAATCCCATCTCTGTCCTTAGCCAGTGTTCCGGTGCCTAAATTAAGAAATAGTACTAAGGATAGGGCACCAAGATCTAAATCTTAAGGGAGTGTTAGCAGTGCTCGAACAAAGCCTCTTTGCCAGAAATGTGGCATAAACTATCAGGGTGTCTATAGAGCTGGCAATGATGTATGTTTCTGGTGTGGAAAACTAGGTCATAGAATTAGAGAGTGTCCTCAGGTGGGTACACAAAGTCATCATAATTATCCCCCAGCTCAGTCCGATCGCCCATCTCCGCAGGGTGCCACTTACAGTGCCACCAGTGGCCAACACCCAAATAGGCTCTATGTACTCCAATTCCAACAGAATCAGGAAAGTTCTCCTCATGTGGTCACTAGTACGTTACAAGTTTACCATTGACATATTTATGCTTTACTAGATCCAAGAGATTTTTTGTCCATTGTAACTCCTTATATAACTGTTAACCTCAAAGTCAGTTCAAAACCTTAGCAGAACCTTTCTCAGTCTCTACCCTAGTGGGTCAATCTATCATAGCCCTTGTATCTCAGAAAGTTACTTCAGCAGACTTAGTAGTGTTAGAAATGACATATTTTTACGTCATTCTCGGCATGGATTGGATCCATTCATGCTATGCTTAAGTTGATTTTAGGAGAAAAATTATCTATATTCAGTTTTCGAATAAACCAGTCCTTGAATAGAGGGATAGTACCACATCACTTAAGGGTCAACTTATCTTATACCTTAGAACGAGAAAAATGATATCCAAGGGGTATGTCTATCATGTTGTATGAGTCCAAGACTCTAGTTATGAGGATCTCATTCTGGAGTCAATTTCAGTAGCAAGTGAATTTCTAGATGTTTTTCCCGAAGATCTCCCCCGAGTTCCTCACAAAAGGGAAATTTTCTTTAGAATAGGCATTCTTCTTGATACTCAGCCCATCTCTATTCTACCATACAGAATGGCACCAGCTGAACTTAAAGAGTTAAAAAAAATAGTTGAAAGACCTCTTAGACAATGGAGTTATTAGGCCCAATGTATTTCTTGGGGTGCACCAATTCTATTCATGCAAAAGAAAGACAATTCTCTTAGAATGTGTATAGACTACCGTCAATTGAACAAAGTAACAATTAAGAATAAATACCCACTTCCTAGAATCGATGACTTGTTTGACCAACTTCAGGGTTCCAATTACTTTTCTAAGATAGACCTCAGATCAGGCTATTATCAGCTCAGAGAAAGAGAATGTGACATTTTAAAATAGCTTTCAGAACCCGATATGGTCACTTCAAGTTACAAGTCATGTCATTTGGTCTTGCCAATGCCCTAGTAGCTTTCATGGACTTGATAAAATATGTACTTAATCTTTACTTTGACATGTACATCATAGTATTCATAGATGACATCCTTGTCTACACCCGCAATGAACATGATCATGCTGACCATCTCAGAATAGTATTATAGGATCTCAGAGCCCATCAGTTATTCTCCAAATTTAGTAAATGCGAATTTTGGTTAAGGCCAGTAGCATTCCTTGGTCATATAGTTCCCGGTGATATCATTAGAGTTGATCCTCAAAAGATCGAAGCACTGAGAAACTGACCCAGACCCATCTCTCCATTAGATATCAATAATTTCTTAGGGTTGGCTAGCTATTATCGATGAATTGTTAAAAGTTTTTCATAAATTACATCCCGATGTACAGATTAACTCAGAATAAAGTCAAGTTCTAGTGGTTAAATTCTTATGAGAAGTATTTTAAGGAGTTGAAGACTTGACTCATAACAACCTTAGTTTTGTCTTTGCCTGATAGTTCAGATGGAATTATGATACTTCTAGAGTTGGTTTGGGGTGTGTATTAATGCATATGGGTAAGGTTGTGGCCTATGCCTCTATACAGCTTAAGCCCCATGAAAAGAATTATCCCACCCATGATCTTAAATTAGTAGCCGTTGTGTTTGACTTAAAGATTTGGAGGCACTATTTGTATGGGGTGTATGTTGATGTATTCATAAACCACAAAAGCCTACAATATATGTTTTCACAAAAAGACCTGTACTTGCATCAGAGAAGGTGGTTAGAGTTGTTAAAAGATTATTACATGAGTTTTCTGTATCATCTAGGCAAGGTCAATATAGTGAAAGATACCCCCAGTAGGTTGTCAAAGGGTAGTGTTGCTCACGTTGAGGATGGTAAGATAAAGTTAGTTCAAGAAGTTCATCAGCTTACCATACTAGGTGTTTATCTGGTTTATACGACTGAGGAAAGTGTTTGGGTGAAGAATAGTTTGGAGTCTTCTTTAGTTTTTGAGGTAAAAGAAAAGCAGGAAAGAGATCCCGATCTAGTCAAGTTAAAAGAATCAGTCAGAGATAAAAAAATAGAGCTTTTCTCCCAAGGGGGAGATGGTGTGTTATGCTGCAAGGGTCGACTTTGAGTGGCATGTTTAGATGGATTAAGGCAGCGAATTCTTGCAGAAGTGCATGGTGCACATTACTCCATTTATCCAGGGTCTACTAAGATGTACCGCGACTTGAAAGAAGTCTATTGGTGGAGTGGGATGAAGAGAGACATTGCAGAGTTTTTGGCTAAGTTCTCTACTTGTCAGCAAGTTAATATTGCACATCAGAAGCCTAGTAGGTCTATGCAGGAGTTCAGTATTCCCACTTGGTAGTTGGAGGAAGTGAACCTAGATTTTGTGATAGGTTTGCCTCGTACTCGTCGTCAGCATGATTCAATTTTGGTCATTGTGAATAGGATGACCAAATCATTCTATTTCTTGCTATTCCCTATGTGTTACTCAGTCGAGGATTATGCCAAGCTCTATGTTAAGAGTGTTGGTCATATTGCACGATGTTTTATTATCCATCATTTTAGACAGAGGTACATAGTTCACCTCTCACTTTTGGAAAACTTTCCATAAGGGTCTTAGTACCCAAGTTCATCTCAGTACAACCTTCCACCCTCAGACAGATGGTGAGGCAGATAGGACCATATAGACTCTAGAGAATATGCTGAGAGCATGTGTTGTTGACTTTAAGGGTAGTTTGGATAACTACTTACCATTGATTGAGTTCTCATATAATAATAACTATAATTCCAGTATTTAGATGGCTCCATTTGAGCCTCTCTATGGGAGAAGATGTATATCTCCCATTGGTTGGTTTGAAGTAGGTAAGGCTGCAGTAGTGGGGTTTGACTTAGTGTTTGATGCTTTAGATAAAGTGCAGTTGATCAGGAAGAGGCTTAAGGCAACCTAGAGCCAACAGAAATCTTATACAAATGTGAGATGGAAAGACCTTAAATACGAGATTGGTGATTATGTCTATTTGAAAATCTCTCCCATGAAGGGGGTAAATAAGTTTGGTAAGAAGGGGATGCTTAGTCCCCAATATGTCGGTCCTTATAGGATTCTAAGTTGTTTTGAAAAGGTATTTTATAAGCTTGAGTTGCCGCAGACTTAGCATCAGTACACCAAGTGTTTCACGTCTCCTTGCTGAAGAAACGCATAGGTTACCTAGCAGTTGTAATCACTATAGAGAGTGTAGATGCTGAAAATAGTCTCTCTTATGAGGAAGTCCCAGTCGAAATCCTTGATCGTTAGATTCACAGACTAAGGAACAAAAATATTCCTTTGGTAAAAATTATTTGGCGGAATCAGTCCGTTGAGGGAGCTACTTGGGAAGTAGAGGAAAACATGTGAGCCAAGTATCCTCACCTATTCTCCACAAAATCAGACTCAGCCTAAGGTAATAGTCTTCCTTAGATTTCCTCTATTCCATGGTCAATTACAGTTGCATAACATTCTCATATAATTCAAGCATTCACGAAACAGTTCAGTCATGTGTCATGTCTCCAGAATTCAATCATTCTTTAGTTATTCATGTTAGTGTAAGTACAGTTCCTCAGTTACTCTTAGTTCAGTTAGTCTCATTCGAGGATGAATGTTACCAAGGGGGAGATATTGTAAGACCCTGTAAAAGTTATAGTTCAATTTAGTCCCATATAGCTTGTAATAGGGGGTCCCAGACTTAGAAAAAAATTCTGCGAAGTATTAAGACTTAGAATCATATTTTTAGCCTTCATAAATTGGATGATCTTATTTTTTATCCTTACGACCCTTAGAATGTCGATTTTTAAGTTGATTCATGATCAGGGATGTCAATAGGTCATCTTAGGTATTGGATTTTTTGAACCTCGTTAGAGTCTTGTTTGGATGATCAAAATAGCAAGCCAACATGACCATGACACATCACATTGGCTATTTCTTCGACGACATCGACGTGGCGTGTCAGTAAACACATCAAAACCATCGATACAACATATCGATTATCGCATCGCTGGCCACATTTTTCATATTTTAGTTATGGGTTGTGGGGGCAATTAAGTCATTTTCCTCCGACATTAAACCCTCATAACACGAAATTCAGCGCTTCAATAGGGAAAATACATTCACTCATTTACAAAATCCTCTCAAGAAATAAACCCTAGATCATCATGCTCAAGATCAAGTTCCAATAAATCCCCAACAATCTTCATGAATTTCATCTCTCAGGTATGTTAGGTATTTATCCTTGGGTCTACTTCCACCCTTGGAGTTAAAGAACCCTTTTCAAAACTTTAATTTATGATTCCCAAATTATGAATTTAATTATTTTTATGTTTGCGTTGTTGTATGAGTTTCAAGTTAAGATCATTTATGAGTTCTATGAAATTAAGTTACCATGAGCGTTGAATTATGAATCTCTCATGTCAAAATCCTTGAATTTGCAAGTTGTATATAGTAGTTATGATGCCCTATATGGTTAGTTTTCATGTATAGTAATCATGCTCCCTAAGTGTTTGATAAAATGTCCATATGAGTAAATTATGCATGGTAACCTATTGTTGTATTGCTTAAGTTGTGATAAGAGTTTATCAATTATGCTATCGAGTTCTAGGGGTATTTGTTCCCCAAAATCTAGTTGTTTACTTAGTTGCAGTAGTTATAGAATAGTCAAAGGAAAAGGTCAAGAAAAGTAGTACTCAGTCAGTTAACAGAACTCAGTGAACTCAGTCCAGTTCAGTCAGTCAATACGATCAAGGTCAGTTAAGTCAAGCTTAGTACAATCTAGTGATTAGTGTATTTCAGTTGGGAGTAGGATTCAGCACAGAGCAAACCTAGGATGGGGGCATTCCTATCAGTTAAGGTTTAACCCTTAGTAGTAATCCCTAAGTTAAAAAACTACGTAACCAGCATAGGGTAAGTTTTCCTCCTGCCAGACTAGGGTTGATGCAATAATATATATATTTCATGAGTCTTCCTTCCAGATTAGTGTTGATACAATATTGTTAGTATCCCGTGTCAAGGTGATAACACCCTTCCAACTGAGGTCACAGGTTAGATCCCAAATAGGTTTATATCGGGGTATGTTGGTTAGATGAATATTCCCACAGTTACTGTTTTAGTCTCAGTATTTAGTGAAGAACTCAGTCAGTTCTACAAAACCATGGCTATCAATTATCAGTTACACAACAATCAGAATTCAATACTCAATTTTAGTATAATCTCAGATACACGATGTAGACCTATATGCGTAGTATTGCATGTTCAGTAATTATAGTTTTGTATGTACTCTCATCTAATCACTTCATGATCTTCATTCATCCAGTTATTATCTCATGCATATAAACCCATGTATATCAGCCTTACCCAATTTAGAATACCAGTATATTCCACGTGCTGACGCATACTCTCTTTTGTGCTATGATGTCTCATATCATAGGTTCAGACACTCTAGTTCCTGGCCTTACTTACCAGCCCAAGCTATCAGTAGAAGTTATAGTGGTGAGTCCTCATATTTCAAGAACAGAGTGTATCTATTTCAGTATTCCAGTAGTTCAGTAGATATTTCAGTCGGAGTTAGTTAGGGCTTTGTCCCATCAACTCCATATTCAGACAGTTAGAGTCTTTCAGACTAGCATAGTCAGTTATTCAGTTTTCAGATGTTATTATTAGTTATATTCAGTTATTATTTCAGTATTTTGAGAACCTTATGGCATTTTTAGATTTCTTTCGCATATATATTTCAGTATTATATTTAGTGCTCACAGCAGGTACTAGTCATGAGTTAGTTTGTGGTCCTTTGGGATTGTAAGCACCGTGTGACGCCCAAGGTGTATTCTTGGGTCATTACAATAGGTGATCTATATATCATTCAAATGGGCTTAATATCCTTTTTATTGTAAACTTTTATATTGAATACTATTGGGATCACTTATATCTGTTAATTTATGCTCGATTTGCAATGAATTTGTATCTGTTAATATGAACTCATAATACCTTTAGGTCTTGAGAGGATCATCTGTCTCCACATAGTCCCAATTTGTATAATAAGGCATTAGCAATTTTAGTACTTAAAATTTTTTGTACTTTTTATCAAGTGCCATTATCAACAGTACCTATAAATCTACTTTCTCGAGTTACTTTTTATCAGGAATACTCTTTTTTTTTTGTGGAATGTCTAGGGAGACTGCTTATGAGTAGGTCTCCCATGGTTTCGTCGCATAACTATCTTTCGTTTGGATGGAAATATTTTTATTGGCTGATGAGTATTCTTTCTTAAATATCTGCTTAAGTGGTTACATTCTAGGTACACTGGTAATGGACTCTTTTGATGATAGCGGAACGGTAGGTTTTGGTAGGGATGGAAATTCTGCTAGGATGAAAACCTATTTTCTGACCTTTTATCTGACTTTTTATCTTCTTCAGTGAAGGGTCTTTTCATTTTTTCCTGTAGTCGGAAAGACTTAAATCAAGGCCTTAACCTTGATCATGGTGTTCCAGGTCTCATAATTTCCCTATAGAAAAATTTTGTTAAAATTTTTGGGAGCGAATTTCTCCCTTTATAATATCGAATTGTTGAAATTTTTTTATAAAACAATTTTAAAATATTTTTAAAAATTGATAACTCATAATACTATAAAAGTTTTCCTTTAATAGCAGATTGGTTTTTCTTTAACCCTCATCAGACTGAATTTTCTCTAAAAATAGTTTGATTTTTTATAAAATCACTTTCTTCTTTTAATATACTGTTTAAATAAGGGAAAATAATCCTTTTTCCTAAAATAGTAGTATGGATGCCATCTAACTCGACAATATAAGGTTTTATTTCATTGATAAAAGGAAAACCTAATATTATCTCTATATTAGTATCTTTAATGATTAAAAAATTATTAATACAACAAACTCCGTCATTGAAAATATAGGCATTGAGGAGTCTATAATTTATTTTTAATTTAACCCCTGTTGCGGAGAATAAGCGTGTAGTACCTTTTTCTAGGTACTCTATAGGAATTAATCCTTCTATAATGTAATTTTCATCCGCACCTGTATCAAATAATGCAATCTTAAAAATTTTATAATCTTTATTGATAACTATAGTAATTGGTATATGGTAACTTTGTGGTTTAACTATTGTAATTATATTAAGTCCTGATTTTTTATTGGAAGTTTTTCTAGAGATCTATTTCTAGAGACTGTATTTCATTATTGTCATTATTTACTCCTGATGTTTCACCAATATCAAACTGATGTGATTTGGGGTCTTGGTTTGGAGTTAAATCCTTTAGTATTTTATTAGCAAGTGACTCTGTTTCTAGATTGTTAAGTCTCTGCTTAACTTGCCTAAGTTCTACTTTTAGGTATAATAATTTTGTCTAAAGATCTTGTATGGTGGTTTTAGACTTATGTTCTTTAAATTTATTCAGTACATTTTTCATATTAAAGGGTTCAATAATTTCTTTATTATCAACCTGTTGATCAAGAACAATATCTTTTAAGGCTATCAAATATTTTCTTCTAAGAGTTGGGACTTCTAGATTATCTATCATGTCAAATAAGGTCTCTTTCTCTTTATTATTATTGGTGATAACATTTATAGAATTACTATCACAAGTGCGAATTTCACCGCTACAATTACAATGGTCTGTTAATTCATTATTATCTGAATGGTATGAAACATTAAGTTGATTATCATCACTAAGACTTTCGTCATGAGAAGAACTATTTTTATTTTTATCAAGTATTGAATATAATTTTTCTTTAACGTCATTTCCTATTTCTAACATATTTATCTTGCCTTTCTTTATATTTGGAATCCGGAAATCTTTAGCCCTATGTCCAGTTTTACCGCAGCTCCAACATATTTCATTATTGGTTTGATTTTCTCCCATAGGAGCTTTTTTAGATTTTTTAAATCATCTTTTATAATAATGAGATTTCTCAGATTTATCTTTATAATTTTTATGTTGTTTTTCAATATTTTTGGTAGCTTCCTTTGAAGGGGCTGATAATTTTGTATAACCAAAGTCTTTGCAAAAACTTCCTAGATCATTGCAAGTTATTTTATTATCTCTCTTTAATTGATTTTTAAGCTTAATATTTGTACATAATTCTAGTCCTGTGACATTTCTAAAACTTATAATATCACCATAAGTTAAATTACTATAAGGAATATGTAATGCCAAGGATTTTGCGGGGTCTTACACTTATAAAGACTGGCAAACAATTTATGTAATGTTCAGTTAAGGGGCTTTTTGGTCCTTTTCCCTCTTATAACTCCCAACCTATGATCCATAACCCTAAAAGAGGCATTATTTTTCTCTATTTCTCAATCAAATAACAACACTTTCCTCTTTCCATCTTCAAGAACATCAAGATTAGGGTTCCTCACAAAATTTCATCCTTCAAGAAAAGGTTTAAACTCTCTTCACAAAAGAAAATACAGGTATGTAGGGTTTATGAACAAGGTTATTCTTTCATCCTTGTTCCTAAAGTGCATGGTTTTAAGAATAAATTTACTTGTTTTGAAATTTGAAAACCATAGGTTGATATAATAGCAGTTCATTACAAAGGTACAGTAAAGTCCTAACATTCCTCATAACACCATACTTATCGTACGAGAGATTACAACATCATAATTCTGCACTTGTAAGAATAATTTTAAAACCACAAATCTCAACTATGAATTAGTCTTTCAAAGTATGAGTTTACAAGTCTTAAGAAAATATATATGGAATCAAAAGATGTAAAATTATGTAAACTAGAATATAAAACCTACTAGTAGTATTTACAGATACAAAAGAAATTCTATCCTAAGCAAAATTAGAAAGCTAAGTTGTAAGTGGCAATGAGTAGTCAGGTTACGCCATGACTCATTGTGTGTAATCGTAGCTTGTTGGCTGGTTGCTTGCTAGTAGGTGACATTTTATTGTTATAGCTCGTAGCAACTTCCAATGGATTATTATGTCTATCATAGCAACTTGAACAACTTGTGTTGAATTTTAGGAGTTGGGTCATATCTGCTCAAGATAAGTCAAGCAATGCCTCATCACTTCTACTAATGACTTATAGGGAAGGATCGTTTCCACTAGTAATAAGTTACATCTCTGTAGGACTTTTCAACTATTTCTTCAAGATGATTTAGGTGATGAGTAAACACCTATTCCTATGATTTGTAGCATGAACTGTAGCCAACACCTTGATTTACACATCTTTAGGACTTTGGACACAGTCTTCAGGATGACTCATGCCATGACTTAAATCGTGACTCAACTAGTTGTGTCAAGGCAACAGATGCCAATTTTAGTTCTTTTTCATTCGTTACTAACAATATTTGTTTTCCTACAAAACACTTAAATAAACACATAGTATCTACAAATACACCTAAGTTCTAGATTATTTTATTTGCTTTAAGCATTGAAAGTGTCACAAAAGCATGACATATCAATCATCTACCACTAAAGCACACATTCATCCGCAAACATAAAAGTACAAAAGATACCCGAGCTATCAAAAGGCTTGGGATATAAATTAAGATACCTGAACTTATAAAAAAGTTAGGACTATCAAGGAAGATATATGAACTATTAAAAAACTAGAAATCTAGTCTATATATTTGGTTCTATCTCTCATGTAGCCTCCTAAATCGAATGATGTTTCAACTAAACCATCACTAATTCAATGATATTTGTCCTTAAATTCCTATTTTGTCTATCTAAAATGTCTATAGACTCCTCCATAAAAGTCAGATTATGATCCATATCAACCGAATAACACTAAATCTCACGAGAACCATCAGAATTATATTTCTTTAACATTGAGATATAGAAAACTGGATGTACAACTCAAACACTCAAAGCAAAGATCGATTCATATGTAGCCTTTCTAATAGACTTAAGGATCTCAAAAGAGACAATAAACCTCATGTTAGCTTGTATTTCTTCCAAAACCTTATCACACCCATCATGATAAAACTCTCTCACCAGTCGCAAACACTAAGCCATTATCCTTTCAATTTACATAAGTTTTTGTCAACTCTACGCTGCTAAGTGCCATTCCTAAATCCACCTCATGGTATCCATTGAATCTTGCAACAAATATGTACCTTATGGTTTAACATCAATGGAATCAAACCACCCAATAAGAGATGGACACCTCCTCCAATCCAATGCCTTGAATGGTGTCATATAAATGTTAGAATGATAACTATTATTGTAGGAAGACTCCTCTAAAGAAAGAAACAAGTCCCAATGACCACCAAATAGTTATGCAACATCAAAGCATATACTCTAAAAATTTGAATAGTCCACTTCGACTGACCTTCTACTAAAGGGTGAAATTTATACTTATTTTTCAACGGAGTTCCTAGCGCTCACTTTGTAAAACTCCAAATGTGTGAAGTGACCTTAGTACCTCTATCTAAAATGATGGAAATAGGTATATCATGAAATAAAAAAACATCTCAAGTGTAGATCATTGTTAACTTCCCACATTGTAGTTCACTTTCACTAGAACAAAATAAATTGATTTGGTCAATCTATCCACAATCACTCAAATAGAGACAAACTTCCCCAAGGTTTGAGGTAAACAAACCCCAAAGTCTCTATTTCCAATAAGATAGAGGCATCCTCTAAGTCAAATGACTCGGCCTATGATGCTCATATTTTACTTACTGATAATTAAAATACTTAGTCATAAATTAAGTGTATCCCTTTTCATCTTACACTATCAATAATGTTGCTTTAGGTCATGATACATCTTTGTTGCACCTTCATGAATAAAATACCTTACACTTTGAGACTCATCCATGATAAATCTATTAAAATCATATTCACTTGGAACATAAATTAGACAGTTGATCCTTAAAATACCCTCCAAATGAAGAATTGCTTCCTTAGCTTCACCAATCAACAGCTTACCCAAAATAACACACAACCTCCCATTCATGAACTAACTACCTTGATTTTTTCTCCCAATAATGACCTCATCTCAATTAGAGAAATACTCTACCTAGGTCAAAAAATTTATGTCATATTAAACTATTGGCCAATCGTTGAACATCCATGGCCTAAGGACTTTCCTCTACCACTAATAAAAAAGGACTACCCATTTGGACATAAGTGTTTCTCAACCTAAGTTAGGTGGTTAATCGTTTAATTCTTTCAAACTTAAATAAAATTAAATTTGAATTTTATTTTATTTTGAGTTAGACAATCTCGTTAAAACATTAACCATAAGATGAAGAGCCAAAGTCTCCAAATCCTCTTTGATAATCCTTGTTTCTATTCTAATTTCTTCTTTCAAGAGAATTAGCCCTAGGTATGTTCTATTGTTTGCAACCACTAGAATTTAGTTTAAAAGACTAGAATATCAATATAATTCCCATTATCATTCGAATCCCAAAAACAATCAACACTAACAAGCGGATTCACCATGACTCCCATAACCCTAGATGTGGGAATTTAAGTAATCATGAATTTGAAAGAGAATATAGAAGATAAATTCATAGATTTAAGAATTATTCTTATAAAATATGGATGCACACTTCAATGTTCTTTTAGAGATCCACAAAGTTTTCAAACTACTCGAGAATAAACTCAAAACTTCCCTTTTTCTCTCAATAATAACATCTGGAAAAAATAGTCGAAAAGTATAAAATATAATGATAAAACCCTTAAAAGCTTCTATTTATAGTAGTGGAAAACTTGAATTCAAAATAAATTTTTGATTTGGCCTACTCACAGTTGAAGACATCAGTTGATGACTCATCAATAAATTGACAACTCGTCAGTTCAAGTCTTTAAATTAATTCTTCTTGACTTCTAATCCACCTAAGGTTGAAAATATCAGTTGACGGCTCATCAACAAGTTAACAGCTCATCAACTAAAGTCTTTAACTAAATTCTTCTTGATTTAAGTTTTGCCTAAGGTTGAAGACATCAGTTGATGACTTATTAACAAGTTGAAATATTGTCAACTCAAGTCTTCAACTGAATTCTTCTTGTACTGTGTTCTGTCCTAGGTTGAAGACATTAATTGACATTTTGCCAACTCAAGTCTTCAACTGAATTCTTCTTGACTTGTTTTCTGCCCAAGGTTGAAGACCTTATTTGATAACTCATCAACTCAAGTCTTCAATTAATTCTTCTTAACTTGTGTTCTACCCAAGGTTGAAGACATCAGTTGATAGTTCATCAACTCAAGTCTTCAACTAAATTCTTCTTGACTTGTGCTCTAGCTAAGGTTGAGGACATCAATTCATATTGTCAACTGCCTTTTTAGCTTATTTTCAGTTGTTTTCGCACATGTTAACTCTTCCTGCACAAAGAAGTAAAATACAATTAAAAACAACAAATGTTGTTTAAGAACATACAATTATTCTTAGTCATAAGACTCAAATGTACCTTTTAAATGTCGGCACATCAAAAACCTCAACTTAGAAGATCTGCTTATTCTCAAGAAACTAAACAAAACTATATTATGCAAACATCAAGATTTCTAAGAAATCGAACAACAGTTGTACATTAAAGTTGACCTCATCAAATTAGTGACTTCATATACATGAACTACTTAATGATCAAGAAATAGGGATCCATGTTTGGTATTATAATATAAATGGGAAACATTACATACATTTAAAGTAATGGATTAAGTCGTCGACGACCCCTTAAAGTTGTTTGCATAATTCAGAACACCTCAATGGGCCTTTGTTCCTCTTAGACCCTCCAACCTTAAGAAATATATACCTATTAAACACAATATGACAATTTATGTTACACATACTATGAGTGTATCTCACATTCTAGTATCATAAAAAATCACGAATACAATGTCGACACGCGTTACATGGGCCCAAAATAATTAGAAAGATGAATTATTAATTTAAATAAACTAAATCTATTTTGTAACCCTTACAAAAAAATGAAATCATTTTTTACCTTCACTAAAGCAAACCCTTTCCTCCATCCTACCCACCTACCCAACTTTCTCTATTAGTTCTTCCTCGTCCACCGTTCCTTTGACTCCTCAACAAGAGTACCATTTTTTTATAATAATTGAAAGGAAACTTTATTTTTCCATTTTATATTCAAATTATTGAAATATTAATTAGAGTGTATTAATTTTATTAATATCATATCACATAAGTGGTAATGACAATAATTGGTGGTCCAATGATGACAAAAAGGCGGACCACAGATATGAATGAAAAAATATGGATTTGTAAATGTTTTTATTTTATAAAGAATGAAAAGAAAATTAAAAAATAAGAAAAAACAAAAGATAAAAATAGTAAAATAAAGCATATTAGAAAGAAAATTAGCGTTAAAAGGAGAAGATGATAGTGAATGGGGTAGGGGTTGCTTTTGTTTTTTTTTAATTAATAATTAACATATCATGAATACAAAGTTTCCCAGTGTCACTAGAAGGAAAAAGTACAGATTTCTCAAAAAAGAAAAAAGAAAATATCCTTTTAGCATCACTTATGCGCCTAACAAAGGTGAAATACACCTATTTTCCATATTAACATTAGGTATTTTATAGGTACTAGTTTTGAATATATTAGATGCTCAATAGTCACTGGTTCTAGCTGAGGTGCCTAAGTGAATTATGCAAACAACTTTAAGAGGCCCTTGATGACTTAAGCCCAAAAATAATCAATCTAATAGCAAGTAGAATAAAGTGTTATACACATGACCTAAATACATATAAGTTCCTCACATAGAATATTTGGATTATACTTAGGGACTGAATTCAAATATCTCACTATCACAATAAATTTCAAACAATGAACATGTGATACTATAACACCCGATGTTTTCAACCCTTAGAAAATTTCCTGAATTTTTGGTTTTGGACAAGTTACGACTAGGGGGAATGAGTCGTAAAATAGGGTATGAGTAGTATGGATTCTCCATATGATGACCAGTGATTGATGGTGTGTTGGATTTGGTTTCTGGAATAAATACGACTTAGGTGGTACGAGTCATCTTGGTGGATACGGGTTGTTGGATTTGGTTCTACCTTTCACTTAATCTTAGACTTGGAAACTTAAGTTGGATCTAAGTATGAGTGACTCACCATGGGCTATAATCTAGGGTAGAAGTCGTACCATGGACTCGTATGGCGGATAGTTTTTAAATCTCTTGTGACTCTATTCTGCCAGGGGTACGGGTCGAAGATTCGAGTCATTTTCTTTGGGTACGACTGGGTTTGAGTAAGTCTTACCTTGGATAGTTTTGGGTCCAAAGGGGAGGACTAGGGTATGAGTGGTGGGTACCATTCGTATTGTACGGTACGACTGGTATTGGTAGTCGTACCCCCTGACATAAATTTTATGCAGTATAAGTGAGGGAAATCTAGACATTTCACCACTTAACCTATTATGGCCCCAAAAATTTTAGTACACTTAGGAGATTATTTTACCTATTTTCTATTCATTAACACTTACAAAACGCTCTCTAATCCTCTTGAAAGTTCTTTGGCAAAGGAATCTAGGGTTTCTTCGTAAGGATTAATTTAGGGCTTGTGTTGGTGATTTCTCTCTATTGTCTTCTCAATTAATATATGTACTACTTCCCTCGTAGTTAGTTCCAATTAAATACATATTTTGTAAATTGTTTTCATGGCATAATTGTTATATGGTTTTGGATTTTCAAATATATATTGGTTTTTTTTTTTAATAATGGCTAGATCATGGTTTTCCCTTGTTTTAATTATGTATTTAAATGTTTTAATGTTGATTTGGATATTATGTTGCATGAGAATGGTTAATTGATATTTGATTTTGGAAACACTATGCCCCTAATATGTTTGATAAAATGCCTTTAAGAATGGTTTTACTATATTATTGAACTTTTAATGGAACTATTGCTTAGTATGGTTAGGTAATGGAATCCTTAATGGTTTATGGTTTGGGATGATAAAATAGAATGTATTGGTGTTCATGGTTATGATTAATTGAACTCCTTATGGGGTACGATGGAATCCCCCAAGTAAACATATCAATGAAAAACTTGTGGGGTACATGGGACTCCTCCAAGTTAACTTGGTAAATTGTACACGGGAATCCCTTTACCCAAAAAGGTTTGGCTAAGGACAATAATTTCAAGTTATAGTCGATATAATGATAACACTTTTAAAATCCTTGGTTAATAATAAATGGAATAATGGATTGGATGTTGAAAATGGTTTTAATTGGGAAATAATAGTGGGGTGTGATAGCTACCCATGAAGGTGGGTGTTCAATGAACGAACACTGGAAACTCGTGTTTGCCAACATGAGGGGTTGGTCATGCCGACCATATATGATACTATGAGGAATATAGGAATTCTCTAAGTATAGTGTACATATGTATCATGGAGAGCAAAAGGTACTCTAGAAACTTAGGAATCCCCTACTCTTATGGTATCTCCGGATCGTGTGTCTACACGCATCGAGGCCCATTCAAGGGGTTACACTGGACATATATAACCCATGGGTGATTTTAGAACGGTCAATCTACACACTCCTATCATTCTTACCTTTATAATTTCCTTTCTCCCTATCCTTATAGCCATCCTTGTCGTAGTAGTTACGACCTTTATTTCCTTGGCTATTGCCTCGGAAATCCCCTTGATTATTCACATAGTTAGCCTCTTCTTCTGAATCAGAATCATCTCTACCTTTAGCTGAAGCAACCTTTACTTTTTCAGTATTTGCAGATAATAGATGCTTGGTCAATAGATATATCTACGTCTTTAAGTATTCCATGTCTTGATTACGTTCTTCCTCTTTCTTATGTTGTTTTGCAGTCATGCCAACAGACATAGTAGGTCTTGCTACCACAGAATCCCTGGTATGCCAAGCTCTACTTTGTTTGGTCATTCGATCTAGCATCTATGAGTCCTCTTGAAAAGTGAGATCCACAAATGATCCCCTTGCAGCATTATCAACAACTGGTTTCAAAATAGAGTTCAGAGCCCGATAAAGAGTCCCCATCAGATGAATATCTGTCATATTATGGTTCGAACACTGCATCAGCTTCTTTTAGGAGCTTTCCCATGTCTTATAAAGGGCTTCAATTGGGAGCTGCCTAAAGTTGTTGATATCATCCCCCAACTATACCCTTCTGGAAAGTGAAAAGAACCTTTCTAGGAAAGCCTCTTTTAATTGCCTCCAGTTGGTTATCGAATGGGGCGTCAGCTTATTAAGCCACAATGTGGCTCTCCAGACAGAGACAACGGAAATAAATGCAGGCGGATGGAATTTTGTCCCACTCGCGGGTTATAATGAACTTGAAAATAGTGACAAAATTCACTAAATGCATATTGGGATCATCTCTCGGGAGTCCACCAAAAAACCCTTTTAGGTGAAAGAGTTGGATCATTGTACTAGTAATATTGAACTTTGCTCTTGGTGATAAAGGTGGAGGAATAATAGCTTCAGTGGCACTAGCTCCGTTCATTCCATCTTTATCATCATTAAGATCAAATTGAACAGCTTGGCGATCAGGTATCGCCTTAAAACGATGATTTTTGTTCACATTTTTGTTCACTGGTGCAGCTACATTCTCTGCACGCCTTCGATTAGCAGGATTTAACAAGTCATTATCCCCTAAATTATCATCATTAAGGTTAGGATGAGGTGTCTGCTGGCAATCATTCTGCTGATTTAGTTGAGCTCTAGCCAATGCGGCTTATCTCTCAGCATTTTGGGGTTCTGTCATTCTGCTAATAAGTTGTGGTTTCGTATGTATTGGTAAAAATGGTGCACATGATTTTTGTTTACTTAGCATACACAATAATTCTCCTGTACAAATAAAAAAAGCAAAAAAAAGTAAAATTTGGGAAACTTGACCAAAGGTTAATTAACAAACACAAACTTAATTGACAACCGTATTCCCCGACAACGGTACCAAAATTTGATATGCCCAAATTACAACTCTCTTACGAGAGAGTAAGAGGTAGCTGTCAAATATAGAACCCAACTAGGTTGGGTGTCGAATCCCACATGGAATACCGTTTTCACTAAGTATTGTGACTGTTATTTGACTGTTGATCTAAGTCTCCAAAATAAAGGGGTTTTAGAAATATTAATGGTATTCTTTTGCATTGATGTTACACAAAATCCCAGCTACTAAGATTAAATTTAGATGTAATTCCAATGAGAAGAAATTAACTAGAGTTATGCTCACCAAGATGTTCAAAAAATCAGGGTTGTGAGTTTGTGTTCGAATTCTAACTTATGTATCCAATTGCAAAAATTATTGAATTCTAAAGATTACCCACGTCTTTCTCAACCTAATGAGTATTTCACCCTTTACTTCTCTAGAACTTAAAGGATTCATGCATTATTCAATAACACTCTCACGAGGGTTGATCCTACTAAGGCATCAACCCATTAACCCAAAGGGGTAAACTAATGAAGCTTATTTGAATCACTTCTTTTCCGAACATCCACTTTTTTGTCAGAAAAGTAGAGTTCATGGGCTCACCTCTAAAGTTCGCAACCAAGAGATGTCATTAAAATGAATAAAGATTCATGCAATTTTGATAGATTTTAGAAAATAAACCCATTCACAACCCCAAAATAGTTCTCTACATCAAGGCTCCTATAACCCTAGTTATGGGAGTTTAGCTACTCATCTCTATGTCAAAAATCAAAGTTATATTGATGTTCATAAATAACTTCAAAAGAGTACTTACAGAAGTCACAATATTGTTCTTCTCAATCTTTGATGGAAAATATGAAAACTAATAACCACATCTAAATCTCTAGATTCAAATCTCAATGAAAAGTAGTACAAATCTCTTAATAGAAGAGAAAGTATGAAACTGAAGACAAAAGATACGGAATAAACTCTAATACTTCATATTTATATGATTCCAGAACTAGGTTTTAAAATTCAAACTCAGATTCTCCATTTTTTGGTCGATGGGTCAAGTGATGGTCCATTACAGGTCCAACGATTCATTGTTTACATCATCGCAAGGTGTCCAGTGACTCCATGTTCTGCTTCTGGGCAACGGGTCAAACGACGGTCCATTATAGGTCCGACGTTCTATCACCTACATCATCACAGGGTGTCCAGTGACTCCATGTTCTACTTTTAGATGATGGGTAGTGCGACGCCCATCGCAAGGTCGATGATTCGTCACTCGCATCATCGCAGGACTTCCAATAATCATGCCTTCTGTATTATGGCAACGGTTCACACTAACAGTTCATCGCAGGGCCGATGGTCCATCGCCTAGACTATCTCAGGCTGTCAAGAGTCTAAGCCTTCTACTTTTTATCAACGATTTAGACCGACGGATTGTTGCAAGATCAACGGTCTATTGCCTGAGCCATCGCTGCTCAATTTGCCTTTGTTTTGCTCAGATTGTCCATGTTATCCTTCACACTCATTCTTTACCCTGAAAACACTAAAATACCATGTTAAATATAACCATGGTTGCTTGAAAACACCCAATTATCGTAAACAAAGGCCTAAAATATTTTGTCAAAATCTGGAACATCAATGCACCGGTGTTATTCGTGCGGAAGAAGAATGGTTCCCTTTTAATGTACATAGACTATCGCCAATTGTATAAGGTAACAATTAAGAACAAGTATCCTCTCCAAAGACATATGACTTGTTTGATCAATTGCAAAGTGCCAAGTTATTTTCTAAGATAGATCTTCGGTCTGGGTATCATTAACTTAAGATTAGGGAGGTGGATATCCCTAAGATGTATTTTCGTACTTGGTATGGGCACTTTGAATTCTTAGTAATGTCATTTGGTTTGACTAATGCCCCATCTGTATTTATAGATTTGATGAACAGGGTTTTAGATAGTTTCTGGATCATTTTATCATTGTGTTCATGGATGACATTCTGGTTTACTCTAAGAGTGAGGTGGATTATGCTAATTATCTCTATGTGGTTTCTTAGACTTTGAAAGAGCAGCAGTTGTATACCAAGTTCTCCTAGTGTGAGTTTTGGTTGAATGTTGTAACTCTCTTGGGCCATATTATTTCTAGTGAGGGGATCATGGCAGACGTGCAAAAGGTGGTTGTGGTTAAAAAGTGGCCTAGACCCATGAATCCAACTGACATTCAGAGTATCTTAGGTTTGGCTGGGTATTATAGGTAGTTTTTATAAAGTTTCTCGATGATAGGTACCCTATTGACTAAGTTGACTTAGAAATAGGTGAAGTTTCTTAATCGGATGCATGTTAAGTGAGTTTCAAGAAGCCTAAGGATAAGCTAACTTCAAATTTGATTTTGACATTGCTTGAACATAATGAGGGGTTTATGGTTTATTGTGATGTATCCTGGGTGGGAATTTGTTGTAGTTTTATGCAACATGAGAAGGTTATAGCCTATGCTTATAGGCAGTTGAAGGTGCATGAGAAGAATTATCCTACTCATGATTTTGAGATTTTAGCGGTAGTCTTTGATTTGAAAATCTTGCAGCATTATTTGTATGGAGTGCACGTGGACATCAAGTTCATAAAAGTCTACAGTATGTGTTTACTCATATGGAGCTAAATCTTATGCAAAGGAGATTGTTGGAGCTTCTCAGAGGCTATGATATGAGTCTTCACTACCACCTAGGTAATGCTAATGTAATTGTTGATTCTCTTAGCAGGTTATCCATGGGGAGTTTTGCTCATGTAGAGTAAGGAATATGGAAATTGGTGAAGATATTCACCGCTTGGCCAATCTTAGAGTTCCTCTCTTGAACTCCAAGGATAATAGGGTAATGGTACTGGAAGTAGTTAGATCATCTCTTGGTGCAAATATTAAGGAGAAACAAGTGTTAGATCCTGTATTTATGAAAATCAAGAGGTATGTTGGTGTGCAAATGGTGATGGCCTTCGAGATCAATGGTGACGGTACTTTATGGTACCAAAGGAGGTTGTGTGTTCCTAATATTGAATGATTATGACAGAGGTTCTTGGCTGAGGCGTATGGATCACGCTATGTTGTTCATCCCAGTTCAACAAAAATGTATCATAATCTCAATGAGATGTATTGGTGGAGTGGTATGGAGAGAGATATGGCTAATTTTGTGGCCAAATACTTGGTGTGCTAACAATTCAAAGTTGAGCACATGAGGCCTGGTGGGTTGTATTAAGAAATTGATTTGCCCGAATTGAAATGGGAGGTGATCAATACATATTTAGGTACATGTCTTACTCGGTCTCAGAATTAGTTTGATTCGATTTGGGTCATTGTGTATAGTATGACCAAGTCCTCTCACTTTTTGTCAGTGCAGACTAACTTTTTGGATGAGGACATTGAGAGGTTGTATCTTCATGAGATTGTAAAGATGCATGGGGTACCTATTTTGATTATTTCTGATTTAGGTACGTAGTTTTCATCTCACTTTTGCTGGTCTTTTCAGAAAGGATTGGGGACTAAGGTTAGTCTGAGTACTTCTTTTCATCCTCAAATGGATGGGCAAGTAGAAAGAACTATTTAGTTATTAGAGGATATGCTTCGGGAATGCGTGGTTGATTATGGTGGTCGTTGGGTTGAGCATCTACCTTTGGTAGAGTTTTCTTACAACAATTGCTACCATTCTAGTATTTGTATGGCCCTTTTTGAGACATTGTAAAGTAGAGGGGGTAGATCTCTTATTAGTTGGTTTGAGCTTCGTGAGGCAGATATGTTTGGTCTGCATTTTGGTTTATCAAGCCATGGAAAAGGTAATGGTGATTTGAGATAGACTTAAGGCTGCCCCAAAGTTGCCAAAAGTCCTATAAGGATTTGAAGTGTAGAGACTTAGAGTTTGAGGTTAGGTATATGGTGTTCTTAAAGGTATCTCCCATGAAAGTAGTAATGCAGTTTGGTAAGAAGGGGAAGCTCAGTCCCTGGTTTATTGGTCCTGATGCAATTTTTTGGAGAGTTGGTAATGTGGCTTATGAAGTAGAGCTTCCTTCTAGTTTGGGCTCCATTCATCTGGTATTTCACGTATCTATGTTGAAGAAGTGCATTGATAATCCTTCTTCGGTTGTTCCATTAGAGAGACTTGGTATCTCAGATTCTCTGTCTTATGAAGAGGTCCCGACTGAGATCTTAGATAGGCAGTTTGTCAGTTATGTACCAAGGATGTGGCCTCGCTTAAGGTTCTATGGAGGAACCACAAGGTGGAAAAGGCTACATGGGAAGCGGAAGAGTACATAAAGTCCAAGTATTTGCATTATTTTTCTGCTCCTGGGATTTGTGCAGAAGGTATGTGTTCTTCAACATGCTTTTGTTTTAAAACTTTGTTAATGGAAAGATTAATATCTTTGCATCTTTATTTTCTAACGTGGTTAAACGTTGGGTTGATATTTAATAATTCAAATGAATCATACTTGTGTTTACCCTACCTTCTCTATTATTTGGGGACAAATGTTCCTAGTGGGGGAGACTATACTCGGGGTTTTTGACCACTAGAAAATTTCCTAGATTTCTGGTTTCTAGAAAAGTTATAACTATGGGGAACGAGTCGTACACTGGGGTACGATTGGAATGGGTTGGCTATATGCTGACCAGTGATTGATGGTGGGTTGATTTGGTTTATGGAATGGATATAACTTAGGTGGTATGAGTCGTATTGGCGGATATGGGTTGTTAGGTTTGGTTCTCCCCTTTACTTATCTTAGACTTGGAAACTTAAGTTGGATCAAAGTACGAGTGGCTCACCATGAACTATAAGCTAAGATATGAGTCGTAACATAGACAAATATGGTGGACAGTGTTCAAACCTCTTGTGATCCTATTTTACCAGGGGTACGGGTCGAAGGTACGGGTCGTATGATTTAGGTACAACTTGGTTTGGGTAAGTCGTACCTTGGACAGTGTTAGGTCCAAGGGGGAGGTCAAGGGTACGAGTAGTGGGTACCAATCATATTAGAGGGTATGACTGGTATGGGTAGTCATACCCCCTGACAGGAATTTTATGCAATTTAAATAAGGGCAATCTGGATATTTCCCCACATAACCTATTAAGACCTCATAAATTTTAGCACACTTGGGAGGTTATTTTCCCTATTATTCTATTCATTAACACTTAGAAAACACTCTCTAATACTCTTTAAAGTTCTTGGGTAAAGGAAGGCAGGGTTTCATCTTAAGGATTAATTTGGGGCTTGTATTGGTGATTTCTCTCCATTATCTTCTCAATTAAGGAAAGTACTCCTTCCCTCATTTTTAGTTCCAACTGAAGGCATATTTTGTAAATTATTTTCATGGCATAATTGTTATAGTGTTTTGGGTATTAAAATATATATTGGGGGGTTTTGGTTATAATGGCTTGGTCATGGTTTTCCTATGTTTTAATTATGTATTATGTTTTAATGGTGGTTTGGATACTTGATTGCATGGTAATGGTTAATTGGTATTTGATTTTTGTTTTGGAAATTCTATGCCCCCAATATGTTTGATAAAATGCCTAGGAGAATGTTTTTACTATATTGTTTGACTTTTAATGTAACTATTGCATGGTATTGTTTGGTAAGGGAACCCTAAATGGTTTAAATGGTTTTGGATGGTTAAATTAAATGGTTTGGTGGTCATAGTTATGGTTAATTGAACTCCTTGTAGGGTACGATGGAATCCCCCAAGTAAATATGTTAATGAATAACTTGTAGGGTACATGGGACTTCCCCAAGTAAACTTAATAATGGAACACTTGTGGGGTACATAGGACTCCTCCAAGTTAACTTGGTAAATGGGTACACAGGAATCCGTTTATCCAAAAAGGTTTGGCTAAGGACAATACTTGTAAGTTATAGTCGGAATAACGATACCACTATTAATAGCGTAGGTTAATAATAAATGAAATGATGGATTGGTTGGTAGGAAATGGTTTTTAAGTGTGAAATAATCGTGGGGTGTGATAGCTAACTGTGAAGGTTGGAGTTCAATAAACTAACACTGGAAACTCGTGTTTGGTCATAGAGACCTAATATGATACTATGAGGTACACAAGAATCCTCTTAAGTATACTATCCATATGTATATTGGAGAGAGAAGGGTACTTGGGAATCCCACACTCTTATGGTATCTCCAGTTCGTGCGGCTATATGCATCGGGACTTACTTAGGGGGTTACACTGGACCCATATAGCCCGTGGGTGTCTTTAGGATGGTTAACCTACACATACCCAGGTTAATGATTTTAAAAGCATACTAAACCCGATTACCTTTCCCAACATGGTTATATATTTGTATATTTTGTATGCATGTGGTTGGTTTACTTGGTTCTACTAGATGACATTATTTTATCCTTATCCTGAATTTATGCTAGCATTCATCCGCTAACCCATATTTGGGAGTCTAGATCCCCACGCAATGAAGGAACCAACTGTTCTACTCATCATGCATAGTGATCGAATTTTGGGATCAACTTTTGGATTGACGTGGTGAGCTTCCATCTTTTTGGAAGGGTCTATTTCATGTTATGGACATTTTCATATACTTTGGTTTATTTATGGATATTAGTTTTGACTATGGTTGGGGGAATGTTCCAACCGAATATTGGTTTTCATTTAGTTACAGGCTTTATTGAACTACTATGGGTTGGTATAGGCAAGATCGTTATTGGTGTCAGCCTAAGTATTGGCATTGGTATTGGGGCTGATATTTGTTGACTGTATTGTTGGTTTTTCCATCCTTTTATATTATGTTATGGAACTTGGTTTGGTTATTATTTTGGTTTTGTCTTACGGTTTTGGTTTGTTATAGTTATTGGTTGGATATAGGACGGTTGGGCTCGTTTGTGTCGGTATCGATCATAGACCTATTCCAGAGTCTCGATTAATGCTATTACATTCCATCTTTTTATATGTTTGGAATTCGTCCGACTCAGGGTATATGTTGGATGGTTGGGTTGGGTATCGGGGGTGGTCTTTGATCCTGGTTGGACTTGAGATGACCATTATGACAAGTCCCCTGGTTGGGTCAGGTTAGTTACCATAAGCTTGCCCTTACCATTCCATCTCGATTCTTTAGAAGGTCGACAAGGATCACTACAACTTTATACTTATCTTATGACGAAGGCTTGGGTGTAAGCAGGATAGATTTGGGAATTAGTGAATCAACCTTCCTTTCTATCTACAAACTTCCACTTTTAACTATGTTTTCTACTTTCACCCTTATTCACCCTTCTCTAAATAGATATATATTCACGGGTACAAAGCTCTTTAGACTTGACTTACTCTTTTTCTTTCTTTTTTTACTATTTCTTTCTCCAAGCTTACACTCCCTATATCTATTTTTTTTTGTAATATCAATACCCAAAATTTTGACACCCAATTCCACTTGTTATAACCTCTACAGTAGCCACCGTCAAGTGAGGCAATTTTTTGAGTTGGAGCACATAATGTCTAAGGAAGAACCATGGGCAAAAAAAAGTTTCAACGATAAATATGGGAAGGTGAATAGCTATTTCACAAAAAAGGTTTAGTCAGCTTAAATAGGTATCAAAAAGATTAATTATATCATTTGGATAGTCTATTTAGACTAAATGGACTGAAATAAAACAAGGTTGTTGATCCTTTCCTAAACAACCAACTTATCACCTAATAGAATGGATTGGGCAAGTTCCAGATGCATGCACAAAGTATGAAAGATAAACAAAAGTATCATACATTCGTAAAATGGAACAACACAATCACCACCAACTATTTATTTCATACTCAAGATTAAGCAAACATCGCCACATTCATATACTATTAATGGCAAGCACATATCCACAATGGTCAATTTAGCAAAATGGCATCACATACATACACCAAAAACTTTTGATAGGTCCTTACTTTTAAAAATTCTAAAAACAAATGCAATCCATTACCTAACCTCTTTTTCCATACATAATGAAACATACTTATTGATAATACACAACATTAATTTAATCAAAATAACCTAAACATGCAAGTTCTACTAGATAGCACATGAGGGAAAAGAAACATGGCAAGAAAAATCCTCGTGTGGACAAAGGCACTCTAACCCCCAACAAAAATTTATGAATTGTCCCCAATGCATCACAAATAAAATAACAAGGAACTAAAGGTAGGATGTACCTATAGTGACTTAGGCACTTGTGTCATAGGACACAAAGTGGGATACAACATCAACCACATCATCATCAATAATAGCTCTGAGAATAGCTATCGTACCCAATGTAGTAGTTTGTGGAGTAAAAGGCTCCATACTTTGTTCAATAACACTAGATGATCCTAGTGGTATACTAGGGGAGGCTCATATAGCTTTAGGCGACAAAGATATTTCTTGAGGTTCCTGGGATGCTCGTTCTCTCTTCTTACTTTCTTTAGATCTCTCTTCTTTTTTTTCCTTTTTTTCTTAGTACTTTTCGAATGATCTTTCTCTTTTATTTTCCTCTTACTCTTGCCCTCGGTTTTTAGAGTCTTTCCCAAGAAACAATACAAAGGTTACTCTTTCTCTTCTTATTTCTAAGATTTAGGAATCGGGATCACGAAGATGGGTACTTTTTGTAATAAGATCATATCATCTCATGCCCTTTCTTGTTTAGATTCAAACTTAGCCAAATTTTGCTTAGTCATGTCCTTTAATTGCTTAATTATTCGACTCTCCAAATTTTCAATGCTTTAATAATTGAAACTCATCATGAAACATCTAATGTCTAAAAAACAAACCTTTTCTTAATGGGTAGCTCCATATTAGCCTCATCAACTACATTAATAATTAAGAGAACCATCATGACTCCTAGTTGCTTCATTGATTGACAAACATTGAACTTTACCTATTTATTGTTCAATCTACATTTCAATTCATTGGTCTCTAGGTAACCAATACTCTTCTGGCCCCTAGGAATCGTCTACCCAGGATTCTAGGCACTATGAAGTTTACTTCACGATCAAAGATCACAAAATCAGCTGGAAATATAAAGTTCTTGACCTTCACTAGCACATCATGCAATATCCCACCTAGCCTCTTGACCGAACGATCAACCATTAATATTTGTATAGTCGTTCGTTTAATGAATCCTAATGCTAGTTATTGATAAATATATAGCGACATCAAATTTATGCTAGCACCAAGGTCACACAAGACCTTTTAAAAGTTAAATGCACCAATTGTGCAAAGAATAGTAAAAGAACCCAGATCTTTCTATTTTTGAACCAGCGATTGTAAAGCCGTTGCAATACAATATTGAATATTCTCCATCGGCTAAAAACTTACTATCCTCTTCTTGGTAACTAAATCCTTAATGAACTTAGCATATCCTGGCATTTTTTTAGAGTCTCCACTAACAGGATATTTACTAATAGTTGTTTCAACATGGATAGAAATTTATTAAACTTACCATCCTCAACTTTCTTCTTTACTCTGTACTAGAATAGAAAGGGCCTTCTAGGTATCTGAGTTGGAGGTTTTGAAATATCTTTCCCCTTTTCGGCGTCACTCTCTATCACCTTAGTGCGCCCTTTTAAATCCACATTTGCATCTTTAAACTTTTTACATTCGGACAGAATCTTTTCAACATAAATATCACCATCCACCATTTCAAAATCATTATCTACATCATCCACTTATGTATGAACTGATGGATATGGTTTAGGTAGAACTTTACCACTCCTTGTGGTGATATCCATACAACTTCTATCATTTTTAGGATTCTAAATAGTATCACTAGGTAGAGTACCATTCACTGATTAAAATTAACAAAAAACCTATGGTGTCTCCCAAATTACACCTCCTAAAAATTATAACACGATCATTGATCAAATATAAAACCCAACAAAACATTTGGATGGAACCCACAGTGAATAGAACGAATCTCTGTCAAGAACTTATTAATGTAGTTGAAAATTGAAGAAAGTAAATAGGGAATTTTGTAACAACAGTAGGAGTAGTAACAATGATTGAATAGTTTAGATTTAAATTAATACCAGATGATCACTAGGATTGTATTCCCACTAACTTCCTAACTCCACAAACTTATCATTCTTGTTAAAATATTTTAGTTCTTTGCATAAAGTATCTAACAAGTTATGTATCACCAACCATCTCTCGATACCTTTTGGTGATTTTCACTAATCTCCTCTCAATCTCAGAGAGTTTCATTACAAACCCTTGTCTTGGATCCCAGATTAACTATCTTTTCTCGATCTCAAGTTAATTAGATGAAGGTTGGTACCTTAAACATACTGTAGTGATCTTCATTTCCTAATATCAACCTCTCTCTCAAGTTAGTATCGAATACAGATAGTTTCTTAACATCTGTAGTTGCTAAGAAAGTAATCAATACAGATAAAATCACAATACATGTAACAATATCTATCAAGAAAGAAATTGAACTTCCTCAATTTTATTTTTCCATAAGGGTTCCCATAACCCTAGTTAAGAGGTTTAGCCGCTCATGTTTTCAAAAATACCCATAGAATTCATAATTGAAAGCATATGAATAATCTCAGAATGAATTAAGAATGAAAAGCAGAATCTCAAATTAATATCAAACCCTACAAATTAGAAACAAGAATTCTTAGATCAAAAGTGTTACTCAGAACTCAATATAATGTTGCAAGTATGTAAAGTACATAAACCAATAACAAAACATCGATAGGGTATTTATAGGATACATCAGAAAACCTACAAATCCTAACCAAAAACAAAATAGGAAAACTATGTCAGCATCTACCTATAACCCCACTTACGAGTTTTAGGAAGTACCTATAGGCCTTAGATGGGTTCATAGGTCTTAGATGAAATCAGTAGCCTTTAGAACTCAAATTCAAAGGAGTACATACAGGGGTTGTAGGTACTACTTACACCTAGTAAGTTGGCCTACATAAAACCCAGAAGAACTTTCAACTTTCAGAACTTCAATCTTCTAATTACAGGCTCACCTATGGCGGGCATAAGTACTATTTATGGCCCGTAAGTGGGTTTGTAAGTATCATTCTACTACATTTCATCATATTTTTCTCCTCATCTTTTCCAAATCATATTTTCCTTCAAAACCAACATAAGAACACATCCCATCTAACAAAAAGACTTAAGTACTTGCATAATTTTTTTGTTTTAAGCATCGAAAGTGCCATGAAATTTTGGCACATCAACACACTCAACTTAGACAGTTTGCATGTCCTCAGGAAACTAACACATAATAACGAACTAATGATGCTTAACTAAGAGAATTATAAGGCACCTACTATAGCCAACTCAACTTTAGATCAAAATTCTTACCCCTCCTATTTCCAACTTTTCAAAAGAACTTTGTGCATATATGTAGTACAATAGTATGACATAAAGGAATCAAGTTATGATATTACATTAGTAATAAACAACTAAGAAAATATGCAATTTACTCTACTCGAGCAAATGAGTAGTTAACAACACAACCATGTAGCCTAAAAAAAAAGAAGTACCAACTCTAGAAGTATCATCATGTCAATGCAAGGGACTATATAAAGACACTCAAGCTCACTAAAGAAGTTCCAATAAATTTGCATAGAATTTAATATGTTTGCCCTTATTTTCTATACCTTAGGTTTTTAGACAATTGATCTAGGATCACTATAGGACTTTGGTCGGCTTGTAATGTAGGCTTAGGGGTATGTATGGAAATTTTAACATATAGTCACTCACCCTCCTTGACACTACACTTAAATCTTAGGTTCAAATTCTCAACCATTCTCCTTTTATTTCTCCCTTTTGTCCTATTTTGATTGTTTGGATTGGGTGTGAGACACTGGCTATGGATAGTTTTAGGCGGGGTAGAGGTAGACTAAAGAAATATTTGAGGCAGGTAATTAGGTATGATATAGAGAAGTTACAGCTTATGGAGGACATGACCCTTGATAGGAAGGTGTGTAGGATATGGATTATGATAGAGGGTTAGAGGGTGGGAGTGTGTCATAATAGTAAGGGAGCATTCTTTTTTGTCTGTAGTTTTTGGTTCGTGGTGTTGTGTGATGTCTATGATTTCAGTAAGATAGTTCTTAGTATTATCTTGTGGCTATAGTATTATCTTGTAGCTAGCGGTGTTAGTTTATTTTGCATACCGTACTACTTTATATGTACTTATCATTTGTGTTTGTTATACTGCTATCGATTCTATGCCAGGGGTCTATTGGAAAAAGCCTCTCTACTTCACCTGAGGTAGTGGTATGGTCTGCGTACACTCTACCCTCCCCAGACCCCACTATATGGGAATACACTGGGTATGTTATTGTTGTTTTTTTTGTTGTTGTTTTTCAAGTGTTCCACTTTTTTCTTTTTTCTCTTATTTTCCTACCATACTCAACCTTACTTTTTTTTGTTTTACATTAGACACCCTTTTTCATTCCCAATTTTTACTACGTCTCCTATGATAGCCACACTCAACTTAGGTGATTTGGTTGAGTTAAGGTGTACATTGTCTAAGGAGGGACTAGGTCCAAAACATGTTAATTATGATCAATTGGGAAGGTGAAAAGGTGAAAACAAAAAAATATGTAAATATAGGCTCAAATCAGCAATCAAAGGATACTTATTAATTTTTAGATAGATATTTATGCTAAGAGTGGACTAAGTAAAAAATGACCTATGATCATGTCCTAACCAACTATCATACAACCTAGGAAAGACTAATTGGGCATGTTTTGGATTAAATGCACACAGGGAACTAGGTAAGTACCTCACAAAAATATAGAATAGAGTATATCACCAACTACTACCTATCCAGTTCATGTAATGGTAATCTATGGTTATTTTATCCCTAATCCTTATTCCATAACATGATTCGCACAATGGTCACACAGATATTTACATCACATAATTCAAAAAAAAATTGAATGGTATCATAAACAGTTTTATGAATACAAAATAAAACATGCCAACTTCACTTAGGTTCCGTATTTTTCTTCTAATTAAACATTATTACACATGACACATATAACGAACTAAGCACAACCTAATCATATCGTCTCTACTACGAACATACTCTAGGGATGAAACACCTTGGGTTTTTGAAACCTTAGAAAATTTCTTGGATTTTTAGTTTTTGGTCAAGATATGACTAGGGGGTATAAGTCGCGTGTTATGGTATAGTTGGTAAGGCTTGGTCATACACTAAGCAGTAGTGGTTGGTGGGTTGCATTAGTTTCTGGAATGGGTACGATTAGGGTTGGTATGATTCATATGATAGTTGACGAGTCGTATGGTTGGCTTTTCCTTCACTTATTCTGAGACTTAGTAAAGAAACTGGAATCTGAGTAAAAGTGTCTCACCATGGGTAGTGATATATGGTAATACTCGGATTATCTCACTTATATGTTGGATAGTGTCAACTCTTCTTGGTTTTGGTAAGGGTACAAGTTAAGGGTACTAGACATATCCTTGGATTGATTTGACTTGCATGGTCATATGTTGACCAGTGTGTGGGTCTAAGATAGGTCTAGGGTATGTGTGGTGGGTACCACACGTATTGGAGGTTACAACTAGTATGGTGGAGTCGTACCCACCTTTGGGGATTTTAAGCAGTTTAAGTTGGGGAAATCTGGATATTTCCCCACTTAACCACTTAAGACCCATGACTTATAACTCTATTGGAACATTATTTACCCTATTATCTAATCTTAAACACTTAGAAACTCTCTAATTCTCTGTACAACTCTTGGGTAAAGAAAGGCTAAGGCTTGATCTAGAGGAGCAATTTGGGGCTTGTTTGCGTGATTTATCTCTATCATCTTCATAATATAAGGAATGTACTCCTCCTTTATTGTTAGTTCCAACTAAAGGCATGTTTTATTCAATGTTTTCATAGCATGATTATTGTATCATTTTGGGGTTTTCAAATATATGTTAGGGTTTTGATGTTAAATGCTTGGTTATAGTTTTCCCATGTTTTAATTATGTTTTGATTTAATGGTGGTTTGGACAATTGGTTGCATGGTAATTGGAATTTGTTTTGGAAAACTATTCCCCCAATATGTTTGATAAAATGCTTATGGGAATGCTTTTGCTGTAGTATTAGACTTTTAATAGAACTATTGCATGATATGGTTTGGTAATGGAACCCTAAATGGTATAAATGGTTTAGAATGGTTATATGGAATGGTTTGGTGGTCATGGTTGTGGTTAATTAAACTTCCTTGTAGGGTACAATGGAATCCCCCAAGTATAAGTGATAATGAACAACATGTGGGGTACATGGGATTTTCCCAAGCAAACATAATAATGAAACATTTGTGGGGTACATAGGATTCCTTCAAGTTAACTTGATAATGTAATTTATGGGTACATGGGAATCCCTCTACATAAAAAGGTTGGCTAAGGACATTGTTTGCAATCTATATTCGGTATGACGATACCACTACTCATGGGCTTGGCTAATATTAATGGTATGATGATTTGGGTAGTTAGAAGTGGTTTTAATTGGGTAATAGTGGTGGGGTGTGATAGCTAACCATGAAGGTGTGAGTCTAATGGGAGGATACTGGAAACTCATGTTTGCTGACATGAGGGTTTGTTATAGGAACCATATATAATACTATGAGGTACATGAAAATCCTCTAAGTACACTGTATATATGTATCATAGAGAGAGAATGGTACTCGAGAATCCCCTACTCTTAGGGGTCATTTGGTAAGCGGGATAAAGATAACAAATCTTAGGATTAATTTAGAAGAAGATCTTATCCCATATTTGGTTGGGAAAAAATGCATAGGATAACACATCTTGGGATTAGTTATACTGGGATTGTAGTGTTTTTCTTATCCCTACTTGTTTTCCAAACAAAAAACCCCTTATTGATGGGATAAGTTATGCCACATATATAATGGATATAGTTCTAAGATAACTTATTCCAACCAAACAACCCCTTACAGTATATCTGATTTGTACGTCTACACGCATTGGCGCCCGTTTAACGGGTTGCACTGGACCCATATAGCCCTTGGGTGGTTCTAGGATAATTAAGATACACATACCCAGGTTAATGGTTTTAAATGCATGCTAAACCCGATTCACTCTCCCAACATGGTTATATATATGTATGTATGTATGTATGGTTGTGTGCATATGGTTGGTTTGTTTGGTTTTACTGGATGGAATTATTTTATCCTTATTCTGAGTTTATTCTAGCGTTCACCTGCTAACCCATCTTTGGGTAGCTTTATCCCCATGCAATGTAGGAACCAACCATTCTACTCCTCATGTATAATGATCAAATCTCGGTATCATCTCAGTTGGATTGAAGTAGTGAGCTTTCATATTTCGGAAGGCTCTATTTTATATCATGGAAATTTTTACATACTTTGGTCATTGTATGGATATTGGTTTTAGCTATGGTTGGGGGCATTTCCCAATCGGATATTGGTTTTTTTTTGTTAGAGGCTTGTGTGACTATTATAGGTTGGAATGGGAGGGATCGATATTGGTGTTAGCCTTAGTATTGGCATTTGTATTGGGGCTGATACCATTGGTTTGAATTTATGATTGTACCATGCTCTTTTATTTTTTATTATACATTTATATTGGAATTCATTTGGTTTATGGTTTAGTTCAGTAATGGTTTTTAGTTGGATAATGGATAGTTGGACTTGTTAAGGCTGGTCACGATTATAAACCTATCCCAGAGTCTTAGGCTATGCTTACACGCTATTATGCTATAGGTTTAGAATTCATTTGACTCAGGTATATGTTGGATGGTTAGGTTGGGTATTGGGGGGGGTCTCTGATCCTGGATGGACTTGAGATGCCCATTACGATAAGGCCCTAGGTTGGGTCATGTTAGGGGAAAAGTGAAACGACAAAAAAACCCCAAGAGGATATCTAGACCCACAAGTAGACCTACATCCTTCAAATAAGTATGCATTATCCCAAATGCATTAGGCAATCAAAGTGCAAGAGAGTTAGGAACATACCTGTGGAACCTCGGTTCCTAGATCCGACATCAATCACTATGACACAAATTATTACAAATTCAGAAATAACAAAATATCTTGGGTTGACTCCCAAGAAGTGCTTAATTTAATGTCCGGCACAATATGGGGACCTTGACTACTCATACTTCATTAAGATAGACTTAGGGTTGGCCTCTTGGATCATCAAGATTGTTTATCACTAAAACCACTCTCATGCCAGTTGGCTACTTCATAGCTCTACGTACATTGAACGTGACTTTCACATTATTTAGCCTGAACTTAAGCTCAACTTTTTCCATGTCCTCCAATACTCTACCCATGGTGAAAAATGGTATCCCCAAAATCATGGACATCTCAAATCAACCTCATAATCCAAGACAACAAAGTCGGTCGAAAAGATAAAGTTGTCCACTTTGACCAACACATCAAAATATATGCCCACTGGCTTCTTAACTGTACGATCTACCATTAATAGCTATATCATCGCTGGTTTGGGATGTCTCAATCCCAATTCTTTGAATTCTGCCAACGACATCAAGTTAATGTTTTCACCCAAGTCACACAAATCTTTGGCAAATCTAAATGTCCTAATAGTATAAAGAATAGTGAAAGATTTAGGATCACCTTTCTTTTACACAAGAGATTGATATGTAATTGCACTATAATAATGTAATAAACCTATATCCTCGTGACTTATAGTGCACTTATTTGACACCAATTCCTTCATAAATTTTTCATAGCCAGGCATAAATGCAAGATCTTCAAGAAGAGGGATGGTCATACTCAAATTCTTCAGCAAAATAATAAACATTTTATACTTCCCTTCTTTCTTTTTCTCTTTATACTTTTGAGGATAAGGTGGAGAAGGTTGTGGAATAGGCTTCAAGACTGATTCGACCTCCTTACCTTTTCCCTTATCATTCTCAGCTTATTTCTCTACACCCGCCGTTTTGTGTGATGTCTCACCATTAGTCACCAACTTCTTAGTTCCTCTTTGGGTGCATCATCAACATCAACCAAAACAACTCTTACCTCATCAACTATAGGAATCAGTGGATCAAAAATAGTCTTACCACTCTGAGTGGTGGTAGCTAGGTAGTGACTGTCATTTTCCGAATTCTAAATAGTATTACTCAAAAATTTCTCAGTTGGCTCTAATTTAATGTAACCGGTATCTCACCAAAATGTTGCTCAAACTACTTAATCGCAGTAGCATGCAATTTTACTTTTTGGCTCAATCTTAAAATATCTACATTAATCTCCATAAGGAAATTCTCTTGGCTCTCTAGACCTTCCACTAACTTAGCAAGCAGTGGTTCCATCTCAAATTAGTAGAACGGTTTCCCAAGGTAACATAGGCACCACTCATCTCCTTATAATCATTCTTTTTCCTCTAGTCACCATCTCTCTCTTTTTTTATCCTTATACCTATCCCCATATAGTTTCACCTTGATTCTTTTGAATCGAGTTCCAAGAGTCTTGATTAGACCATTGTCCCTTGGATTGAAAAATCACCATCTCTCTGTCCAAATACTTAGCCTCCTCAGAGTCAGAGTCAGACTCATCATGTCTAACAGACTTCCATTACGTGCCAACTACATTCTCCTTTACTACATTCGTAGTTGCAAACTGCTTTGTAAATAACCCTATCTCCATCCTCAGTTGTGTGACCTCTTTATCCTATGTATCATATAGGTCTCTCTGCTCACTAGTAGCACCAAAAGCATAAGTTTTAGGTCCTTTTTTTCCCTCTCGAGTCTGCCACCCTCTCTTAGTTTTAGAGACCGGTCTAGGATTTCAGCAGCTAGCTCCCAACAAAGGCTGATGAAATACCCACCAGAAATAGTACTATCAATATCTTTGGTGTTTGTATTCAGGTATTTATAGAAAATATCGAGCGAATTCCTCTTTGAAATTCTATCATTGGAAATAGTTAGCAACTTATTCTTGAACCTCAACCATAATTCATACAGTACCTCTAAATGCAATTACCTGAAAAATAAATCTCATCCTTTAACTGAAGTATACTATAAGGATGGAAGAATCTTCCAAGAATTGTGTCTGCAACTCATTCCAAGAGGCAATTTCCCCACGAGGTAGTTCCATTAAACATAAAGATATTTTGCCTATAAGAGAGAATGGGAACAACCAGAGTCTCAAAGATTCTTGAATCATTCAAGCAAGATTATACAAAGTTAAAATCCCAACGAAATTCATGATGTGCATGTTTGCATCACCATCAAACACACACTTCAAATTGCGCAAAAAAATCATTGCACTCGTAATATCAAACTTCACCCTTTGGGGAAACTCAGAAGGAATGATAGCTTCTGTCTCCATAGTCTTAACATACACCAAATCTTCTTTTGAATCATCAAAAATTTATTCATACTGATAAGTTGGGGGTTGTTGAGCTTTATCCCTTCTAGATCTATCTCTATCGAGTGTTTTTCTATGCTCTTCTTCCTATATCGCTCTTTCCTATGGATCTACATGATGGGTAGTTACCAACCTCAAATTTTCTTTCCAATAATTGAGCTGTGGTTTCCATGGATATTTCTTCAACACCATGGAAAGGTAGAAAATTCAAGGGATTTGCATCATCTTAAACTCCATCGTGGTGAGCTCCGTGCTCATATTCTTCCATCTTACGATTTTGTTATAAGGTCTATTCCAGCTCAATATCAAGTAGGATCAGTGGATTTACATGACTTCAAGTATTGTTCATACACCTATGTACTCCCTAAGAATAGAAGAAAATAGAAAAGAACAACCTCAACAACCTCAATCAATCAATCCATAAATGTATTCCCCGACAATGGTGCCAAAATTTGGTGTCACCTAAATTACACCTCCTAATAACTATAACGTGGTCATTGATCAAATATAGAACCCAACAAAGTTTGTGGTCGACCCCACATAAAATAGGATGAATCTCTATCAAGAACTTCCTGATGTGGTAAGAAAGTGCAGAAAGTAAATGGGGGAATTTTGTAAGAACAATAGTAGTATTAACAATGCTTGAACACTTTAGGTTGAAATCAATATAAGAAAATTACTAGGATTGTATTATCACGGACTTACTAACTCCACAGACTTATGATGCTCAACAAGCTATCTCAGTGTATTACATGCAGAAACTAACAAGTTATGTGTCACCAACCGTCTTTCGACAACTTTTGGTTAATTTCACAAATCTCCTCTTGGTCTCAAGGTGTTTCATTTCTAACCCTTTGAGATGGATCCCTGATTAACTATCTCCTCTCAATCTGAAGTTAATTAGATGAAGGTTGGTACCTTCAAATTAATGTTGTGATCTTTTTTTCCTAATCTCAACCTCTCTCTCAAGTTAGTATCAATACGAACGGATTCTAAACATCTATAGTCACAAATAAAGCAATCAATATGAATAAAATCACAATACATGAAAGTCTTTACACTTCATCTACTTTTTAATGTTGTAAGGGTTCCCACAACCCTAGTTAATAGATTTAGCCACTAATGTTTGCAAGAATACCCATAGAATTCATAACTAAAAGAAGATGAATAATCTAACACTAAATTAAGAATGAAAACCAGAATCCAAAATTAATATCAAACCCTAAAAGTCAAGAATAAGAATTCCAAGATCAAAACAGTATCAAAACTCAATATAATGTAGTATGTATATAAATTGCATATATTAATAACAAGACATCAATAGGGTATTTATTGGATACATCAAAAAACCTAAAAATATAGGAAAACTATGTCTACACATACCTATGACCCCACGTACGGGACTTAGGAAGTACCTACGAGGTGGGTTCGTAGGTCTCAGTGAAAATCAGTAGCCTTCAGAACACAACTTATGATGGGTACTTACAGGGGTCTTAAGTACCATTTACACCTCATAAGTCGGCCATCGTAGAACCCAAAGTAACTTTCAACTTCCACAACATCAGTCTGCTACTTACGGACACACCTACAAAGGGTGTAAGTACTACTTATGGCCCGTAAGTGTGTCCTTAAGTAGCCTTCTTGTACATTTCATAATCTTTTTCTCCTCTTCTGCTCCAAAACCTATTTTCGTACAAAACCAATGTAAAAACACATCACATCTAACAAAATGACCTAAGTACTTGCATAATTTCTATGTTTTTAGAATACAAAGTGCCATGAAATCATGGCACATCAAACTGCCCCATTGATACTCTAATTTCTTTATATAAGTAAAGTGCAAATCAACTAACTACTCTTAGAAGACAAGTTGGTTTTTATGTATTTAATACCTACCCCATAGATTCCACTCCCTTCAGCAACTTTTCCATCACAACCACCATAGAAGGTTTCCCTAAATCATTAGAAGCATTATCACAACTTTTCAATGGAATATAAATTCCTAGATTTAAGAATAATGCTTACAAATCAGGATTCACACTTTCATTGTCTTCCAAGGATCCATAAAATTTTCAAAACACTGAATTTTTTTTCAAAACTTCCTTTTTTTCTCTCAACAATAATGTTTGAAAAGAAATAGTCTAAAGGTATAAGAGATAACGGGAAAAATGGTAAAAGTTGTTATTCAAAGTAGAGGAAAACTTGAATACAAAATAAATTTTTGATTTGGCCCGCTCACAGTTGAAAACATCAATTGACGGCTCGACAACTCAAGTCTTCAAGAAAATTCTTCTTGAATTTTATTTTGCATAGGTTGAAGACATCAGTTGACGGCTCATCAACAAGTTGATAGCTCATCAACTCAAGTCTTTAACTAAATTCTTCCTGATTTACATTTTGCCTAAGGTTAAGGACATTAGTTGATGGCTCATCAATAAGTTGATAGCTCATCAACTCAAGTCTTCAACTGAATTCTTCCTAACTTATGTTATGTCTAAGGTTGAACACATCAGTTGATAGCTCATCAACAATTTGATATCCCATAAATCAAGTCTTCAACTAAATTTTTCTTGACATTTGTTCTGCCTAAGGTTGAATACATCAGTTGACAACTCATCAACAAGTTCACAGCTCATCAACTAAATTCTTCAACTAAATTCTTCTTGACTTGTGTTCCTCCCACGGATGAAGACATCTGTTGACAGCTCATCAAATCAAGTCGTTAGCGGACATTTTATTTCATTTCCCTATTGTCTTCTCACATGATAACTTTTATTTGTACAAAGAAGTAAAATAAAATTAAAAATGATAAAATTTGCTTGAGAAATTGCAATTATTATTAGTCAAAAGACTCAAATATGCCATCAAAATGCCAACACATCATCAACCCCTTGTTGTATCGGATTCACATCATTATGGCTAAAGATATAGATAAGGAAGGGATGATTGGTGAACACTACTTACTGACTCCCATATAAGTAATATTGCTAGAACTTTACAAAAATTACAAACACCGCCAACTCCAAGTCATGAGTAAGGTAGTTCTTCTTAAGAGTCATTAGATTACTCGAAGCCTATGCTATAACCTTGCCTTCTACATCAACACACCACCAAGGCTAGCTCCTGAAGTATAAAAATGTTGAGTAAAACCTTCACGTTCCATCAGTAAGGTCAAGATATGTGCTGAAGTCAATAAGGTCTTAAGCTTTTGCAAGCTCTCATCATACTCAATAGACTAGTGAAAAGCAATATTATTCTAAGTAAATCTAGTAAAAGAAGCCTTAATAGAAGAACATCCTTTCCTAAATCATCTATAATAGACCACTATCCTAACAAAACTATGGACTACAATAGGATAATTAGGCCTAGACCAATCATAAACCTCCTCTACCTTGTCCAGATCAACCATAATACCTTCTTTAGTCACCACATGCCAAAGATTGACATAAAACTCAACAAAAGTCACATTTTGAGAACTTGGCATACGACTTCTCATTATCAACTTCTGAAGTACAATCCTTAAATGCTACACATGACCCATCTCACTCTTCGAATACACCATGATGTCATCGATGAATAAAATCACAAGAGAATTACGATAAGGCTAAATACTAATTCATCAAATCGCAATTCTGGGGTATTAATCAATCCAAATGACATCACCAAGAACTCATAAGGACCATATAAAGTCCTAAAATATGTATTAGGGATATGTAAAGCCCTAATATTTACCTAATAATACCTTAATCACAAGTAAATCTTTGAAAAAATCAAAGTACCCTGAAGTGGATCAAATAAATCATTAGTATGTAGAAGAGGATAATTTTTCTAGATGGTCACCTTGTTTATTAACGGCTGATCTCATCCTCACCACCCGCTTAGAGAATGAGAAAAATAAAGTTTAGAACATAAAAAGTGAATAAGTCTGCATAATAAGGAGGCAAAGAGTGGATTCTTTCCTAAGAATGTCCTATGGTGTCCCAAAGATGGATAAAAATGTCATCATACTAATCTGCGAGAACTAATTGAAACTTGCTCATTTACTCATGAGAATGGTGAACCTAGCACTTTGATACCAACTTCTTACAACCCAAACCTAAGGATTATTATGGAACCTACCCCCCAGCCATGGTAGGTAAGCTAACTCAATAATTAAAGATATCCATGATAAAGAAAATATTATATAATTCATTCACAACACTAATAATATTAAGAAGAATCAGAATATCTCAAAAAGCTTGAAAAAGGGACAAAACAAGAAAAACATCATTCTAAGAATCAAAATCATAAGTAAAAGAGAAAACTAATCAAGAATGTAAAATAAAATACAATCTTATCTGAAATGCAAAATAAGAAAAAAAAATTAAGGTTAGATGAAGATAAAATATTCTTCAAATAGGAGAGTTCACCACAACCTTCAAAACGATTAAAAAGCACAATCACGGGTAACAGGGAACACTCATACCAGGATCTACACCAAAAGGATGTAGAAAGTAGGAGTAAGTATAATTCACTTGTGCTTAGTAGAAATCATAGGTCGACTGAACTAACCAGATACTATATCAAATAAAGAATACTAATATAGCTCTTCAAACAAAAAAGTCCTGATAGTTTAATATAAACAAGAATAACATATAATCATAACATAACAAGTATATATAAGTATGATGCAGTGCAATAATGTTAGATGATATGCATTGATCAATGTACTCCGGTATACACCCCTAAGCCTTTTTGTTATGAGATGGGACGCATAGTAGATTCGTGAGGTCCATATATGATCATTCAATAATATTATACCTTTCCATCTAGGAAATGCAATATGTTACTCAAAAATATTATTTCTCACCATCCGACATATACAACAGATCACCCTATAGAAAATGATTCTCCCTCTTTCAGAAACATCAGTAACCTAATAATAGTACCACTCAATAGTCCATAAGTTGAATGAATATCCATGCTCGGAAAATAATATCAAAAGCAACAATTATATATAAAAATCACAAAAATATTAATCAAATCATGACCATAAGCTACAAGTCTCAATATAAGTTAGAAAACCCAATTTTACAACACTAGCAAGACAAAGCCTTATCTTGACATTACACTAATAATCCAACATACTTTTTATGGTTATTCAGTAATTCACTCAATCCTTGGCATGTTTACATAATAAGTCTCCACCCAAATTTAGTTTTAAAAAAATTAAGCCACAACTATAAACCCTAAAAGCCCTTAAGGTTATGTTTTAGACTTATCATAGAAAACCAGTTAAAATTAGTAGAAAAACCAATATGATAACTCTAGAAGTGAGTCATTTTTAGGACTACACCTTCATATAATGATTCATTTTCACCTAGGACGACTCAGTTTGTCAGTTTTCTTAAAAATTAAGCCAACAGTCTTGAAGAACTATTTTTCAACAGAGTGACAACAACTCAATAATGGAGAGTCATTATCTTTCACAATGATTCATATGAGCTTTCATCTTAAAAATATCCTATGAAAGACCTAAAAGTAGAACTTTGTGCCTAGTGAGAAACACCCTTGATAATGAGTCATCGTGTGTCATAACTAGCCATTGTGATATCCTATCATCAAGAGAACTATAAACAATCCTCTCACAATAACTTAAATAACGAGTCAGTGCAAGTGATGATAAGTCATTTTGAGACTTGTCCATCAAAACTCAACTATTTTTAAATATGTTTCCTTAGGAGTATTTCATACTTTCCTTATTTCCTAGACCCATACTATATCAATTTAAGGGTATTTTGGGAGGGATTAAGAGAGATAGGTCGATTCTTTATTCTTATTCCACCCTAATCACTCAAAAAGAATAACACAAAAATTAGTTTGCCTCTCTAATAGAAAAAAGATAGGGTTATTCTCCAAAAGCTCTAAGTCCAAGTTCTTAGCAATAATTCTCTAAATTCTAGAAATGTGGGTAGTCAATGAGGGCCTCTTTTCACCCTCATTCCGAGAGGTGTTTTCTATTTCAATTATTATGAAATTCTTAAATAAAGGTAAGTTTTCATGTATTCCAATTTTCTGATTACTCTTAGTATTTATGTTTTTAAACATCTTGTGACAATGAATATTGGCTTATGCATGATTTTCAATAAGGTCTTTGATATATGTTGACATGTTATGACCGCAAAATCCTATATTCTTGAAAAATAAGCATGAAACATCTACTTAAAAAGTAATTTCAAATAAGAATTTAGTATACCATGTCTATCATGATTTTTAGAGATAGTAAATTTCTTATAACTACTTCTATGATTTCACTCACCTTTAGTTTCAGAAATTAAACTATTTTATATATTTTACTTAAATTTAAATATGTTTATGAGAATAAGTATATGGTAATGGGAAGAACTTAACATTGAGAGGACATAAGTTCAGACAACCTCAGTCCAAACTATATGCCATTATAGGTTAAAGAGATCCTCTCTAGTTGAGAGTGTCTTCATTAGACTAGATTGGATCATGAATGAATTCATGTCAGTCGTGGTTCATATCCTTGGAAAAGGTATAGAATACCCTCCAAACTTTGGTTACAGTTTGGGTTTCATGTTTCTCACATGGTCTATGTTGGTTAGGAGAACCTCCCACAGTTTTAGACTCAGTATAGTACTTGACCCTTAATTTAGTTGTATTTGCTTAAACTCATGACTTTTTTTGTTATTATTTCATATCAATGTTTATATGTATACTTATGTATCTCAAATAGGGTCATTGCACTTCTTCTTAGTTTTATATCTCAACATAAAATTTTAATATTTACCATCAAATTTTATAATTGCATAGCTCACATGCACTGTACATTCAAAGTACTGATTGCATACCCTTTCTAGAACTATATCATATCAAGCTATAGGTTTGGATAATGAACATTAGCCCCACTATCGATATGTTTTAGTGCCATACCAGCAGCTGAAAGTGGCTGGTCCTTATTATTCAAAGATGAGAGTCTTTATTTATTTTATTATCTCTTTCTAGTTTTTAGACACTTTAGAGATAGTTGAGGACTTTTCTTAGTAACTCATCTTTTAGTAGGGACTTTCAGACAGACAGTTAGATATTTTAGGTTTTTAGTTTGTGACAAACATTGTAGTTTTCTATTTTAGTCTTAGTATAGGTTCAGAATCTAATTTTAATAAATTTTGTTTTAGCTTCTTATTAGTATATTTTAGTTATATTCAGTATTCATAGTGTCATGCAAGGCGATAGGTTATCTTGGGATCACTTGTGGCTCTAAGAACCATGTTATATCTAGGGTGTAGTCTTGGATCATGAAAACAACCTAACTCGAAGTTGAACTGTATGTCTCTAATGATCACAAACTTGCATTTCCCTTTCGAATGGCTTAATAATGCAATCAATCAATTAAAAACAATATATACTTATAAATCTGAAACCAATAATATTCATATTGATATACTTTTATTTTGGGTCAAAAGTGTCAATCAAAATATCAACCCCAAACTTCCAAGGGCAAAACTAGAATCTTATTAGAAAATAAACTTACCAGAAATTTATGTGCATATTTAAAATTTCATAAAAAATGGAGTTAAAATCAATATTGAAACCATCACTACTAGTTCTAAATTTTATTGGGAAAATTGCAAAATTTTAAGTTGTTGAAAACCTATGATTTGAAGGTGAAATCATGGAATATTCGTTAGGGAATATGTAAAAAAAGTATATAAAACTTAACTAATGAAGAAGTCTGAAAAAATCCCCTTCTAATTCTTTGAAAAATGAGTTTAAAAGATTCAAAAATTGAGTTATGGGATTTATGTTTGAAAATTTAACTTGTACTATATAGATAAAATTTATTCATCACAATCACGGGACTTCATTAGAGATTGCAATTCTTACCAACCAAAGTCCTTCGTGATCATTATGGCCTAGTTGTATTTGCAGTGACCAAACACGGATCCGACCTAGATACCTTAAAAATATCCTTCATGATGGAAAATCTCCCTCCATGATCATGATGTTGAATGGATTCCTTTTATGTGATTGTAACAGGGTCTTCGCGAGCACAAGGAAATATGAGTTTCACCAACAATAGACGATGCCTAAAAATCATCCATATAGTCCTTGGATTTTAATTCAAAACCCTCTAAAGTTAAACCAACTATATTACTAGGCTAAATTTGCAATCTAAACACTACAAAATCATCAAATTAACAAATAGAGGTCGTTATCACCGGATATTAGCTAAAGTCAACTCTAGGCCATAATTTACCAAACAAAGTCCAACTATGCTACCAGACTAGGTATGACATTCAAGATTTAATGAATTGTCAGGTTATCAAACAAAGATCGTTATCAATAGATGTTGGCCAAAGTTAAATTTATGTCATAAGATGTTAACTTTCCAACCAGCTACTTAAAAACTATTTAAATACCTCGATACCCAAAGCAAATGTATCATAAACCAAAATGGCATTACAGATTTAACAGAACTAACAAGATTCTCAAATATCCTTGAAATCACCAAATATTGACTAAAGTCAATCATACCAACTCCTACACCATCTAGGAAACACCCCAAACTTTGGCCCTTAATAAATTTCTTGAGTCTAGAACATTTTAATCATCATATGAATTGTACCATGACTTGTATGGTCTAGATAGGGGTCTAGGACCGTAGTCGTATGTTGGTAAGTGCCATATTTTCCATGTTCAATTCAATGTACGAGAAGACTCCATATGAGCCGTATGTTTATGATATGAAAAGTATAGTGCCCAATTGTATGTTGTCTAGTGTCTAGCCTAGATGTCCTGCTTAGGGTACGACTTGAAGGATATTAGTCATATAGTGATGGTACTAGTTAGGCCGAGGGAGTCATATGTTTGACAGAATGTGGTGTCTAGCTTTGTAATCAAGTTAAGAGTTGAGGGTACCACATGTATGATGTGTATATGAGTTGAGGGGTCCAACAGTACCCTCCTGTATTATTTTTATAGCTTTTAAGTTGAGGGTATTTTGGATAATTTCCACCTGAAGCCCTGATAACTCTCAACTTACACATCAATTTAGTGCAAGGCGGTTGTCGTCAATATATTTACCCAACTTTGGAGTCGGGATAGAATCCACAGGGAACAATGTGAGTGGCGATTAAACTAGTTTGAAACTATAGCTACAAGTTGAATTCAAACAGATGATATGAAAATATAAAATGGGGGTTTTGGAGATTAACAAATAATTGTTGGTCACTTTAGTTACAATATTCGTAATCAAGAGTTTATGGAAAAAGCAAAATTATGTTCACTAGGGGTTTTGGTACTTGGCAGATGCTAATGGTGGTTCAAGATTATCACATTAGGTAGGACAACAAATTATCTTTATCGAAGTTATGCCTAAATGTCTCTCGACCTACTTAAGCATTTAATTACCTAATCCTCTCAAACTTAGGGAATTTATATTCATGACCAGATTTTACCTCAGGTTAATCAACCTTGTTACAGTATCAATTATTAAATGGAAGTTTTAAGTTCTTCCAAGTCCCTATTAATAATTCACTTCCCACTATATTTGATTTATTTCTCAAGCAAATCAAAGCAGGTGTTATCTATCTTTTGCAACCAATAGATGATAATTAAAACCTCAGAATTATCAAGGAGTCCTATTACCTTTTGAATCTTGAACACTTAGCATCTTATCAAGACTTACCCCTAGATCCCATAATTCAGGTTAAAGGAATTTAGCCGCTCATGTGTAATAATCGAAACAACTCGTTATATTCATGATTTGAAAGATAAACTTACTACAAGATGATTAGAAACTAGAGATTCTCAGAGTAGATCATAGTTGTAATCCCAAAATAATGATTATAATCTCTTCAAAGTAATTGCTTGTTCAAGTCAAGAAACTAGAGAGAGAAAATATCAAAATACGTGTCTCCAAAAGATGTTTGGCACTCTTAAGAAAACCCTAAACAATACTTTAAATAGTTCACCCTAATTATGGAAACAAAATAATTAAGTTCAGAAATTCCTCGGATTAGGTGACACCATTCGTGATAACCAATCAGGAGGCTGACGACTTATCACAAATATCGTCAGATCCTTTTTGCTTTTGATACTCGCTGCCTAAAGCTGAGGACAACTGGTGACGTCCTATCAACTCCTTGACGACTTATCACAAATGTCGTCAAGTCTCTACCTCAGCCCTTATGTTCTCCTTAGGCTAACGAAAACTTTGACAACCTATCAGCTCCTTGACGGCTTATCACAAAATGTCATCACAACTCTCAACTTAGGTGCATTCTTTGTCTGAGGCTGACGATGAAACTAATAACTTATTACATGGTTGATAACTTATCAGAAATGTCGTCAGCCACACCTCTCTTCGAATTACTTCAGATATCAACTCTTTTTCTTCTATCCTTGTTGGTTCTCTTACACCATAGCTTCTACTGCAAAATCAAACATAAAACAATCAAAAATAACAAAAGTTGCTTAAAACTTTGCAATTATTCTTAGTTAAAAGACTCAAATGTGTTAGCATTAGCTCACACATCAACACCCTGAACTTAAAACAATTGTTTGTCCTCAAGAAACTCAACACAACTAAGAGAATACAAAGTACATTTTGCAGTCAATCATCCATATCATCTCAAAACACTTTCACCCTCTCCAAGGTCATTGAATTCGAGAACAATGAAGAACACCAATGCAACACACAGAAATCAATATACGACATTAATTCAGCTACATTAACCATGTCTATACTAGTATTATACTCTCCAAAAGGGTTAGCAACTAGCAACATAACCAGTGTGCCCTCACTACAAAGAAATCCCAATGTACTTATATCAGGCATCACATATGTAACCATGGGGACAATCACAATGCACTCACTCTCAGAATGAAGTTCCAATCAATGTATACCAAATACCATAGGCTTGCCCTTATTTTCATTTCCAAGATCTTCAAACGGGTCAGCTAGGATTACTATAGGTCTTCTCTTTGGCTTGTAATATAGGATAGGGGCTGGTATGATACTCGATGATATTTAACGTGACTAAGCCTCCTTGACACTCCACTAGTTTTTAGGGTCTCACTCATTTACCTTTTTCTATTCTTCTACTTTCTTGATCACAATTATTAAGGATGGGTGCAGTCTTTTCTACAAACACTTTTTCTTTTTCACCACTTTTCTTTTCTTTCTCTTTTCCACCGTACCCAGCTTTTTATTCTTTTCTTTTACTCTACCTTTCTTCATACTCATTTTACATCACGCGCCCCTATGATAGCCACCCTCAACTTAGGCTATATGCCTAAGTGAAGGTGTGCAGTGTCCAAGGAGGACCAGGGCCAAAATAGGTTCATTATGATATAAAAATGGGATGGTGAAGGTATCATAAAAAAATAGGCTATTTAGGCTCAAAATAAGGATCAAGGGATATTATGCATACAGGGAAGTTCATTTAGGCTAAAAGTGGACTAATATCAACAACAACCTATGATCCTTTCCTAACTGCTATCCTACAACCAAGGCAAGACCAACCTGGCAAGTTCTGGATTTAACACGCAATGGGAACTAGGTAGTATCTCACACACACATGGCTCAAAGGTACATCACAAACTACTACCCATTTGGTTCATGAAATTATTTAGCAATGGTTATCATGTTACTAGAACTAATACCACATAAAGATGAACAGTGGTCACAATCAGATGCAACTCACATAGTTAAAAATTAGACCACTTGAGAGGAGTTCACAAAATAACAAAACCGTGTTAACTGCCTCAAGTACTTGTATTTCTCCTAGTCAACTACAAAATGTTACAACAAATCGCAATACGACTAAACATGCCTGCTCTACTAGGAACAAAACTCCGGGGAAAAGAGGCACGGCTACAAAAAACCCAAGAGGACATCAACAATACCCACAAGTAGCCCCACCCTTAACTTAAAACCATGCAATGTCCCCAATGCGTCAAACCAAAACAAGAGAGTTAGAAACATACATGTGGCACCATGGGTGCAAAGATTTGATGTCAATCACATAATACGAATAAAAATAACAAAATACCTTGGGTTGTCTCCCAAGAAGAACCTAATTTAGTGCCGTGGCACGACCCAACTTAGTTTTTTCCTCCACTTTGAGGATATGAATTTCACCCCCAACGCAGAGTCCATCTTCTTGCCTCGATCATAGGGGGTGGTATAAAAATTAAGAAGTCGAGTAATGGATTGAGCATGGTAAACCACTCATCCTTAAAGTGAGGTATGTTTTTATGTTGCTTATCAAGTGTAAAATAAAGAATATTGGATTTTTGTTCCTCATCTTCACACTCTTCCACTATTTTAGATGATTCCACAGACAAGATATCATCTAAACATAATGTGGAAAAATGCTTCAAGTGAGGCCCAATTAATTCTACTTCAAAATTTACACTATCTACTACACGTTCACTTTTATTCACCTTATCAATATCAGTCTCAAGATCAAGATGACAATCAAGTGGTTGCGATTCTTGAGTTTTCTCCTCAAATTGGCTAATGTCCTTCTTATATTCTTCTTTGCTTAGCCACTGTAAACATGGTAGGAGTGGTAACTCCTTTAGCTCTGCCCACAGCTATTCTTGATTCTCTAAAATTTGTTTTATCAATCTGTTTGCTTGAATTGTGACAGCACACATATCTTCAGTATGATCACTTTGACCACAAGCCAAACACCAAGTTACAGTAAGTAGGACAATATCCACATCATATTGTGAAGGTCTAGTCCATACACTTTTAGGTAAATCTAGATAGAAAGCTTCAAAATACGGTTCCCCATAATAATAACAAGAATTGTCACAAGAATCGTCAGCACTCAAAAAACCATCTATCCAGGCTAACATCTCAAGAAAGGTGTGAGAAAAATAAAAATAAAAAAAATAAAAAAATAAACTAAACAAATATTTAAAAGTTTGAATTCAAGCAAGTAAGCTAAAATTCCAAACCAACTCAATACGCCAAATTGTTCCCCGTCAATGGTGCCATTTTTTTATAACTCTCAACTTACACGTCAATTTAGTACAAGGTGGTTGTCGTCAATATATTTACCCAATGTTGGAGTCGGGGTTGAATCCACAGGGAACAATGTGAGTGGCAATTAAACTAGTTTGAAAATATAACTATAAGTTGAATTCAAACAGATGATACGAAAAGATAAAATGGGGGTTTTGGAGATTAAAAAATAATTGTTGGTCAATTTAGTTACAGTGTTCGTAATCAAGAGTTTATGAAAAAACCAAAATTATGTTCACTAGGGGTTTTGTTACTTGACAGATGCTAATGGTGGTTCAATATTCTCACAATAGGTAGGACAATAAGTTATCTATATCGAAGTTATGCCAAAATATCTCTCGACCTACTTAAGCATTTAATTACCTAATCCTCTCGGACTTAGGGAATTTATATTCATGACCAGATTTTACCTCAGGTTAATAAACCTTGTTACAACGTCAATTATTAAAAGGAAGTTTTTAGTGCTTCCAAGTCCTGTTAATAATTCACTTCCCACTATATTTAATTTCTTTATCAAGCGAATCAAAGCAAGTGTTATCTATCATTTACAACTAATAGACGATAATTAAAACCTTAGAATTATCAAGGAGTCCTATTACCTTTCGAATCTTTAACACTTAGCATCTTATCAAGACTTACCCCTAGATCCCATAATTCAAGTTAAAGGAATTTAGCCGCTCATGATGTAATAATAGAAACAACTAGTGACATTCATGATTTGAAAGATAAACTTACCACAAGATGAATAGAAATTAGAGATTCTCAGATTAGATCACAGTAGTAATCCCAAAATAATGATGATAATCTCTTCAAAGTAATTATTTGTTCAAGTCAAGAAACTAGAGAGAGAAAATATAAAAATATGTGTCTCCAAAAGATGTTCGGCACTCTTAAGAAAACCCTAAACAACACTTTAAATAGTTCACCCTAATTATGGAAACAAAATAATTAAGTTCAGCAATTCCTCGGATTAGGTGACACCATTTTTGATAACCTATCAAGAGGCTAACAACTTATCACAAATGTTGTTAGCTCTTCTTTGCTTTAGATACTCGCTGCCTAAAGCTGAAGATAACATGTGACATCCTATCAACTCCTTGATGACTTATCACAAATGTCGTCAAGTCTCTACCTCAGCCCTCATGTTCTGCCTTAGGCTGACGACAACTTTGACGACCTATCAGCTCCTCGACGGCTTATCACAAAATATCATCACAACTCTCAACTCAGGTACATTATCTATCTGAGGCTGACGATGAAGATAATAACTTATCACAGGGATGACGACTTATCAAAAATGTCGTCAGCCACACCTCTCTTCGAATTACTTTAGATTTCAACTCCTTTGCTTCCATCCTTGTTGGTTCTCTGGCATCATAGCTTCTACTACAAAATCAAACATAAAAAAATCAAAAAAGAAAAAAGTTTCTTAAGACTTTGCAATTATTCTTATTTAAAAGCCTCAAATGTGTTAGCATTAGCTCACACATAAAGCCCTTAAAACCCTATTTCTTAAAACACTTTTTAGACTTTTATTTTTTACTTTAGATGATCAAAACACTCTCTAAAACCTCTCAAGAAAATTGGGATAGGGTTTTATCAAGGTGGCCATCTAGAGGCTTAAGGATCAAAATCTCTCCATGAATTTTTATAACTCGGGCATGTGACTCTTCCATCATTGTTATTTCACAAAAATAATATGTTTTAAACATTATTCATGAGTCATTAATAGTGGTTTAAAAATTTAACAAATCAAACTAGGTCTTGGCTGTGGTGGGTATCTCAAATCTCACGAGGAACGAAGATCACCCCCTTCACCTAACTTAACCAACCTATCAACCACAAGTGTCGGATGAATTCCAAACACATAACAAGATATGCGAAATAAGACTAAGAACAGCTTATGAAATGTCTAAACCATTCATCACCACAACACACTAAACCAGCACACCCAAGTATACAGTAATACATAAAGTCTCTATATCCAAAGTCAATAAAATATTAGAACATGCCCCCGATAATAGCCAAAATCCAAGCCTAACAAATTTTATGACATAGAGTAAAATATCATTAAGTGAATTCCTTCTGAACTATGGAAACTCACCACTTCAATATCAAATCACAAACCACACAAACACCTGGACACTGCACAGGTAAAATAAGAAGAAGCTCTGGTCCCTGTATCGCATAGGGATAGAGCATTCGGAGATAGTTAGCAGTTGGAGTGCTAGCATGTAACTCAAGAATAAAGTAATAAAATAATTCCATCAGTAAAACCAAGTCAAATAATCATATGCAATCACAAGTATACATATACAAATATATCATACCAGGGTAGGGAACAAGGCTTAGCATGAACTTTGAAAAAATTAACCTGGGTTGTGTAGATTAACCTTCATAAAACAAGTCACCCATGAGATAGATAGGTCTATATATCCATAAGATGGAATGCCCACAGTGTGTGTAGTGATCTGAGGTGGACTTATGTATCTTAGTGTTGTTATCCTATCTTGTTTAGCCTTATTTTAAGGACAAATTGTGTGTTTAATGTGTCAATATTAATATAATGTAGAATATAAGTATTTAAGTATATGATTACAATTTCTATGGTATCCTTTAGACAACTTTGTAGTTAAATTGGTCACATAGAGTTCAAACGAGAAAACTAGTATTACTAGTTTGAGTTAGGTGTTATTCTATTTGATCGCGATAGATTCTAACGTCTGTAATGAGTTAATAATTGTTTGATTGTGTAATTATGTTTTTAAAAACTTTTTTTATAGTTTTCAAGGTTCATTCAACTTAATCCAAGAGTCAAAACACTAAGTAAAGATTAAATGGGTGAAACTAGTTCTTAGCTTGAGTTTCTAGTTTATCGTTATGGATTGTTTGTTGTTTTGAGCTCTAATCCGTCTATTTTGATGATATAGGATGATTGGTGAGTTTATTATGAATGATATAATAGTTTTTAATCAAGTGGAAACAACACCAAAAGGCTTGAAATGGATCAACAGAAGCACAAGACATGACTTAATGTAAAATGGACACGTTTGATGTCACGAGCATGTGTAGGACCTTAACAAGGGTGTTTGGGTGATTTATAGTCATAGAAAGCTTATTATGGGGCTAAAAACTCTGTTCTCTCACGATTAGACCACGACGTGACCCCCATATTGGTTAAATAACACCCGCGACGCGACCCTTGTTCCAGTAACGGTAAAAATCCTTGTCCTATAAATAGGACTCTATTACTTGTTGTTAAACACCTTGGACGACTTGTAAAATTGGAGAGGGGATTGAAAACACTTCAATTAGGGTTTTTTAATCTTAACTTTAGCTTGTTTATGGATTTTAATATGTATTATTCATTGTGTTTACGATTATGTCCATGAGTGGGTAAAGATACTTTTCTGGAGTTAAGGCCAAGAACATGATTACTATAGCTTTGAATTGATTTGGTTTTGATTTCTTTTCTTATTTGGTTGTTTATTTATCCTTGTTGTAACTATTTTAAGGAGTATCTAACCTTAGAATTCATCTATTATCGACCTTTTAAGCTCAGGAGGGGGAATAGGAAGATAGAATGTGGGGATAGAATGAGCAAGGTTCTTATTACTTTATAAAATAATGGATTTGAATTATCGTCTAGGATAGTGATATACCTAGAAGCCTTAGTTGGTTTACTACGTGATGAAATATAAATGTGTTTAGCTTAGTTCTCACATCCCCGCTCAATGATGTAGTTGTGGGTCTAAGTTAGATAGGTGGTTAGAGGTTGGGAGACATGATCATAAAATCAACTACGTCAATCAAAATCCATGATAAGTCACTTAACGAATGAATTTCAATAGCATAGTATGATTGTTCGTAGTGCTTTAACCCCAGATTTCATTCCCATTGATTTTCCAAGCCATTTATTTTTCCGCATGAGTTTATTTACTTTTAAATATAAGCTTTCAAAACTCTTTTATTTAATTTTGCATCAATTTAATCTCAATAGTTAAACTTGAATTAGGTATTTAATGCCACTATATTACATTGTGAGACCACGTACACTTGTGTGTGCGCTTGGGCACAACAAGTTTTTGGCACCGTTGTCGAGGACTTGTAATTAGGAAACTATCTTAATTTTAGTTTAGCTATATTAAGTTGTACATAGTTTAGTAGTTTTTTCTTTTTATTTCCTTTTAGTTTCTATTATCACATTTCTTGACATGGCAGCCTGGGATAGATGATTTTCGAGGCATGATGATTCTTGTTGTTTTTGTAGAGGACCCCACCAAGAGGCCTTTTGTCCAGATTTTGATAGAAGCATTTGGAGGGGACCTACTTATTTCGACCTATGGAGTAGACCACACATTGGTGTGTGGATTATGTCAATATGTATCAATCTACAGATATATGTGGTGCTAATCCTGATTATTCATATTTGTGGACAGTGCTAAAAAACTAAGAAGGTAGATGCAGAGTTGACTCCCCAACCAGTTACAAACAAAGTTATTGATAATTCAAGAAAGTCTGAGTACTCGAAAGCTAAAGTTGTTGAAAAGGTTAAGGAGATACCACTACCACCTTGTCCAAAAATACTAAGAAAAGAAAAATATGATGTGGATACTAGATAATTTATGGAACAGACACAAGAATTTTAGCCTTTCAACTGTCATCTTTCTTTTAAGACTAAAATCAAGAAGGTGAATACAAGTGAGGGTGTTGTGTATAGTGTAAATTTATAAGTGGTATTGTTTGGGCATCATTCAAAGAACTTTTCTACATTATGTTTAGATGATATCATATCTATGGAATCAACTGAAATAGTGAGAGAGAGTGAAGATACGGAATAAGACTCCTATATTCTTTATTTTTCACTAGACAAGCAATACAAAAACACTCCTCACTACAAGGTGGAGTGATTTAACATGCACCATCCATCTCGGTTTCTTAATATTTGTACCACCACCCTATCATCAAAGAAAAAAGATGGATACAAAGTTGGGGTAAAATTTATATCCTCAAGGTGGAGGAGAAAGTTGATGTGGGTCATACCGTGACACTAAATGAGGCAATGTTTGGGAGGAAACCCAAGTTAAGGTATGTTTTATTTTCAGTATTTTTAGTTTTTACTTCACTAGTTTTAGTTTTTGTTGAGTCATAGGTTGATGGAAAGTCTGAGTACCAAAAAACCTGAGTTAAAGATCATGGCAACGACTAAGTGTGGGGTTCTCGTACCCCCTTGGTGTGTAATGATTCTACTAGTTAGTCCTAGAGGCCTCAGGGAGTATTTCTATCTCTACTTTTGAGTATACTTTAGGGACAAAGTAGATAAGTATACTTTGGGGACAAAGTAGATTTGTAAGTGTGGGGTGGGGAAATTTCTTTTTTTTTTGGAGTAATTTTTAAAAAAATTTGTATGGAATATTCTTGTTGGTGTTATATGTGATTACATGATGCAAGTGGGTTTGTATTAAAAAAGCATGTTGATTGTGTGAATTACTAATTTGGAGACCTCTAGGCCCTGATTATGACTCCTGTACTTGGTGGCTTAATGTTGAATTCGTGTTATTGTTTCGTTAATAGTCTATAATGATCCTGCCTGAGTTGATCATATGCCATGTGTATGTGAGGTGTTTATATATTCCTTATTGTATGTGATGTTTAGAACTTTCCTGGTGTGTGTGCAAAGCAAAATAAAGAATGTGGGTTTAGGAGATGATATAGGCACTTTATTGATAGCCTTGTTTCATACCCTCTTTTACCTACCCTTGTGCATAATACTAGTTAACCCCATTGATCCTTTAGCCTATTTTCTTTGACAGCCTTATATGTAGCATGTATCCCCTTCTTTGTTTAACCATAGTTTGATCCAAAGCTCCTAAGAGCTTTAGTTTAAATTAAATTAAATAAGGAGTTTGAAATTCAAGTAGGGAAAAGGGGAATATGAAGCCCCAAAGTAGTTTTTATTAGTGTGTAAAATTGATATGTTGCCGTTGGGAGTAGTGCAACAAAAAGAATAAAGATTATTCAAATTGAATAAGTTGTGAATAGAAAACATTCCCACTATAGTGTATGTGATTAATCTTAATAAGATGGGGAAAAATAGAAGATAAGGGTAGACAACAGTGGTGTAAAGTGGTTAGTAGAGGTGAATTGAATAATAACTCTTATGTATTAAAGCGCTTAGGAAAGATAGTCACTATTACTAGACAGAATAGTTCGTACCCATCCCTTAGCTAACATTACAACCCATAAATACCTACTTGATCCTAAGTTTTAACATTCTAATATTAGTGGAGTACTACACTAAGGTCAAGCCTATGGTTCATCTTGTGAAACTTGAGAATTCCTTATGAAAGTAAGCGCAATTTGATTCGTCTACCCATTCTGTGATAAATTACATCTAAGTGAGAGTTTATGGGTAAATATCTTACTGTGAGGGAACATGTTTAATGATATTTGGGTGATTCATATTATGTCTTTGATTGAACAATACGTATGATTTTTCCAACTAGGTGAGTCAATTCCTGAGACTAGGATGGTCTGGAGTAGTATTCTTGAATTGTCAATGTGTTGTAACATGCTTAGTGTAGAAACTTGCATTCTGTATAGTCATTGTAGTAATAGCTTGAGTTTCTTGCTTGTAGTAGAAGTTTAGAGTCACCTCAACTTATGATGCTTGAAGAAAAGAGTTGTTCGAGGACGAACAAGGCTTTAAGTATGGGGTGGTGGTCTGAGGTGGACTTATGCATCTTAGTGTTGTTATTCTAGATTTTTTAGAGTTTTTTTGAGGACCACATTTGTGTTTAATGTGTAAATGATGATATAATGTAGCATATAAGTGTTTAATTATGTTATTACAATGTCTATGGTTTCCTCCAAACAAGTTTGTACTAAATTGATCACTTATAGTTCAAACGAGAAAACGAGTATTACTAGCTTGAGCTTGTTGTTGTTCTAGTTGATCGGGATGGATTCTAACCTGTGTAATGAGTTCCTAATGGTTGATTGTGTAAATATGTGTGTGAAAAACTTATTTATAGTGTTCAAGGTTCATTCGAATTAATCCAAGAGTCAAAACACTAAGTAAAGATTAATTGGACGAAACTAGTTCTCAGCTTGAGTTTCCAGTTTATCGTTATAGATTGTTTGTTATTTTGAGCTCTAATCCATGTGATTTGATGATATATTATTCTTGGTGAGTTTATTATTATTATATATTTATGATATAAAATATGTAAATCAAGTGTAAAAAACACCACAAGGCTGGGATTGGATCAACGGAAGCAGAAGACATGACTTGACGTAAAATGGACACGTTTGATGTCACCAGTGCGTGTAAGACCTTAAAAAGGGTGGTGGGGCGTGTGATATGAATATTAATATTTATAAGGGTCCTATAACAGTTTTCACTCTCGATGATACCATGGAACAACCCCCATCCTGGTGAAGTGATCCCTGCGACGCGCCCCTTCTTCCACCGATGGCAAAAATTCTTGTCCTATAAATAGGACTCTTATACTTGTTTCTAAACACCTTGGACGTCTTGGAGTCTTGGATATAGGATGTAAAACACTTCAATTATGGGTTTTATATCTTTACTTTAGTTTGTTTATGGATTTTAGTATGTATTAATTCATTGTGTTTACGATTATGTCCATAAGTGGCTCAAGCCCCCTTTTTGGGGTTAAGGCCAAGATCGTGGTTACTATTGTTTTGAATTTATTAGGTTTTGATTTATTTTAATATTTTATTGTTTATTTATCCTTTATAACTATTTTAAGGATTATATAACCTTAGAATATATTTATTGTCGACCTTGTGAGCTCAGGAGGGGGAATAGGAAGATAGAACATGGGGATAGATAGAGAAGGTTCTTATTCTTTTATAAAAAAGAGATTTGAATTAGCATCTAGGATAGGGATATACCTATAAGCCTTACTTGGTTCACTATGGGATAAAATATAAATGTATTTAGCTTAGTTCTCACATCCTCGCTCAATGATGTAGTTGTGTGTCTAAGTAAGATAGATGGTTAGAGGTCGGGTGACCGTGATAGTAAAATCAAACTTGTGAATCAACAACCAAGATAAGTAACTTTACTAATGAAGTTCAATAGCATAGTCTGATTGTTCGTAGTGTTTTAACCCCGGGTTTCATTTTTATTGATTGTTCAAGCCATTTATTCTTCCGCATGAGTTTAGTTACATTTAAATATAAACTTTCAAAACTCTTTTATTTACATTCGCATCAATTTAATCTCAATAGTTAAACTAGAATTAGATAGTTGTTGATAAAAGTCTCTGAGGGATCGATATTCGGCTTTATTAAAGGCCACTGTATTACTTGGTGAGACCATGTACACTTGCGTGTATGTTTGGGTACAACATATAGCCCCATGAATTAGAGAATATCCATATCCGTATATGCCATAATGGGTGACTAGAACCTCACGATATAATCAAGGTGACTCAAGAACCAATATATACAATATGGTGGACACGAACCTCCCATTCATATATCCATTCGGGGGACTCAAACCTCTCGGTCATATAGACACCCGCACCGGCTAGCACGGTTTTTAGTGTTAGTCCTTCGAACTCCACTTTCACAGCCCGGCTACACATTACTCTTTAAATCCCAATTTAAAACATTTTTACACATGCACAAGACCATTAGTCCAATTACTTACCAAAGGCATCCTGTTGGTAGTCATACCAACCTCACTTGTAAGTTTACAATATGTCATAACCATTATTATTTGACTTTGGGACTCGAACCCATTTTCTATACAAAGTCATCAATTCACTCAAAATTTAGGGACTCAAACCCATTTAGACATTTACACCACCAAGGTTACAATTCAATTCAACTTATGGCTAATAAGGCCTTTCATGAAACCATTTACTAACCATTTACATTATTAGGCCAATGCCTTATTTCAAAATACATTTTAATTCAATTTATGGTTACCAAGATATTTACAAAATCATTCAAATTCATTAACATTCTTATACCAAGCATTATTTCTAACCCCAATTCATTATGTGACAAAATTCTTCTCATACGCATTTTCACAGACAGGTTGAGGGAATACCATTATCCAACCATTATTCAAGTCAAAAACCATCAAGTTAGGGTTAACAATGACCCATTAATTAAAACACAATTTCCATACACCCACATGTGCAAAACCATTACCAAAAATATGTATAAAAACAAGTGAAATCATGAGAAAATAATACTCAACATTAAACATTCAAACCCCCAACCATGGATTTCAAAACCACCATTTATGATTTAAGAAAAATGCTTAAAACATATGATTTTTATGAACTAACAATGAAGGAAGAGTCACATGCCTAAATTATGAAGATTAACGAAGAGATTATGATCTTTAAGTCTCTAGGTGACCACCTTGATTGAAACCCTAGCCCAATCTCCATGAGAGGTTTCTGTAGAGTTCTTAGAGTGTTTTGATATTCCGGAGTAAAGAAGGAGGGACCAAATAGTGTTATAAGACATGATGTCTTAAGGGATTGGAATGGGAAATTTCTAAAATACCCTCATCTTAAAAGTTGTAAAAGACTCGTAGGAGGGTATGGTTGGACCCCTCTACTAATACTACATCATACAAGTGGTACCTTTCACTCGTATATTGATCAAAATATTGGACATCATAATTAGTCCAACATACAAATCCTTAGCATAAATCATACCCTACCATATGACTAGTACCCATTCAAGTCATACCCTAAGAAGAATGTCAATACTAGAGACTGCACAACATATGGTTTGGTACTATACTTCTCGTATCATGATCATACGAGTTGTATGATACCTTCTTGTACAAAGAACATAACTTGGAAAATATGACACTGTCCAACATATGACTAGGCTCCTTAACCCGTACCCACACCATACAGTGGTATGGTGAGTTGTATGATGCATAGAATGCCCAAGAGTTAGGAAATTTAACAAGGTCTAAAGTTTGGGGTGTTTCATGAAAACAATGGTTAAGGGTTTGAATGCACAATATTGATTATTATTTTCTCATGTTTTAAATTATGATTATACATATTTGGATAACGGTTTTGCACATGTGGGTGCATAGGAATTATGGTTTAATGAATGTGTTATGTTTAACCCAATACTTGATGGTTTTGGCTTTGAATAATGGTTTGATAATGGTATGCCCTCAATGTGTTTGTGAAAATTTCAATGAGAAGAACCATGTCACAAATGAATTGTGTTTTGAACTATGGCATTGTCCCTTGAATTTTGATGATTGTTAAATTGTTTTATGAAGGTCTTGATGACCATAAATTTATTTGAATCATAACCTTGATGGTTTAATTGGCTAAATGGGTTCAAGTCCCTTAATATTGAATCAAATTGATGTCTTTATTTAAATAATAGGTTCGAGTCCCAAAGTTGAATGATAATGGTTCTGGCATGTTGTATGCTTGTAAGTGGGGTTTGTATGACGATACCAATAGGATGACTTTGGTAAGTAATTGGATTAATGATTGTGTACATATGTAATGAATGCTTTAAATTGGGTTTTAAAAGATGGATGTGTAGTCGGGCCATGAAAGTGGAGTCTGAATAACTAACAATGGAAACTGCGCTAGCCGGCGTAGGTGTCTATATGACCAGGAGGTTCGAGTCCAATGAATGAATATATGAATGGAAGGTTCGAGTCTCCCATATTTTAGACATTGGTGTTTAAGTTTCCTTGATTATGTCGGGAGGTTTGAGTCCTCTATAAAGGCGGATACAGATATGGATATTGTCTTATTGGTGTGGCTACACGCATTGGGGCCCTTTCAGCTCGGGGAGAGCTGGGACCATATAGCGCGTGGGTGCCTTATTATATGACGGTTATACTACACAGCCTAGTATAATTTTTTACAAAGTTCATGCTAATCCTTTTTCCCTATCCTGGTACAATATATATATATATATATATATATATATATATATATATATATATATATATATATATATATATACTTCATGCTAAGCTTTGTTCCCTATCCCGGAACAATACATATATGTGTGTGTGTGTGATTGTATATGATGGTATAACTTGGTTTTACATAATGGCATTATTTTATTCCTCTATCCTTGAGTTACATGCTAGAGCTCTAACTATTAACTCTCTTCGTACACTGTATCCTCACGCGATAAAGGGACCAAAACTTCTTATTCTTTTCCTGCGTAGTGACTAGGTGTTTAAGTGGTTCATGAGTTGACCTTGAAGTGGTGATCTTCCATACTTCGGAAGGATTCATTTTATAGTCCTTACATACTATGTTTTTGACTTTGTTTAGACTTGGTTTATGGCTATTTTCGGGGGCATGTCTCGACACTTTATTTACTTTGGATTTATAGAGGCTTTATGGATTACTGTAGACTTGGGTGTGTTGTGATGATGAATGGTTTTGACATTTCCTAAATTAATACTAGTGTTATTTTCAGCTATCTTGTTATGTGTTTGGAATTCATTCGACACTTGAGGTTGTTGAGTAGACTAGGTTAGGTGAAGGGCGTAATCTCCGATCCACGTAGGACTTGAGTTAACCGTCATGGCCAGGACCTGGTTTGAGTCATGACAATCTAAAATTAAAAAATCTTAAATATTCTACGAATACCTCAAGAATTGTTCCACCCACATTCGTAGACTATGAATACCCTAAAGCAACAACATAAAGGGGTAAATGGTCAAAATACACTAAAACTAATATATCAACATAAGGTTTGTTACATTATCCATCACCAAGACCCACTTTCATCCTTAAACATAAGGATAAGAAAGGTACCTAAATTTTTGAATATCAACGAATATCTACTCTGTGTATCCAACTCTTTCTCCCAAGTGTCCTTCTCAACTAGTCGATGCTTCCACTAAACCTTTATTAAAGCTACTTCATTATATTTAACCTTGAGAGCCTATATATCCAAATGTCCATGACTCTTCCTCAAATGTTAGGTTCTGATCCAAATCTGTTACATGTCACTGAATCACATGAGAACCATCAGAATGATACTTCTTTAAAATTGATACATAGAAGACTGGATGCATCATTGAAACACTCAGAGGTAAGACCAACCCATAGGCCACCACCCTAACATGCCCAAGAATATCAAAAGGACCAATAAACCTAGAGCAAAGCTTTCCCTTCTTACAAAATGTCATGACCCCAGACTATTCATTGTCATAACATGGTGCTTAGAACCACAAGTGATCCCAAGCTAAACTACGAATTAGCACACTATTGAGCAACTGGTTTATTATGTATATAAGTGAACATAATGTGATGAGTGGAAGCATAATCATGAAAAAATCTAATTGAATGTAATACTGAATGAGTGTACAACATGATATATCTGAAGAAAGAACATAATTTACAATATCATGACTCTGACTGACTATCTATGAAGCCTCTAGTATACTGATTATCAAAATATGGGACATACCTCCAACTACCACAACTCAATACATGTGAATAATCAAAGAAAGTACATGAACTATTACTAATTGGAGTCCCCAAAACAAGAGAACTCATCATCTGCCGCTGATTGAAAGCTGAAAATTGTCGTATTATATCGTGTAGGCTACAGATGGTACCTACATTATCAGACAATGTAGCAAATAGACATATATGTGGATCAGTACTTTGGAATGTACTGAGTAAGTGGGGGTAAATGCAATAAGTAAAATTGATTTCATAAATAACCTCAAAACATGCATGCTAAGTGCAAACAGACTCACCAAGAGACTGAACTAAACTGAAAGCTTAAGTATCTTAAGACATGAGTAACAAACATAATCTTATAAGATGGTGAATCACTACACTTAGTTTATTAAAATCTTTAATTTTGTAAAATAAGTAGAACTGAAGCTGGGAAGTGCTAAAACATGAATACTATATGTAAACTGGACTGAAGACAAGTATGGATACTGAGCAATAAAAACATGAACATGTAAATCTGAGAATACAAGACCAAGCATAAACATATTTCTGAGATAATCTTTAATCTGAAAGACTAAATTCTGTATAATTGAATAACTAAAAATTTGTATGCTTTGATCAAGCAAACCTGAGCTGAGGCATATTGATACTAACTGAAACTATAGGAGGTATCATGTAATCAAGATACCCCAATCTGATCTAATTAGGGTGCAACTTGTAACCCTATTTTAAAGGGTGTCAGTATCGTGACACGGGTACTAACATTAGATTTGTGGATCCACTAAAATAGTGTGTCTAAGGACTAAAGAGTCACCCACTACTGGCAAGTTCTCTTATGAGATATATGTCAACCCTCAACTAGCAGGAAGACGTCTCAAACCTATGTTGGTTACATAGTTTTGGGACTCAAGGGCTTCTACTAAAGGTCCCACCCTCTACTAGAAGGTTAGCCCCCATCCCTGGATTCGCTCAGTGTTAAATCCTACTCCCAACTGAACTAAGACTAAAATCATAAACTGGTGCATGCAATGAAGACTGATATGCTAAAAAATGGTGCTCTGAAAATAACAGTCCATGCATAATCAGAAGTTACCATGAACTAGTAAAGTGGGGTATTTATCATGAAATAACACTGGTGGGTTTGTTATAAAAATGATAATCTGAGTATGAAATAAAACCATGGTTGTGACTGACTTATTACTTGAGAACTAGAAATAAAGAAAAAAACATAGGTATCAGGTGTTCATAACCCACCAACACTAAATGGCCATAAAATAAGACAACAAAGCTTAAAAACTATAGTTTGGGATCATGGTTCAGATACCCAGAACATAGACATTTCATCACATATGTGAAAATAAAGAACTTGAACATGTGAATGTGTTAAACATGAGAAATCAACATAATTACATGGATAAATTCATAAATTAGGGGTTTAACATAAAATTCACTTGCTTATGACATGGGAAATTAAAACTTAAAGCATGAGATAACCTAACTTTTCATGAAATGATCCTTGGGCATGAATTGAATCAATTTACTAAGGAAAGACATGATTTAAACTCATATTGAACATGTGCAACTTCATAAAAGGGGAAAACTCATATTTTTAATCAAAGTAAGGTTTTTGGGCACCATGAGTGAAAGGGACCCATGGATGAACACCCACATCCCTTAATTGAACAAATTCTTGAAGAAACTTGAAATTGAAACTTGAATCCTTAAACTCTTGAGGAAGAAGCACGAATCTTAGGACTTGAATGGTGAACTTGTGAAAGGAACTCTATTCTTGATGTTTTCTTAATATTCTTGAACTTGGAAGTTTAAAATCTTATTTCTAGGGGAAAAAGTTTGGATTTTGTTCTTGGGAAGGAGGAGGGTTTACATTAGGGTTTGATGATGAAAAGTGAGCAAATAATGCCCTTTTGGTGTTTTAATCCATCACTTGGGTGCTTGGGGGCAAGGAAAAATAACTAAAACTCCCTTTGGTCTTGTATTTATAGATGCAAGAAAACATTACTCCGCATTGAAGAGTTAGATGCAGTAACTTAGTCCCGCATCGCGGCGCTATTGCGGCAGCTTACTGGTTCTGATAAAAATGATTATAACTTTTTGCTTGGGTATCGGATTAAGGAAAAATTCATGTGGTTGGAAGTCTAGTTCAATTATTTACAATTTGGTGGGTCTTGAGCCGACAAATTCTACATATATAAAAAGTTATACATGTTCAAAGTTGACCCTTATAGAATCGAATCCCAAAATTTGGCTGAATCAAAGGCATTTAGCTCAACTTTGACCTAAGTGATTCCTATGAACATTTTTAACCTCATAAGTACTTCACACGCTAGGATAAAGATCATGACACATGTATTCAAATATAAATCATGGGATTATATTTTACACATATAAGATCAACGCTTCAAAGTCTAGCCCAAAAATATGGGGTGTTACATTATCTCCCCTTGGAATTATTCATCCTCGAATGACACTGGTTAGACTTTGAATACTAAGGTAACTGCGACCATATACCGAACATGCAGGACTTGGAAGATGATTGCATAACTGAGTCTAAGAATGATACATAAACTGAACTAATTTTGTGCATACATGCAAGGACATGATAATGGTTATAAGGCTGAGATAGAAACGAGAGAGTCAACTTATGAGTAACCATTACTTCAGGATAGATTATTTTTGTGAAGAAAAGTTGAGAGGTTTAGGACATGAAAACTCGGGGTATTACAACATCTCCCCCTTGGGTTTATTTTTCCCCTAAATGATACTAACTTGGCTGAAATACTAAGGAAAAACTAAGATGATTCACGGGACACTTACGAACTGAATCATGAATGAATATCTAAATCTGAAACATGATACATGAACTGAACTAAACTCACAATTTGCATGGATACGAGCAAATTTTCACTTTGAATAGCCATACTCATGAAACTTCAGATAGTAAGACTAGATCAAACTATGGGAAAACCATAAGAATTTGTCTGTATGACTGCTAAACTGAATTATTGGCTATACAGACTGAATTGTACTGAAATCTTACACTCAACTGGAGTATTTCTTCAACACTCTTTCTAAGAAGCTCTAATAACAATAAGGATCAAAGAATCTTGGGCATTATCGGAGTGAGATATCTGAATAAGGAAACATAATATGGCTATAACTCTATAACATAGAACATTGGCCTATGAAACATAAACTAGGATAGAATTACTAAGCATTAAGCAATGCAATTGCCCAATTCAAGCTTAGCCTCGCTCCTTAAATACTCGTATGGGTACATATAACTACTCTAGACAAAGTCTGAGATGAACTACCTTCTCTCACCATGTTCAAGCCTAAATCGAAACTACAAGGTACTGCACATAACACTATAATGCTAGTCGGAACAATGAATTTAATACACCATGCATTTTCTCAACTTTTCATCTCAAGAATCATTCTTCTTACCACTTCAACAACTATATTCAGCCTCTTACCAAGAATTTACTAGCGCATAATGAACCCATCCACTTATATACCAGAATGGCATTCAAGACTATCGTTATAACCACATATGAACTTTTAGGCAAACACCCATAAAAGCATCTTTCTCATATTCTCTAAATCTCTATCAATAACAGCTTTCTTGCACTATTCTTAAGAAGATACACCTAGAATTCTTAACTAACCATGGAATATACCAAAAGCTTTGCCTTAATCTTTCTTCTACCTTATAGCCTTACATAAAACAAACATACAACTATTTTTCCTCACTAAGAAATATTTTCTCTCTCCCATCTAAATAATTGTCCATCACTACTATCTTTACATAAGAAGAAGTCACTGAAAGTTGGAACATAAGGACTTGAAGTTTGAAAGAATACTATGCATAACTTTGACACTTAACTGAGGCCTGAGAAATAGAGTATCCACGACATGGATTAATTATACAGATCAAAACTAAGGATATACATAACATAATCTGAATTTCACAGGTCATTAAGGGTGTACCATGGGTACCTAGAGCTGAACATTCTATAAAGCATGAGTGCATGAGTCATGAGTTACATGACCTGAGTTTGGAGTTCATACTTTCAGGGAATGTGATTTGTACTGCTGAGTGAATTGGAACTCCTCATACTAGGAACAAGGAGCATACATGATTTTCATGGCAAATGCAAAATATGAGTTAGGACCATGGAGCTGACATGTAAGGCATGAGTAGATATCTTGATGACTAAAGTACAAAACTTTACACTGAGATAAGAATGGGTCAGATATCTTCCTCCCCTACTGTTATTCTAACACACACCAGCCTCACTACTAGAATCTGAGATCCTAACTTGGTTCCTTATTCTATCATCCCCCACTTAGATTTAAGCCATTATTCCATGTCTGTGGACCTTTAAACTCTAAATTGAACTGCAATCACTTTACTCTAGAGTCCGAGATACAATAATACACATAGATAATAAACTCAACCTGAAAGACTACACCTAAAAGTGTAAAACCCACTTCTAGTACTTCCTTCTGAGATACAACTCTTATCTTTCTATATCCCCAATAGTCATCATATAATAACTCAAGAATTTATTAACTTAGAATTTTCAAGAGTATCTCCATACCATGAGTTCTTACAATCTAGAATTTTAACTCTTCTTTCTATTAGCTCAACCATCCATAATTCAAACTTAGATTCTAATATTTAACATGGATATCCCCAAACCTTTAATGAACCACACTAACTTTCTTCATAGCCTACTAATATCATATCTCTAAACTTATATTTTTTCCTAAACCATGAGAATTATCATTACACCAACATACCCAACATCATCAATCCATAAATCATAAGTTAGATGATAAGAACATCATATACTACTACATAGCCTCATTCACACTGTTATAACATAGAAATAATAAAATCACATATCACCTTGGGTAAAATGCTAGATCATACACTCATAATTATACTTAATTTCAAATCAATAACTTAAATTCTTTCATACACTGTTTCAACCCAACTGATTCACCATTCAGACAACTAGCCCCATGGATACATAATCTACTAAATCTAGATAAACATTATCCCCACTCCACTACTAATAAACTTTTGGGTTCATGATTCTAACTCTAGATCACATGCTGTCATAGGATTCTGAGAAAGGGTGTGAGGGCACATATGACTTCGGCTTAGTGCATAATTTTCATGAACATAAATGAAATCTTTCATACTTTGGGAAAATAAAATCACTGGTAGGATACTTCTTGAGCCAATATGTAATCCCATAATTGTCTGTGGAGACGGTCTGAGAAAACTCTATCTATAAGAATTTAAGCTATCTATTTCTATTGCCTTAAGAATAAGGCAGAGATGGCACAAATGGATTAACATAAGAATTTGCATTATTTCCTTAAGAAAACTTCTACTATACGATCTGAGACAAGGAAGAAGGAAAACTTTTATTAAATGCCCTATATCCTCTCGAAGAAAAGTACAGATATCTCTATACCATTTTACAAGACACATATTCATAGACACCCTAGGACACTTGAAATTTGTGCTTTGAGAACATATTTTTCATGACCCTAGACTAGACCTAGTCATAACACTGTGTTTGGAACCACAAGTGATCCCAAGCTAACCCATAAACTGACATATTGTTGAACAACTTATTTAATATGAATATAACAAAACATAATACGTTGAGTGGAAGCATAATTATGAGAAAATCTGATTAAATGTCATACTAAATGAGTTTACAACATGATACATCCAAAGAAACAACTTGATTTACAATATCATGACTCTAACTGACCATTTAAGAAGCCTCTACTATACTGACTGTAAAAAGCAGGGACATACCTCCAACTACCACAACTCAATACATATGAATAATCAAAGAAAAGTACATGAAATACTACTTACTAAAGTCCCCAAAACAAGAGAACTGATCACCTGGTGACTGGAAGCTAAAAATTGTCTTATTATATCATGTAGGCTACAACTCATACCTACAGTACAAGACAATATAATACATAGACAAATATCTAGATTAGTACTTTGGAATATACTAAGTAAGTGGGGGTGAATGCAATAAGTCAAGTTGATTTCATATATAACCTTAAAACATGCTTGCTAAGTGCAAGTAGACTCACCAAGAGACTGAAATAAACTAAAAGCTTAAGTATCTTAAGACATGAGTAACAAACATAATATGATAAGATGGTGAATCACTACACTTAGTTTCTTAAAATCTTTAATTTTGTAGAATTAGTAGAACTGAAGCTGAGAAGTTCTAAAACATAAAAACTATATGTAAATCACATGTAATGTTGAACATGTAGTAAAATTGGGTTGAAGATCATTCATAGATACTGAGCCATAAAAACATGAACATGTAAAACTAAGAATGCAAGACCAAGAATAAACATATTTATGAGATAATCTATAATATGAAAGACAAAATTCTGTATTACTAAATAATTTAAAATCTATATGCTTTAGACAAGAAAACCTGAGCTGAGGCATATTGAATACTGACTAAAATTGTGGGAGGTATCATGTAACTAACATGCCCTAATCTAAGCTATTCGGGGTCCTACCTGTAACCCCAGTTGGAAGGGTATCAGTATCGTGTCGCGAATACTATCACTGGCTATGTGGATCTACTAAACTGGTCTCCCAATAGACTAAATAGTCACCCTCTACTGGCAGATACTCTCATGAGATACATGTCAACCCTCAACTGGCAGGAAGATATCTCAAACTTATGTTGGCTGCGTAGTTCTGGGACTCAGGGACTACTACTAAAGGTCACACCCTTTACTGAAAGGTGAGACACCATCCTTGGGTTCGCTTAGTGGTAAATCCTACTCCCAACTAAACTGACACTGAAATCACAAATTGGTGCATCCACTAAAGACTAATATTCTCAAACATGGTGATTTGAAAACTAATAGTGCATGCCTAATATAGAGTTACCATGAAGTTGTAAACTGAGCTATTTATCATAAAATAACACTGATGGGTTTGTTATAAAAATGATAATCTGAGCATGGCGACAAAACCATGGTTCTGACTGACTAGTTACTTGAACATTGGATATAATGTATAACATATAGGTATCGGGTGTTCATGACCCGCCAACACTTACTGACCATAAAATATGATAAAAAGGCTTAAAAATTATAATATGTAATCATGTTTCAAAGACCCAAAACATAGATATTTTATCAAACATGTGAAAATCATAAACTTGAACATGGGAATGAGTTAAACATGAGAAATCAACATGATTACATGGCTAAATTCATAAATTGGGGGTTTAACATGAAATTCACTTGAATATGACATGGTAAATCAAAACTTGAAGCATAAGATAACCTAATTTTTCCTTAAATCAACCTTGGGCATGAATTGAATTAAATTACTATGAAAAGACACGATTTAAACTCATCTCGAACATGTTCAACTTCATAAAAGGGAAAAACTTATATTTTTAATCAAAGTAAGGTTTTTGGGCTCCATGAGTGAGAAGGACCCATAAATAAACACCCACATACCTTAATTGAATGAATTCTTGAAGAAACTTGAATCCTTGAACTTTTGAGGAAGAAAGCTTATATCTTGGGACTTGAATGGTGAACTTGTGAAAGAAACTCTATTCTTAATGTTTTCTTGAAGATTCTTAAACTTGAAAGCTTAAACTCCTGATTTCTTAGGGAGAAAGTTTGTATTTTGTTCTTGGGGGAGGAGGATTTACATAAGTGTTTGATGATGAAAAGTGGGCAAATAATGCCCTTTAGGTGTTTTAAACTTTCATTGGGTGCTTGGGGAAAGGAGAAATAACTAAAACACCCTTTGGAGTTGTATTTATAGATGCAAGAAAACATTACTCCATGTCGTGGAGCTAGACGCGGTAACTTAGTCCTGCATCGCGGTGCTATCGCGGTAGCTTACTATTCTGACAAAAATGATCATAATATTTTGCTCGTGTATCAAATTAAGGCGAAATTTGTATCGTTGGAAAGATAATTAAATTATCTACAATTTGGTAGGTCTTGTGCTAAATAATTCAACATATTTAAAGAGTTAGACACGTTCAAATTTGACCCTTGTAGAATAAAATTCTAAAATTTTGGCCAAATCAAAGGCTCTTAGCTCAAATTTTCCCTAAGTGATTCCTATGAACATTTTTTACCTCATAAGTACTTCACACACTAGGATAAAGATCATAACACATGTATTCAAATATAAGTCATGGGATTAGAATTTACACACTTAAGAACAACGCTTCAAAGTCTAGCACAAAAATGCGGAGTGTTACACAAAACCTCATCATACTCTTCATGGGTGATACCTTCAATAGAACCCACTCTCAAACCATAACCTCTAAGTCATGAATCCTCTAATCTTCACAACTTTTCACTATACTCTAGGCTATTAAAAACCAATTCTTAATCTACTATACCCTATCCACTGACACTCTCAACAAATCTGTCTTCAATGATCTAATTTTAAAAGAATCAAACCCACCAACTGCAGATTTATACTTCCTTTTATATAAAGACTTAAATGGTGTCAACTGGATGCTATAATGATAACTGTTGTTATATGGAAACTACCACCAATTATAAGGACTGGTCTCACTAACCACCAAAATTAATCACAAAATCTTAAAACATTTTCTTTAACACCTGAGTAGTCCTCTTAAACTGACCATCTATGTATGGGTAAAAATTCGTATCATATCCAACTAAGTACAATAGTTAGATTGACAATGATAATGAAGGCATCATATATATCAATAGATCTCCACAGAGATAATGAGACAAAATATTTGTAAAAATAGGTGATGTACCCTAAAATAACTCTATTAATGACATCTCAACTTGATTATTTGCCATATTTGTGAACCTATTTGGTAATAGATTTTGCTCTTAGTATACAAGCCCCATTGGAGGACTGCACAACATTTTGGTTATGTACCTATCATGGGCAATTTAGATAAACCACAAATAGAAGGGAATAAATATGTCAGAAAGGCTACAATCACAATGAATATTTGTTCTAGGTATATGACTTTTTATAAACAAGTTGGATCTTGAGCATTTGATTGTTGAAGGGAGCTTATTTTATAGCACAACTGTAGAAGCTCCCAAAAAATGCAAAAACTCCAAGGCAGTTAAAAAATAGGCAAAGTAAGGCTTCCTCCTAAGATGAGTTGAAAACTATAACAAAACTTATTAGGAACGATTCTAAGGTAATTAGATAGCTAGAAATGGGAAGTCTAGCATAATTATGAAGCCAAATGAAGTGCCTTATTGTTGGTAATTTTGGAGTTGATAGGTCTAATTGTATGAATAATGATCCTAAGGAGTGATTCTCTAGAGTACTGTAGCTACAATCTAACTGATAATAAACTATCAATGTTAAGTGTACAAATGATTCGATCAACTAGAGGAAATATTAAAGAAAGTAGAAATTTCTAATTCTTTTAATGACTTCACAGAGCAAGCGAAAGGAATACGATGAAAAAGTTCAAGAATCGTGAGATATGAGGCTAGATATCTTAGTAAAAAATCCTCCACCATGAATAAACCTTGAATAATGTTTCTATTTGTACTACCAGGGTTCAAACAATGTTCAATTTATAATTAATATAAGAATTTGTGGTTATTTTCCAAAAAGCACCAATTTGACAGTAATTTAATCTTTGTCGAAGAGTTGTTCAAGTTGTATAATAATATGTTTTAGTTGTAGAATAATAAGATGTACTTTGCATGAAGAGTAGATGTACAAATCATGGCCAAGTATGGTTGAGTGTATGATAAAAGACGGACTGATTTCTAGATCATGAATAATTATTTGGCTGAAATTTATGACATTGTCTCATTAATTAGTTACCAAACTATATGAAAAGTTACCTTTTAATATTAATATTTCAAATTAAAATTATTCTCTAATACTATTTACTCATTTTAAATTTAAAAATAAGAAAATTTACCAATTAAAGGGGGACGACTATATATCATGTAGATGTACTCTAAAATGAAACTACACTCAGTAAAAAATATCAATATTCACTCCAGAGTTATAGTAATCTCAAACTTAAACTGTAATTACATAATGTAAATAAAGACTTACCACTTATGATAATAATGAAAGTGTTGACATGAGTTTTACATAAAGCACATTACAATCTTGTGTTATCCCTTCTTCATGAGTATTTTTTAGAACAAGCCCAATTTTCAAGGATTATAACTTACTTTCGTACTCACATAAGTAAATCCATCAAGGATGCATTTGTAACTCTAATACCTTATACGTATGAGTTAAACTCACATCATAGGACGCGAATGTCATGTCTCTAACCTAGCAGGTGGAGAACATCGAGGATCCATGCAAGTATCTATTATACATCTATACTTTATCTTATATTATAACTATAAACTTATAAGTAACTGAACATATATCAATCTTGGTAAACATATATTGAAACATAGATAAAATAAAGGGCCTATCGGGCGAAATACAAAACTTAAATAGAACTAAGTTTAGAAAGTCTTTAAAGAGTTTATATATGAATAATTTTTATAACTGATCAGGACAGGGCCCTGACACCCAACTACAAAACATATGATGACGCCTCATATTTTGATGATGATCAGTTGACAGTTAAAGGACCAGGTCCCTGGCTCACATGAAGTAGTGTAGTTCTCACATCTCTGCACAATTTTATCCACTAGAGCAACTAACTGTACAGGCGTGCAGCATACTCGATTAGACCCCAGGTCCAATAAAAATTCAGCCTTGATTTATATGTGGCTATAAATAGCAAAGGATGCTTCTCAATCAAATAGTATTTTCAAAATTGGTGAATCACTGTAAATGCCGAAAACTCTCTATTGCTCAAGTTCCAAATCTTTGTGTTCTTAAGGTTTAGGAGTTCTTGAGTCAAGTCTTGTTTTGTAATAATATTACTCATCTTATATGAGTAATGTCTTTCCTATGTTAGTAGAGTTCTTAGGTAGAGTTACCTAAAGTCCATTGATTAGATTTAATCGATTGTGGTGTGCTTGAGGTGTATTGATGTGGTTGTAGTAGAGCCATTGTTACCAGTAGAACTTAGAGTTAAGTTCTTGGAGTCTGTAATAAATGAGTTTTGATTATAGTGGAGATTGAAGTGCTTGTGAGGGAAAGCCGTGATTTTTCCTCCCTTAAGCAAGGAGGTATCCTCGTTAATCATTGTGTTTATTTTATTTCTGATAGTTTTAGTTGATTACTATTTTATTAGTTATTTATCCTAATCTTAGGGACCTATTTCCTAGGTTGTTGGTGCACCCCCACATTTCAACAATTGGTATCAGAGCAAGGACACTCTAAAAGGTTAACACCTATAGTGATTTCTTGATTATAGCTACTCCACCTAATCTTGAAGAAAGACAATCTACTACTAGACCACCCCACTTTAATGTGTAATATTATGGGTGGTGGAAATCAATAATGTATGACTTCATTATGGATGAGGACAGTGAGCTAATGGATGTAATGTTTGATGGTCCTTTTGTTCCTATTAGAGAGGTCAAAAAAGGAGACATAACAAGAATGGTTGTCAAAACTAGAAGTGAATTTAATGATGAAGATCATAATAAAGTTAAAAAGAATTACAAGGCTAAGAAATTAGTTGTGTGCGATATAGGACCAAATGAATATTATAGGATTTCCACTTGTGAAAATGCTAAGAAAATTTGGGATTGCCTGAAGACTACTCATGAAGGAACTACTGTTGTGAAGGATTCACAAGTTGATATGCTGACTACTCAGTATGAAACATTTTCTATGAAGGAGAGGTAAATAATTCAAGAGATACGCACTAGATTCATTTCAATCACAATGAGTTGCACTGCCTAGGAAAAGTAATTCCTCTGTATAAACAAATGAGAAAACTTCTAGGAGTTCTTCCTAAATCCTAGGAAAGCAAAGTAGATGATATTACTGAGGCAAAAAAACTGAAGACTCTTAATATGGATGAGGTTATTGGTAGTCTAAAGACTCATGAACTCAAGAAGCAGCAAGGGGCAGAGAAGAAGGAAGCAAAAAAAAGAAAAATCTCTAGAATTGAAGACATCAAAGTTTTAATCAAGTGAATAGGACACTAATGTTGCTTATTTGGGTAAAAGTGTTATGAGAGCAATAAAAAAAAGTAGTAAGTTTCAAAGGAAAGGAAGTAGCTAAAAAGGAGGTACTGTTGAAGTTTGCCGCAAATATTGAAGTCCTGCGCATTTCATCAAAGATTTCTCATTACAAAAAATGGACTATCAATAATATCTAAAGTCCGAGGGTGATAAAGGAAAGAAGAAGGACTAGGTTTCTAAAAATCAAAAAGAAAAGTTGAGTTGATTATGCAGTAAAACAAGCATTGGCAGTCTGAGGAGATACTTTCAATGAATCTGATGAAGCAGAAAATCCTAAAGATTTATCTATGCTAGAAGTAGAGGATAGTGAAATCACCTACGACTCTTTTTCTATCTCATGACAAAATTAGATGAAGAAGAAGAAAATGAGGTAACTTTTTCTTACATAAAGAAAAACTTATATAATCATTCTCCGAAGAAAATAAAGAATCTTGCAAATGTGTTGATTTATTTTGTGTATGAATTGACTACTGAGAAAAATGTCCTTAAAGAAAAAATAGAAAATGTAGAGCTTGAATTAATTACCTTAACTCTCTAGTTATCTAAAACTGAGGAACAATCCTAAAAACTAAAATCTAAAAATCTGAGTTTAGTAGATCAACTAAAGAAAGTAGATGAATCTGATAGTAAAGGGAAGAAAGAAGCATTAAAACTTCAAACTGGGATTGAAGAAAAATTAAAGGGGTCTCAAAGGCATCTCATGACTGTACATCACAAGAATGAGGAACTAGAAAGGTACCTAGTCCATATAAGAGAGATCCTAATAAATCCCTAAAATTGACCACATTTTCACAAATCTTGTTATATGTAGTTTTGATGATGAGCAGCTAAACTGCATGGGACCAGGTCCCTAGACATGTAAAGTACAGTACAGCTGGCACACGGTATCTGCACAGATTTGTCCTCTTATGTAACAAACTTGCAGGTGCTATTTTGTACTGACTTGGATAGCTGGTCTAATGATATTTTAGCCCAAATCATCGCCAAGCTATAAAAGAAATGAGATACCTCTTCTACAATTAGTTTTTTCCAATTCAAAAGAGTGTAGTGAGGCAGCAAAAACCCAGTTCCAAAACTACTAAAGTTCATAGATGATTATATGATCTTAAATTAAAACTGTTCTTGAGTGTTGATTTGTAAAAGAACTACTCATGTTATAAAAGTAGTGATTTACTTTTAAGAGAGTCACTTAGGTAGCATTATCTAAGCATTATTGCTAATTAAAGTTAATCGGTATAGAGAGTCCTTGGTAGAGTTACCAAGATGATCTTGTAGTAGAGTTACTACTAGCGAAAGGAGCCTAGATATAGGCTGAAATCTAGACTATAATAAATAGGTTGATTATAGTGGATTTGGAAGTTCTTGTAAGGGTAAGCCATGGTTTTTACCTTCATTGGTTTTTATGTAAAAATCTTGTGTCTTTCTCTTCTCGCACTACCTTTGATTTTACACCTCAGAGGTTCTTTACCTTTCTATTACTTTTGATTGACTATAAGGGACTTGGTCCCTTACTGTGTGGTGCAACCCCCAAGGGTTCTAACAATTGGTATCAGAGTGGGGTTCACTCTAAAAGATTCATACCCAGAGTATTTTGGTCACATGACTACTATAACTGAAGTAGGGGTGGAAATAAAAGAAGCAAGAAGGAAGAGATTGTTGACCTTTAAGGATCTAGAATCTAACCTAGGTGAAGAAGATACTGAAGTTGCACTTCTAGCAATGAAGATTATTAGAGCTATAAAAGGGGCTGGTCGTATTAGCAAAAAGAATGATCAAAATTGTGAGAAATCAAGAAGGAAAAATGCAGTTAATAGTATAATAAAGCTAGTGTTGGCTGCACTATAAGACTGCTCAAATAAATATGAGAAAGACAAGGATAAAAGAGATGGTTTCATGCTGAAATATGGTGAGAAGAGGATAATATTAGGTTCATGTAGCTCTCTAATGGCCACTACTGAAGAAATGAAGAAAATATGATATAAAAGAGAGATGACAACCAAAATTGGTTCATGGATAGTGGCTGCTCTAGGAACATGATTGGGAGGGTTGATTGTTTTCTCACTCTTAAGGAACTTCAAAGGGGAGGTGTATCCTTTAGAAATGGCAAAAAGGGTAACATCCAAGGTGTTGGAAAAATTAGCAAATCACCTCATCATGCAATAGAAGGTGTGTATTATATAAATAGGCTAAAATGCAGTCTTCCAAGTGTATCTTAAACCGATGATAAATGAGGTAAAATTCTTATTTGATGAATGCACTATATCAAGCATGAAATCTGGAAAGATTATTCTCAAATACAAATAGATCAAGAACATATATTTAGCTGATATGCAGTCTATGGCTGATGGGGAATTAACGTGTTTAAGTGAACAAAGTGAAAATGCAAATTTGTGGCACAAAAGATTAGGACATGTAAGTTTGATTTCAAGGGACCTGGTCCGTGGCTTGCCAAAGCTGAAATTCCCAATTTACAAAGTCTGTGATGCTTATTTTAAAGGCAAAAAGACCAGATCCTCCTTCAAGATGATAAAGCAAGTAATTACTTCCAGACCCCTTGAGATACTTCACATGGATTTTTATGGACCCATCGAAGTCCAGAGTAGAGGAGGGAAGAAATATGTGTTGGTCATTGTAGATGAATATTCCAGGTTCACCTGGACAATGTTCATAAGAACCAAAGATAAAACATATGGATTTCTTGTGGCTTTTTCCAAAAAAATCCAAGTGAGGCTAAATTGCAAAATTGTTTAATTTAGATTTGATCATGGGATAAAATTTGAGAATTCTCAAGTTGATGAATTCTATACTGAGAATGGAATAAATCACAACTTTTTTTTCCAAAACTCCACAACAAAATGGAGTTGTTGAAATGAAAATAGAACTCTAATAGAGATTACGAAGACTATGCTTATTGATAGAGGTTTTCCAAAGAATTTATGGGCTAGAGTAGTGAATACTGCTTGTTATGTGACTAACAGGTGTTTCATTAGATCACTTCTGAATAAAACTCTATATGAGCTGGTATTCAATAGGAAGCCTGGGATAGACTATTTCATACCTTTTGGATACAAATGTTTTATGCTAAATAATAGAAAGACAGAATTGGGAAAATTTGATTCCAAGAGTGATGAAGTGGTGTTTGTAGGCTACTCCTCAACTAGCAAGGCCTACAGTGTGGAAATAAAAGAAATCTAAGTGTTGAAGAAATTATTCATATGATCTTTAATGAGTCAGAAAGTCACATAAACACAGGAGATGGTGAAATTTGAGAAGATAAAGAACTCATTCTAGTTCTAATAGATCTCATTATTAAAGATGATGATTAAGGGATCGATGATGCAGATGATACTGATGATAGTGATGATGCTCTAGGATCTCAGCCACAAATTTCATCTCTAATAGAAGAACAACCAGAGGAAGCTAGTTAGAATTCACAGGGACCTAGTCCCAGTGGTAACAGTCTTAGAAGGCAAAATTGGAGACACGAGTCCTCTCACTCTTTAAAACTTGATTACACCTTTAAAAAAAGGAGTCCAAACAAAATATCAAGCCAAGAATGCTATGGAATTTTTAGCATTTTTTTCCTAAATTGAGATTAAGAATGAAAAAGAGGCCTTGAAAGATGTTGATTGGATTAATGAAATGCAAGAAGAACTACATCAATTTAATATAAGAATAGTATGGAATTTGGTACCCAGGTCTATTGACAAAATAATTATTAGGTTCAAATGGGCGTACAGAAATAAGTAAGATGAAGATGGGACTAGAAATAGAAACAAGGCATGGCTGGTTGTTCAAGGTTATAAACAGGAGGAAGGGATTGACTAAGATGATATATTTTCCCCAATAGAAAGGATTTAAGAAATCATAATTCTTGCTGCATTTGCTGCAAAGATGGGGTTCAAACTATTTCAATGAATGTCAAAAGTGCCTTCGTAGATGGAAATCTAAAAGTGGAAGTATATGTCAAACAGCCTCCAAGTTTTGAAGATGCATATTTTCCTCATCATTTACTCAAATTGAACAAAGATTTCTATGGGTTGAAGCAAGAACCAAGGTCTTGGTATGAGAGACTCTTAAAGTTTCTTTGGAAAATGGCTTCATAAGAGAGAAAATAGACAATAAACTATTCTTAAAGACCAGGGGTAGTAGTCTATTGATTTTTCAAATATATTTTGATTATATAATTATTAGAGCTAATTCTAAATCCTAATGTGAAAAAATTGCTAAATTGATAGAAAGTGAATTTAAGATGGGTATGATAGGTGAATTGAGATTCTTTCTAGGTCTCCTTATTAAACAACTTCTCAAGGTACAATGATTTACCAAGAGAAGTACATCAAGGATCTACTGAAGAAGTATAACATGGGAGATGCCAAGCCAATTGACACCCCAATTGGAACCAGCTCAAAAATGGATAATGATGAGTTCGGTCCTTCAGTGAATAAAATAATGTATAGAGGGATTATTGGATCCTTTATATATCTCACTACAAGAAGACCTAACATTTTCATCAGTGTAGGTATGTATTCAATACTCCAACCATGCCCAAAGGAGTCTCATCTGAAAGCTGGAAAATGAATTCTTAGGTATTTGAAGGGGATAAAGGACCTGGTCCTATACTATAAATCAGGAGACAGTTTTGACTTAGTTGGCCATGTTGATGCTGACTATGCTTATGACTGGCATATTTTATTTGCTTATCCTTAATTTTCTGGGGTTTGAAGAAGTAAATTTCAATTGCTCTATCTACTACTGAAGCTGAATATGTTGTTGTAGCTTCTTGTTGTGTACAATTGCTATGAATCAAGAAGCAATTGAAAGATTTTGGTATTGTCTTAGATATAATCCCTATAATGTGTGAAAAAACAAGTGATATAAACATGGCAAAGAATCTGGTGCAGCATAAAAGGACTAAGCACATTAATTTAAGGCATCATTTCCTAAGAGACAATATTGAGAAAGGGGCAATCTGTATAAAGTTTTACAAGATTGAGGATCAGATAGTAGATATATTTACGAAGACACTTCATAAGGAACAATTTGTTAAGAATAGTCTAAGGTTAGTCCTAATCAAAATGACCTAATTCACCATGTGAATCAGTAGTTCTCTACAAAATTGGCTATGATCAAGAGACAAGTATCCTTGGTAAAGTATGTCGTTGTTAGTCTAACTCAACATCATAACTTTATAGGCATACACTCATGGGAATGAATTTGGAAGAAAATAGATGAAGTTTTCACAAATATGAGAAAACAATCAAGTATGGAGAGGTACTTGGTCCCATCTGTCAAGTTAGTATTATGAATTTGTATGTTTTTTCTTCTTGTTCTGTTACAAAGGCCACATTATCTCTCCCATGTTAGTAATTGTATCTAAGGCTACACTAAAATAAATTGCATCTTTACATTAACCTCATAGACTCTGCTCAACTCAATCGTCCAAATTAACCAAAGATAAGGCCTTGTAGCAAATTCTAAACATCTTATTAAAATGCACCAAAATTCAGAGGGACCCAGTCCTAAAAAGAAGAAAATTCCTTTGACAAACTTCGCAGAGCATAATAGAAAATTGATGAATTCGATATGAAGGTTAAATATTTTAAACAATGAGGTTTCTACATAAAAATAGTTACATAGTCACAAAATGACCTCATATCACCAAACCTTCTCCTACAATCCTCAACTTTTTTCTCCAACTTCTATGGCCTTTTTGTGGAAATTAAAGTGAAACTCTTGCACTTGAAGGTGATACATAATTTGTTGTACATACATGTGTTCTTTCTTTTATGCTCTTTATCTAGTTTTACCTAAAAATGTCCTTCATGTATGTTTTGCCCCATTGGCCATGAGTTAACTACTCTATACTTATCTTTACTCTTGGTTTACTATTAATCCTTTTCAATAATTCCAAAAGGGAGGATACGGACTTTATATTTATGGACCTGATGCGTGTGTGTGCTCATATAGTACAGAAGTATGGTAGCACAGTGATAGGGAGAACTATGCGTGCAAATCCACCAAATAAAATGAAGGTACATAATGACAGAGGGAATTTTTTGTTGAAAGATGACATCAAGGGACCTAGTCCCTGTGTTGCTTAATAAAAGAAGAAGCATGATGATAGGGGGACCATTTATTTTCAGGTGGAAATCACTCTGATTAAATGTAATGAATGTACATTGATGCTCAAATTATATGGTTTGGTTTGTCATCATCAAAATGGAGAAAAATTGCTACATGTAGGTTTGATGATGAGCAGCTAAAATCCAAGGTACCAAGTCCCTGGACGTGCAAAGTACAGTATAGTTGGTACATTATATCTACACAGATTTATCCTCTTATGTAACAAACTTTAAGGTGATATTTTTTACTGACTTGGATAGCTGGTCCAATGATATTTTAGCCCTAACTATCACCCACTACAAAAAGAATGAGACACCTCTTCTATAATTGGTTTCTTGCAATTGAAAAGAGTTAAGTGAGGTAGTAAAAACCCAGTTCCAAAACTTATCAAGTTCATAGCTGATTATGTGAGCTTAAATTGAAACTGTTCTTGAGTGCTGATTTGTAAAAGAACTAATATTATAAGAGTAGTGTTTTCTTTTTTAGATAGATACTTAGGTAGAGTTATCTAAGCATTGGTTTTGATTATAATTAATTAGTAGAGTGATTCGTTGGTAGAGTTACCAAAATGAACTTGGAGTAGAGTTATTAATAGAGAAATGAGCCTATAGGTAGGCCGAAATCTAGACTGTAATAAAGAGGTCGATTATAATGTATTTGGAGGTGCTCATGAGGACAAGCCATGGTTTTTATGTTGTTGGATTTCCACATAAAAAATTTGTTCCTTTACCTTCCTGCACTACTTTTGTTTTGCACCTCATAGTTTCTCTACCTTTCTATTGCTTTTGAATAACTCTAAGGGACCTGGTCCCTTACTGTATGGTGCAACCCCCAAGGGTTCTAACAAATTTTTCTAATTTAACTAGCCAAGGAATTAATAATGGTAGAGGCCTTGGATATCAGTGTAGAATCCATGCTTCTGCGTCACAAGGGAAGTATGTTTTTGTTGCAAAAACCAAAGTCAATAATCTCTTTTGCACTCATTGTGGAAGAGATGGTCACTTGAAGAATCAATGTCATGGATGGCTTAAAGCTAGAAAAAATAGTTTTAGATACATCCAGTAGAAGCAATATCATCCTAAGGGATACAATTTCTTGAAAAATATTTAGAGTAACAAACTACCCAGCTGGACCAAAAAGGATTTGATCACTCCCTTGTCTTCTCTTGGGGAACTCAAACTTAACTGGGTTTCTAAATTTAACAAATAACTCTATTTGCAGTAGGAGTAAGGGAATGTGATACACCCAAATTATAGAAATCTTATGAGAGAGTAAGTGGTCGCTATCAAATATAGAACCCAACTAGGTTGGGTGTCGAATTTCATAGGGAATATCGTGTTCACTAAGTATTGTGATTGTTATCAGACTGTTGATCAAAGGTTCCTGAGTGAAAGGGGTTTTGATTTATGAATTATATCCTAAATAAATTGTAACAGAGTTGTTCCAACTAAATCTTCTTTTTGCAAGTAGTAATTCAGTGATATTAAACAAACTAGAGTTATGGTTACCAACATGCTTAAACAGTTAGGGTTGTGATTCACTTTTGAGTTCCAATTAGTAACTTCAATTTCAAGAGTAGCTGAATCCTATTGTTTAACCATTAGTTTCTCAACCTAAATGGATAATTTATCCTTTAATTCTCTTAAAATTAAAGAATGCATTGATTATTCAACTATTTTCTCATGTAGGTTAATCCTGTTAAGGCATTTGCCATTAATCCAAAGGTTAAAGCCTCTAGATTCCATGTAAACCCTTTCTTTTTCCAACAAACACTTTTCTATTCGAACAAGTGATGTTCTTGGAATCACCTTTCAAGTTTGCAACCAAGAAAATTCATTAAAATGAAGAAGAGTTTATGCAATGTCAATTACCCATGGAACTCAATTAGAATCACAACCCAAATCAGTTTTTCACATCAAGGCTCCCATAATCCTAGTTATAGGAGCTTAGCCACACATCTCCATATAAGAAAGAGAAAGAGTCTTTGTATTATTAATAAATAAATTTAGAATTCACTTACAAAAGTTACAAGGATTAGTTCTTGAATCTTCAATAGAAATGGAATGATTGGATCCACAAGTTTTGCTTGATTCACAAAATACTACGTTACAGAGTTTCAAAGATGGAAAACTAAGGTAACAATATCCATGATCCAAGAAATAAAAACCTAACTGGGTATTTATATGCTCCCAAGTACAGAAGATTTAAAATTTAAACTCATAAAAAGCCGCGCCCAAGTTGACGGTCTGACTGATGCCCGTCGCAGGCCTGAAGGTCCATCGTACTGGCCTTCGTTTGATGTCCAAAAATACCAGGTTCTATTCAGGTCTGATTGTTATGTTTGTGGACCATCGCTAGACTAACGATCCATCGCCTTGGCCGTCGCTGGTTCTTCTGAAATCCTAAATTCTAGTTAAGCCTGACGGCCAAGTTGGCGGACCGTCACAAGTCTGACGGTCCTCCACTTGGACCGTCGCAGAGGTCACTTGGTTTTTTCATTCTTTCTTGTTCTGGAGGTCACCCTGTCGGTCTGTAGCATGGCTGACGGTCTGCCAGTTTTCCTGTCAGAGGTTTTTTATGCTATTTTTTAGGTTTATTCTGTGGTTTACTCCTTAACCTAAATGCACTCAAATCCAGTGTTAGATACAACTTTAATTGCTTGAAAACACACAATATTCCCAAGAAAAAGATGCAAAATGTTCCATCAAAAGCCGAAACATCAACTCTCTCAACTTAAGATAATTGTTTGTCCTCAAGCAACTCAGCAACAAATTCCAATCATGAACAATACAATGACAGGAAATCAACTATTGAACTAAACTTAGTATAACCATTCACTCGTTATTCACACATATGTTCTCAACACGCAAGGCTCTACAACTGGCATTGATTCATTATTAGCACACACACAATCATGGACATCATATCCAACAGAGACTTGCAAGACTAAGTAAAACTCAAGTTGCCCTCACCGCAATAAAGTCCACCGCTTATTATCTTTTGTGGACACAATCTAAACTATCACACTCAACAAAGAAGTTACGAGAATAGTCTACATAGCCATAGGCTTGCCCATACCATCTAACACTCCCTTATAGTTGATTCTCCAAGATCAAGCAGGGTTTTTTCAGGTTTGTAAAGAGGCTTCGGGCTAGGTGAGGGTAAATTTTGGTAAAAGTGACTCAACATTCAGACATAACCCTCTTTTCCCTTGCATTCTTGCTCACCCAAGATACTATTCTACCATCTCATTTACAACTTCTATTATTCGGCCTCACTTTGACATAACCCCCTCCCCCTTTCTTTTTTTTAAACAAGCATCAGCCACCCTCAACTTATGATGATGCAATCAGTTAAGGTGCATAATATCTTGAATAGATCAGGGCCAAATGCTTTCAAAACTAAGTTCAAAACCAACTTTCCATAAGATGCTCAACATCTTGACAATAGCCATCCTCAACTTAGGTGTTTTGCCTGAGTTAAGGTGCACAATGTCCAATATTGGACCAGGGCCAAAGTTAGGTGCTAACACCATAAAGAGAGTTAATTTGAGTTATTGGTGATGAAGAAAATTACTACAAGCTTAAAAAGGTTCAAACGTGGAAAAATCTTTTTGGTGGGGTTAGTTATTTTTGTTAAGTGGACTAAATGTACAAGGAGGCCTGCTATCCTACCCTATTGAATCAACTACAAGACAACTTAGATGAACTAGGCAAGTTCTAGGTACTATAATATGCAAGAACTAAAGACAAATCCTCGCGCACACAGAGGCACCTAAGTTAAACTTATTCTACTGCTCTAAGGATTTCCATCACATGACTTATGCACATCTCACGTATTAATGCCAGTTACAGAATCACTGAAGGTTGCTCACATATGTCAAATGACTAGAGTAAATAATCACACATACATGCGCATAGCCTTATGCCAACATCACTCATCATTCATATATACAACAAGGTGCATAAATAAAAGACACTTTTATTTTATAAATAGACATAACAAATGGAACTTAGGAAAAGAAAAACGCAATCCTAAACATAATCCTAAACATGCTGATTCTATTAGATAGCACATGGGAGGAAAAGACATTGGTAACACAACCCCCCAAGGTATAAGTACACCCCCCAGAATAATACATAATTTATCTTCAAATGCATAAAATTTTGAATACATAGTTGGGTTTTATATTTGACAGCGACCTCTTACTCTCTCGTAAGAGATATGTAATTTGGGCATATCAAATTATGGCATCGTTGTTGGGGAATACGGTTGTCAATTAAGTTTGTGATTATTAATTGACCTTTGATCAAGTTTCCCAAATTTTACCTTTGTTTGTTGTTGTTTTTTTATGTAGGGTGGTTATTGTGTATGTCAAGTACGCAGAGATCAGGTGCATAGTTATTACCAATACATCCAGAATCACAGTTGATTGGCAGAATGGAAGACCCTCAAGATGCAGAAAGACTATCCGCTCTGGCTAGAGCTCAACTTAATCAATAGAACAATGACGGCCAACCGGTGTGTCATCCTAATCCTATTGATGATGATTTGTTAGATCCTGTCAACCCAAGTCATGCAATGAATATGGTTAAACCAGTGAATTAGAATCTAAATAGGAATCGTTCCTTCAGGGTAAGGTAAGATCGACAACCGGTACACTTTGATATTAATGAGGACGAGGATAGAATGGATGGAGTAGGTGCAACCAGAGCTATTATTCCTCCACCTCTAGAACCTGGAAATTAATTAAATATCACTAGCATGATGATTCAACTCCTTCATCTTAAGGGGTTATTCGGTGGTCTTCTAGGAGATGATCCTAACATGTACTTGGGGAACTTTATCACCATTTCCAAGTCTTTTGATAACCCAGGAGAGGGTCAGAATACTATCCACCTACATTTGTTTCTATTGTCTTTGTCTGGGGAGGCAACATTATGGATTAATGGACTGACTCCCAATTCTATAACCAACTGGAGGCAATTGAAAGAGGCTTTTCTAGAAAGGTTCTTTCCACCTTCCAGGATGGTATATTTGAGGGATGGGATTAGTAATTTTTGGAAGCTTTCAACTGAAGCTCTTTATGAGACCTTGGAGAGGTTTAAGAAAAAGATGATGCAATGCCCAAACCATAATATGATGGATATTCATTTGATGGAGACTCTTCATAGGGCCTTAAACTCTATTACGAAGCCAGTTGTGGATAATGTTGCAGGAGGATCATTTATTGATCTTACTTTTCTAGAAGCCTCGGAGATGCTCGATAGGATGACCAAACAAAGTAGAGCTTGGCATACCATGGATTCTATGGTAGAAAGGCCTACTGTGTCTGTTGGTGTGACTGCAGAGCAATGCAAGAAAGAGGAGGAATATAATCAGGATATGGCACACTTGAAGACGTAGATGGATTTGCTAACTAAATATGTATTATTTGGAAAAATGAAGAAGGTGAAAATTGTTGCATTCTAAGGTAGAGCTGACTCTGATTAGGAAGAAAAGGGAAACTATCTAAACAATCAGGGGGGTTTTTGAGGCAATAGCCAAGGAAATCAAGGTCGGAACTATTATGACAAGGTTGGTTATAAGGATAGGGATCTTGAAAATTGGAAGAGAAAAAATGATAGGAGTGGACTATATGTACCACCTGGAAGCCGAGATAATGCAGCGATAAGCTCTGGCAAAATATCCATGAAGGACATGATAGAGAAACTATTAAATGGAGTTGAGGCTACCAACTCTGGTGTGACTACTATGAAGAGTGATTTGTCTTACATGAGTCAGTTGGTAAACTAATACTCTACTTCTATAAAATAGTTGGAGAAGCAAATGAACGAACTCTCAGTAATATTAAATAAGAGAAAGAGTGGAACTTTGCCAAGTGATATAACTCAGAATCCTCATAATGATAGATCTTGTATGGAAGTTACCACACGAAGTAGTAAGGTATTACCAGGCCCTTCTATGGGCAAAGCTGTGATCAAAATTGAAGAAGATGTTGAGCATGAAGAAAGTTATCTAGTGGAGTCTAGGAAACTGGATAGTTTTGACATTTCTTCTAATCATTAGCAGGTTGATGAGTTAGAAAAAGGGAAAGAAAAGAAAAAGGAAGTAGTGGTGACTACTCTCTAAAAACCACCACCTTCTTTTCCTCATAGATTGAAGAAGAAGGCCGACGATACAAAGTTAGGTAAATTCATGGCAATATTGAAGTAGCTAACAGTGAATATGCCTTTGGAGGAGGCACTTGAGCAGATGCCAGGATATGTTAAATTTATAAAGGATCTTATGATGAATAAGAGAGAAGTAAGTTATGAATCGGTGGATAATCTTTACCATTATAGTGCTATTTCTACAAGATCCTTGGTATAGAAGAAGGAAGACCCAAGAATATTCACCATCCCTTGTACTATTGGGTCTCTTGATTTTGCTAAGGCCTTATATAATCTGGGAGCGAGAATTAATCGGATGACGCTAGATGTTTATAAGAAGTTAGGTTTGGGGGATCCTACATCCACAAACATTCAACTTGTGATGAAGGATAGATCGGTGAAATGGCCTATGGGAATGTTATATGATGTTCTAATAAAAGTAGCCAGTTTTATATTTCCCACAGACTTTGTTATTCTGGATTGCGAGGTAGATTTTGAGGTGCCCACAATCTTTATTCGACCTTTCCTTGCAACCAGAAGTATGCTTATTGATTTATGAGCTAATGAGATCTTGTTCAAGTTGAATGATAAAGTGGTACGATTTGATGTATGCCAATCTATGAAGAAGCATAAGGAGATGAGTGTTCTATCTATTGTTGATATTTATTATTAGGATGAGCAGGAAGTGCCGATAGGGGAGAAATTTACAATTAAGCCCTTTCCAGCAGTTTTGATGAATTTTGATAGTGAAGGCATTGAAGAGTATGAGGAGACTCTTTGTGCATTAAAGAAAATGGGATCATACTCTTATTCTCCAAAGAACCTTGATATGGATCTTAAAAATTGCCCAACACTACCGGCTAAGTTGTCTATTGAGGAGCCACCGGTGTTGAAGTTGAAGGAATTGACAAGCTATATCTAATATGTGTTTCTAGGTAGTTGAAACACTCTACCTATTATCATTGTGTCATGTATGGGTGAGTATCAAGTGGAGGTACTTATTTTGGTGCTTCGGTGGTTCAAAAGGGCGATAGTATTGGTCAAAATCGTTTGAGATTATGTGTGATGCAAACGGTGTTACACTTGGGGTTGTACTTGGCCAAAAGAGGGATAAATTGTTTCATCCTATCTAATATGCAAGCAAAGCACTAAATGGAGACCAAAAGAACTACACCATTACTAAGCAGGAACTTTTTCCAGTAGTCTATGATTTTGAGAAGTTTTGGGCTTATTTTCTAGGTACCAAGGTGGTGGTCCACACTGACCAAGTAGCCTTGAGATATTTGATGGCAAAAAAGAATATGAAAACAAGGTTGATTAGATGGGTGATGCTGCTTCAAGAATTTGACTTCAAAGTCAAAGATTGGAAAGGTTGTGAAAACTAGATTGCGGACCATCTATCTAGGCTGGAAGGGGAGAAAGTAGTTAGAGATGAATTGGAGATTAATGATGCATTTCCAAATGAGGAAATCTTGAATGTTGTTCTTGAAAAGATACCTTGGTATGCAGATTTCCCAAATTATTCAGTGAGTGAGGTGATTCCAGAGAATCTTTATTTTCATCAAAGAAAGAAGTTTCTCCATGATGTGACTAATTACTTCTGGGATGAGCCATATCTGTTTTGGCAATGTTCTGATAATATCATAAGGAGGTGTGTTCCAGAAGTAGATATGTTGAGTGTCTTGGAAGCATGTCATGCTTCCCCAGTTGGAGATCACCATGAAGGTGATCGTACTGCTCGAAAGGTGCTTCAAAGAGGCTACTATTAGCCGAATTTAATCAAGGATGCTTATGAGTTCATAAGAAGATGTGACCAATGTCAGAGGCAGGGGTCAATCTCCAAGCGCCATGAAATGCCTTTGACAAAAATGATGGAAGTTGAATTATTCGACTTCTGGGGCATCGACTTCATGGGAACTTTTGTGAGCTCATATGGGATGAAATACATTGTTGTTGCTGTTGATTATGTATCAAAAGGGGTTGAATCCATTACTTTGGATAACAACGAAGGGAAGAGAGTGGTTTCTTTCCTTAAAAGAAATATCTTCTCTCGATTTGGGGTGCCATCCACCATTATAAGCGACGATGGATCTCACTTTTACAACCGAGTATTTTGAGCTGCCTTAGCAAAGTATGGTGTTAAGCAAAACAAGGTAGCAACTCCATACCACCCAAAAACTAGTGGGAAAGTGGAGATTTCGAATAGAGATATCAAAGGCATCCTTGCTAAAACAGTGAATGCTAGCAGACAAGACTGGTCTAGGAAGCTTGATGATGCCTTATAGTTTTACAGAAAAGCTTTCAAGACACCCATCGTCATGTCACCGTAACAATTGGTTTATGGCAAAGCTGGTCATTTGCCAATTGAATTGGAGCATAAGGCGTTATGGGCACTTAGGAGGATGAATTTGAAATGGAGTGAGGTAGCACTGTTGAGACTGGGAGAGATGAACAAAATGAATGAGTTTCATCTTGGTGCATATGAAAGGAAATATCTTTACAAGGAGAAGATGAATAAGTACCATGATCAGAGAATTTTAAAAAGAGACTTTTAAAAGGGAGATTGGGTGCTTCTCTTTAACTCCAGACTAAAATTGTTTCCAGGTAAGCTTAAATCAAAATGGTTGGGTCCATTCCAAGTTAATCAAGTCTACTCGTCTAGAGTAGTTGAACATACAAATGAAGATGAAAGTGTCTTTAAAGTGAATGGGCAATGACTGAAGTTGTATATCGGTCCAAGGGACTCGATAAAGTGTGTAGCTACTATTTATCTCAATAAAGTCTGAGTAATTAAGATAACTGAGTATTTCTGCAACATTAAATCAGGTGCTATTGGGAGGCAACCCATAAGGTGTTATTGTAATCATAGCTAGAGTTTATTTAGTATTTTTATGCATTTTTTATGTGTTTTAAAGAGTGCAGGACTGAAAATTCAGAAAGAAAGTAGTTCACAGTTGAAAAAGAGGTCGACAGAGAGATTGACGGACCGTCGCAAGCTTAAAGGACCGCCACTTGAACCGTCAAAGAAATGAAAAAAAATGAACATTCTATTTGACGCTTCACGGCCTAGTTGGTGGACAATCAATGACTTGGCAGACCGTCACATCTACCGTCATATTGAAGCTAAAATTCTGGGACACTAGAACGACCTGACGGACAGATCAACAGACCATCGGATACTCGATGGACCATCGGATAAACCATCACATTGAAGTGAAGTTTTCCAGTTTTTGTTAAGCTGCAACGGCTAACCTGGCGGACCGTCGCAAACGTGATGGATCCTTAGCTCAGCCATCAATAGAACCCTAATTTTGGGTTGGGTTGGTCTATGCTGAAATACTATTTAATGCATAAGAAACCGACCCAAATGTCTTTTAAAGGATAAAACAAGTGTTTACATACGTTGCCACCTTTTCAAATACTAAAACTATTCAACTCCTTCTGTATTCAAAGAATTAGTTATTCTAAAGGGCTCTCCCTCTTCTTTTCCTCTCCTATTTAAACAACAACACCCCTCTTTTTCTCTTCATCACAACCAAAGTTGAAATCACTTATTAGAGTCTTAAGTTAGTTTGATTTTCTGTAGTTACAAGCAAGTAAAGAGAAGTTACTGCAAAATCAAGATATGATCATAATACTTCTCTCTTTTGTTTCATGGATGAGTTTAGTTGTGTGATGATTTCAAGAGTTTTAAAAGGAAAATTCATCTTTTTTTCTTATCTTAACTCATTGTGGATGAAATGAGTGTTGAACCCTGGTAAACTATAATTTGGGCGAAGTCTGAGTAACCCAGGTGTTTGAAATAGGAAAATTTTCTTCTAAGTATTAAATTAATGTCATTATAATGTTTCTAATCAAAAAATGTCTACCAGGTTTTCTAAAAATGCCCAAAAGAAATTCTGTACTGAAAGGGTTGCCGACGGTCATTCTTGCCGGACCTTCTCTACTTCAACGGACCACCGAATGGACCGTTGCACTGACCCTCTATTTCATTGTTCACTAGATAAGGTGTGACGACCAACTTTACGGACCGTCAGTTACCCGACGGACTGCCAGTTTGCCCGTCGTAAGTCTCTAAAATAATTGGTTAAGGCTGATGGTCAGACCGGTGGACCATCACAACACCGATGTACCATCGGGATGACTGTCAAGAAATATTTTTACAGTTTTCCATCTGTTTGAATTGTCAACTGATTCCTTGTATCTGTTACAGGCATTATGGCATAAAAACTCCCATTGACCAGAGGTGGTGGTCAGGCAAAAGGACAAGCCAAACCATCCAGGTTTCCTCACTTCTTGCAATGTTGACCCCATAGTAGTGGGGGTACTCATAAAATCTCCCTCCAGAATTGGAGGTACCACATCCCGAACTGGGTCTGAAGTCTGCCCCCTAACCGGGGTGAAACTGGTAGACACTCCAACCACTTCATCTTCTGCATTCTTTCTTCTTCTCTCTTCATTTCTCCTTGATCTTTCTGAGGCTTTCTTTAAATCATAAGGTTCTCGTTCCTTTGACGTCGCTGCCTCTTTCTTTCTTCTCTTTTCATCTTTTCTTTCAGCACGGTCATCTACCTGTTGCTTTCCCTTGTCTTTCAATGGTATTCCCATTAGATCAACAATGTCTTGTCTATATCACTCATTACCAAGGCCGGATCAAAAATGGGTTGTTGTATCTTCCTGCTCTTCAATTCTTCGATGTCAACTTGTGCTTTCTTAAACTCTGCCATGAACTTAGCCAAGTATGGTATGGACATTGAATCCAACCTTTAGTTGATTTGATCCTCCATGTGATCCATTCTCATCTGAATGTCTTGGACTGGATGGATTTCCTCAGCTACAATTCTATCAACAAAAGTCTTGAATTCTGCAGCCCAAGTGTCCAGCTGCCTCTTGAATTTCTTTTGCAATTTCACAGACTTGGCGAAGTTTTCTTGCGTCAACCTATATTCTGAAAATTCTGCCACACCCATTGGTGGTGCAGATTCTGACCTTGTAGGTGCACTTGATGGAACATAATACATAAGTGGTAATCAGAAATGGCATACCTATTATAATTTCCGAGGTATCTGGGACTGGTACTGATTGAGTCTGATAGGCTGGAGGTTTGGTGACCCTTATTTAGAACTTTGAGTCATCCTTGGACTTCTTAATATCCTGCTTATGTGTCGTCTAAACCTCATTATCCACCCCATGAATCAGAGGCACACCCGCCTGCCTGTATAACTTTGTGATTAAATAGGGGAATGGTAGTGCGCTGGCCACCTTATGTGCTCTCATGAATATCTCATCGGAAATGATCTGACTGAAATCAATCCTCTATCCTGAAAGTAAACTAGCAACAAGCGCATCCCGATGACTATCAAGATTAGCATCACCTCCAGTTGGCATAAGTCTCAATCGAACCATAGCCTACCAAAACTTATCTCTGAAGCTAAGGGAAGACTTCGATATGCGCTCACGTGGGTTTTTTGCCAAGGAAGGATTACCATCATCAGTTAAAAACCCAGCCAACCAAGGTCTTTGGGTGGATGTAGAGCGCAGATGGAACTCGAGTTTAGGAATAGCAGGTGGGGCTTCATAGTGTGGCTCAAATTATATCATGTTGAATATTCGAGATGATATGTCAATATTAACTCCCCGGATTGGAACTGACCCCTATTCGCCAAATCTGAAATCTTCAAGCCCTTTGGAACATCGTTTTCTGCCAACACGAAATAGTTATCAAAGAATTCCCTTATCAAATTTGGCTAATATAAACCAGGTGGCTTGCTCATCTAAGCCAACTCATACTCATTGAACCAGCACTCCAATTTGGGGTACTCGTGTAACTAAGATGTCACTGTCTGGTAATCCTCAAAGAATGGTCTTTTGATTACCCTATTTGTCATCGGTGCCAGTCCATCAAAGAACTTGTCCCTTGCTCCCTCGAGTTTCCATCTTGTGGCCTCCCTTATTTGACGGTCCGCCAAGAATGAATGTCGGCAACTCCTTCAGTACAAAATTTCTTTTGGGCATTTTTTCAAACACCTTGTAGACATCTTTTGATTAAAAACATTATAATGATATCAATTCAATACTTAGATGCAAATTTTCCTATTTCAAACACCTGGGTTACTCAGACTTCACCCAACATACATTTTATCAGGGTTCAACACTTATTTCTTCCACAACAAGGTAAGAGAAAAAAAGAATATGGATTTCCCTTTTAGAACTCTTGAAATCATCACACAACTAAACTCATCAATGAAATGAAAGAGAGAAGTGTTATGATCATACCTTGATTTTGTAGTAACTTCTCTCTACTTGCTTGCAACTTTAGAAAATCAAACTAACTTAAGACTCTAGTAAGTGATTTCAACTTTAGTTGTGATGAAGAAAAATAGATGGGTGTTGTTGTTTAAATAGGAGAGAAAAAAAAAGGGATAGTCCTTTAGAATAACTGATTCTTTGAATACAGAGGGAGTTTAACAGTTTTAGTATTTGAAAAGTTGGCAACGTATGTAACCACTTGTTTTTATCCTTTAAAAGACATTTGGGTCATTTTCTCATGCATTAGATAGTATTTCAGCATAGACCAACCCGACTCAAAATTAAGGTTTTATTAACTGCTGAGCTGATGATCCGTCAGGTTGGCCATCGCAGCTTACCAGAAATTGGGAAAATCTGCTTCAATGTGATGATTGATTCGACGGTCTGTCGAGTATCCGACAGTCCATCGATCTGTCCGTCAGGTTGTTCCAGTGTCCCAGAATTTTAGCTTCAATCTGACGGTAGATGTGATGGTCCACCAAGTTATTGACGGTCCACCAACTAGGCCGTCAAGCGTTAAATAGAATTTTTATTTTTTTTCCATTGCTTTGACGGCTCAACTGGAGGTCCGTCAAGCCTGCGATGGTCCGTCAATCTCTCCGTCGACCTCCTTTACAACTGTGAACTCCTCCTTTCTGCATTTTCAGTCCTGCACACTTCACAAACACATCAAAAATGGACAAAACTACCAAATAAACTCTAGCTATGCTTACAACAACACCTTGTGGGTTGCCTCCCACTAGCGCCTGATTTAATGTCGCGACACGAATCAGTTATCTCGATTACTCAGACTTCATCGAGATAGATAGTAGCGATTCACTTTATTGAGTCCATTGGACCAATATAGAACTTTAGTCATTGCCCATTCACTTTGAAGACGCTTCTATTTTCATTTGCAAGTTCAACTACTCCAGACGAGTATACTTGGTTAACTTAGAATGGACTTGACCATTTTGATTTAAGCTTACCTGAAACAACTTCAGTTTGGAGTTGAAGAGAAGCACCCAATCACCATTTTGAAATTCTTTTTTTGAAATCCTTCGGTCATGATACTTCTTTATCTTCTCCTTGTAAAGATCTTCCCTTTCATACGCATCGAGACGGAACTCATCCATCTCGTTCAGCTCTCCCAGTCTCAACTGCACTGCCTCACTCCAATTCAAATTCAGTCTACTAAGTCCCCACGGCGCCTTATGCTCCAATTCATTTGGCAAATAAAATGCATTTCCATAAACCAATTGGTACGGTGACATGCCGATGGATGTCTTTAAAGTTTTTTTGTTCACCCATAAGGCATCATCCAGCTTCCTAGACCAGTCTTGTCTGCTAGCATTCACTGTTTTAGCAAGGATGTCTTTGACCTCTCTATTCGAAATCTCTACTTTCCCACTAGTTTGTGGGTGGTATGGAGTTGCTACCTTGTGTTGCTTAACACCATACTTTTCTAAGGAAGCTCAAAATACTTGGTTGCAAAAGTGAGATCCACCGTCGCTTATAATGGTGCGTGGCACCCCAAATCAAGAGAAGATGTTTCTTTTAAGAAATGCAACCACTTTGTTGTCAGCCAAAGCAATGGCTTCAACCACTTTTGATACATAATCAACAGTAACAACAATGTATTTCATCCCATATGAGCTCACAAAAGGCCCCATGAAGTTGATGCCCCAGACGTCGAATAATTCTACTTCCATCATTTTTGTCAAAGGCATTTTATAGCGCTTGGAGATTGACCCCTTCCTCTGACATTGGTCACATCCCCTCACAAACTCATAAGCATCCTTGAGTAAATTTGACCAATAGTAGCCGCTTTGCAACACTTTTTGAGTAGTACAATCACCTGTATGGTGACCTCCAACGGGGAAGCATGGCATGCTCCAAAGATACTCAACATATCTACTTCTAGAACACACCTCCTTATGATATTATCAGCACATTGCCAAATCAGATACAACTCTTCCAAGAAGTAATGAGTCATAACATAGAGAAACTTCTTTCTTTGATAAAATGAAAGATTTTCCAAAATCACCTCACTCACCACATAATTTGCAAAATTTGCATACCAAGGTATCTTTTCTAGAACAACAGCCAAGATTTCCTCATACGAAAATGATTTATTAATTTCCAATTCATCTCTAACTACTTACTCCTCTTCCATCCTAGACATATGGTTTGGAATCTGGTTGTCGTAACCTTTCTGATCTTTGACTTTGAAGTCAAATTCTTGAAGCAGAAGCCCCCATCTAATAAACCTTGGTTTCACATCATTTTTCGCCATCAAATATCTCAAGGTTGTGTGGTCAGTATGGACCACCACCTTGGTTCCTAGAAAATAAGCACGAAACTTCTCAAAAGCATAGACTACTGCAAAAAGTAATGGAGTAGTTCTTTTGGGATCCATTCAATGTTTTTCTTGCATGGTAGATAGGATGAAACAATTTATCCCTCTTTGGCCAAGTGCATCCCTAAGTGCAACACCTCTTGCATCACACATAATCTCAAACGGTTTTGACCAATCTAGTGCAACAATAATAGGGGTGTCAACTAACTTATCTTTAAGGCATTCAAATGCCTTCAAACAATCATCATCAAAGTTGAACTTAGCCTCCTTCTCCAAAAGCTTGCAAAGTGGATATGCAATTTTTGAAAAATCCTTTATAAATCTCCAATAGAAGCCCGCATGACTAAGGAAACTATGCACCCCTTTTACTAAAATAGGAGGTGGTATCTTTTCAATGACCTCGAACTTAGCTCGGTGGACTTCAATCCCCTTGGCTGAAATTTTGTGCCCGAGAACAATGCCCTCTTTCACCATGTAGTGGCATTTCTCCCAATTAAGTACAAGATTAAATTCTTCACACCGCTGCAAGGCTCTACTAAGATTCACCTAACAAAGCTCAAAACAATCACCTACCACAGAAAAGTCATACATGAACACCTCCAAGGTCTCTTTAACTATATCTAAGAAAATAGACATCATAGACCATTGAAAGGTAGTGGGTGCATTACACAATCCAAATAGCATCCGCTTAACTGCAAAAGTACCATACGGGCAGGTGAATATCATTTTCTCTTGATCTTCCGGGGCTGTAAAAATCTGATTATAACCAAAATACCCATCCAGAAAATAGTACCAACCTCTTTCCACCAACCGATCAAGCATCTGATCCATAAAAGGCATTGGTAAGTAGTCCTTCAATATACATGAGTTGAGTTTTCAATAATTCATGAAAATTCTCCACCTAGTGACAGGTCTGAGTGGTATCAACTCATTATTCTCATTCGCTACAACAGTCATGCCCCCTTTCTTGGGCACACATTGTATAGGACTCACCCACTTACTATCAGAATTGGGATATACAACTCCTGCATCAAGCTATTTGATGATTTCCTTCTTAACTATATCTTGCATAGGCAGGTTAAGACGTCGTTGATGCTCAATTATTGATGTGCAGTCCTCCTCCAACAGAATTTTATAAGTGGAAATACCTGGAGGAATGCTAATAATATCTGCGATAGTTCATCCTATCGCCCTTTTATACCTATGAAGCACCGAAATAAGTGTTTCCACCTGCTGCTCACCCAAATCGGTTGTAATAATGATAGGTAGAGTGTTTCCATTGCCTAGAAGCATATATCGGAGATGGCCTAGCTATTCCTTCATATCTAAGCCTAGTGCTCCTCAATAGATAGCTTAGCTTGTGGTGTTGGGTAATTTTTAAGATCCAGATCAAGCTTCTTAGGAGCATAAGAGTATGATCCCATTCTCTTTAAAGCACAAACAGCCTCTTCATACTCTTTAATGTCTTAGCTATCAAAATTCATCAGAACTACAGCTAAGGGATCAACTACAAATTTCTCCTCTATCGTCGCTTCCTTCTCATCGTCATAATAAACATCAATAATAGAGAATACACTCATATCCTTATGCTTCTTAATAGATTGGCACACATCAAATCACACCACTTTATCATTCAACCTGAACAAAAGCTCATTAGCTCATAAATCAATAAGTACCATTTCGGTTGTAAGGAAAGGTCAACCCAAGATTATGGGCACCTCAAAATTCACCTCGCAATCCAGAATAACAAAGTCTGTGGGAAATATAAACTGGCCATTTTTACTAGCGCATCATATAATATTTCTCATAGGCTGCTTTACTGATTTGTCCACCATCACAAGTCACATGTTTGTGGGTGTAGGATCCCCCAAACCTAACTTCTTATAAATAGCTAGCGACATCAGATTAATACTCGCTCCCATATCACATAAGGAATTAGCAAAATCAAGAGACCCAATAGTACAAGGGATGGTGAATACTCCTAGGTCTTCCTTCTTCTGCACCAAGGATTTTGTAGAAATAGCACTATAATGGTAAAGATTATCCCCTGGTTCGTAGCTTACTTCTCTCTTCTTCATCACAAGATCCTTCATAAATTTAGCATATCTCGTCATCTGCTCAAGTGCCTCCACCAAAGGCACATTCACTATCAGTTGTGATCTTTTGATGAAATATTTTGCATCTTTTTCTCAGGAAAATTGTGTGTTTTCAAGAAACTAAAGTATTATTTAATGGTGGATTTGAGTGATTTTAGGTTAAGGAATAGTCGAAGGAGAAAACTCAGGAAAATAATAGAAAAAGGTCATTGACGACCCAAATGGCGGACCGTCAGTTATGCGACGGACCACCGGGGGGCCATCAGAGATAAACAAAAGATTCCAGGTGGAAAGACCATGCGAAGGTCCAAGTGGTGGGCCATAAAGTTTGTGGCGTACCACCAACTTGGTTGTCAGGCTTAAACAGAATATATGATTTCAGAGGACTTATCGACTGACCGTGCGACGAACTGTCGGGCCATCGACGGTCCGCCAAAGTAGTCGTCAGGACTAAACAAAACTTGACATCCTGGAGCCCTCAACAATGGATCATGTGAAAGACCGTCGGACTTCCAACGAGCCATCAGTTGGATCGTTAATTTGGACACGACATTTTTTAAGTTTAAATTTTAAATCTTCTAAACCTGGGAGCATATAAATACCCAGTTAGGGTTTTATTGAGAACATTCTGAATCTGGGAGAATTGTAGATCTTAGGTTTCCATTTTTGAAACTCTCTTTAATGTAGAAATCTGTCAATCAAACTACATTTATGGATCTAATCATTCCATTGCTATTGAAGATTTAAGAATTAATTATTGTAACCTTAGTAAGTGAACTTTGAATTTGTTTATGAATAATGCAAGTATTATTTCTCTTTCTTCTATGGAGATGAGTGGCTAATCTCCCATAACTAGGGTTATGAGAGCCTTGATATAAACAGTTGATATGGGTTGTGATCCCAATTGAGTTTCTATAGGTAATTGATGTTGCATAAACCCTTTTTCACTCTAATGACCTTTCTTGGTTGCAAACTTGAAAGGTGAGCCCAAGAACAGTCACTTGTTTGAATAGAAAAGTGTTTGTTAGGAAAAGAAAGGGTTTACATGAAAACTAAAGACCTAAATCTTTAGATTAATGGAAAATGCCTTAACAAGGATTAACATACATGAGAAAATGGTTGAATAATTAATATATTCTTTAAGTTGAGATAGTTAAAGGATAAAGTATCCATTAAGGTTGAGAAACTAATGGGTAAACACAAGAATTCAACTGCTCTTGCAATTGAAGTTATTTAGTGGAACTCAAAAATAATTCACAACCCTAACGATTTAAACATCTTGGTAACCATAACTCTAGTTTTTTTAATATCATTGAATTACTACTAGCAGAAAGAATCATTAGTTAGAATAACTCGGTTATAATTACTTAGAATAAAATTTATAAATCTAAACATCTCTTATTCAGGAACGTTTGATCAACAGTCTAATAACAATCATAATACTTAGTAAACACAGTATTCCCTGTGGGATTCGACACCCAACCTAGTTGGGTTCTATATTTGACAGCGACCCTTACTCTCTCATAAGAGAGGTGTAATTTAGGCATATCAAATTTTGGCATCGTTGCTGGGGAATACGGTTGTCAATTAAGTTTGTGTTTGTTAATTGACCTTTGGTCAAGTTTCCCAAATTTTACTTTTTTTTGTTGTTTATATTCTATGCAAGGTAGTTATTGTGTATGCCAAGTACACAGAGATCGGGTCCACCATTATTACCAGTACATCTGGAACCGTAGTTAATTAGCAGAATGGAAGACCCCCAAGATGCTGAAAGACTAGCTGCTCTGGTAGAGCTCAACTTAATCAACAAAATGGTAGCCATCATGCGCATCATCCTAATCCTGATGATGATGATTTGGGGGATGATGATTTGTTAGATCCTGTTAACCCAAGGCGTGCAGAGAATATGGCTACACCAGTGAATCAGAATGAAAATAGGAATCATCCTTTTAGGGTGGGGAAGGATTGGCGAATGGTATAGTTTAATCTAAATGACGACGAAGATGGAATGTATGGAGCAGGTGCAACTGGAGATATCATTCCTTCACCTCTAGCACCTGGAGATAAATTCAATATTACCAGTACTATGATTCAACTTCCTCATCTTAAGGGGTTGTTCGGTGGTATTCCTGGAGATAATTAAAATATGCACTTAGTGAACTTTGTCACCATTTCAAGTCTTTTGATAACCCAAGAGTGGGTCAGAATTCTATCTGCCTATGTTTATTTCCGTTGTCTCTATCTGGGTAGGTGACACTATGGCTCAATGGGCTGACTCCAAACTCTATCACCAACTAGAGGCAGTTGAAAGAGGATTTCCTAGAAAGGTTCTTTCCACCTTCTAGGAGGGTACAGTTGAGGGATGAAATTAGTAACTTTCAATAACTTCCCACTAAATCTCTTCATAAGACCTGGGAGAGGTTTAAAAGAAGCTAATGCAATGCTTGAACCATAACATGACGGATATTAATTTGATGGAGACTCTTTATTGGGATTTAATCTTTATTATGAAGCCAATCGTGGATAATGTTGCAGGAGGGTCGTTTGTTGACTTTACTTTTCCAGAGGCTTCGGAGATGCTTGATCGGATGACAAAACAGAGTAGAGCTTGGCATACCAGGTATTTTTTTGTAGCAAGTCCTACTGTGTCTGGTAGTATGACTGTAAAGCAATGCAAGAGGGAGAACTAATATGACCAAGACATGGCACACTTGAAGACAGAGATGGATTTGCAGACTAAGCATCTATTGTCAGGAAAAATGGACAAGGTGAAAGAGATTGCATCCCAGGGAAGAGTTGACTATGATTCGGAAAAAAAGGCGAACTATCTAAATAATCAGGGAGGTTTACGAGGCAATAGCCAAGGAAATCAAGATTGGAACTATTATGGAAAGGCTGGTTACAAGGATAGAGATCAAGGGAACTGGAAGAGCAAGAATGATAGGAGTGGACTATATGTACCTCCTGAAAGCAGAGATAATGCTACAACTAGCTCGGGTAAGATATCCATGTAGGACATGATGGAGAAATTATTAAAAGGAGTTGAGACTACCAACTCTGGGGTGACTACTATGAAGAGTGATTTGTCTTCCATGAGTTAGTTGGTAAACTCACACTCTACTTCTATCAAACAGTTGGAACAGCAAATAAGCCAACTCTCAGAAGCATTGAATCAATGAAAGAGAGGAACTTTACCAAGTGATACAGTTCAGATACCTCAAATAATGGCTCTTGCATGGCAATCACCATACGGAGTGGTAAGGTATTACCAGGCCCTTCTGTGGGCAAAGTTATTATTGAAGAGGTGATCAAAGAAGATGTCAAGCTTGAAGAAAGTAATCCTATAGAGTCTGAGAAGCAGTATGACATTGATGTTTCTTCTAATCATTAGCTAGTTGATGGATTGGAAAAAGGGAAAGACAAGGAAAAGAAAGTAGTGGTGACTTCTCTACCAAAACCACCGCCTCTCTTTCCTTATAGATTGAAGAAAAAGGCCGATGATATAAAGTTTGGAAAATTTATGGCCATGCTTAAGTAGTTGACGATCAATTTTCCATTGGTGGAGGCATTGGAACAAATGCCCAGGTATGCAAAGTTCATAAAAGACCTTGTCATGAAGATGCAAATAGTTAGCTATGAGCTGGTGGACAATCTCCATCATTGTGGTTCTATCTCCACAAGGTCTTTTGTGTAAAAGAAGGCATACCCAGGAGCATTTACCATTCCGTGCACTATTGGGTCTATTGATTTTGTAAAAGCTTTATATGATTTGGGAGCTAGTATAAACTTGATGTCGCTTGCTATGTATAAGAAATTGGGTTTGGGGGATCCTACTCCCACAAACATGAGGCTAGTTATGGAGGACAGGTCTATGAAGTGGCCCATGGGGATTCTATATGACATATTAGTAAAGCTGGCCAGTTTCATATTTTCGACTGATTTTGTCATTCTCGATTGCAGGTGGATTTCAAGGTGCCCATAATCTTAGGTCGACCTTTTCTCACAACCAGGAGTGTACTTATTGATTTAAGGGAAAATGAGCTACTATTCAGGCTGAATGATAAGGTAGTTTGATTTGATGTATGCTAGTCCATGAAACAGTATAAAGATATGAGCGTATTCTCTATTGTGGATGTCCATTATGAGGAGGAGGAGGAAGTTCCTATAGATAGATATTGTATTGATGAATTTTAATCATGACGGTATAGAAGATTATGAGAAGACTGTGTGTGCCTTAACGGGCATGGGGTCTTATTAATATGCACCCAAGAAGTTGGATTTGGACTTGAAAAATTATCAAAGTCCACTTGCCAAGACTTCTATAGAAGAGCCACCTACCTTGGAGCTAAAAGAATTTCCTGGACATTTGAGCTATATGTTCCTAGGCAGTGGGAATTCACTACCTGTTATTATTGCAACTGACCTGGATGAGCAACAGGTGGAAGCCCTTACCTCTATTCTTAAGAGATATAAGAGGGTTATTGGTTGGACGATTTCAGATATCATCGGCATTCCTCCTGGTATATATATACATAAGATTTAGATAGAGAAGGATTATGTCCCGACTATTAAGCACCAGCGTCATCTAAACCCACCCATGCAAGAGGTGGTAAAGAAGAAAATCATCAAATGGCTAGACGCAAGGTGGTATACCCCATTTCAGACAGTAAGTTGGTAAGTCCTATTCAGTGTGTGCCTAAGAAAGGGGGCATGATAGTTGTAACTAATGAGAAAAATGAGTTTATCCCACTCACGCCTATTACTAGGTGGAGGGTGTGTATGGATTATAGAAAACTCAACTTGTGGACACTGGAAGACCACTTCCCAATGTATTTCATGGATCAGATACTTGATCGGCTAGCGGGAAGGGGTTGGTATTGTTTCTTAGATGGGTACTCTGGTTACAACCAAATTTCTATTTCTCCTGAGGATTAGGAAAAAACGACATTCATGTGCCCATATGGTACGTTTTCTTTTAAGCGAATGCCTTTCAGTTTGTGTAATGCACCCGCCATTTTTCAGCGGTGCATGATATCAATATTTTCTGATATTATTGAAGATACCTTGGAGGTATTTATGGATGAATTCTCAGTGGTCATTGATTCTTTTGAGATCTACTTGCTAAATCTTAGTCGGGTGTTTCAACGGTGTAAAGAGTTCAACCTTGTTCTTAATTGGAAAAGATTCCACTTCATGGTGAAGGAGGGCATTGCTCTTGGTCACAAAATTTTTGCTAAAGTCATTGAGGTAGATAAGTCAATGGTTGAAGTGATTGAGAAACTACCTCCCCTTATCTCAATCAAAAGGGTACGTAGCTTTTTCGGTCATGCAAGGTTCTACAGCAGATTCATAAAGGATTTCTCAAAGATTACAAACCCACTTTGAAAACTTTTGGAGAAGGAGGCTAAGTTCACTTTTGATGATGACTGCAGTAAGGCTTTTGAATTCCTTAAGTTGAAACTAGTGGAGGCTCCAATTATTATTTCTCCTGATTGGACGAAGCCGTTCGAGATTATGTGTGATGCCAGTAGAGTGAAACTTGGAGATGTTCTTAGCCAAAATAAAGAGAATTTGTTCCATCCGATATATTATGCAAGCAAGGCCCTAAATGGGGCTTAAAATAATTATACTATGACTGAGAAGGAACTTCTAGCAGTTGTGTATGCTTTTAAGAAGTTCCGAGCATATTTGTTAGCTACCAAGGTGGTAGTCCACACTGACCACGCAGCCTTGAGATATTTGATGGCAAAAAAGGGTGAAAAACCAAGGTTAATTAGATGGGTGCTACTACTTCAAGAATTTGACTTTGAAGTCAAAGATAGGAAGGGTTTCTAAAACTAAGTTGTGGATCATCTGTCTAGGTTAGAAGGTTAGCAAGTAGTTAGAGATGAAATTGAGATCAATGATGCATTTCCAGATAAGAAAATCTTGGCTTCCGTTATGGAGAAAATACCTTGGTATGCTGATTAAGCAAACTATGTGGTGAGTTAGGTGATTCAGGAAAATCTTTTTTTTCATCAAAGAAAGAAATTTCTTCATAATGTGACACATTATTTCTTGGATGAGCCGTATCTGTTTTGGCGATGTGATGACAATATCATATGGAGATGTGTTCCAGAAGTAGATATGTTGAGTATATTGGAAGCATATCATGCTTCCCCAGTTGGAGTTCACTATGTCGGTGACCGTACTACTGGAAAGATTCTACAAAATAGCTATTATTGGTCGACTTTGTTCAAAGATACTTATGAGTTCGTGAAGGAATGTGACTAATGTTAGTGGCAGGGGTCAATCTCCAAGTGCCATGAGATGTTGTTGACAAATATGATAGAGTTAGAATTATTCGACATCTGGGGCATCAACTTTATGGGGCCTTTCGTGAGCTCATACGGGATGAAATATATTCTAGTTTTTGTTGATTATGTATCAAAATTGATTGAACCCATTGATTTGGCTTACAACGTAGGGAAAAGAGTAGTTGTGTTCCTTAAACGGAACATTTTCTCTCGATTTGGGGTGCCACGCACCATTATAAGTGATGGTGGATCTCACTTTTGCAACAGTGTGTTTCGAGCTACCTTAGCAAAGTATGGTGTTAAGCAACACAAAGTAGCGACTCCCTACCACCCACAAACTAGTGGGAAAGTGGAGATTTCAAATAGAGAGATCAAAGCCATACTTGCCAAAACAGTGAATGCTAGCAGCCAAGACTGGTCTAGGATGCTTGATGATGCTTTATGGGTGTACAGAATAGCTTTCAAGACACCAATTGGCTTGTCACCATACCAGTTTGTTTATGTCAAGGCATGTCATTTACCAATTGAATTGGAGCATAAGGCGTTGTGGGCACTTAGGAGGCTTAATTTGAACTCGAATGAGGCAGCGCAGTTAAGATTGGGACAGCTGAATGAGATGGATGATCTCCATCTCAGTGCATATGAAAGAGCTGATCTTTACAAGGAGAATATAAAGAAGTATCATGACCTAAAGATTACAAAGCATGACTTTTAGAAAGGTGATTGGGTTCTTCTCTTCAACTCCAGACTAAAGTTATTCCCAGGTAAGCTTAAATAAAAATGGTCGGGCCCATTTCAAGTTAATCAAGTCTACTCGTCTAGAGTGGTTGAACTTGCAAACAAAGATGGAAGTATCTTCAAAGTGAATGGGTAATTATTAAAGTTGTATATTGCACCAATTGACTAGATAAAGTGTATATCCACTATCTGTCTCGATGAACTCTGAGTAATTGAGATAACTATGTCATGTTGCGACAGTAAATTAGGTGATAGTGGAAGGCAAGCCACCAAGTGTTGTTGTAATCAAAGCTAAAGTTCTTTTATTCTTTTCTTTTTGTACAATCTGATGTGTTTGTGAAGTGTATAGGACTGAAGACCATGAAATAAAGGAGTTTCATAGTTGTAAGGAGGTTAATGGAGATATCGACAAACCATCAAGATCTCAACAGACCGCCGCTCAGACCATAAAAGCCATGCCAAAAAGTTGAATGTACTGGATAAGGATCGACAGTCGAGTTGGTGGACCATCAAAAACCTAGCGGACCGTTATTTCTTCCGTCAACCTGAGTCTGAATATTTGAGTTTCTAGAAGGGGCTGACGGACCACTCGATGGACCATCGGTGTGACCATCACAAAAAGTTTTGGAAGGTACATCTCTGGTAAGACCTGATAGTCAATATGGCGGACCTTCGCTAAGCTGACGGACCATCAGGTTAATTGTAAACATAACCCTAGTCACGGTTAGGGTCGGGTTAAGTCGGATGCCTATTTAAATGACCTGTGCTTGACCCAAAAGCTTTTAAAAAGATAAAATAGTTCGGTTACATACGTTGTAACCTCTTTAAATTCTAAAAATGTTTAACAATCTTTGGATACATAGTATTTGAAGGAAGTTACTCACTCTAGGACTCCCCAACTTCTTTCTTGTCCTATATTTAAACAAGTCTCTTCCCCTCTTTTCACCTCATCACAACAACAAATAAAATCACAGGTTAAAGTGTAAAGTACTTTTTCTTTCTGAAGTGTAAGCAACTATAATGAAACTTCTGCATCATCAAGGTATGATTTTAACTCATTTTTTTGTTTCTCCAAAGTGCAAAACATAATTGAAACAGTTGTGGTATATATAATTTCATCTTGTTTCCTTCTGTGGTTTAAATTGATGATATTCTGAGTTCTGAACATTGGTATACGTTGTTTGAGTGAAGTCTGAGTAACCCATGTGTTTAGAGTAGAAAAATGTGTGCATAAACATGAAATTATTGTCATTGCTATGCTAAAAATTGAATAAGGTATACCAACTATTTGACAAAATGCCAAAATTGAAGTCTGAAATGGAAAATGGGGATCGACGGTCACCTTGGCAGACCGTCAAATCTGTGATGGACCGTCAGGTTGACTGTCGCAAAAACCCAAAGGAAGTTGCTCATTGGATAAGCTACGACGGACAACTTGGCAGACCGTCAGTGACCTGATGAACCACCAATTAGACCATCACAAGGCCTTGAAAGTCAGAGCTCACTGGAGACGGCTTGACGGCCCAACCGATAGACCGTTGCATCATCGACGGCCCATCAGTTTGACCATCAATCCAATTCTTGTTACTATATTTGCAGATTTTTTTTTGTAATTTACTCCGTACTTCTTTTTCAGGTACCATGGCACGAAAACTCCCATTGACTAGAGGCGGTGGTCGGGAAAGAGGCCGAGGCAAACCTTCTAAGAGCGAGGAGGCACCAGCCTTCAACACTCACCAAAGGGATCAGATACTTCCAACACCCTCCCAATATGAAGAGGATAGTGACAGCAGCACAAGTTTGAACCCTGCCGAGAAAAGGGTGGTCATATCTTGCCCTAATCAATTTGAGGCCGAAACTGAGGCTACCAATGTAGAGGCACAAACTGAACCAGACAATGTTGAAACTGGGACTGAGGATGAAAACTTGATCAGATGTAAGGGTTCTCAAATCAGATGGCAACTCGGTGGAGCACGGGACAAACTTTATGATGGGTTGGCACCAACAGCAAGTAGGCCAATCAAAAGGCCATTTGTTGAGGAGTATCAAATTGTAACGATGGAGCTGCACTAGTATCCTAAGTTAGAGTGTCATTTTAATGAGTACGAATTGGCATAGAAGAGTAAGCCCTCCGGATCATATCATCCAAATCTGTTAAGGGTATTCTTTGCTAACTATTTGGTATTGGCAGAAAAGAATGTTCCAAAGGGGTCAAAGATTTTTTATCTGCCAAACTAGGAGTCAGTGCCAGTCCGAAGAGTCACCATTTACATATCAGCTCAAACCATCACCAAGATACTGTTTGAGCCAAATTATAAAGCCCCATCTACTATTCCAGAACTTGAGTATCGACTGTGTGATGCATCTACCCAAAGGGGCTGGTTGGGTGGAGTGTTTACTGATGATGGAAATCCTTTCTGGGCTACAAACTCACATGAGCGCATAGCGAAGTCATCCTTTAGCTTTTGGGCTAAATTTTGGTGGGTTGTGGTTCGATTGAGACTTATGCCAACGGGAGGTGATGCTAATCTGGATATTTACCAGGAAGTACTTGTTTCTAGTTTGTTGTCAGGACTAAAGATTGATTTCGGTTAGATCATTGGGGATGAGCTGTTTGTGAGAGCACATAAGGTGGTAAGTGCTCTACCATTTCCTTGCTTACTCACCGAATTATGTAGGCAGGCAGGTGTGTATCTGATTCATGGAGTGGATAATAAGGTTCGTGCAACACATAGGCAGGACATTTAGAAGTCCAAGGATGACTAGAAATTTGAAATGAGGGTCACCAAACAACCAGCCTACCAAACTCAGTCAGCACCAACCCTAAATACTTCAGAGATTCCAATAGGTATGCCGTTGCTTATTAGCACTTATGTACCACCTGATTATGTGCCATCAAGTGTATCTGCACGGTTAGAATCTGTACCACCAATGGGTGGGGAAGAATTTGCAAAATATAGGTTTACGCAGGAAAACTTCACCAAGTCTATGTTATTGCAAAAGAAATTCAAAAGGTAGCTTGATACTTGGGCTACAGAATTCAAGACTTTTGTTGACAGAATTGGAGCTAAGGAAATCCGTACTTTCCAAGACATTCTGATGAGGATGGATCACATAGAGGTGAGAATTAACAAAATGTTGGACTCACTGTCTATTCCAGACTTGGAAAGGTTTATGGCAAAGTTTAAAAAAGAATAGGCTAACATCGAAGAGTTGAAGAACAGGCAGCCACAGCAGCCCACTTTTGATCTAGCCTTAGTAATAAGTAATGATGATGAAAGAATTGCTGATCTAGTGAGGAGACCCATGAAAGATAAAGAAAAGCAGCAGGTAGATGAACGTGCTGAAAGGAAAGATAAAAAGAGAAAAAAAAGGGAAGGCATAACACCGAAGGAATGAGAACATCATGATTTAAGGAAAACCAGCAGAAGATCAAGGAGAGATAAAGAGAGAAGAAAGAAGAGGGTTGAAGATGAAGTAGCTGGAGTGTCTACCTATTTCATCCCAGTTAGGGGCAAACTTCAGACCTAGTCTGGGATGTTATATCTCTGATTCTGGAGGGAGAGTTTTTGAGTGCCCCCACCACCATAGGGGTCAATATTGCACCGGGTGAGGATACTGGAGCCTCACGACACTTTATAGACGTATCAGATAAATAAGAGGCAATACAAGTATACCCACTCCTTTATACTTTTAATTGAGTCTTTGATGACAATACATATATTTTTGAGGGGGTTGGTGTACTTGTTCCATGGGTTATTGTGTTTCCGTATTCTTTTTCTCCAATGTGCGATCTAGGAGAATCGGCATGTCTAGGATTATGTTTAAGTTGCCATTTTTTTTCTTTTCTAGGATTAACTTTAGGTTTGGATCTTTTCTTTCTTAAGTTCTGTTCTGTTGTTAATGTTGGTATATTAATTAAAAGTGCCATTTATATTAGCACCTCATTGTGAATATGGATGATGAATGATGTTGGCATCAGGCTATGGCTATGTCTGTATAATTTTTTACTTTTGTCTCCTAGTATTTATAATCAACTATTAGTGATTCTTTGGTTGGCATTAACTTATAAAATATGCATGACATGTGGTGTAAATCTTAAGAACATTAAAATGAGTTTAACTCAGTTGCTTGTATGGGCGAGTATTTGTATTAGTTCTAACATAGTGTAGTACCTAGAACTTACCTGGTTCAAATTATGTTGTGTTGTGTTATAGTTGATGAAATAAGAAGTGATAGCAGGCTTCCTTGTGATTTTAGTCCATGTAGCCAAAATAATTAACCCCACCAAAAAGAATTTTCCATTTTTGAACCCTTTTTAAAGCCTATTTTAATTTCTTTTCTTCATCAACAATCACTCTAGTTAACTCTCTTTAAGTTGTTAACACTAAGCTCTGGCCCTAGCCCAATAGTGGGTATTGTAAACCTAAACTTAGGCAAAACACCTAAGTTGAGGGTGGCTATTATCAAGTTGATATCTATCTAAGGGAAAGTTGGTATAGAGCATTCGACCCTGGTCTACTCAAGACACAGTGTACCTTGACTGATTGCATCAGCATAAGTTGAGGGTGGCTGATTCTTGTGTATGTGTATATGTATATATATATATATATAAAAGGGGGTTGTTATGGTAAAGTATAAATGAATGAGAAAATGGTGAGTGAGCTAGATAATAAATGGCCTTGGTAGGTAGAACTTGAGGGAAAAGAGAGTTTAATCCTAGTGTTGAGTCATTTTTTCCCAAAAGTCTTTCCTCACCTAGCCCCGAAGCCTCATTACAAGCCTGAGAAAAGACCTTCTTAATCTTTGTGAGTCAACTATTAGAGAGAATTGGATGATAAAGGAAAGCCTATGGGTATGTTTACTATGATTATAACTTCTTTAATGAGTGTTAGAGTTCTGGTTTGTATCCATAAAATATACTGAGTGGTGGATTTCCTTGACTGTGAGGGCAATCTGAGTTACACTTAATTCGGCTGATCTCAGTCGATTCTTGTATCCATGTTTGTGTATATGTATTGATTTTGAAAGAATGTCGGTTATGGCCTCTGACATGTTGATCCATATAATTAGGATGTCAAGTGAATGGTTGTGTGAAAACTAGTTCAGCAAGTTAAATGCCTGTCATTGCATTGTTCATATTTGTAATCTGGTGCTGAGTTGCTTAAGGACAAGAAATTATCTTAAGTTGAGGGTGTTAAAAAGTCAATAGAGTGAAGAAGGGTTTATGCAACATCAATTACCTACAGAAACTCAATTGGGATCACAACCCATATCTATTGTTTACATCAAGGCTCCCATAACCCTAGTTATGGAAGCTTAGCCACTCATTCCATAGAAGGAAGAGCAAGAATACTTGCATTATTCATAAACAAATTCAAAGTACACTTATAAAGGTTACAATAATTAATTCTTGAATCTTAAATAGCAATGGAATGAGTAGATCCAAAAATTTAGTTTGGTTCATAAATTTCTACATTACAGAGAGTTTCAAAGATGGAAAACTAAGATAAAACAATCTCCTAGATTCAGAATGTTCTCAATAAAACCCTAACTGGGTATTTATATGCTCCCAAGTTTAGATGATTTAAAATTTAAACTCATAAAATGTCGCGTCCAAATTGACGGTCCAACTGACGACCCGTCGGAAGTCCAACGGTCTGTCACATGGTCCATCATTGAGTGCTCCAGGATGTCAGATTCTGTTTACTCCTGACGGCTACCTTGGTGGATCGTCGATGGCCTGATGGTCTGTTGATAAGTCCTCTAAAATCTTGCATTCTGTTTAAGCCTGACGACCAAGTTGGCGGTCCGCCGCAAACTTGATGGCCCATAACTTGGACCATCACATAGGTCTTTCACCTGAAACCTTCTGTTTATCTTTGACGGCCCTCCCAGTGGTTCGTCACATGATTGAAAGTCCGCTATTTGGGCCGTCAATGACCTTTTTCTGCGATTTTCTTAATTGTTCTCCTTCAGCTATTCCTTTACCTGAAATCACTCAAATCCACCATTAAATACAACTTTAGTTGCTTGAAAACACATAATTTTCCTGAGAAAAAAATGCAAAATATTCTGTCAAAAGTCAGAACATCAAGCTGATTCAACATTGCCATGAATTTACTAAACTTTGTATCGTCAACCTTCTTCTTCAATCTATGAGGAAAGGGAGGTGGTGGTTTTGGGAGAGTAGCCACCACTGCTTCCTATTCCTTATCTTTCCCTTTTTCTAACTAATCAACATGTTGATGATAAGAAGGAATGTCAATACCATCCAGTTTCTTAAACTCCACTGGATAACATTCTTCATGCTCAATATTTTCTTTGATCACCTCTTCGATTACAGCTTTTCCCACAGAAAGGCCTGGTAATACCTTACCACTTCGTGTGGTAAATTCCATGCAAAATCCATCATTACAAGGATTCTAAACTATATCACTTGGCAAAATTTTGCTCTTCCTCTGATTTAATGTTGCTGAGAGTTGGTTCATTTGCTGCTCCAACTATTTGATAAAAGTAGAGTGTGAGTTTACCAACTGACTCATGAAAGACAAATCACTCTTCATAGTAGTCACCCCAGAGTTGGTAGCCTCAACTCCCTTTAATAGTTTCTTCATCATGTCCTCCATGGACATTTTTCTATAGCTTGTCACCGCATTATCTCAGCTTTTAGGTGGTACATATAGTCCACTCCTGTCACTTTTGCTCTTATAGTTTCCTTGATCCCTATCCTTATAACCAGCCTTGTCATAATATTTACGACCTTAATTTTCTTGGCTATTGCCTCGGAAACCCCCCGATTGTTTAGATAGTTCGTTTCTTCTTCCAAATCAGAGTCAGCTCTACCTTGGCATGCAACAGCTTTCACCTTCTCCATTTTTCCAGATAATAAATGGTAAGTCAGTAAATCCATCTGCGTCTTCAACTATGCCATATCCTGATCATGTTTCTCTTATTTCTTGCATTGCTCTGCATTCATACCAATAGACACAGTAGGGATTGCTACCACAGAATCCCTGCTATGCCAAGCTCTACTTTGTTTGGTCATCCTATCAAGCATCTCTAAGGCTTCTTGAAAAGTGAGATCCACAAATGATCCTCTTGGAGAATTATCCACAACTGGATTCAGAATAGAGCTTAAGGCCCTAGAGAGAGTCTCCATCAAATGAATATCCATTATATTATTGTTCGGCCATTGCATCAACTTCTTCTTAAACCTCTCCCAGGTCTCATGAAGAGTTTCAGTTGGAATCTTCCGAAAGTTGTTGATCTCATCCCTCAACTATACCCTCCTGGAAGGTAGAAAGAACCTTTTCTGGGAAAGCCTCTTTCAACTACCTCCAGTTGGTTTCGGGAGTAATTCTATTAAGTCATAATGTTTCCTCCCCAAACAGAGACAATGAAAACAAATGCAAGTGGATAGAATTCTGACCCACTCATGGGTTATCAAAAGACTTTCAAATGGTGACAAAGTTCACCAAATATATGTAAAGATCATCTCCTGGAAGACCCCCAAACAATCCCTTAAGATATAGGAGTTGAATCATCGTGCTGGTGATATTGAATTTAGCTCCATATGCTAGAGGTAGAGGAATAATAGCTCCGGTTGCACTTACTTCATCCATCCATCCTCATCATCATTAAGATTAAATTATACCAGTTATCGATCCTGTCTCGCCCTAAAGGGATGGTTCCTATTTAAATTTCAATTCACTAGTGCAACCATATTCTCTGCACTCTTTGGTTTGATAGGATCTAACAAATCATCATCCCCTAAATCATCATCATTGAGATTAGGATGATACGTCAGTTGGCCATCATTCTGCTGATTAAGTTGAGCTCTAGCCAGAGCGGCTAGTCTTTTCGCATCTTGGATGTCTACCATTCTACCAATCAACTATAATTCTGAATGTACTAGTAATAATGGTGCACATGATATCCACGTACTTGGTATACACAATAACCACCCTGCACAAAATCAAAAACAACAAACAAAGGTAAAATTTGGGAAACTTGACCAAAGGTCAATTAACAAACACAAACTTAATTGACAACCATATTCCCGACAACGGCATCAAAATTTGATACGCCCAAATTACAACTCTCTTACGAGAGAGTAAGCGGTTTCTTTCAAATATAAAACCTAACTAGGTTGGGTGTTGAATCTCACAGGAAATATCGTGTTCACTAAGTATTGTGATTGTTATCAGACTGTTGATCAAAGGTTCCTGAGTGAAAGGGGTTTTGATTTATGAATTATATCCTAAATAAATTGTAACATAGTTGTTCTAACTAAAGATTCTTTTTGCAAGTAGTAATTCAGTGATATTAAATAAACTAGATTTATGGTTACCAAGATGCTTAATTAGTTAGGGTTATGATTCACTTTTGAGTTACAATTAGTAATTTCAATTGAAAGAGTAGCTGAGTTCTATTGTTTACCCGTAAGTTTCTCAACCTAAATTGATAATTTATCCTTTAATTCTCTCAAACTTAAAGAATGAATTGATTATTCAACTATTTTCTCATGTAGGTTAATCCTGTTAAGGCATTTGCCATTAATCCAATAGTTAAAGCCTCTAGATTCCATGTAAACCCTTTCTTTTCCCAACAAACACTTTTCTATTCAAACAAGTGATGTTCTTAGGCTCACCTTTCAAGTTTGCAACCAAGCAAATTTATTAAAATGAACAAGAGTTATGCAATGTCAATTACCCATGAAACTCAATTAGAATCACAACCCAAATCAATTTTTTATATCAAGGCTCCCACAACCCTCGTTGTAGGATCTTAGCCACACATATGTATAGAAGAAAGAGAAAAAGTCTTTGTATTATTCATAAATAAATTTAGAATTCACTTACAAAAGTAACAAGGATTAGTTCTTGAATCTTCAATAGAAATGGAATGATTGGATCCATAAGTTTTGCTTGATTAACAGATTACTATGTTATAGAGTTTCAAAGATGGAAAACTAAGGTAACAATATCCACGATCCAAGAAATAAAACCCTAACTGGGTATTTATATGCTCCCAAGTACAAAAAATTTAAAATCAGAAAAAGTTATGCCCAAGTTGATGTTCTGACTGACGGCCCATCGGAGGCCTAATGGTCCATCACACCGGTTGTTGTTTGATGTCCAAAAATACCAGGTTCTGTTCATATCTAACGGTTATATTGGTGGGCCGTCACTGGGTCTTCTGAAATCCTAAATTCTGGTTAAGCTTGATGGACAAGTTGGCAGAACGTTGCAAGTCTGAAGGTCCACCACTTGGACCGTCGTAGAGGTCACTTGGTGTTTTCATTCTGTCTGTTCTGGCGATCCATTACATGTTCGACGGTCCGCCAGTTTGCTCATCAGAGGTCTTTTTATGCTATTTTTCTAGGTTTCTTCTGTGGTTTACTCCTTAACCTGAAAGGACTCAAATCTAGTGTTAAATACAACTTTATTTTCTTGAAAACACATAATTTCCCCCAAAAAAGATGCAAAATGTTACGTCAAAAGCCGAAACATCAGAATGCATTCAGAACTGGTTCACAAATAGTGGATGGTCAAAGCATATGACTGGGAGGACTGTCTATTTTCTCTCCCTTAAGACACTTTATGGTGGAGGCATCTCATTTGGAAATGGTAAAAAAGGTTATATTCATGGTGTTGGAAAGATTGTAGAGTCTTTTGATCATGCAATAGAAGATGTGTATCTTATAGATGGTCTCAATTGCAGTCTTCTAAGTGTATCTCAAATCTGTGACAAAGGTAATAAGGTAAAGTTCTTGTCAGATGGATGTACTATGTCAATCTTGAAGAATGGAAAAGTCATTCTCACAGCTAAAAGGTTCAAGAACATGTATATGGTTGATCTGGACTCTGTAGCTGACTATGAATTAACCTGCTTAAGTGTTCAAGGTGAAAATGTTAATCTATGGAACAAAACACTGGGACATGTTAGTTCCTCAATGTTGAATAAATTAATTTCAATGGACCTGGTCCATGGTGTTCCAAAGCTGCAGTTTTCATATAACAAGGTTTATGATGTGTGTGTCAAAGAAAAACAAACCATATCTTCCTTTAAGAAGAAAATACAGGTAAGCACCTCTAGACCCCTTGAGTTACTACATATGGACTTGTGTGGACCTGTTAAAGTCCAAAGTAGAGGTGGAAAGAGGTATGTGTTTGTCATTGAGGATGACTATTCCAGGTTTACCTGGACAATGTTCTTAAGAACTAAAGATGAAACCTATGATGTTCTTGTGGTTTTTCCAAGCAAATTCAAATGAAGTTAAATTGTATAATTGTTGGATTCAGATCTAATCATGGAGCTGATTTTCCCATGTTGCAAAATTATATGCTGAAAATTAAATTAGTCTTAATTTCTCAGCTCCCAAAACTCCTCAGCAAAATGGAGTTGTTGATAGAAAAAATAGGACTCTCATAGAAATTTCCAAGACTATGTTGATTGATAGTGGGATTATAAAAGGCTTTTAGGCTAAAGTTGTCAACACTGCCTGTTATGTGACTAATAGGTGTATTATTAGATCTCTCTTGAACAAAACTCCATATAAGCTTGTGTTCATTAAAAATCCTAAGCTTGACTATATTAGACTATTTAGATTCAACTTCTTGTTCTAAATAATAGAAAGAATAAACTAAGGAAGTTTTACTCTAATAGTGATGAAGCAACATTTGTAGGCAACTTCTCAAAAAGCAAAGCATACAGAGTTTTCAATAAAAGTACTCTGTGCGTGGAAGAAGTATACATTTAGTCTTTGATGAGTCAGGAGAACCAAGGAATTCTGGTGGAGATAAGAATTCTGTCATAGAAGAACTTATTCCTATTCAAAGGGATGACATAGCTGAAGATAATGGTCAAGAACAATCTAATACAGTTAAGAATGATAAAGGTGATGGTGAGTCAGGATCTCAGTTATAGACTCCATCCACAGTAAAAGAACATCAAGGAGACTCTGGTCAAAATTCCCAAGGACCTGATCCCAGCATAACTCAACTCAGAATGTCAAATTGGAAGCACAAACCCTTTCACCGCTTTAGAAATCTAACATCACCCTTTGAATCTGGAATTTAAGAAAGAGCTCAAGATAGATATCCCATGGCCTTTTTAACCTTCTTACCACAAAGTGGGACCAAAAATATGAAAGAATCTCTTAAAAATGTTTACTATATCAATGTAATGTAGGAGGAGTTTCTGCAATTTGAAAGAAATAAAGTTTTGAACCTGGTCCCCAGACCATTTGACAGAACAATTATTAGGACTAAATAGGTGTACAAAAACAAGTAGGATGAGCATGGAACTATCAACAGGGATAAAGCAAGGATGGTTGTTCAAGGTTATAATTAGGAGGAAGGAATTCACTATGATGAGACATTTTCCCCAGTAGCAAGGATAGAGGCTATAAGGATTCTTATTGTATTTGTTGCCAATATGGGGTTCAAACTCTTCCAAATTGATGTTAAAAATTCCTTTATGAATAGAATCTAAAGGGAGAGGTTTTTGTTAAATAACCTCCAGGTTTTGAGAATATAGATTTTCCTCATCATATGCTCAAATTGGATAAGGCTCTCTATGGATTGAAGCAAGGACCTAGAGCTTGGAATGAAAGACCTTCTAAATTTCTTCTAGAAAATAACTTTAAAATAAGGAAAATCGACAACACTCTCTTTCTAAAGTTCGAATGTAGCATCTTGCTAATTGTCCAGATCTATGTTGATGATATTATCTTTAGAGCCACTTCTAAATATTTATGGGAAGAGTTTGCAAAGTTAATGGAGAGTGATTTTGAAATGACCATGATGGGTGAATTGAGCTTCTTCCTAGGCCTACATATTAAACAACCCACTCAAGGGACTATGATTTGTCAAGAAAAATACAGCACAGAGTTGTTGAATAAATATAATATGGTAGATGCCAAGACAATTAATACTTCAATTAGAACCAGTTCAAAGATGTATAATGATAAACCTGGTCCCTCTATGAATGAGATTATGCATAAAGAGATTATTGGATCCCTATTGTATCTCACATTAAACAAGACATATATTGTATTTAGTGTGGGGAGGTGTGCCAGATTTTAGTCTTTTCTTAAGGATTCTCATTTGAAAGTAGCAAAGACAATTCCCTGGTATCTAAAAGGATCAATGAACCTGGTCGTGTTCTATCAGTCTGGAGATAGTTTTTACTTAATAGGGTATGCTGATGTTGATTATGCTGGATACTTGATGGACAGAAAAAGCACCTCAGGAATGGATCATTTTCTTGGTTCTTTCTTAATCTCCTGGGGTTCAAAGAAACAAAACTCATTTTCCTTATCTACTGTTGAAGTTGAATATGTAGTTGAACCTTCTTGTTGTGCCCAATTACTATGGATCAAATAGTAGCTAAAGTACTTTGGGATTGTAACTGATATTATCCCCCTGATGTGTGATAATAAAAATTCTTTAAACATGTCAAAAAATCAAGTGCAGCACAAGAGGGCAAATCATAGTGATGTTAGGCATCATTTTTTGAGAGATAATGTTAAAAAGGGGGCCATTTGCATGAAGTTCATTGAGTAAGAAGATTTGTTGGGAGATGTCTTTACAAGGATCAATTTTTGAAGAATAGGTTGAGGTTGGGATTGATCATAATGAACTGACCTACCTAGTGATTTATTTTTTATCTATATATTGGGTATGATTAGAAAACAGGTCTCCTTGATAAAGTATATGCTTATTAGTGTAACTCAGTATCATACCTTTATAGGTATACACGCATGGTAAACTACTTGAAGGATAATAGTTGAGACAAACACAATATTAAGGATCAGTCAAGCAAGAGTGGGACCTGGTCCCATCTCTCAGGTTAATACCAAAACTGTGTACTTTAAAAAATCATAAAAGTTTGTCTGAAAAAGTTGAGTCTCTTTCTTTTTCTATGTAAAACCTATCAAATCCCTAGAAAGGTGAAGAGTTTCACCTATTAGGACCAGACACAGCACTTTCTCTAAAAGGTCCCAAAATGACAATGGTTAATTCCCTTAAATAAAAAATCAAATCCTTTCTCTCCCATTCTCTTTTAAATTTATTCACAGATCGTCCTCCTTAAAAATCTTCTCCTCTTAAATAAGCTTTTTGTTCCCATTCACTCACTCACAAAAGCTTCAAATGGTTGAGATTCCTACTATTTCAAGCCCCATAAAAGACTCTGAAAATGTTCAACCCTCATTAATCCAGTCAAAAAACCCCAAATCTGAAAGTCCTCCTCCATCAATGTTCAAAATTATAGAAGATTCTTCTTGAAACCCTCCTCAAGAATCTAAGTTATTCCACCCTCTACATCATCTCTTGAAATTTCTAATCCTATAAATGAAACCATCCCAGAATAAACTTCAAGAACCTTGGAAACCCCTGTTAAGTCTGCCATGGTGGTGGACAAAATCAAGCCTTTGGTTTACCTATTGAGTCTCAAGTTTCTCAAATTCCCTTCCCTCAGAAGAACAAAAAAGGACTGATCCCCCTAAAATTCTAAACGTACCTGGTTCCCCTACTCTTTCAGAATCAAATCCCATATATGCTCAACTTTTTGATGAAGAAATCCTAGTGAAAAGGTCAAATCTCTCTAGGAGTAAGGACAGGGTGGGTGAAAATTTGATCCTGCTTACTAACGATCCTTGAGAAAGTTCTTTTGGTTTAGAGGAGCAGGTGGTGGGTAAAAAGGTAAGATACATCTCCTAAAGGTTATGATACTAAAGTTGGGGATTTTGTGAAATATCCAAATGAGGATAATGAGGTTGATGATGATGAACTACCACTAAGGTGGTTAGTTAGGAGCAAAAGGAAATTAAAGGTAACGTAAAGGTGGTATACAATGGTGGGAAGGTTACTACAACTTACTCAAGTAGGGGCTTTGAGAAGAAGTTTATAGAGGATTCCATAAAAGCTAACAAGTTATCTACTGCTAAGACAAGAAGACTGAATAGATCTAGTGTAGTGGAAGATAAAAATTTGGAAGTTGTAGACGTTGGAGAAGGTGAAGATATTGATTTTAATATTGTTACTGCAACTGAAAGAAAGAGAAAAGAAATTCATGATAAAGGATGGACCAAGTCCTATGCTTCAAAGTCTAGAAGCCCTACTGGGATGAAATAAAAAAAATATTGCAATTAAGAATAAGAAAGTCTCAGAGGGACCAGGTCCCAAGAAGAGAAAAGCTAAAGAAAAGGAACCAAGCAGTGGTTCTAAAAGAAGAAAGAAAGATGAGGAATAAAAGTTTGTATTTAAAGGGGAGAGAAATAAAGTCCTCAAAAATCAAAAGGTACTAACTGGAAGGGCCTTTGATTTTATGATCTTTGAAAAACATGGAGCGATGGAACTGTTGGATTATGTTAGACACCATGGCTAGTTACATATATTATAAGAACCAGTTCCCTCTATCTGTGAAGTTGAATTAAGACAATTCTTTTACACTGTGAAATTATATGAAGATAGGGAGAGCTTGACTACTCTAGTCCAAGGAAAGAAGATAAAGATGGATGAAGAAACCCTTAGGAAAATTATGGATGTTCCCATTGGGGGTGTCAGGATTGTCTTAAAACAACAGCCCTTAACTGAGTTTATGGTTGATTCTTTTAAAGTGGGAGGAACATCTGTGGCTGGTGTAAGGAAGAAGTTTCTCAAGGGTGAATTTTAACTTGTGTTTAAGTTTGTTAACAAAGTAGTGTTTCCAAGGTCTGAAAAGAGAACTATTTCTTCAGGAGTGGATCTATATGTGATAGAGTGTCTCAACAAGTTTGAATTGATTGGACTACCCGCTCTGATGATTCAACATATATACAAGGTTATACATAAGAATGAAGGAAGGCATCGCATGCCTTCTGGATATTTCTTTAATAGGGTGTTTGACTATTTTATAATAGTGTGTGAAAAGTGTACTCTTGGAACCATGAAGAAAATGTTCTCCTTGACTATGTTGGTTGAAAATGAGCGTGTCAAAGAGAAGGTAGGTAACATGCCCCAAGTGTTGGAACTATTAGTAGTTTAAGAAATTTTGAGTAAGGAGTTTGAGGAAATGAGAGTTGCAATATTATGCTAAGGATGCATAAATCCTCACATTAAAGTTGAAGAATCAGCAGCTTTCATCTAAGGGACCAGGTGTCGATGAAGCAATTAGTGCATAGAATATAGATCTGAAAAAAAAGGTTTCATTACTCACTGATGAGGTCTAGAATTTGAACACTGAAGTAAAGGATCTAAAAAAGAAGATATTGGATTATCATGCTTGTACAATTACTAGAATTCAAATGCTTCTAAATATCCTTTCCCCAAAACTTCCATCTACGTAAACCTTGTCCCTCATGTCCTTACTTTTTCCTTGTGTCATTTTCTTGGCTTTGATCTTTCTGTGGATTTTTTTATTATTAAGATGTTTTATGTTTTTTTTTTATATTCTACAATGGTACTCATATTTATTATATGAATAAATCCTTATTTGTGTCTATTCTCTGTCTCTTTTATTTAAAGTAGTTCATTTATGTTAGTGTTTCCCCAGTGTCTATAAGTTAACTGATATGTGATTATTCTATTCTTGATTTACTATACTTCCTTTTTCTATGATGCCAATATAGGTAATATTGAGTCACTATAGTAGGGGACCAAGGGACCTGGAGCTGCTTGAAATAGGATCAATATTGACTGAGGGAACACTAGGAGGAAGCATATCGATAGGGGGAACATAGATTACTAGTAGTGGTTGTTGTGATGTTGAATGAATTTTGATGCTCTGAAGCTATGGTTTGTCATCACCAAAAAAAAGTGATGTCTCATGTTTTGATGATGATCAGTTAACAGTTAAAGGACCAGGTCCCTGGCTCATCATAAAGTGGTACAGCTGCCAAATCTCTGAACAGTTTTGTCGCTAGTGCAACTAACTGTGAAGGTGTGTAGCATACCCGATTAGACACCAACTTTAGTCAGAATTCAGACCTGATTTATACACCCCCATAAATAGAAAATGATGCTTCTCAATCAAATAGTTTTTGCAAAATTGGTGAATCACTTGAAACGGTGAAAACTCTCCTTTGCTTAAGTTCTAAATCTTTGTGTGCTTAAGGCTTCGGATTTCTTAAGTCAAGCATTGTTTTGTAATCATATTACTCATCTTATATGAGTAATGTCTTTCCTTTGGTAGTAAAGTTCTTAGTATAGCTACCTAAAGTCCATCAATTAGAGTTAATTGATTATGGTGTGCTTGAGGTGTATTGAGGTGATTGTAGTAAGGCTATTTCAACCATTAGAACTTAAAGTTAAGTTCTTGGAGTTTGTAATCAATGAGTTTTGATTATAGTGGAGTTTGAAGTGCTTGTGAGGGCAAGCCATGATTTTTCTGCCCTTGAGCAAGAGATTTTCACGTAAATTAATGTATTCATTTTATTTCTGCTAGTTCATGTTGATTACTATTTTATTAGTTATTTGTCCTAATCTTAGGGAACTGGTCCCTAGTTGGTTGGTTCACCCCCACATTTCAACATATGACATAGAGAAATATAATCTCTATACATCTGACAGCTCCAGATAAAAGTGAGCTTACCAGCTAATCAACTGGAAGTCAATAGCGTATTGGGGATGTCTGTAGTATCGAGTATTTGAGACTATATTTATAGAAATCACTACCCTTACAAATATGGATGTCAGTACATATAAAACATATACTAGTATGCGAAGTACACAAAATAACAAGTATATATATAATAATGTGGAAATAAATAAAATATCAAAGATCAATATGGTTAAGAATATAAATAAAGAAAGCATATTAAAAAACTGTAACTATGACCTTCCTTAGTGGTCCTTATATAATGTACTATACATTATTAATCTATACATATAATACCTAGAATTTGCCTAGGTGATACATTTTCTTCTTTCTACAACTTTTTTTCTTCTTTTTGTAATTTCTTCTCTTCTTTCTATAATTATAGCTAACAGAAAGTCAAATAATTACATTCTTAAAAGCAATTGATGACCCATGTAAGGCATTGTAACCAACTGTCATAACTTTGTGTGAAATATTACATGGTTTATGTTATTTTAACTTAAAAAGGGTTCTTAAAAGGACTTTTTTCTCAATTACTATCACAACCCAAAATTGGCATGTGATGGAACTTGTCACGGCCACCGGACAAGTAAGACAAATCCAACCCAAGAAACAAGTGGTAAAAGGAATTCAAGAGTGGAAAAAAAAAATCTCAACTATATACATAAATTAGATGCAAGTCTAAAATAACATCCCAGGTTTGGTTATCACTAGTACAAGTCTCTAATATAGATTCAACTAATAATAATCATCTAAAACATCTTAGATGTGAGTAAAGCATAAGACATGAATATAGAGATCCCAGAAGTTCCAAAGTCCATCAGCCACTACCTTGATCTTCGTGATGCCAATACTGAAGAAACACAATCTATAGGGTAATACTCAATTGAGTACCTACATAAGGTGTAGAAAAATAAGAAAAGGGGAAAAAAGCAGGGACAAGTACAAAAACACATGTACTCAGCAAGCATCATGGATAACCAACCCTAATCTAAAGTGATGGGGAAAACCACCATCCCAACTACCCAAGGCTTTCAAATAACCTAAAATCCAGTATATATATCACTTTATCCTAATCATAGTAACCCAATACAATGGTCAATAGATGTATCAAATACAAGGCAGGCATATTGATCTAGGTAAGTCAACTCAATTTATTTTATTACAAACAAATATGGAAATTCAATTATGAAGAAGACTCATTAATACGATATATCAGGCTTAATCACTTAGAACCAACAAATAATATGGGGGTTGAAACAAAGAGGTCTGCATATATAAGAGTGTTTCTTATGCTACCAAGGGGATGATACACAACTATCTCTCCTTACCAAGCCACTGTCATACCCCATATTTCATAATACCTCAACCTCTCAGTTAATATTGGATGATGTAAGATAATGTAATGATGTGAAATAAATGCTCAAACACACTATCAGAAAACAAGGTTCTATGACAACAATACAATAAAAAAGTAAATACTAACACAGTAACAAACCAAAGCAAGGGAGGTAGTGAAATATGATAAAATCAATAAAGTGATGATGATGGATGACGATGAATGTTTGAATGTTATCAAATAACTTTCTATATACACCTACCAAGCTTGGAGCTTCTACGTGGGACCCATAGGGGTTCACAACCCATATATTTTCCATAATTTCAAATCCATATCTCCATCTAGTGTTCACAGATCAAGGTTATCACAATATCTCATAAAATTTCCTAATCAACCCGATCGCCATATTCCTCGATCTAGGAATTTTTAAAAGAGTCTCATTTCTTTCAAAATCAATGTTTATCAGTGGTACCAATGTCTCATAAATATACATATATAAAATGAGGATGTAGTTAATACACCCAAACTACAACTCCTTTTAAATAAGTGTAACCAGTTGTTGTCAAATATATAATCTAATAGAGTTTAGGGTCGAATCCTACAAGAAATATGGTGCTACCTAAGATGTTTGTTATTTAGTTGACTGATAGCTGACAATTTCCATGAAATGAGGGGTTTTGTTGTGACAATTCCAAAAATAATATTCCAATTATTTCCATAGAACAGTGTCAAATTTTAAAGATATTTATCAGTAGTGAATTTGAACTAGTGTTGTGCTTACCATAGCTAATATCCTAAGTATGTGCCAATTATTGAGTGGGATTCTCAGGACTTTGGGAAATATAAAGTTATGAATACCTAATATTCAACCAAGTATTTATCAACCATAATTAGGTGGTTAATCCTTCAATTTTTTTTAACTTAAAGAAAATCACATTTGAATTTGATTTCATTTTGAGTTAGTCAATCTCGTTAAAGCATTGACCATTAGACAAAGAGTAAACATCTCGAAATTCTCGTTGATAATCCAAGTTCCTGTTATAATTACTTAGTCCAAGCAAATTAACCCTAAGGCATGTTCTAATATTTTCAACCACTAGAATTCAGTTAAAACTACAAGATTATAAATATAATTCTCATCATCACTTGAATCCCAATAGCAATCAACACTCAAAGAGTGAATTCACCATGACTCCCACAACCCTAGTAGTGGAAGTTTAGCTACTCATAAATTTAAAAGAGAATATCGAAGATAAACTCAAAGATTTAAGAATTATTCTTACAAAATATGGTATCAAACTTAAATTCTCTTTCAAAGATCAACAAAGTTTCCAAAATACCCAAAACTAAATTCAACACTTCAATTTCTTATTTCCAAATAACATCTGAAGGAAGTAGTAAAAGGATATAAAAATGAGAAAAACCCCTAAAAGTTGTTATTTATAGTAGAGAAAAACTTGAATTCAAAATAAATTTTGGATTTAGCCCTCTCACAGTTAAAGACATTAATTGATGGCTCGTCAGCCAGTTGATAGCTCATCAACACAAGTCTTCAACTAAATTTGTCTTGAGTTATATTCTGCATAAGGTTGAAGACATCAAAAGACAACTCGTCAACTCAAGTCTTCAACTAAATTATTCTTGATTTGTATGATGCCTAAGGTTGAAGACATCAGTTGATAACTCGTCAATAAGTTGATAGCTCATAAACTCAAGTCTTCAACTGAATTCTTCTTGACTTATGTTCTGTCGAAGGTTGAAGACATCAGTAGACAGCTTATTAACAAGTTGAAAACTCGCAACTCAAGTCTTTAACTGGATTTTTTTTAACTTGTGTACTGCACAATGTTTAAAACATAAGTTGACAACTCGTCAACTCATGTCTTTCACTAAATTCTTCTTGACATATGTGTTTCCTAAGGTTGAAAACATCAGTTGATAGCTCATCAACAAGTTTACAGCTCATCAACTTAAGTCGCCAACTACCTTTTCAGCTTATTTACTATTGTTTTCTTACGTGTCAACTTTTACTGCACAAAGAAGTAAAATATAATTAAAAATGATGAAATTTTCTTACGAACATATAATTATTCTTAGCCAAAGCCTCAAATATGCCATCAGAATACCGGCATGCCAACACCCTCAATTTAGAATATTTTCTTATTCTCAAGCAACTAAATAATACTATATTATGCAGACATTAATATTTCAAAGAAACAGAACAACAGTTGTACATTAAAGTTGACCTCATCAAATTAGTGACTTCATATACACAAGCTACTTTCCAATCAACCAATAGGAGGAATTACAATACAAATGGGAAACATTATATACATTAAGAGTAATCAATCTCATAGCTAGTAGACTAAAGTTTTTTTCACATGACCTCACTACAAAGAGGTCCCTCATAAAAATATTTACTCAGGGACTGAAATCAAACCTCTCACTCTCACAATGAAATTTAAACAATGTACATGTGATACCATAGGATTGCTCTTACTATTCCATCTCATTTTTTCCTAGTTTTTCAGAAGGTCGACTAAGATCACTACAGGACTTTACTTTGCTTGTAATGAAGGCTTGGGTGAAGATAGAATACATTTGGGAATTAGTCACTCAACCTTACTTATCATATATGAACTTCCATTTTAAACTATGTTTGCTACTTTCGCCTTTATTAACCATTTTCCCATATGATGTATATTAACAAGTGCACATATCTTTTGATCTGACTTCTTATTTTTCTTTTTTATACTATTTATTTTACCATGAATACATTCCCTAGATCTCTTTTCCTTATTATATCAACACATAGTTTTTTATAATTAATTTTACTTGTCGTAGCCTTTACAGTAGCCACACTCAACTTATTTGTTTTGCATGAGTCGGCGAACATAATGTCTAAGGAAGGACCAAGGACAAAATAGAGTCTAAATGATAAAATAAAAAGGTAAATATTTATTGCACAAAGAAGATTTAGTCAACTTAAACAGGGATCAAAAGGATTAATTATATTATTTGGATGGTCAATTTAGGCTAAAGGACTAAAATTAAACAAGGCCTGTAATTCTTTCCTAAACAACCAACTTATCACCAAATAGAATGGATAGGACAAGTTCTAGATATATGCACAAATTAAGAAAGATAAACAAAAGACTCATACAATCCTGACATGGAATAACATAACCACCACAAACTATTCATTTCATACTTAAGCTTAAACCAACATCACAACATTCATGTACTACTAATATCAAGAATAGATCCATAGTGGTCAATTTAGCAAAATGCATCACATATAAATACCAAAAAGTTTTAATGGGTCCTCATTTTTAAAAATTCTAAAACAACAATCGCAGTCCATTCCCTATCCTTTTTGTGTACGCAATGCAAATATACTAATTGATAAGACACAACATTAAAACAATCAAAATATTCTAAATATAGCAGTTCTACTAGATAACACACAAAGGAAAAGAAACATGGCCAGAGAAACCCTTGTGTGGACACAAGTACTCTAACCCCCCCCCCCCACACACACACACCAAAAGGCTATATATTATTCCTAATTCATTACAAATAAAATAACAAGTAACTACAAGGAGCATGTACCTATGGTGCCCTAGGTGCTTGAGTCATGGGACATGGAGTGGGTTGCAGCATTAATGACAACATCATCAATAGTGGCTTCAAGAATGACTATCGTACTCAGTGCAATAGTTGGTGGATTAAAAGGTTCCACATTTAGATCAGCAACACTAGATGATCCTAGTAAGTTACAAGGGGAGGATCTTATAGCTCTAGTCCACAAAGCTTCTTCTTATGGTTTCTAGGATGCTCATTTTACTTACTTTATATCTTTCTTCTCTTTCTTTTTCCTTCTGTTCTTATACCTTTTCGAATGATCCTTGTCATTTATTTTTCTCTTACTCTTACCCTTGTTTTTTAGAGGATTTTCCCTAAAAACTTACAAAGGTTCCTCTTTATCTTTTAATTCCTTAGCTTTAGGAGTTGGGAATACCAAGATGGTTCTTTTCTATAGTCCTGTAGTACTAGCTCGTGCCCTTTATAGTTCAGCTTCAAACTTGGCGGAATATTACTCAATCATGTCCTTTAGTCATGCTTGTATTTAAATATCCACATTGTCAATGTTTTCACCATCAAAACACATCATTGCAGTATTTAATGTCTCTAAAGAGAACCTTTTATTAATGGATAACTCCATATCAGCCTCACCAACTACTTCAATAACCAAGACAACCCTAATCTCTCTCAGTTGTTTCATCAACTGACAAAAATTGATCTTTACCTCTTCATTGTTCAAGCTAAATTTTAACTTGTTTCTCTCTATGTCAATAAAATTGTTCAAGTGGCTAGGAACGGTCTTCTCAAGATTACAGGTTCTTCAAAGTCCACTTCACAATTAATATCACAATATCAATTGTAAATATAAAGTTCTTGACCTTCGCTAGCACATCATGCTATATCCGTACTGGCCTATTGATCAAACGATCAGCCATTAATAATCACATAGTAATTGGTTTGGGGGTCCTAATCCAAACTATCGATAAATAGAATGCAGCATCAAATTTATGCTAGCATCAAGGTCACACAATGCCTTTTCAAAGTTAAATGTACCAATTGTGCAATGAATATATGAAGCACCTAGATCTTTCTTCTTTTAAACCAACGATCATAAAGAAATCACACTATAATGATGAAGATTATCCACAAGCTCAAAATTTATTGTTCTCTTCTTGGTGACTTAGTCCTTCGTGAACTAAGCATATCTCGGCATTTGTTCAATATTCTCTACTAATGGATGTTTCATGACCCAATTAATGATTCATGATGGAACCTACTTTATTTCACTAGTAGGTAAGACAAACCATAGCCCTGAGCTATATGCAATGGGCTAATTTGGTGGAAAATGGCAAGAGTGTTAGAAAATTGCAAATGAAAAGCTTGCAAGCAATAAACAAATAATAATAATAGTAAGATGGAAGATAAAATAAGAGAAATAATAATCCTGTGACTTAGTAATGTCATAAAGAACCTCTAATCCAAAGGAATACAAAGTACAATCAAGATAAAAATACAACAATCTCGAAATATAAAAGACTAAACACAAATAAAAGAAGGAGAAAAGGGAAATTCCAACTCAGAGAGATCACCCTATACCCAAAACTCAAATAAGCACGATCGCAGCATCAGCGACGACCATAGTACTCGAATCTGCAATAAAAAGGTATAAAAGTATAGTTTAAGTACAAAAGCCAAATGTAATCAGTAGGCATTATCGGTTGAGTACTAGGCGAAGGTATCTAAATTTACTTCTAGATATTGAAAAAAAAATTGTTCTAAGATAGAAATTCTACCATAAGCATGAGTGACTAAGTCAATCACGCCTAATTTGTGGTTCCTTAATAAGCTAAAAAGCCAAGATAATAAAAATTATACCTTCAAGACTTAATTCCTAGCCCATATCTAGTAAATTATTATAAATATACTACAAATTATCTCAATCTGAGAGAGGTAAACCTAGCCTACATAAACATGGAAGAAAGCCTAATGGAATCCGCTAAACCATCAATTTTCCTTTCTGAGAAGCTTTTGCATGATGCCACGCTATAAAAAATCATAATTTACTCATTAAAATGAGAACATTAGTACATATATTACATTTTTATTCTTTGGGTCTAAAATTACGTACAAATCACATGCAGGGCCAGCTTGCGAGTCGCACTTTTGAAACTATCAATGCTTTACTCAATGCTCAAGGAACATTTTCCCTCAAGAATGGGTGAATTTCTAGCTTAAATGGTGCCAAAATCAAAACCCCAATATTCTAGGGATTTTGAGAATTAAGTAAGAAATTAACAATGTAATTAATTAGAACTTACAAAGATTTGGAGATAAACAAGTATTTTAAGCTCACAGACTCCTAAAAGTTGCCTATTAATGTTTCTCCCTAGCTTTCACATGTCCTAAGGTTTCCCACTCATGACATTGTGTTCAAAATGGAAGAAAATTAGACTAAGTAGGGCTTTTAATGACCCCCAAGTGCCTCTGAAGTGGGCACTAGGATACTTAAGCAGTCAATGCTAAAGCGCCCAAGTGTCGCTAAAGCAGTACCCGCACTTACCAGCAATGCTGCTAAAATGAAAAACCCAGTGCTACATCGACCTGTACTTTAGCAGAAAACTTGCTGCTAAAGTGGCTCACTGGCTTGGCCAGGCCACTAAAGCTTCCAAAGGGCTGCTTTAGTGGATGCACAAGCTGAGTGCACCGACATAAGACTTGGAAGTTTTTCAAGTCTCCACCAACCCCATGGGATTTGTTCAAAATCTCGTATAGGCATACGAACTATACAATCCTATCAAATTTAACATTTCAGACTCAATGGAATAGTCAAAATTTCCATCGAAGGTCATTTCAATAAAAAATGGGTCCCACACCTAGTGTTATTTTTCTTAATTTTTGGCCAATAGCCTATAATTAGTATGAAATCCTTGGGACTAGAACCCAAGGTCCACCTAGCCTAACATTGACATTCTAAAGTTGTTCAAATAGTTAGAATTGGCATACAAGGTTGTTTCAGTAAATTATTTGCTTGGCGGTCAGTTTAACCAACGAAAACATTAAAATAGGGAATCAGCTCTAAGAACCAAATAAACTACACGGTAATGGAACTGTTACCTCCAATAAGTCATAAATGACATGGGAAAGCTATGAAATAGCCTGAGGCTACCCCCTAGTCATGACAAATGTGCTTACGGTCATAAGTGACCATATGCTAACCCTAGCACTGGTACCTGTTGTGACCACTAAATAAAATAGTAATACAACACATATCTGGAAGATACACAGATAAGGTACTATAAATTTGTATACTTAAATACGTAGTAATGACACATCTGAAATATCTGATGAGATACTGAAAACCAAATTGTCTATCTAATGCAACTAATAATACTAAAAGAAATGACTAACTGCCTAGCTAATTGTCCGAAAGCCTGTAAATATCATGATGAGTTGATGGGACAAACCCCCAACTAATTTTGACTAACTGATCATAAGGAAATACTAAAATAACTAGGATAAATAAATCGTATCCTCGATGGATGAGGACTCGCCACTGCTTTTGTTGAGTAATGCTGAGCTGCCTAAGAACGATCGAAAAACTGAGCATCTGAACCTATGTTATAAGACAACATAAGGCAAATAAAAGTTTGCAGTCAGTACTTTAAATGTATTGGTATATGAGATGTGGACTGGCTGATATGCGGGAGATAACTGAGCATGACTGCATGAACATGTAATATCTGAGAATGCAAGACAAAATATATATATATACTAATAGAATAATCTGTGATTTGAAAGACTAAAATTTGTGTAAATAAATAACTGATAAACTATACACTTGGCCAAGCAAACCTGAGCTAAAATACACTGAGATACTGACTAAAATAATGGGAGGTATAATGTAACTGATATGCCCAAATCTGAGCTAATTGGAGTCCAATCTGTAACCCCAGTTAGAAGGGTGTCAGTACCGTGCCATGGGTACTAAAACATGGCTGACAATATGGATCTACATGGTTTAAATCACAAGGACTAGGGAGTCACCCTCTATTGGTAGGTGCTCTCATGAGATATTTGTCAACCCTTAACTGGCAGGAAGACATCTCAAGCCTACACTGGCTATGTATTTCTAGAACTCAGGGACTGCTACTAAAGGTCACACCCTCTACTAGTAGGTGATCACCCATCCCTAGGCTCGCTTGGAGATAAATCCTACTCCCAACTAAACTGATACTAGTACAGAACTGAACAAAGCTTAACAAAACATTATTTTTGATAGAGCACATCATGATCATAAAAATTTGGGTATAATGATATGATTCATGGAATAACTGACTTATTACTTAAAAATATGAAAATCATGTAAAACACAAAGGTATCGGGTGTTCATAACCCACCAGCACTAAATTATCATAAAAAAATACGATATTAAAGCTTAAAACTTTGGTATAGGATCATAGTTCAAAGCCCCCTAACATAGGCATTTTATCAAACATATGCGAATCATGAACTTGAACATTGGAATGTGTTAAGTATAAGGAAAACAACATGATTACATGGATATTCATAAATTTGGAGATTTGACATGCAATTCACTTAAATATGATATGGGAAATTGAAATTTAATGCAAAAAACAACCTAACTTTTCATAGAATCATAGTAGGACATGAATTGAGTCAAAATACTAGGTAAAAGCATGAACTCTTCAACATATGCAACTTCATAATGAAGGAAAACTCATATTTTAACTAAAGAAGAGGTTTTTGGGTTCCATGGGTGAAAGGAGACCCATGGATAAACACCCCACATACCTTAATAACTGAATTCTTGAAGATTTCTTGGATTGGAAGCTTGAACTCTTGATTTCTTAGGGAAAAAGCTTGAGTTTGTTCTTGGGGAAAGAGGAGAGTTTCTTGAGAGCAATTTGGAGTGAAATGGGCAAATAATGCCCTTTTGGAAGTCCCAAATCATGTTAAGGATAACTTGGATTGAGGGGAAATGACTCAAATGTCCCTTGCGCACTTAGATTAAGAAGTTGGGAGGGACACCCTTGGCGTGTCGTAACCCTTGCTTAGGTAATGCAGCCATCGCACCGCGACCCTTGCTTGGGTCAAGCGGCCACCGCGTCGTAAACCTCCTCACTTGTGGAGCCACCCTCACTCCACGGGGCTATTGCAAGCTTCCTTGTTTTATCCATCCAAACACGTGCCAAACCTCATCTGAAAGTCCCAAAAACTCTCCTGAGATATACTTTTAAGATCCCTAAACATGAACCAACTCAAAAACCAACATTTAGGGCTCGGGAAAGCAAAAATAAAAATTTGAAAAGTTTAGCAGTATTGAAAATGACTAAGTCCTCAACACTTAGTGAAATTTTCAAGCCTTGGACCCCTTAATCATGAAATTAAGAGCTGAATCGAGCTTAGAATATTATGGGGTATTATAATATCTACCCCTTGGAAACATTCGTCCTCAAATAAGACTAGTTAAATTGAGGATACTAAGGCAACTGAGATCATATTCTGAACATACATGGCTTGGAACATGATCACATAATTGAGTCTAAAGCATGATACATAAACTAGACTAATTTTGTGAATGCATGCAATGACATAAAAATGGTTACACAGCTAAAACTGAGAACCGATAAGAGTCAATCTAAGGAAAAATCATTACCCCAAGCTGAATCCGAGTTTGCAGAGAAAAGATGAGGGTAATTGGTCTGCACATCTGCTTCTGCTTCCCAAGTAGCTCCCTCAACGGACTAATTTCGCCAAGGGAAATTTTTTGTTCCTTAACCTAAGAGTCTGACGATCAAGGATCTCAATGGGGACTTCTTCATTGGAAAAACTATCCTGAACATCCATGCTTTCTAAAGGAACAACAATAGTTGAATCACCGATGCATTTCTTTAGCAAAAAACCATTAAACATCGGGTGTATTGACGCCAAATCTACAGGCAATTCAAGCTCAAAAGCTACCTTTCCAAAACACTAAGATTTTGTAAAGTCCAACATAGCGGGGACTGAGTCTCCCTTTCTTTCCAAATCTCTTCACTCTCTTCATAAGTGAAATCTTCAAATAGACCATATCACCAACCTTAAACTCAAAATACCTTCTCCTCACGTCTGGATAAGATTTCTGATGGCTTTGGGATGTTTTCAACTTTTCCTGAATCAACTGAACCTTCTCTAGTACCTCAACTACTTAATCTGGCCCTGTCAAAGTTCCCTTACCTTCCTAAAACCAACCAATATAAGTTTACATCTCCTTTTATAAAGAGCACAAATGGAGCTATCTGAATACTGGAGTGATAACTATTATTGTAGGCAAACTCAATCAAAGGTAAATGGTCATCCCAAATAACTTTGAAGTCAATAACACATGCACTCAACATGTCCTTTAAAGTTTAAATGGTCTATTCTGCCTAACAATCTATCTGAGGATGAAAAGTTATACTGAGATGAACATGGGTACCAATACCCTTCAGAAAAGCCTTCCAAAAGTGAGAGGTAAACTGAGTACCTCTATTTCAAATAATAGATAATGGAATCCCATACAACCTCACTAACTCCCTAAGACAGATCCTATCATAATCCTCAGCTGAGAATGAAGTATGAACTGGTAATAAATAAGGTGATTTCGTTATACTATCCACAATGACACATATCAAATCTTGTTGATGACATGTACGAGGAAACCCTATCACCAAATCCATGTTCACCACTTCTTACTTCAAAGTGGGGATGCTGAACTCTTATAATGTACCACTAGGCCTTTGATGCTCAACTTTAACTTGTTGACAATTTGAACACTTAGCCAAAAACTCTGTAATGTCCTCTTCATACCATTCCACCAATAGATTTTCTACAAATCATGATACATCTTAGTGGCTCATAGATGGATAGAGAATCGTGCGCCATGTGGTTTTGGAAGTTCTCGCTATCTCAAACCATCAACACATGGAACACATAACCTGCCCTAATATAAAAGCACACCATCTCCCCTTTGGGAGAAACCCTCCACTATCTGATCTCTAATTTCCTCGTTCAACTTAACCAAACTAGGATCCTATCTTGTTTTTCTTTTTCTTTGGCAACCAATTACGACTATGAAACTTTTTGAACCCATTTACTACCTTCAGCTAAATCAACCAACCGAACACCAAATCAAGCAAGTTGATGAACCTCACTAACTAACTTCTTATTGTCTCCCTCAACATGAGAACAACTACCCATAGAAATCCTACTAAAGGCATTTGCCGCTACATTGGCTTTGCTCGGATGATATAACACACTCATATCATAATCTTTTAACAACTCAAGCTACCTTATTAGATGAAGATTCAGATCTTTCTGCATGAACACGTAGTAAAAACTTTTGTGATCAATGAACATATCAATATGAAACCCATAAAGATAATTTCTCAAAATTTTCAAGGCAAAAACAACAGAGGCCAACTAAAGATTATGGGTAGGATAGTTCTTTTCATAGGGTTTAAGCTATCTAGAGACATAGGCTATGACCTTGCCTCTCATTGTAAAAACACAACCAAGAACAACTCTGGAAGAACCACAGTAAAATACAAATCCATCTAAACCATCTGGCAAAGTCACGACTTGGGCGGAGGCGAGTCGAGTCTTTAACTCCTTAAAACTCTTCTCTCAAGAATATGACCACTAAAATTTGACCTTTTCCTAAGTCAATCGAGACATGGGAGATGCAATAAATAAAAGACCTTCAACAAACCATCTATAATATCCAACCAAACCCAAGAAACTTCTAACATCTGATGGAAAGATGGGTCTAAGCTAGTTTCTCATTGCTTCGGTCTTTTGAGGTTCCACTCGGATACCATCACCTAAAATAATATGTCTAAGAAAAGCTACTGATCTTAGCCAAAATTCTCACTACTAAATTTGGCAAACAACTAATGAGGTCTAATAGTGTGTAATACAATTTATAGATGGTCTGTATGATCATTCTCACTACGGGAGTAGACAAGGATGTCATTAATGAACACTATGATGAACATCTCCAAGTACTGCTTGTACACCCTGTTCATAAAGTCCATGAAAGTTACAGGGGCATTCGTTAGTCCAAAGGATATAACTAGTAATTCGAAGGTAACTTTAACTCCAACTTTAACTCTATCCAAGGGTACTAATAGTTTTGTTGTTTATTGTGATGCATCCTGGGTGGGACTGGGTTGGGTGTTGGTGCAGCATATCAAGGTCGTTGCATATGTTTTTAGGCAGTTGAAGGTACATAAGAAGAACTATCTAACTCATAATTTGGAATTGTTGGTTGTGGTCTTTGCTTTAAATATTTGGCATCACTATTTGTATGGAGTCCATGTTGATATTTTCTCAGGACATAAAAGTTTGCATTATGTGTTCACCCAAAAGGAGTTAAACCTCAGGAAGAGGAGATGTCTTGAGTTTCTTAAAGAATACGACATGAGTCTCCATTATCATCAAGGTAAAGAAACGTGGTTGTTGATGCTCTGTCCTAGTTGTCTATTGGAATCTTATCTTATGTAAATGAGTAAAAGCAAGGACTGGTAAAGAATATTCATTGTTTTGATAATCTTGGAGTTTATATCTTGGACTTTGAGGATGGTGGTCTGATTGTATAAGAAGTGGACAAGTCATCTCTTGGTGTTGAGGTGAAAATGGAATAGGTCTTGGACCCTATCTTGATGCAGATCAACTATGATGTGGGTCACCGAAAGGTGATGGCTTTTGAGAATGGTGGTAATGGTATCTTAAGGTACCAAGGCAGTTATGTTTTCCAGATGTTGATAGGCTACAACAGAGGATTTTGGTTGAAGCCCATGATTCCAGGTACATTGTTTATCAAGGTTCGACAAAGATGTATCATGACTTAAGAGAAATTTTTTGATAAAATAACTGGAAGAGGGATGTGGCCAATTTTGTTACTAAGTGTTTGGCTTGTCTGTAAGTAAAGGTGGAACAATTGAGTCCTGGTGGGTTGTCTCAAGATATTGAATTTCCCATGTGAAAATGGGAAGTGATAAATATGGATTACATTACTGGTTTTCCAATCTGTGGTCCCGTCTTCAGTTTGATTTTATTTGGGTCATCATGGATTGGATGACTAAGTTCGCTCACTTTCTTCTAGTGAAGATTAATTATTCAGCAGAGGAATATACTAAGATTTTCATTGAGGAGATCATAAAGTTGCATGGTGCACCAATTTCCATCATATCTTATTAAGGTACTTATTTCTTATCTCACTTATGGTGTTCCTTTTAGTAAGGTTTAGGGACTAAGGTGAACCTTAGCACCACTTTTCACCCAGATGGATGGACAAGTTGAGAGTACGATACAGACTTTAGAAGATATGCTAAGGTCTTATGTGATTGATTTTGGTGGTAGTTGGGTTGACCATTTGCCTCTCATTGAGTTTGCATATAATAATAGCTATCATTCAAGTATTGGGATATCTCTGTTTCAAGCTTTGTATGGTAGGATGTAAAGGTCTTCTATTGGGTGGTTTGAGGTTGGTGAGAATAAGTTGTATGGTCTCTACTTAGTTTACCAAGCTATTGAGAAGATGAAGGTAAGTTGAGATAGGCTTAAGACCGCCCATAGTCTCCAAAAGTCCTATGGGAAAGTAAGGCAAAGAGATTTGTTGTTTAATATGGAAGATTTAGAGTTTTTGAAGGTGTCTCCCATAAAGAGAGTGATGCAGTTTGGAAAGAAGGGAAAGCTCAGTCCTCATAATGTTGGTCCCTTTTGTATTTTGAGATGAGTGGGCAATGTGGCTTATGAGTTGGATTTTCCATTGAGTTTGAGTTCTATTCATTCGTTTTTCCATGTGTCAATGTTGAAGAAGTACATAGGCGATTCTTCCTTGATCGTTCTTTCGGAAAGCATAGGTGTCGCAGATTCTTTGTCTTATGAGAAAGTCTCAATTGAGATTTTGGATCAGCAAGTCTATCGATTGTGGACTAAAGATAAGGCTTCGGTAAAGGTTCTATGGAAGAACCAAAAGGTTGAAGGCCACTTGGAAAGCTAAAGAGGACATAAAGTTTAAGTATCTGTTCTTGTTTCCTGCTTTGGATAATCGTGCATGAGGTATGTGTAAAACTTAACATATTTGTTTTCTTACTTTGTTAAAGGAAATTGTGATTTCCTTGATATTTTGTTTTCTGTCTTTGTTAAAGGTAAGATTGGTTGTTTTTGGAGTCAAATTGTGCTAATAAATGCCTTGCCCTATCATTTGAGGACAAATGATCCTAAGGGGGGAGTATGCAACACCCCAGATTTTTGGTCCTTGAAAATTTCTAAAATTTTATCCTTATTGTCCTGACTACGACTCCCCTTCCTAGTTTTAGGAAGTCTTGATGATTTGTAAGGAACCAAATCGTAGCTTAACCAGTTTGTGTGGCTAAGTTTTCTATTCTGAGTATGAGTGGCTGCCAATGAGTCGTATGGAGTCATTATGAGTCGTGATGTCCCACCCAAAGTCAAACCAGTGTATGTTCCAAGTGTTGTTGTCCTGGTGATGACTAGGACCCAATGAGGCGTAGGGTCCTCTAATGAGTCGTATGATGTAAGTCATAGGGTGAACAGTAGGTGTTCCTAATGACACTATCTTGGCTACGACTCGTGGAGATGAGTCCTAAGTATCATTACAAGTCGTAGAGTGACCTGTAGTCACTGGCGATAATTTTTCAACTTTTAAGTTGAGGGCAATTTGGACATTTCCTTCTTTACCCACATAGACCCCACGTCCATAAGACACCTTTGGGGCATGATTTTGACACTTTAACAAATCAAAAACCCTCTTTACTTTCTCAAATTCCTTCAAGTAAATCAAGTTAAGGTTTCTTCGAGGTTGAGCATCTAGGGGTCAGTTCAAGGTTTCTTCTCCATAATTTAGAATCTTTCAGTCATGCTACTCTTACCCATCTACTATTTTGTAAAAGCATGTGTTTTAAATAGTTGTTTTTTGGTTTTGATGTTGGTTTTAGAACATCGGTTGATGGTTTGAATGTTTGATTTTGAACAATGTTTCCCATGGTTTACATATGATTGTTTATACTTTAATTATTGGTTTGAACTTGTGGGGTGCATAGGTATGGTGAATAGACTAGGGGATTGTGATTTCCCTTAATTTGTGAATATTAAAAATTAAAGTGGTAATGACCTTAACCCCATGTTGGGAAATTGGTTTTGAATATGAAAAGTATGCATATTGAACTACTTATGAACTATTGCATAATGTGAAAAGTTAATAAACCATAATGATTTTGAATTGAACCTTATAGGACTGTGTAATTCCCTAAGCTAATGTATAATATAACCAAGGGGGTTATGAACTCCCCAAGTGATGATAATTGGTTTGGCATGTTGATGTTAACTTGCAAGTATAGTTGGTATGATGATACCAACGGTATGCCTAAGTATGTATTATACTTCAATGAATGGTAATGTGTGATAAATGATTTAATTAGGCTTTAATGAGGGTTGTGTAGTTGAGTCGTGAAAGTGGAGGTCTCGAGGGGCCAATACTGGAAATCGCGATTGCCAACACGGGGGTCTAAATGACCGGGTGGTTCAAGTCTTCCTTATTATTATTATATGATTTGGAGGTTCGAGTCCCCTATATTATATTACCTGATTGGGTGCTTCAGTCACCTTAGTATTACAGGAGTTTTGAGTCCCCCATGGTGAATATGTACATCCTCTGGTTCGTGCATTTACACGCATTGGGGCCCTTTCATCTAGAGAGAGATGGGCCCATATAGCTCGTGGGTTCCTTCTTATTTTATGACTACTGAACTATATAATCCAGCCTAAAGATTTAAAGTGCATGAGAAGCCTTGTTCCCTTCCCCGGTATATTATTTACATATGCATATGATGATGTTCACATGGATTTAAATTGGATTTAAATTGGCTTTATTTTATCCCCTATACCTGAGTTACATGCTATTGATCAACCCACTAACCATCTCCAGACGTTGTATCCCCATGTGATGCAGGCATCCAAGATACTTCTACTTTTCCTGCATAGTGTTAGGTGGATCAGAACGGTTCGTCGGTCGTTGGTAGTGAACTGGTGAGCTTCCATTCTCTGAAAGACTTACATATTTCATCAGTTTCTATTCATAGATTAGAATTGAGAGTTCACATTATCATTAACATTGTCTATGTCATTGTCAGGATCGGGGGCATGTTTTGACACTTTATTGATTTCGGTTTTGTTAGAAGGTTTTATGGATTGTTGTGGACTTGGGTGGTGTGTTGGTTGGTTGTTTTGGGTCGATTATCGATTATTGATTATAGACTTTTCCTAAATTTCCTTGATTTTATCTTATGTTATCTTTTTATATGTTCATAATTCAGCCATTGTTGGGTAGTATGTGGTATTTTAGTTAGGTACAGGGGGTGGTCTTTGGTCCGCAGTGGACTTGAGATGCCCGACATGGTCAGGCCCTAGTTTGGGTCATGATAATCTAAGACTTGAAATAATTCTAAGTCTCCGCCAACCCCTCGTGATTTATCGAAAATCCCGTATACGGAAATGAACTATGCTACACCATCTACTTTGGAGTTCCAAAGCTGTTGGAACTGTCAGAATTGGCATACAAGGTCATTTGACTAAAGTTTTCACCTAGTAGTCAATTTGAACCAACGAAGACTTCAAAATAGGGAATTGGTTCTAAAATTAAATGAGTTTTCTCGGTAATCAAACTGGCAGTTCCATTGTCGACAACTATAGAAAAGCTCTATAGGGAGTTGGGACAGTTATAGGAAAGCTCTAAACGATGAAATGAGTGAATATACAGAAATTGACCAGAAGGGTCATTACACCACCAAATAACCCTATTAGGTTTAGCAACTGTATCATCATGTTGGTGATGTTAAACTTCACTCCAGGGACTACCGAGGGTAATACAATCACTCCAGTAGCACCAAGACCATCTAAATCAACATTATCATCATCATCAAGGGCCATATTCACAATAGGTTGTCAACGCCTTCTATATCTTTCTCGCTAATTCTAGTTGGCAGTAGCAATTTTCCCGAAACATTGTTTTCAACAGCATCCCCTACTAATTATCACATAAATTATCATTATCATCATATGGTACATGAGTTGGTGTATTCATATTTCATTGATTCACTTGAGCAGCAGCAAGTGCAGCAAGCCTTTCTGCTTCCTATTGTTGTGAATTCATATTTATTCTTAGAGTTCTACATAGCTCTGGGTCATAGGGTAATAATGGTTAACCCAAACTTCGGGTACTTGGCAAGCACAAGTAGTAACCTGCAAATTGTAATAATAAAAAATAAAAGTAAAATTTGAAAATGGTACAATGATTCAAATAAGCAAAACTTAAATGACAATCATTTTCCTAGGAAACAACGCCAAAATTTGAGACGCCGAAACTATAACTCCCTTAAAAGAAAACGTAAGAGGTCGTTGTCCGAAATATAACCAGCAGAGGTTCGGGTCAAATCCCATAGGGAATATGGTGCTAACTAAGATATTTGTGATTTAGATGACTGATAGCCAACAATTTCCATGAAATAGAGGGGTTTGTTGCGATAATTCATAATACAATATTCCAATTGTTGCTAGAGAATAGCGTCGAATTATATATATATATATATATATATATATATATATATATATATGTATGTATGTATGTATGTATGTATATATATATATATATATGTATGTATGTATGTATCTATGAATGTAGTGAATTTGAACTAGGATTGTGTTGACCATGGCTAATATCCCAATTATGTTCCAATTGTTGAGTGAGATTCCCATGACTTAGCTAAATATAAAGCTATTGATGCCTAATATTCAGCTAAGTGTTTCTCAACCTAAATTAGGTGGTTAATCCGTTAATTCTTTCAAACTTAAAGAAAGTCACATTTGAATTTGATTTCATTTGGAGTTAGTCAATCTTATTAAAGCATTGACCATCAGAAAAAGAGCTAACATCTCTAAATCCTCATTGATAATCCACGTTCATGTTATAGTTCCTTAGTTAAAGCAAATTAACCCTACGGCATGTTCTAATGTTTGGAACCACTATAATTCAGTTAAAACTACAAGATGATCAATATAATTCTCATCAGTATTCATATCCCATTAGCAATCAACATTCAAACAGCAAATCCCCCATGACTCCCGCAAACCTAGTTATGGCAGTTTAGCTACTCATGAATTTAAAATAGAATATAGAAGATAAATTCATAGATTTTAAAATTATGCTTATGAAACATGGCATCAAACTTTAATTTTTTTATTCAAAAATACCCAAAACTAAATTCAAAACTTCAATTTCTTATCTCCAAATAACGTCTGAAGGAGGTAGTCAAATGATATTAAAGATAATGAGAAAACCTCTAAGAGATTCTATTATAGTAGAGGAAAATTTAAATCCAAAATAAATATCGTATTTGGACCACTCATAGTTAAAGACATCAGTAGACGGTTCGTCAACAAGTTGATAGGTCGTCAACTCAAGTCTTCAATTGAATTCTTATTAACTTCTGTTCTGCCTAGGTTGAAGACATCAGTTGACAGCTTGTTAAAAAGATAACAGCTCGTCAACTCAAATCTTCAAATGAATTCTTCTTGATTTGTATTTTGCCTAAGGTTGAAGATATCAGTTGACGGCTCGTCAATCAAGTCTTCAACTAAATTCTTCTTTATTTGTGTTCTACCCAAGGTTGAAGACATCAGTTGGCAACTCATCAAGAAGTTGACAGCTCATAAACTCAAGTCTTCAACTGAATTCCTCTTGACTTGTGTTCTGCCCAACGTTAAAGACAATAGTTGACAGCTCATCAACAAGTTGACAGTCCATCAACTCAAGTCGTCAATACCTTATTATCTAATTTTCTATTGTTTTCTCTCACGTCAACTTTTCCTGCATAAAGAAGTAAAATATAATAAAGAACGGAAAAAGTTGCTTAAGAGCATACAATTATTCTTAGTCAAAGTCCTCCGATGTGCCATCAAAATATTGATACATCAGTAATGCTCACAACCAATCAGTAAGAAGATGACAATCCATTCAAAACATGTAAAAGTGAGCTCATAATCTACTCAATGTGACAATGTTCCACGATAAAAGCCATCGTAGGGAATTACTGTGACATCAATAATATCATTTAAAGTCCCTTTTTTTAGTATCATCGATATGGTAAAGGCAATCTATTTACTAACATGGTCTAAGATAACAAGTCAAGCCCGTACTCTGCGACACAATTACAAATATGGCAATTAAATGCATAATTTTTCCCAACAATATCAACTCAAGACCCCACTCGGGCATCACCAAAGCATATACTTTCCAAATTAGAAAAAATATACACATAAGGCCCATCTCAGGCATAGGATAATGAATAATTTCTCAAGTCAATAGTAATGTTCACATAAGCCCCGGTATGGGAAACATAAAATAAACAACAATCCTCAATAAAAATATATTATGAAACTGCCCGAGACTAGATTTACATCCCATCATCCACTATTACAAGGCCATTAATACTCTAAACAAAACCTCAGTCATTCCATAACAAGGTTAATATGACCTAACTATCCGATAGAAAGTAACCAAGTCTGATACAATCTCATAATATTGGTAATACCTATCAATTACTCGAGAACACCAAGTTATCCGTTTGCAATCCTTTCTAGAGATACTTAAAAGTAGGAAAACTAACTAGAACAGGCATTTATCTAACTACAATCCATCAAAACACTTTGGTACCCTTGGAGATGCTCGCCATATCACCTAAATGGGACCCTAATCCAAAATGGGAAACAAAATACAAACAAACAATCATACAATACATAAACTCTTTGGAAAAAGTCATAGAACATCTCAATTTGTCTTAAATGAAGATCCTCAAGTCCAAACATAGTCTATAGACTCAACCAAAAGCTCGACTCCCTCGAATAAAACACCAAAAGTATCCAATCTACTAAAAATAACATCTATTAGTCAAACAGAAGTCAATGATACCTGTGTTGATCCTATTTAATACGAGTCCAAAATAGGTTTGAAAAACGAGTTCAAAATTGAAAAGGGTGAAACAAAAAAATTCATTTAGAAATATATTATCCAAGGCTATAATAGTTCACAATTGAAAGCTCATGCGAAAATTAGTTTAAAATGAGGTTCAAATCAAAGAAAATTATATTTAAGCTTTTCCAAATAAATCCTCAAAACCCATTTTGAAAGCAAGATTAAAGAGTGTTTTTGGTGATATAAATTAATGGAAAGTAAAGAAATTAAGGTTCTGGAGCTTACCCAAGCTAAAATCGTGAAGAAAACCCTAAAAATCCTCCAAACTCGAATTGCAAAGTCCAAAAATGGTGAAAATTATGAAAAGAGGATTGTATATAACATTAGCCTCTTACCGCCTAAGCGGTCTTGGGCCACTAAAGTGGTTATTGCTTAAGTGAACCTTGGCCACTTAAGCGACTGCACCAGATATCAGCAATTGTTGATTTTGGTGCAAGCCTACCTAGCTCCAAATGAACCCTCGAGATTTGATTGGGACCCTACAGAAATAAACCCTATATGATACTAGGATAATTTTTACGTTCTGGACTCAACGACGATGTTAGAATTTTGAAAAAAGATTATTTTCAACAAATTAACCCCTTGGACCCCTTTAGGACAAATTTTACATATTTTTTGAATGAAAGGATGAAATGCAAAATAAAGGCTCGATACTCGAACTAACCACGCTACTAACCCAAAGTCAACATTCCAGAGCTGATGGAACTATCAGAATCATCATTTGAGGTTTGGATCACAAAACATTGACTGAAGTCAAACTAGCCCTACAATATCATTTAAAATACTTTTGGATGCATCAAAAAATATCCCAACCGGCTTCATGACCTGAAAATGAGATGAAGCAACCATGGGGAAGGGCCAAATGGTAAAAACATAAAAAAAATTCTAAATTTTAATATGAGGTTCTTTGCAGTATTCACCCTAAGATTCACATTCGTCCTCTAACATTCAACAAGAAAAATATCAAAAATAGGTGTAGGATAGAATATACCCTCAAAAATCATCAAGCAAGCACTCCAACATAGAGTCGTAACCATAGAACCACTGATCTTACCATAGAACTAAAAATATATCACATACTGACTCACCAAGTCACAACACTAACATCTAAGGCCTAATTCTCAATGAACCTGAATTTTTATACTTTCAAATTTTCTCTATACTCAAAAACTGAGTCAAACACAATTGAAATCCTGATTACATCCGGCTAAATTAAACCTGACCAAGGCACTATAAGACATTGGCTACACCAACAAAACCAAAAATCATCCTCGGACCACTAAATGCTAAGGAACCAATAAGTCACATAACAAACCACCAAAATATTGAATCGGCCTACCAAAGGCCGATCCCATCACTATTAAATCAAACAACACTATGGCCTTATGCTAAGAATACTAGAATAGACCCCAGTTATCTAAACTACACCAAACCTCAAAAATCATACTCAGTAAACAAGATCATAATCCAATAGTTAAAATGTATAACTTAACCCTTTAAGTAAACTGAGAATCACCATAGCACTCTATATACCATAGGTAGGAAGAAAATCACTAAATGGCACCAAATACTCAATCAACTCATCATGTTAAAACGTGTAGCCCTCAACATCCAAAAGTCATCAAACAACCTAAAGTCCTCAATACACTTATAGAACAATGAGTTCATCTGACCCCAAACACATATGCATCCTGTTGTAATAGAGAGAAAACAATCCACAAAAGAAGTGTAACAATCACTGTATCTCACTAATGGATGTCCAAATCACTAATCAAACTCAATAAAATCACCGCTAGACTTTGTATGAACTACAGATGAACCACACTATTTGGACTTTAAATTTCCTACTCGAACCCATAGGTAAACTCTAAATACATCAAAACACTTTATGTATAATTTTCTTAACCATTCCCTTACTTAATTTTCCATTCAGTATTTCTTCAACATAAAAACAATAGAATAGTAACACGTATTCTAAATCCAAAACTTATGAGAAAAATAATCCATTAGGCCATTTAGATATAGAAGTAACATTTGCTAAAGTAAGTTTTCCTTTCCATTCAAAACTCTTTTTGAATCAAAGAAAGAATCATTTATAAGCTAAAATCTTTCAATCTAATCGAGGAGTGTCCCAATACCACTAAATCCTATTGTGCAACAAAGGACACTCACTAGGGAGTAATAATACGCATAGGGCACGAACACCAGAAAAGCTTCCCATATTCGATTGGAATTCCTTAATCGCAATCCTTCCAAGTTAGTTGTATAAAGTCTGACCCATTACAAGGCCCCACAAAGTTAATATATCCAACATGACATTAATCCAAACCATAAATAATCAAAGTAACCCCACCTAAAACAACCAACTCATGCACACACATTATCATTAGCACTTGAATGCATTTTGCACAAGCATTCCAGTTGTAACTTCCATTACTCACAACTTGCTATCCCAATAATTGAAACTCTCTTTTTATCCCAACTGAACCACGACTCTCTAGATAACTTCTAAATAACCCTCTATAATCTATCAATGCCAAAACCCACCATTGATCCAGTGCTATTCAACAACATAACCATCAAAGAGATCATACCCAAATACACTAAAATCGACCAAAACTCAAGAAGTCAAACATAATCCAGCTATGAACTCTAAGTGAGTCATAACATAGGATCTATATACTGAATCTATTACTAAGGAATTATTTATGGGGTAGCATTATTTGTAGACCTAGTAAAAGATCATGACTCATATCAAGACATAATGCCAAATAAGAACACACTTAGGTGGATGTATACCCATGATCAAGCACTACCAAGAAAAATTAAAGGCAAACTAAAATCGTACCTATAGCTACTGTACTGAAAACTCCCACCTCTTGTCCCTCCTATGGAACATGATACTAAGATATTTCATCTCTCTGAGCAACTGATGAAGCATCTCTCTATCTAACTTATGAGTGATTCCTCCTATATATCCCAAGATCCCCATATAAGAAGAAACCCAAGGAAGTCGAAGCCTATTGAGCTAGGCCTAAAAAAACTGAACGACCACCATGATCTAACTCCCACCAAGCATAAACAATAGAGATCCTAACCTTCATTCATCTATATCACTATGATCATCAAATCCCTGCGTCTTATGGCCCGCAAGCCTCTCATATCTCCAAACAAACTCCTCTAGAAACTCTTAAGCAAACTAATACCATGAAAGAGGTGGTGATCCAGTTGGTATACTCTCTATAAAAGTTCTCTACCACTATTTATCAAGCCCAAAGAACTAAAAGGAAGTGAATTTCACTCCACTAGAATCCACCAAACCCAACCAATTAACCACTTGCTAAAACTAAGTAAAAACATATAAGCATCAAACCTAGGATCTTTGAAATGAGGGGGACTTATCCTCATAAACTCTCCATATCTAATTTTTCCTTCCATGGGCATAAGGATAAAGCCATTGGATATGGATCAATCCCCAGTAATACATCATCAACACTAGGAGAATAAGTAGTAGTCATATGTGCATCTGGAGTCTGAAGCCTCAAAGTAGCATGCTAAACCAAAATAGGATCCACCCTCTAAAGAAAAACCAAAAATATAATCAAACAATACTCAATCATGGGTGGTCTCTGTAATGGCATCAACCCCTCTAACTCCCTAAACCTAAAACTACTAGCAACCCTAGTACCTAAAGAGACAACTCTAACTTGATCTCTAGCTAGTCTAGACATCCTGTCCAACCTCTACCCTGAACCCTACTATAACCAATAATCATAGATTACATACTTACTATCTCTAAATCTCTAGCTATGAAAGAATGCTTACTCACTATTTGTAGAGAGTGAATAAGAAGTTTTTGAGTTTTACAAAGCTCAGAATGCCCAAAATAAAATAAAGGAATAAAAATATCCTAAATGTATATAGCCTCTCAAAGATTGATAATATGCGTCTCTACACTAACCTGTAAGACTCAACTAAACATGACTTGTACTAATGAGACCAATAAATCTAGGGCTTTGATACTAACATGTCACAACACAAAAATAGGTACGTGATGGCACTTTTCACATGCACTGAACAAGTAAGCCAAATCTAATCTAAGAAATAAGATTTATAGGGAATTCAAAAGCAAAAACTAAAGAAACAGAAGAATCTCAAATATATAAATAAATAAGATACAACTTTCAATAATACATCCCAGGTCTGTTTGTCTAGTAGAAGCCTCTAATACAGATTCAACTAATAATAATCATCTAAAATGTCTTAGATGTGAATAAAACATCAGATATAAATAAAGAGATCTTAGAAGTTTTGAAGCCTATCAATCACAACTTTGATCTCTGCAAAGCCTATACTAAAGAAACATAATCTACAAGTTATTACTAAGCTGAATACCTACACGGGGTGCAAAAAATAAGAGAAGGAAAGAAAAAAAGGGGTGAGAATGAAACCACATGTACACAGCAAGCATTGTCGATAACCAATCATAATTCAAAATGAAGGCGAGAACCACCACCCCTACTACACCAGGATTCCTAACCATATAAAATTAAGTATACATATCACGTTATCCTAATCAGGGTAACCCAATAAGATCATCAATAAATGTATCAACTATAGAGTAGGAATATTAATCTAGGAGAGTCAACACTATTATTTTATTACCAATAAATCTGAGAAGACAATTATGCATAATCTCACTAATATAATATATAAGGCATAATTAATTATAATCAACTAATAATATAAGATAGGAACAAGAAGAGTGTGTGTATATAGGATTGTCTCCCATTCTACCATGGGAGTGATACACAACTATCTACCTTAACCAAGCCACAGTCATACCCCGTATCTTATAATACCTCAACCTCTCATCCACTATAGCATGATGTAAGATAATATTAGGATGATATAAGATAATGTAATAAAGTGAAATAAATGTTCAAACACAATATCACAAAATAAGTTGACATCGATACAATATAAAAATAAATACTAACAAAATATCAAACCCAACCAAGAAAGGTAATGCAATAAAGTGGTGATGATGGGATGTTTATGAATGTTTAAAAGTTATCGTATAACTTTCTATATACATCCACTGAGCAGCTCACATCTTCTAGGTAGGATCCCTGGGGATTTGCAACCCATATACTTTCCATAATCTCAAATCCTCCTCTCCAGCTAGTGTTCACGGATCAAGGTTATCATAATATCTCATAAAATATCTCAATCGATCCGACTGGCACATTTCTTGATCTAGGTATTTTTAAAAGTATCTCATTTTCTTTCAAAATAAGTTTTTGTCAATGGTACCAATGTCTCATGAATATGCATTCATAAAATACAGATGTAATGTTCACAACCAATCAGTATAAAGATGATAATTAATTAAATTAATATAAAAGTAAGTCCATGATCAACTCAATATGACAATGTTCTAGGAAGTAACCATCGTAGGGCACCACAAATATAAATAGGCATGCATGATATCAATAATATCATTTGAAGTCCCTCTTTCGAGTTTTATTGATATGGTAATGGCAATCTAATTCATTAATATGATCTAACAATTCAAGAGCTTACACAGTGACACAACAACAAATATGGAAACTAGATGCATAATCATAGACAATAATACCAACTCAAGCCCCCACTCGGGCATCACCATAACATATACTCTCCAAATAAGAAATAATATGCATATAATCCCCTACTTGGGCACATGATAATGAATAATTTCTCAATTCAGCAATAATGTTCACATAAGCACGAGCAATATGAAAATAACAACAATCCTCAACAATAATATATCACGAAACTATCCGAACCTAGTTTGTCATACCATAAGTCTCATCCACTATTACAAGGCCATTTTTATTCTAAGTGTTTAATAAACCTAAACCACTCCATAACAAGGTAAGAATAACCTAACTATCCTCTAGAAAGTTAACAAGTCTGATACAAGCTCATAATATAGGTATCCCTATCAATTATTCAAGAACACCAAGTTATACATTTGCAATCCTTTCTAAAGACACTCAGAAGTAGCAAACTAACTAATATAGGTATTTGTATAAATACAATTTATCAAACGACTCCAATAATCATAGAAATGCTCGCTATATTACCTAAGTAGGAACCCCTAATCCTAAATGAGATATAAAATACAAATAAATAAGCACACACCCTATAAATACATTGGAAAAGTCAAGGTACTTGTAACACCATCAAATTTTAAGCAATTTATTTTTCGCCTTCCCATGCTTGAAATATCAATTTTTGACATAAATTATGTTAAGGGATGGTAAAAGGGTAACCCAAAAGAGTTTCATAAATTTTGAATGGGACTCGGGGTGATTTCAGACCTCGGAGGAAGCAAGCCTTTGTCATATGGGTGTGCCACAAAGGTTAACATAGAGACTAACCCCCATGACATAGAGTTTGTGCTCCTCAATAGGGTTCATAATGCATAGGTTGGATGTGATGAGCCAAAATCACCTCCTGGGACGTCACACGGTGCTTAAGGCTATAAGTAGCCCAAGCTAACCCTTTGAGCCTATTACTACTCACAATAACTCATTTCAAGAAGAAATACACAAAAACACAAGCATTGTCATATCAGTTGAAAGGAAATACGATGGTAATATTCAGTCTAAATGACCACAATATTGGAAATCTCAACATAACCATAATCTGATAACTAGTCTGACAAAGCCTCTACTACTCTATGAACTAGAGAGCCGTTGGGACAGGTCCCCAACTGACTCAAATTAAACTAAAAGTAATAACATAAACACTTAAGTACTAAAATATCTGAAGATAGGCCCTCAAACCATGAGGACTCACCACTGGAGAAATGTAGACAAAGGTACTCAGGAATTACTGATGAGGCTGGGACTGAGCACCTAAACTTACATTATAAGACAATGTAGCACATAGATGTATATGTGGATCAGCACTTGGGAATGTACTGAGTATATGGATGTGCATGTATTTACATAAAACAATATCAATACTCTTTAATCAAATCATGCATACAATAGGAATGAATCACATGGCTTGAATAAGTCAAAATGTAAAGCTCATAAATCATGTATGATGAAGCATGTAACACAAATCTCGTGAGTCATTATACTTCAACTTTAGAATCGATACTTCTCTCTTCCTTTCGTTACTCAAAGACTAAACAAAGCTTTAAATCATACTTTCAAACTCATGCATATATTTCATAGAGGGTAAGACTTCTTTAATGCTCAAGGACTTATAACTCTTTTGAACTCAAACACTTGGAACTCGGAATCATATAACTTTGGTTTAAAAAAAAAGGTGATCAACTAGTATTAGTAGAGAAAACTATTTCCTTCTTTGGAAAATACTCAAAAGCAATTTATTCATTTTGGAAAATATCTCATCTCAAAGCTTTAGGAAAAATATTCTATCTCAATGGAAAATACTTTAGTTTTAGGGAAAATAACTTATATCAAAGGAGGTTCTCTTAATCGACATAAACCATGAGAGCTACATGGAGTCCAACGTCTTGTCCTCCTAAGGAAGAAACCTCACATTGGGGAGAGGCATCATACTCTTGCCAAGGAGTATAACCTCAACTCAATGATCATTTATCTCGGCCTCGGGCCGAATTATCTCGACCTCAGGCTAAAATCTCAATCCTATAGTGGCACATAGTTCTGGGGTAAGAAATTGTAGTAACTTACCCAACTTGGTGCTAAATACTACTCCCTTTAGTTTATCTCGCTCATCTCATAAAAATCCACTTTAGAGTAATCTCATGGTTCAATAAGAAACCAACTGTAAAATTTGTAATCTCATGTAGTGAAGTGGATTTCAAAACTCTATGACCATTAGGTCAAAATATTTCTTAATAATCTCAGAATACATAAATCATGGGTGCTTATAGCACAAGAGTTCATAAAATTGCAAGTCTCAAATAGGGCTTAATGACCCATAATTCAATCTCAAGTTAAAACTCATCAAATGCATATTAGATAGCATATAGATTCATAAATCATATAGAAATCTGGAATTTACAGCAATTTAGCTCAAAATCTCAACATACTCATATACTTCAATATCTCAAACATTTCAACTATTAACTTCTCAAGGATTAAAATCATGGGGTATAGATCCAGCTGCAATTTCTCAAGAAAACATGTAAAAATCATGTCATTAAACTCTCAATTCATAGAAAATATCAAAAGCTTGCAACCAATAACAATGGGTGAAAACCCCAATTCAATTTCATGTAAAATCTCATAAATTGCAGGAAATTATAGTTTAAATAAGCTTTTGGGAACAAGGGTGAAAGGATTACCCTTTTTCAAAACTCCACATACCTTAGATTATGAAATTGGATAAACAATCTTGCTCTAAACTCTTCTTCTTCTTACTCTTTGATAGAGGGTTCTTGCAACCTTGGACTTGGGGAATTCAAATCTCAACTCAATTTGTAGAATCTATAGTGAGTTGTTGGATTTCTTGGAGAAGGATTTTAGATTTAATTTTAAGGAAAAAACCCTAGATCTCTTATATTTTGGATGATGAATGAAGCAATTTTCTTTGCTTGGAATATCTGGTTGATAAAAGAGTGGAAAAGACCGAAAAACCCTTTTAAAAATAACTCAAAAATACTGAAAGGAGGCTGTGACAGTCGAACCGATGGTCCGTCACAATTCTAATATTCCATCGGATCGTTCGTCGCATGTTGTCCAGGATGAGGCTACACTGCCTCGATGCGATGGTCTCAGCAATGGTCCATCGCTGCCTTGACGGTCCGTCATCCTGGCCGTCATACTTGGCCAGAAAATAGAGTTACTATATTGGTTGTGATGGTCCAAGCAACGGTCTGCCGCAGACTCGACGGTCCCTCAGATTGTCCATCGCACCTGGGCAGTTCTGATAACTCACAGTAAAATGGCCATAACTTCTCACCCCAATACCGAATTTGGACAAAATTGGTATTGTTGGAAAGCTAATTCAATTGTCTACATTACAAAAAGTCAAATTTAAGAAAATTCTATATGGTTTAAACACCAATCACTTAGGAAGTCTCTTCTCAATCTTTTAGGGCCGGAATTACACTTCACTTCACACGCTTTAAGGCTCGGACTACGAGGGAACTTTGAAGGGTATTACATTGGACCTCCATAAAAAGGTTCGTTCCATAGACCTTTGTATTTTTCTGTAGTTGTTTTTTTGTTTTAAAAGGGGATGAGGAGTAGAAGGGTCCTTTCACCAATGCAGGAATTTTATTCACTATGAGGACCTATTTTTATCAGTTCATCCTACTAAGTTCATTCTTACTACCCTCAATAAATCTTTCTCAAAGTCACAATTTTAACTCAAGGCTAGGGCTTAAGGAGGTGATCATCTAGGGTCCTAAGGGGATTATTTTCTTCAAATTTCTTAGAAATTAAGGCATGTATCTCTTTTACTCAAACCTAAATTTTCTTAATGGAATAAATTGATTACTAATACATGGTTTTGATATGGGTTTTTACATAGTTGAGGGTTTTTGTCATAATTGGTTGTCAAAGTAATTTTCCATGGTTTATTATACAATATTCATGCTTTATTAATATTTATGAACATTGTACGATGCATGGGAGTTAAAATTAAATTAAGGTGTCATGGTTATTCCCTAATTTGATGATTTTGGCTTGGTATATAGTTTGGAAATAATGTGCCCTCAACTTGTTAGTGAAATTGTCAATGAATGTGATTTTGTCACCTGATTTGGTTTGGCTTATTTCTTTAAACTAATGTATGATATAAATGGTTAAATGGTTAAGGATGGTTTTAAAAACCTTGTACGGTATGATGAAATCCCTCAAGTGAATGATTTATGAAAACCTTGTGTGGTATGAAAGAACCCTCAAGTGATTTTTATAATGGAGTTTTTGGGGTACGAAGGAATACCCCAAGTGTTGGATTGTGAAATTCCTTACAAAATATAAGTGGTATGATGATACCACTTAATAACGCATGTATAATTAACACCTGGAATTTAGTAAATGGGTTATGTGTTAAATATTTTAATTGTGCTTAAAGGAGGTTTTGTAGCTAAACTGTAAAGGTGTGAGTATAAAAGAATGATACTGGGAACTCATACATACCGACGTGAGGTTTGGTCTTGATGACTATGTGCTGGTGGGGTACAAAGTAATCCCCAAGTATATACATATATAATTATATAATAATTGGTAAAGGGTACATCAAAATCCCTGGCCTTCTATGATATCTCCAGTTTGTGTGGCTAACATGTACTAGGGCCCGACTAGGATGTTACAACTAGACCCATATAGCCCGTGGGTAGTTTATGACTATCAAGCTATACAATCCAGGCTAAAGTTTTAAAGTTTATGTTAAGCCTTGTTCCCTTTCTCGGCATGTGATATATATATGTACATATTGCATATAATGTTGTTCATTGGTTTTAACAGTTTCTGTAATATGGATCATGGAATTATTTATTCCCTTATCCTTGAGTTACATACTAGAGCTCCAACCTCTAACCGTCTTCAGAAGTTGTATCCCTATGCAACACAAGAACTGGCCATACATCTACTTCTCCAGCACATTGACTAGGTGTTCATGGTTAGTTCACGAATTGACTTAAAGTGGTGAGCTTCCATCATTTGAAAGACTTTATTTCCTATTTTGGTTTCTTATGTCTTGGACTTTATTATAGATTATTTTGGCTATGGTCGGGGGCATGTCCCGACACATTATTAATACTTAATTTTATTAGAGGCTTTATGGATACAGTGGATATGGGTATTGAGGATGTTTTTGGATATTGTTCCAATACAAATTCTACTTGGATTTCACATTATATTTTTTTTTTTTATAGGTATTAGTCTGATACTAAGTGTTCTTGGTTGTAATGGAATCGATTTAGGAGGCGATCTCTGGTCCTCATTTGACTTGGGATGCCCATCATAGCCAGGCCTTTGTTCGAGTCATGACAAAGTTAGTATCAGAGTCCAAGTTTTAATATCATGGGGTGCCCACAAAGTCGTGTCAAGTAGAACCTCTTTTAAGGGTGTGTAGTGTGCCACACTTATAATGGAGAGGCTACAGGGAATTTAGGAATGTTTCCCTTTTTTGTTGTCTTACTTCGGGCTTGGGGTCTAAGGTCTTGAATCTTTCTAATTCCTATTTTTTTGCCTTTCAGATCATTCTGATATCCATGGAAACTCTTCTATACCGACTAAGGATAATATGGACAAAGCTCGTCCTACTTCTACGGTACAGACCTTGTCTAGGATCGTTGTTTCTAACTATTCTCATGGAGTTCCACCTGACTCCACAGATTCTCCTCCAAATGGTGGCACTCATACTCAGTCACCTCAGGGAGATATTACTGATGTTGAGTTTTACAAGTCCAGTCATCTGTTGACCCACTTGGTGATATCTCAATAACATCAGACTGGTTTTGCTGGTATTACTATGAGTTCTTTTAAGGCCACTAGAATTGGCAGTTTATGAGGTTGACCCCTCTAACTTTCTATGGTACTAAGTTTGAAAAGAATCCTCAAAGTTGTATTGATGAGATGGAAATGATATTTTAGGTCATGCATGATACAAAGGTGGAGGGTGTGGAATTCATTGCTTATTAGTTAAAGGATATAGCGTATCAAGGGTATGAAGAGTAGGAGCGGATTAGGGGTAATGATGTTGAGTCCGCCTTGTGGGATGATTTCTCTAGTGCTTTTCTTGACCACTTCTTTCCTTAGGAGTTAAGAGGGGAAAAAGTAGATGAGTTTGTGAATTTGAAGCAAGGCAGGATTCCAATGAAAAAGTATGCCTTGAAATTCCACTAGTTGTCTCGATATAGTTACCTTGAAATTCCACTAGTTGTCTCGATATAGTTCTTAGCTAGTGTGTAGCATGAGAGCTAGAATAAGGAGTTTGCTTTTGGTTTGTCTCGTGAGCTGATTTTGAAGAGCGAACCTGCCTTATTAAAAAAGGATATGGACATCTCTCAACTTATAGTGTATATGCAACAGGTTGAGGGGGGAAATAAAAAGCAAGAAGATATAAGTAAGAAATGTCATTATTCAGATTAGGGTGGAGGTCAGTAACATAGTGGTAGAGATGGTGAAAATTGGTCGAAGAAGAAGTAGGGTAACTCTGGTTCTTATTCGATGGATAATGCACCCTATCCAAATCCATTCAGGGATCATTATTTTCAGGGTGGTGAAGGTGATAAGGAACAGGGTGCCCAATCTCAGGACAGTGGGGCCCAGTCAACTCAATCATATACTCTTTATAGATTTTGTGGTTGGATACATCATGGTTTCTGTGATAAGAGGAAGAATCATTGTTTTAACTATGGTCGGATTGAAAATTTTTAGTGAAATTGTCCTTCAAAGGTTACTTTTGGGGTCAATAAGGTTCCTATTACTACTTCATAATCTCATGTACCAAAAGGTGCCACTTCTGGCTCCGACACTAATCAAAATCGCTTGTATGCTCTTACTATCCGTCAGGAGGCTGAGGCATCACCTGATGTCAAAACTGGTATATTGAAACTCTTTTCTCATGACATGTATTTTTTGCTTGATTCAGGTTCTACCCTTTCTTATGTAGCCCTATTTGTGCATTTTGGTTTTGGTCCTGGGTGTATTTCAAATCCTTTCTTTTGTTTCTACCCTGGTAGGTGACTCTGTGGTTGCTAGAAGGGTCTATTGGGGCTTTTTGGTATATTTTAGTGGTAGGAAAACTTTAGTGGATCTATTTGAATTAGATATTCTAGATTTTGATGTCATTCTGGGGATGTATAGGTTGCACTTATGTTATACCTCGTTAGACTATCAGACCCATAAGGTTATCTTTAAATTCCCTAATGAGATTGTTATTGAGAAGTAAAAGAGTTTATTAGTTCCTTGGGGGAGGTTTATATCATATCTTAGAGCCCAAAAATTAATTTCCAAGGGGTGTCTTTATCATTCAGCCTGGGTTAAAAATTCTAACTCGAAGGGTCCTTCTTTACAATTCGTTCGTGTGGTTAGGAAGTTTCTTAAGGTTATCCCTAGTGATCTTTCTAGTGTTCCTCATAATAAGGAAATTGATTTTAGGATTGATCTTATTTCGGACACTCATTCTATCTTTATCTCTCATACTGAGTTAAAGGAGATTAAGAAGTAGTTAAAGGATCTTCTTGACAAAGGTTTTATCTGCCAAATGTGTCTCTATGGATCTCTTTCTTTCTTTTTGTGTGTAAGTAGGATAGTTCTCTTTGGATGTGTGCTGATTACCGTCAGTTGAATAAAGTGATGGTGAAGAATAAGTATCCTCTTCCTAGGATTAATGATTTGTTTGACCAGCTTCAGGGTGCTAAGTACTTTTCAAAGATTGATCTTTGGTCGAATTACCATTAGTTGAAGATTAGGGAATTGAAGATCCCTAAGACTACCTTCCGAACCCGGTATGGTCATTATGAGTTTTTGGTGAAGTTCTTTGGTTTGACCAATGCCCCAGTGATATTTATGGATCTTATGTACTGGGTATTCCATCAGTTTTGGATTTTTTTGTGATTGTGTTTATAGATGATATTTTGGTAGATTCGAAGAGTGAGATAGATTATGCCAATCACATTTGTGTTGTGTTACGGACCCTAAGGGATCAACAATTATATGGTAAGTTTTCTAAGTGTAAGATTATGTTAACTGTTGTTAGTTTCTTAGGTCATGTTTTTTCTAGTGAAGGGATCGTGATGGATCCACAGAAGGTTGTAGTGCTTAAAAAGTGGCCTAGACCCATGACTCCAATCGATATTCAGAGCTTCTTAGGTTTAGCGGGTTATAATAGGAGATTCTTAGAGAGATTTTCGTCGATTTCTGCACATTTGACTAAGTTGACTCAGAAGAAGGTGAAGTTTCTATAGCCTGGTGCTTGTGAGGGAAGTTTTGAGAAGCTAAAAGATAAATTGACTTCTGCATCTCGTATGGGACTTGATTGTATTTTGATGCAGCATGGAAATATGGTAGCATATGCTTCTAGGCAGTTGAAAGTTCATGACAAAAATTATCCAACTTATGATTTTGAGTTGGTTGTGGTGTTTGCATTGAAGATTTAGAGGCATTATCTATATGGGGTCTATGTCGATATCTTTTCAGATCAAAAGAGCCTGCAGTATGTATTTACCCATAAGGATTTGAATCTCAGTCAAAGAAGATGTCTTGAGCTGCTCAAGGACTACAACATGAGTATCCACTATCACCCAGGTAAAGCTAAAGTGGTTGTTGATGTTCTTAGAAGGTTATCTATGGGGATCTTGTATCATGTGGAAGAGAAAAAGTGGGTTTGGTGAAGTAAATTCATCGTTTGTCTAATCTTGGAGTTAGTCTCTTAGATTCTGAGGATGGTGGTTTGTTTTTGCAAGAGGTAGAGAGGTCATCTCTTGGTGCTGAGGTAAAAGAGAAGTAAGTTTTGGATCCTATCTAAATACAAATCATGAATGTTGTGGGTAGGCAGAAAGTGATGATAGTATCTTGAGGTACCTAGGGAGGTTGTGTGTTTCCGATGTTGATGGGTTGTGAGGTAGAAATTTGGTTAAAGCTCATGAGTCGCATTATTTGGTTTATCCTAGTTCGACGAAGATGTATCATGATCTTAAGGATATTTATTGGTGGAATAACATGAATATTGATGTAGCTAATTTTATGGCTAAGTGTATGGTGTATCAACAAGTGAAAGTAGAACACTTGAGGCTTGGTGGGTTTTCTCAAGAAATTAAGTTGCCTGTGTTGAAATGGGAAGTGATAAATATAGATTTTGGTAGTGATCTTCCGCGGTCTCAAAACTAGTTTGATTCTATTTGGGTCATCGTGGATAAGATGACTAAGTCTGCTCATTTCTTACCAATGAGGACTAATTTCTCTACTGAGGATTATGAAAGGTTGTTTATTCAAGAGGTCGCGAAGTTGCATTGTGCCCTATTTTCCATTATTTCTAATCGTGGTAAACAGTTCTCATCTCATTTTTGGTGGTTTTTTTAGAGAGGTTTAGGGACTAAGGTGACCCTTAGTACCATTTTCCACCAGCAGATGGATGGGCAAGCGGAAAGGACCATTTAGACTTTAGAAGATATGCTTTGAGCTTGTGTGATTGACTTTTGTGGTAGTTGAGTTGACCATTTACCTCTTGTAGAGTTTGTGTACAATTATAGTTATCACTCTAGCATTAGTATGGCTCTGTTTGAGGCATTGTATGGTAGGAGATGTAGATCTCTTATTGGATGGTTTAAAGTTGGTAAGGCGAGGTTATTTGGTCCTAATTTAGTCCATCAAGACATGGAGAAAGTGCAGGTGATCTGGGATAGGCTTAGTACTGCCAAAAGTCCTATGCGAACATGAGGCAAAGAGAGTTAGAGTTTGGTGTGGGTGATTGGGTGCTCTTAAAAGTTCTCCCATGAAGAGAGTAATTTGTTTTGGGAAGAAGGTGGAGCTCAGTCCCTATTATATTGGTCCTTATTTGATTTTGAAGAGAGTAGGAAGTGTTGCTTATGAGTTAGAGTTGCCTGCGAGTTTGGGTTTTATTCGCCCTGTGTTTTATGTGTCCATGTTGAGAAAATGTGTTGGTGATCCCTCTTTAGTAGTGCCTATTGAGGATGTTGGTGTCTCAGATTCCCTATCTTATGAAGTGGTCCCGGTAGAAATCTTGGATATACAAGTTCATAGGTTATGGACTAAAGATGTGTTAATGGTAAAGGTCCTTTGGATGAACCATAAAGTAGAAGAAGCTACTTGGGAAGTGGAAGAGGATATGAAGGATAATTGTCCATTTTTATTTTATATGATAGATAAAGAAGCTTGAGGTACGAATTTCATTCTTTCTTATTACTATCCGACCTCTCGATCTACTTACTGCAGCCCAGGAAGAAAAACGTCGTCTAGGTGTTCCCTCTTGCTCTGATCTCCCCTACGCCTAGGACGTTGTCTGGGCCAAGAGCCATAGTTAGTTGTTGTTTCTGGTTGTTTCTTCCTCGTTGTTGATACCGGCAAGACCTAGCCAGATGATGTCTGCTGGTTGGTAGTGAGAGGACTATCTCTCATCAAAAGGTGTTATTCTATAATGTCTGTCTAGCAGACTCCCTGCTAACCCTAGTGAACCCGGGTTTATCATTCATTTTGATGTATTATTGTTATTCTCATACGAAACGTGTCCTAGCTCATCATTCGAGGATGAATGATCCTAAGGAGGGGATAATGTAACCAGTTCAAATTTCGAGCAATTTATTTTTGGCCTTTCCGTGCTTAAAATATCGATTTTTGACTCAAATTGTGTTTAGGGATGTTAAAAGGGTAACTCGAAAGAGTTTCAAAATATACGGATGGGTTCGGGATGATTTCAGACCTCGAAGGCAGCAAGCCTCCGCAATATAGGTGTGCCATGGAGTTTTCACGGAGACTAACCTCCATGACACAGAGTTTGTGTTCCGTGATAGGGTCCGTGACATGGAGGCCAGACCTCTGCGATAAGGTTCGTACCATGGCCCCTGGTATTTTTCTGTAACTGTTTTGTTGTTTTAAAAATGGGATGAGGGGTAGAAAGGTCCTTTCACCCATGCACTATTTTTAATCACTATAAGGGTCTATTTTCATCAATTTTCATCCTATGAAGTTCATTCTTACTACCCTTAATCAGTCACACTCAAAGTCCCCTTTTAGACTCAAGGTTAGGGCATAAGGAGGTGATCATCTAAGATCCTAAGGGACTTATTTTCTTCAAATTTCTTGGCAATTAAGGAATGTATCTCTTTCCTTTGAACTTATATTTTCTTAATGGAATAAAATGATTATTAATGCATGGTTTTGATGTGGGTTTTGACATAATTGAGGGCTTTTAACATGATTGGTCTTTAAAGTGATTTTCATGATTTATTATGCAATATTTATATTTTATTAATGTTCATGAATATTGTGGGATGCATAGGAGTGATAATTAAATGGAGGGGTCATGGTGAATCCCTAATTTGATGATTTTGCCATGGTATATGGTTTGGAAATAATGTGCCCTCAACCTGTTTGTAAAATTGTCAATGAATGTGATTTTGTCACCTAATTTGGTTTGACTTATTTCTTGAAACTAATGCATTCTATAAATAGTTAAATGGTTTTGGATGGTTTTGAAAACCTTATGGGATACGATGAAATCCTCCAAGTGAATGATTTATGAAAACCTTGTGGGTATGAAGGAATCCCCCAAGTGATTTTTATAATGGAGTCTTCGAAGTACAAATAAATCCCCTAAGAGTTTTGTAATGACATTGCTTTCAAGCTATAGTTGGTATGATGATACCACTTAATAACGCCTTTATAATTGACTCCTCGAATTTGGTAAATGGATTATGTGTTAAATATTTTAATTGGGCTTAAAGGGGATTGTGTAGATAAATCGTGAAGGTATGAGTCCAAAAGACTGATACTGGAAACTCACGTTTGTCGACGTGATGTTTGGTCTTGATGACCATATGTTGGTGGGGTACGAAGAAATTCCCCAAGTGTTTACATATATAATTGTATCATTGTTGGCAAAGGATACATTGAAATCCCCAACCTTCTATGATATCTCCAGTTCGTGCAGTGAACACACACTAGGGCCCGACCAGGGGGTTACAACTAGACCCATATAGCCTGTGGGTAGTTTATGAAAGTCAAGCTCTACAATCTAGGCTAAAGTTTTAAAGTTCATGCTAAGCCTTGTTTCTTTTCCCGGCATGTGATATATATTTATGTGTGTGTGTGCGCGCGCGCACGCGCGTGTATTTCATTCTCTGAGTTACATGTTAGTGCTCCAACCGCTAACTGTCTTCAGATGTTGTATCCCCACGCGATACAGGAACTGGCCATTCTTCTACTCCTCCTGCATAGTGACCAGGTGTTCGTAGTTAGTTCAAGAGTTAACTTAAAGTGGTAAGCTTCCATCATACGGAAGACTTTATTTCTTATTTTGGTTTCTTACGTCTTAGACTTTATTCAGATTATTTTGGCTATGACCGGGGACATGTCCCGACACTTTATTGATACTCAGTTTTGTTAGAGGCTTTGTTTATACTGTGGACATGGGTATTAAGGATGTTTTCGGATATTATTCCAATACAGATTCTACTTAGAATTCTCATTGTATTTTATCTTTTATTGATATTCATCCGCTGCTAGGTATTTTTTTTTGTAATGTAATAGGCTTAGGTGGCGGTCTCCGGTCCTCGGTGGACTTGTGATGCCCGTTACAGCCAGGCCCTGGTTCGAATCGTGACAGTACATCTCAACTTACCTTAAATTAATATCCGCATGTCTAAGCACCGTCCAAAGCTACTAGAAGCTCGATTCCCAGAGTCAATATCAAACACGTCCAATCTACTAAAAAAGACATCTAAAAGTAAAAAGGAAGCTAATGATATCCATATTGACCTTATTTAAGTCGGATCCAAAACAGGTTCGAAAAATGAGTTCAAAAATAAGAGGGGTCAAATCAATATTTTCTTTTAGAAATATATTTTTCAAGGTTATAGAAGTCTACAGCTGAAAATTCACGCAAAAACAAGTTAAAAACGAGGTCCAAATTGAAGAAAAAGTATTTTAAAATTTTTTCAGAAAAAATCCTCAAAATCCATTTTGAAACCAAGATTAAAGAGTGCTTTTGAGGATATAAATCAATGAAAAGTAAAGGAATTAAGGTTTTGAAGCTTACCCAAGCTCCAATGGTGAAGAAAATTCTAAAAATTGCCCAAACTTGAAGCGTAAAGTCCAAAAATGGTGAAAATTGCAAAAAAGGGGCTTATATACAATGGTTGCCACTTAAAGGCTGAATGGCCGTCGAAGCGAGGCCTAGACGATAAAGCGACTACCGCTTAAGCAGTCTTGGACACACTTAAGCGGTTACACTAGATATCAGTGATTGCAGACTTCGGTGCAAGCATACCAAGCTTTGAATGGACCCTCGAAAATAAATCATATATATGCTACTAGGTTAATTTTGACATTTCGAACTCAATGACAATGTTGAATTTTCGAAAAAAGATCATTTTCAATAAATTAACCTTCGAAATTTCTTTAGACCAAATTTTTTTAGCTTTTAAAATAGAGTGTCGAAATACAAAATAAAGGCTCAGGACCCGAACCAACCATGTTTCTAACCCAAAATCAATATTCCATAGCTAATGAAACTATCAGAATCATTATCCGAGGCTCGGATAACAAAACGTTGGTCGAAGTCAAACTAGCCCCTTTTAAGGTTGTTCAAAACCACAATCTCATTTAAAATACTTTCAGATGCATCGAAAAAGGTGTACAATTTCTCTATAATGAATTGTATTTCTGAATTGGTTTGAATTTTGATCCATGTCCCCTTTTAACATGTACTCCTTTCATTTCAATTGGTTTGACCAAAATGTGTTTTAATATATTTTTTAATTTTATAATTTTAACATGTCGCATGAAAAGTTTTAAAAAGTTTCTAAAAAGAAAATAATCATTCTTTTCAAAACTAACTAAAAAAAAAGATAGAGCAAACAAATTGAAAAGAGGGATTAAGTTCTTAGTAGATTAATTCACATGGTAGTGCACCCTATGACTTATTATTACTCCCTCCGCTTCAAAAAGAATGACCTACTTTGACTTGGTACAAAGTTTAAGAAAATAAAGAAAATTTTTGAATCTTGTGACCTTAAATTAAAGTTGTGTCAAATGTATCAAAATGTCCTTTAATCTTGTGCTCCTAAACATGTCATGTGGAAAGTTGAAATTAAAGTATCACCAAAAAAGGAAAGGGATCATTTTTTTTTAAACGAAGTAAAAAGGAAAGTAGATCATTCTTTTTTAAACGGAGGGAGCATTATATTTAAAAAAAAAATGGTACAAACTGGAAGTTACTCTGCACCTATTTTGTGCATTTAACGTATAACAACATTAAATCCTTTTCAACAATAAAGTTACTGATGAAAAGATATAACGTGTATTTTTATTTTTTCTAAAAGCCAGAAGAGTAATAGGAAAATTGATCACGAACATGAGCAAAAATAGGCATATCGGATAAAAGAACTCCAAAATGCTCAGTTAAATTTGAATAGATCACATCCAATATATTCTGGAGCTCTTACAAGGAGGCTTAAAATCTTGCAACAATAGTCTCAAGCAAGTCTAATGGTTTTTAAAAAAAAAAACTACTACTAGTGTACTAGTAACATTTTAATCACCTATGTAAATATAAATATAATGAGAAATGGAATTTCTTCTTGTATTCTTCAAACTTTTAAACAGCTAGTTGGTTGTTGCAGACCAAAAGCCTTTCCTCCAGCATTAACACATGAAGCTTCGGCTGGTTGATCTTTATAACTAAGTTTAACGTCCAGTAGCGTTATCCCAGTGCATGGATTTGTTTTGCTACAGTTTAATTTCACTGCAACTTCTGTAGCCAATGTTCCGTGTACATCCTGATATGTTATATCACTAACCTTGATGCCAGAGCCCTGAAAAAAGTATTCACCTGTAATAAAATCATAAGTATTTTATAAAACTTTGTTTGGGAATGTATTGTGTGCGTGATTCTCTTTTCTTTCTAATTTACCTCCTCAGGATAATTTCCACTACCAGTGCAGTAATTTTGATCTATGATGATGGGATTTTCCACATTATTCATAACTACATGTTGAAAAAGAACATTCCTAACAACGCCATTGCTCGGCCTTTCTGAGTCCCAGTAAAAGTTGCTGTTTTTACTGTCACATTTTGTACTCCTGGCTCTTGTTTTTCCCAACCTAAGCTCCCAATGCTGCACCAATCCAAAATATTAGTCGCAGCTTATACAAAAGAGAATCATTTCCATTCATACCAAAACACACTCATGATTATTCAATCCTAGCTAGCAAGTTATTTTATACTAAAATATTGAACCAATTTATGTGGCACAGTTTCCTTTTTAATCAGTCCCGAAAGAATGTCACATTTCTATAATGTAAATTACACTTATGAAATGATTTATAGACACAAAAATGTCTAAAATTTGTTTTAGACCACAAATTTCAAAAGTGTATATTTATAAAAATTTGTGTCCAGCCAGATGAAGTCGCATAACTTGGAAAGGAGAGAGTATATTTAAAGACGTTATTCCATGGCCAGGGCCGAAGACAATGTTTTCGATCCACAAGTTGGAGTTGCCAGGACCAATTGAGAGACAATCATCTCCAATCCCTATTTGGGAATTCAAGGTGGTAACATCCGAAGATGACTGTAAATGAATTCCATCGGTGTTGGGACTGTTTTGAGGAGCTGAAACCTTCACGCCTTGTAACTCCGCATTATGGCAGCCGTCTAACAAAATGTGGAACATTTGGCTGTCTTGTGAATTTAATCCACTTATTGCAATGTTGTTTGAGTTGTAAAAAGCTAATGTCTGCAGAAATGTTTTTGTATGGTAAGAAGATATGCTAATAAAGAAATATAGAAAGGAAATCTATGATTGACTGTTTGCAGATTCAGTATAATTCCTTGCCTCTTATTACTGATAAAACTATAATCTTGTAATCTAGAAGAAAAAGTGATTTGAGAACAGCTCCTAGACTAACTTATCCCACCTATTATTTAGGGAACTTACATATATGTACCCTTCGTGTATTTAGTTTACCAGCATGCACTATCTATTTATATATCTTTTGTATAGGTATGTATAGTATGTTTAGTATAAACTATACACTATCTATACAATGTCTACATATTTTATATACAAGATTGCCCGAAGGCAATGACTATAATTTTCCCTATTGCTCTTACTCCCTCCAATCCGTCCATCTTTACTTGTTCACTCTTCTATTTTGGAATGTCCAACAATACTTATCCAGTTTATAAAATTAATGAATAATTACCTATTTCTACCCATTTTATGTTGAACATTAAATACAATTCATTATCTTATTTTCCAAAACATTAAAGTTATTATATTCAAAAGGTAACACGGTGAAATTACCTCTATCGTTTACTATTTCTCAATTCCTGTGTCAATAGTAAAGGTTGACAATTAAAAATGAATGAAGGAACTAAGAAATTAATAATGCTAAGTACAAAACAAATTACCTTGTAGCAAAAATTCACAATAGCACCGTCAATTATAACAAAGATTCACCGCACCCTATAGTATTATTACTTGACGAAAGGGAAGGGCGGCCGGGAAGAGAAAATCAAATGTTAACAGTAAAATTCATCTTTACTAAGTTACCCTTCGGGAGAAACCGGTCTTTAAACCCATTTAAATGTTAAAAAATGAACTATGAGGTCTTCCACCAATATAAAACATGATTAATAATATATGAAGAGCTGAACCCAGAATTTAGAGTTATTAAGTTCAGTTGGCACTACTACTCATTTCATACAAGAATTTCATTTATTTAGTAGTGAAACATACCGTGACTCCTCTAGGACAACCTTTGCCAAAGTTTTTGCATGCCCAAAGACTGGTACCTTGACCGTCAGGGTTCCACCAACGATAGAAACTCTCTTGACTCTTTCGAATTTAATCCTATTGCCAGATTTGCCAATATCATTATAGTCAGAAGGAGCTACAAGTGTGCCTTCATTGCGTATAGTTATGGCATTACTCTTGCATGTCTGACCATAGAAATATGCATTACCAAGAAGGTAACTTCCCTTTGGCACATAAATGGTGGCTGGGCTAGTAGATGCACATGGCAGTCCATGCACTAACGAAGGCCTTGGACGAATCCGATATTCCATCGGATTTGGCTCCATAGTTTGGGACATTGTATATGGAATCTGCAGCTGTTGATAAGTTGAATATGAAGATGATTATGTTCATGAGAATAAGTGGGAGAAGAATAAAGAAACTCATTTTTCCTACTATGTTGAAATGGGAGAGGCCGAGTTGAGAGAGATGTGGTGAGGAAATGGAGTATTTCTGTATTTGGAAAGGGTATTTATAAGGAAAATGAGGAGAGAAAATTAAGCCGTATTTGGGTCAATTTTACTGTTTGTCTCCGTTGAGATTAACTTGTGTCCACCGCCAGTGGAACTCTTTTTTACACTGGCATTTAACTCTAATCACACAAGGTAAGTTTTAAAATTATTTTCAACTATTTTATTGTATAAAATATAAAGATTAAATATAGTAGTAATATAAGGCAATGGGGACTTTAAATCTGCTTAACCGTGTTAACTTAGGATTGTACTATCTTAATTTATCAAAAATAGAAATATTTCGTCGTTCTGATTTTACATCGTTGCTTTAGGGTTCTCATTATTACTTTTTTTTTTTTTTTGGGTTTCTCAAGGTATTTCCCAACCCGACAGGTCAAAGACTAATCCTTCGCAGATCTGAGTTTCATTTAAGGGTTTGCCACTGGCCAATTGGTTGCTACATGCACAAGGCGGGAATTGAACCCCGACACTTGCTAAAGCGACCTAGTGAGCTAACCACTAGGCCGACCAAGCTTGGTTTTTTACATCGTTGCTTTAGGGTTCAAAGTTCTCATTATTATTTCTTCAACACCACTGAAGCAAATAATCATCATCCACCATTAAAGCAACTTAAAACTATCATCAACAAAATTCATGGTAACTATTAAATCATTATTTTTTTTGTCTTTCAGCTTTTAAAAAGACGTATACAGGTGGTACAATTTATCATCTTTCATTATATATACTTGATATACAAATTATTTTATAAAAAAATTCTCCTCTTGAATAATATAGTTTGAATTTTATGCTAAATTTATTTTGTTAATAGCATTCATTAATTATATGTTGCAGGACAAACTAGGATTCTCGAACTCATCCGAGCAAAATACAAAAGGCGTTGGACCTTCACCAGAGGAAATAGAAAGTAATACAAATGCAATTGTACCATTTATTCCCCAACCTGGTCATGAAGATTCAAGAGTGCCATACGTCGGTATGGAGTTTCAATCACTTAATAGTGCATTTAAGTTTAATCTTGATTATGCTCACCGTAGTGATTTTAGTGTGTGAAAAAATTGAATCAATAGATCACGAAAAGATAAATCAATAATAGGACAAGAATTTATTTGTTCAAAAGAAGGATTCCGCTCAAAAAGAAGTCTAGAGAATAATAGGCAGCGAGATGCAACTAGAGAAGGGTGCAAAGTGATGATTTATTTGTCGAAAAAAAGAGGAAGAAATGTGGGTCATTGCTAGGATGGTCTCAGACCATAATCATGAACTTGTTTCTCCACATAGTCAAAAGTTCTTGCGTTCAAAATGGAAAAAGTCAGGGGCACAGAAGAATCTTATTGATCTATTAGATAAGTCGGGTGTTCGTCCTAGTAAAATTGCATCGGTGTTAGTTACTCGGGTAGGAGGTTTAGTGAATCTCAATTTAATTGGACAAGACATTCAAAATTATCTGAGTACAAAAAGGCAAAAGAATCTTACAAAGGGGGATGTTCAATTGATTCTAAAGTACTTTCAAAAGAGTCAATCTGAAATTTCGGGCTTCTTTTATGCAATACAAATGGATGTAGCCACTTAGCTAATTGTTTTTGGGTTGATGCTAGGTCTGAGGTAGCTTATAATAACTTTGGTGATGTTGTCTTCTTTGATCCTACATATTTGACAAATAGATATAAAATGCCCTTTGTACAATTTACTGTAGTTAATAATCATCAATTAATTTTATTTGGTTGTGTTCATCTTTGGGATGAAACTCAAGAAACTTTTGAATATTTAATTCGCACTTGGAAATAGGCAATGTTTGGTGTTGTGCCCTGTACAATTATCACAGATCAAGATGCTGCAATAACAAATGCAGTCGCAAATGTGTTTCCAAATTGTGCACACCACTTTTGCATGTGCCACATTGAGAAGAAAATCCCTGAATATTTAAGTCATGTCTATCATGAATTTGATAATTTCAAAATTGAGTTTAGTAAGTGTATACATGGTACAACAATGTCCGGTGACTTTGAAGAAACTTGGACTGATATTCTTAAAAGGTACAATTTGGAAGAAATTAGTTGGTTGCAAAGAATATATGTAATTCGTGAAAAATGAATTCTAGCATACGTATGAAGGAATTTTTGTGCTGGAATGTCAACTACTCAAAGAGGTGAGAGTATGAACAAATTTTTCAAGGATTATCTTAACTCGAGTACATCAATGAGTGTATTTGTTGCACAATATGATAAAGTTGTTAATGTTAGGTATGATAAAATAAGGGAGAAGAAATATAAGACAAAACATTCGAAGGCTATTTTGAAGACTTTATATCCCGTGGAGGATGAAATAGCAAAGTCTATACCAGAAAAATATTTCAAAAATTTCAAGAAGAATTGATTCAATCTCAAAAAATTGTTTAAAAAAAATTGATGTTTGGGATGGAGTATATGTCTCGAAAGTTCATTTGTTTTAAAAACAAGTACCTGCATACATTGTTAGATTGAACCTTATACTGAAAAATGTCACTTGTTTTTGTTGTAAGTTTAAGTTTGTGGGAATCTTATGTAGGCATGTGCTTGCAGTATTAAATAAAAAACAAATTTACTCACTTCCATCATGTTATCTGTTGAATCGGTGGACAAGGTATGCAACCAAAGAGAAAGTTGATGACATTTCAAATGACAAATCACATGTGGATAATTTGAAGCCTTCCTCTATATGGTTTAATAACATTATGATGTATGTTGTTGGTCTCTCCAAAAGAGCTACACGGTCTGAGAAACATTATAAATTTGTGTATGAAAAATTATCCCAACTATGTGAAGAACTTGACGAGCTTTCTTACGAGGTTGAAGAGGATAATGTATGTGATGGTCTAATTAATGAGTCAAATGTGAAATCAAACACAAGTGAGAAGAACCAAAATACAACCTTGTTAGACCCTATATGTATGGTAACTAAAGGACGTCCTAATTCTTTGAGAACCAGAGGTGGTTTAGAAAGTTCTTTAAAGTCCAAAAAAAATACTTCTAACAAAAAAAAAGGGTAAATCAAAAGCTTAAAGAAGGACATAACCAAAGGCAAAGACAAAGGCAAGGTCAAGAGCAAGAGCAAAGAAGTAAGGTAATCTCACTTTATATAATGCAAAAATTATTTAAATTTATGTGTAACTTTAATGTTTGATGTATAGTGCAAGATCTAATGTTGAAGGGGAATCCAAAGGCACAATACCACCACTTAGTTCAACTCCTATTATGGTAAAATCTTTTTTTGATACTTCATGTCATTTGTTGATTCAAACTTATTTCATGTACCGAGTATTCCTAATAAATTGTTATTTTTACTTGATTCTTCATTTATAAAGCAATTTCAACCATATTTGAAATCATTTCAAGAACAAATTGATGACAATTACAGTAGATATACAACCTCATTCATGGTAGGTTTTCTCTAGCTATTTTCTTATATGTTCATAACATATTTGCAGATCTATGCATGCTAAAGTGACTTTTAGATATATTTTTCTAGGATTTGATGAGAGCAGCTTCATATCCATACTAACAAGATTAATGATTTATGGATGATATGCTTGAAGTTTAGAGCTTCATGATCATGGAGAAACTTTTAAGGTTTTCGCCCTGATTTTCTTATCAAAATTAAGTTTTACTTTTTCTTGGAAGGAAAGTAAAAGTTACCATAAATATTTTTACTTTTCCTAAAAGGAAAATATAAAACTTTTTCATATTTGGTTAACCTCTTTCTTAGAGGAAAGGTTTTGATCATCTATAAATAGAAGACCCCTCTTCTCATACCTTAACACAATAGCATCCATAGTCATTAAAGAGTCTTGTTTAGGGAGAGATTTTCTCTCTCATTAGTTTTTGTGTTTTTTAATACTAAGTTTTATAATATGTAGGCCAATTGGAAAAAACATATAATAATTTTATGCTTTTTAGTATTATTTTTTTATCGTCTGATTTATCGTCTCAGAGTTTGCAACTAATAGCTTCCGCATGACGCCCTCTCAATTTCGAACTCAACAAGTGGTATCAGAGCCTATAGTTCAAAGGTCCAATGGTGTAGTGAAATGAGATTAAATAGGTTCAAAGAGGTTTCAAATTAAGGTGCAACAAGTTTGGTGATAATGATGTTTTTGTCCAACTACATGTGGAAAAGATATGTCAATCATATTTTCAACAATCCTGCTATCACATATTTGAAAATAAAGCTCAGTTTTAACCCTGCAAAGGGGCTCCAATATTTTTTAACCCGAAAAGGGCTGATATATTTTAACCCAAAGAGGCTCAATTTTTAAAGCATGTCGAAGAGCAGTGATATATGAAGAATATGTGAAGAACGAAGATCGTGCACAAGGAGAAGGAGGATTATGAATATTTTTCAAGAAAATCAAGCCAAAAAGGGGAGATTTGTTAGAGGTTTTGCCCTGATTTTCTTACCAAAATTAAGTTTTACTATTTCTTAGAAGGAAAATAAAAGTAACCATAAATATTTTTACTAAACTTTTCCATATTTGGTTAACCTCTTTCTTGGATAAAAGGTTTTGATCATCTATAAATAGAAGACCCCTCTTCTCATACCGTAACAATATAGTATCCACAATGTAGTCATTAAAGAGTCTTGTTTAGGAAGAGATTTTCTCTCTCATTAGTGTTTGTATTTTTTTAATATTAGGTTTTATAATATGCAGGCCAATTGGCCAAAACATATAATAATTTTATGATTTTTAGTATTATTTTTTTATCGTCTGATTTATCGTCTCAGAGTTTGCAACTAATAGCTTCCGCATGATGCCCTCTCGATTTCGAACCCAACAGAAACTAGGATCTAGAGTTTAGTTGTTGTTTTTTTCTTTTGGTAGAAAATACTCCTACACTCTAAAGTATAATTTTTGGCTCAAGATTTTTTTTTTTCAATTTTACTTGCAATTACTGTTATAGTTTTAACTCAAGTTTGAGCTTTATATTGTTGGTTGTGTATTTATTTACACACATGAATTTTACAATTACTATCCTCTATTTCTATTTACCAAAAATCTGAAATTATGATTTCCATCTGAATTTTGTATCATGAAAGTTCTTCTTCGGGGTTGAACATTAAGCATCAAGTGGTGAATTGATTCTGACATGGCCACATAGGGGACCTGTTGAGTTTGTGGATTGATATTGATAAATCCCTTGCTTACTGCTGAACAAAATTTTTGAAAAATTCCCGTCTTTATATAGCTTCAACCCAAGAGTACGCCAAAAATTGTTAAGGAGTTGTTGGCAGTAAATCCTGAAATGCTCTTGACTCGTGATCGGAAGGTAAAAATCTTGTCCATCTTGCAGCAATTAAAGGTCGATTTGAGTTCATCAAAGATCTGGTTGAAGTGAGTCATCTTGCAACTCTACAGATGAGTAATCGAGGTAAAAATATCCTAAATTTGCGTGTGAAGCATCATCAGTTAGATGCTCTGAAACTGCTAATAAGTGACATGTGTTTGTTAATCTAGGAAGAGAATTGAAGCTATCAAATGGTTAATATAAGTGATATGTATTTTTCAATCCAATGAGAGAAGTGCTAACACATTGGATAGATACAATGTGAATCCAACATGATCAATGAATGTCTGGCTAATGATATTTAATTCAAATGTTGAAAAGAAGCAATCGCTCACATTTTCTTCCACTCCATCGATATCTTCTTAATCTTCACTCACAATACTTAACTTTGTATTGTGGAGGTATAAAGTATGTTTTGGAAAGACCCTCGACTTAAGTTTATAAAAGAATTTGTTCAAAGAAAATTAGTTTAATAATAAAGAGAGGTATTTGTGACGTGCGAAGCTTCAAAATTGCTTGTAGGAAATACTATGCATATCTTAATGTCACCTGTGGTAGCAACTCGCGACATACACTATATTAACTTCACTTTATGTTTAATCAATAAGTTGGTTTGCCAAGAGAGTAATGATAATAAAACATAAACGGTGCAACAACAATTTACAAAATATAAAAAGTGCTACAACATTTTTCAAAATATAAAAGGTGCTACTTCATTCAAGAATATTTTTCTCAGATAAAGATCTGAAATCTTTTAGTTACTCCAATAATAATGCATTATGCAGTGCAAAAATTAATGTTTTTGGAACATGATCAGTGGCATTGCAAATCCACAAGATTTGATGATTTTCAGACATTTATAAGCTTTCTTGAAATTTGCCTTTCCAACTTAATGGCAACCAAACACAAATGTAGTCACTGAGAACTCCTTATTGATTTGGTTGACAACTATGTCAACTGTGCATAGTGTGGCCAATGATGCACCCAAACTGTGGCCTGTAACAGTTATACTAACTTCCTCCTTACTGTATAGCTTCAACAACCTTGTAACTTCTTCAAAAAACTGCCAGTTTTTTTTGCGCGAGTCAAGAATTTTATAATCTCTTGGAAATAAAATTACAAAAAAAGTTAATTTGTACCTGATCCCCAGCACTGGTTGTTCGGTTGAAATCCAAAGCCTCGTTAATGGAAGTATAAATTGAATAAAAGCCTCCATCTACTAGAATATTATCCATATTTTCACCAAAGATTTTTGTTGGTTGGACCAAGGAGCTGTTACTGTCATCGTAGAATTCTGTGACAGTTTTATTCCCTCTTCAAGCAATTAAAATATCTCTCCTGCCAAATGCAACTTTACCCTCATCAGTGGCAACACCAACAAATCTAATCCAATTTGATTCTTTCACCTTCTCTGTTTTACTTGGTAAATTTAGAGCTGCATAGAAATATTTGGTGATTTCATATTTGTAGGGGTTATTTTTGTCAATCCCCACCTTTGTGAAGAGGTTCTCTTTGGAGTATTAACATGTTCCTCTGTATTTAAAAGTTTCTTCATTGTTGGTCATAGATGGCTTGACATATTTCACCATAGTGAATGAGGTATCGTCGAAGATCGTAATCCAAAGGGCCAAGTATGCCTTCCCAGTTGGTCTTACCACTCAAAATCTCCCATCTTTCTGCTATGTTGTTGTCTTTGTTTTCAATTCTTTTATTCCCTTTGAAACAGCTCTTGATTCCTCTTGTGATAAGTTCACATCCTTTGGCAATGCATGCCATAGAGATAAATCTAGAAAAGTGTAAAAATAAGTGTCTGGCCATTTCACATGTTGTCGAGCAGAGGTAACACTCAGAACACAATTTTAAGTCTCATCTTGGTACATTATATCGGGTTATACAAGCTTCATAATCAAGCACCAAGTGAAACAACTGACTTTTTTGATGTCTTTTATTTCTCAAATAACAAATTTTGTAGTGTTATACTCTCTTAGAAGAATTTGATAGTTGTTCATCAAATATTCACATCAAAGCTTGTGTTCCATCTTATTTTGTCCATCCTCCATGGGTTTTCCAAGTCACTATTTACTTTTATATATAGCTAGTATGACCTCAGCAACATAAAAGCTGTAAATAGAGAAAGTTAACCATCATTAAATAGACTTGTTGGAGAGACATCATAGGCAATGGACCTTATTACTAAAAATATGCAAATTGTGAACCAAGACATTTTCGAAATGGGGGATGCTCCTAGAACTATGTAAGGATAATTAGCTAAGCATCCAACAAAATTTAAAAATCTCATGCAATTTTACTCATCCAGAAGTATAAAGGTTCCTCTTGAATTCTTTATGAGACTTTCTCGTCAATTAATTGTAGAAGACATAATCCTATAATTGACAGAGAATTTAGCTGATACTATTGAAAATGATAATCGAGATTAGCACCAGATGCATTAGTAACTGAATTGAAAATTCAATTCGAGAAGTGCCTACAGCTGTTGACATCAATATCAACATCTATTAGCTCAAGATCTATGCTAGTTAAGGGATAAAAGCGCAAGAAGGCAGAGTGCGAATAATTTCTAAATCAGCGAAGGGATTGTATTTCGAAGTACAAAGTCTCGATACTCTAAACTATAGTTGTTACTTATGTTTTAACCAAGGAGAAGATTACAAGTTGCTCTATGCTAGCATTAGCACCTTGTGGTAGCAACACGTCAAATAATGGACCTTTTGGTGGGAATTCATCCTCATAAGGAATTTTCAAAATATTAAATTCATGTGAGCCATTTTATAATGATGAATCCTTAGAACTCCATCTTCAGACTTTACCTATGCCAACTACTAAGATCTGTCTTTGTCAAAGCTTTATTATGTAGTGTTTCAAAGATCCAATAAAGGATTATCTTTATTTTTAGGAAAATGGGAATCTAAATATAACTAGTTTGGGGAAGGATAATTGCAAGAAAATTGATAAATTATTATGAGTTTAAACATTTTTCTTCTTAAAAAGAAATTTACCTAGATGTAAAAAAAAATGGGATGAAAAGGGTATTGAAACCACCTATGGATTTGGTCTTGGAAAACCTCCCTTATGGGTACTCTTAATTTTACTCCAGATAGTTTTAGCGATGAAGAGAAGTATATATCCATAGAAGCAGCAGTTTCTCAGGTTTGTTTGATGATACGAACCCACGACCTGCAGTAATTGAGAATATTAGAACAATCGCCTAAGATTCAAACATGTGATAATCTCCTTTTCACATGGATAAAAATAAATCAAGAAGTCCTAGATGGCTTGCTCAGTGACTTAGGGGAGAGAGATGGCGGGTAGAAAGATCCCAAATAAGAGATTAGCTTGTGTCCACTGCCATAATAAAGCCTTTATTGAATCTTTGAAACACTACATAATAAATCCTTGACAAAGATAGATCTAGGCAGTTGGCACAGGTAAATTCTGAAGATGGAGTTTTAACGATTCATCATTATAAAATGGCTCGCATGAATTCTGATGAGGATTAATTCCCACTAAAAGGCCCATCATTTGACGTGTTTCTACCATATAGGTGCTAATGCTAGCATAGAGCACCTTTTAATCTTCTCTTTGGTTAAATCGTAAGTAGAATCTATAGTTTAGAGTTAATAATATCCATAATCGAGCCTTTGTACTTTAAAATACGATCCCTTCACTGATTTAGCAATTGTTTGCACTCTTCCTTCTTGCACTTTTATCTCTTAACTAGCATAGATCTTGATCTATAGACGCTGATATTAATGTCAACAGTTGTAGGCACCTCTCAAATTGATTTTTTAATTCAGTTACTAATACATCTGGTGCTAATCTCGATTATCATTTTCAATAGTATCTGCTAAATTCTCCGACAATTGTAGGACTATGTCTTCTACAAATAATTGACAAAGAAGTCTCATAAAGGATTCCCAAGCAACCTTATGTTGCTGGAGGAGTGAAATTGCATGAGATTTTTAAATTTTGTTGGATGACTAGCTAATTATCCTTACATAGTTCTAGGAGCATCCCCCATTTTGAAAATGTCTTGGTTCGCAATTTGCATATTTTGAGTAATAAGGTCCATTGCCTATGATGTCTCTCCAACAAGTCTATTTACTGATGGTTAACTTTCTTTATTTACAGATTTTATATTGCTGAGGTCTTACTAGATATATATAGAAGTAAATAGTGACTTGGAAAACCTATGGAGGATGGACAAAATAAGAAGGAACACAAGCTTTGATGTGAATTTTTGATAAACAACTATCAAATTCTTCTAAGAGAGTATAACACTACAGAAATTATTATTCGAGAAATAAAGGTCATCAAAAAAATTAGTTTTTTCACTTGGTGCTTGATTATGAAGCTTGTCTAACCCGAGATAATGTAGCGAGATGAGACTTCAAATTGTGTGCTGAGTGTTACCGCTGCTCGACAATATGTGAAATGACCAGACACCTATTTTTGCACTTCCCTAGATTTATCTCCATGGTATGCATTGCCAAAGATATGAAGTTGTCACAAGAGGAATCAAGTGATGTTTTAAAGGGAATAAAAGAATTGAAAACAAAGACAATAGCATAGCAGAAAGATGGGAGATTTTGAGTAGTAAGACCAACTGGGAAGGCTTACTTGACCTTTTGTATTACGGTCTTTGATGATACCTCATTCACAACGGCGAAATGTGTCAAGCCATCTACGACCAACAATGAGGGAGCTTCTAAATACAGAGGAACAAGTTGATACTCCAAAAACAACCTCTTCACAAGGGTGGGGATTGAAAAAAACAACCCCTACAAATATAAAATCACCAAATATTTCTATGCAGATTTAGATGTACCAAGTAAAATAGAGAAGATGAAAAAATCAAATTAGATTGCATTTGTTGGTGTTGCCACTGATGAGGGTAAAGTTGTATTTGGTAGGAGAGACATTTTAATTACTTGGAGAGGGACTAAAACTGTAATAGAATTCTACGATGACAGTAATATCTCCTTGGTCCAACCAAAAAAAATCTTTGGTGAAAATACGAATAACATTCTAGTAGATGGAGGTTTTTATTCAATTTATACTTCTCTTAACGAGTCTTCGTATTTCAATCGAACAACCCATGCTGGGGATTAGAAACAAATTAACTTTTTTGCAATTTTATTTCCAAGTGATTATACAATTCTTGACTCACGCAAAAAAATTGGCAGGGTTTTGAAGAAGTTACAAGGTTGTTGAAGCTATACTGTAAGGAGGAAGTTAGTATAACTATTACAGGCCACAGATTGGGTGCATCATTGGCCACACTATGCGCAGTTGGCATAGTTTTCAACCAAATCAATAAGGAGTTCCTAGTGACTGCATTTGAGTTTGGTTGCCCTTGAGTTGGAGAGGTGAATTTCAAGAAAACTTATAAATGTCTGAAAAATCTTCAAATCTTACGGATTTGCAATACCACTGACAAGTTCCAAAAACACCTGTGTTGCACTGTATAATGAATTATTGTTAGAGTAACTGAAAGATTCCAAATCTTTATATGAGAAAAATATTCTTAATGAAGTAGCTCCCTTTATATTTTGAAAAATGTTGTAGCACTTTTTATATTTTGTAAGTTGTTGTTGCACCTTTTGTGTTTTGTTATCTTTACTCTCTTGGCAAACCAACTTATTGATTAAAAATAAAATGAAGTTAAAATTATGTATGTCGAGGTTCTACCACAGGTGACATTAAGATTTGCATAGGTGGGAATACACTGGGTTTGTTGTTGTTGTTGTTGTTCCTACAAGTAATTCTGAAGCTTCGCATGTCATAGATACCTCTCTTTAGTATTAAACTAATTTTCCTTATACAATTTGTTTTATAAACTTAAGTCGAGGGTCTTTTAGAAATAAATTCTCTACCCCCATGATGAAAAGTTAATTATTGTGATAAAGATTAAGATGATACTGACGGAGTTGAAGAAAATATGGGGTGATTGTTGCTTTTCAACATTTGAATTAAATATCATTAGCCAGGCATTCACTGGTCATGTTGGATTCACATTGTATCTATCCAACGTGTTAGCACGTCTCTCATTGGATTGAAAAATACATCACTTATATTAACCATTGATAGCGTCACTTCTTTTCCTAGATTAACAAATGCATGTCACTTATCAGCATCTTTAGAGCATCTAACTGATGATGCTTCACACACAAATTTAGGATATTTCACCTCGATTAGTCATCTGTAGAGTTGCAAGATGACTCACTTGAACCAGCTCTTTGATGAACTCAAATCGACCTTTGATTGTTGCAAGATGGAGAAGATTTTTACCTCCCAATCACGAGTGAAGAGTATTTCAGGATTCACTGCCAACAACTCCTTAACAATTTTTAGCGTACTCTTGGATTGAAGCAATATGAAGACGGGAATTTTTCAAAAATCTTGTTCAGCAGTAAGTAGGGGATTTATCAGTATCAGTTCACAAACTCAACATGTCCCCTATGTGGCCATGTCAGAATCAATTTACCACTCGATGCTTTAATATTCATTCCCAAAGAAGAACTTTCATGATACGAAATTCAGATGGAAATCATAATTTTAGTTTTTTTGATAAATAGAAACAGGGGATAGTAATTACAAAAGTCACGTGTGTAAGTAAACACACACCAACAATATAAATCTCAAACTTTAATTAAAACTATAACAGTAATTACGAGTATAATTGAAAAAAAAAATCTTGAACCAAAAATTGTACTTTAGAGTGTAGGAGTATTTTCTACCAAAAGGAAAAAACAACTAAACTCTAGATCCTTATTTCTCCATGATCTTGAAGCTCTAAACTACAAGATTAACATTCATAAATCATAAATCTTGTTGGTATGGTTATGAAGCTGCTTTTATCAAATCCTAAAAAAAATATTTAAAAGTTACTTTAGCATGCATAGATATGCAAATACGTTATGAATATATAGGAACATAGCTAGAGCAAACCTACCGTGAAAGAGGTGGTATATCCACTGCAACTGTCGTCAATTTGTTCTTGAAATGATTTCAAATATGCTTGAAATTGCTTTATAAATGAAGAATCAAGTAAAAATAATAATTTATTAGGAATACTTATGTAACACCAGTGTTTCCCTAGCATAATCTAAGCTCCAATACGTGAGTATTTATATATAGAATTTTCAAAATACTCATTATTTTTCATTTTCGATCCAACCATTGTGTAGAAATTTCAATTATCTTTCCAACGATATAAAATTCTCCTAAATTCGATAACCAGGTAAAAAGTTATGGCGATTTTAAGTTTCAGTTGTTAAACATCGTCATTCTAACCCTTAGCACGTCACATAGGCAACCCAAATAAAAATTGTCAATTTCCTGTGCGACTCCTCCATCATAGCGCATCGTGGAGTAGGCCAATTTCCCATTTGTCAATTTCCAGTGAAGCTCCGCGAAACCACCGCGTCGCGCCGTCTGCCAAAATCTCAATTGTCCTTTTCTAGTGTCTTGTCATGATAATAGCGTATCGCGCCAAGGGTGAATTTCAAAATAAAAAGGGCACAACAATTTCTCTGCGTTGCACTAAGCCCTCAGTTTCCAGTGACATGGTGCTATAGCGTCGCGTCGCGCCAGGTGCCCATTTCGGAGAAATTCAACAAAAATTAAAATTTTTGCCCAAGGGTAATACAGTCCTTTCCCCTAATTCTAATCCTCCCAGTTGTGCTTTTAAGCCCTAAAAATATTTTTAAACTCATTATTTTAATTATTTTCCCCCAAATCAAGAAGCTTTCTCTCCCAAATCAAGAACCCTAGCTCTCCAATTTCAAGGCCAATCCTCAAGAACTTCAGCAAATTCATCAATTAAGGTATGTTAGATGTTCATCTATGGATCCCTTTCGTCCATAGAGTTCAAGCAACCCTTTTAAATTATAAAATTGTGATTTTTTATGTTTTAAATTGTAATTTCAACCATGAATCTCCATGAACTATGATTCTATACCATGTTACCATGAAATTATTGTTATTATTTAATCCTCCTTGTTTTAATGTTGTTATTTATTGAACAAAACCATGATTTAACTGTACTATGTTGGATTCATGCTATTTTTACAAGTTCCATGACATTCCTAGAATTGTTTTAAACTATGAACTACAAGTATTTGATAAAATGCTTACAAGAGTGATTTGTTTATTAAGAGCCTTCATGTTTTGATCTCCAAGTTTTAGTGTCATTTTACTATAATTGTTTTGAGTTTTGGGGGTATTGAATACCCAAAAATCATAGCTGTTTATTTAGTCTAGTCTCCGTACATTACAGAACAGTCTTCAAAATATACTATGAGCACCTCAGAATAGTCAAATATCAGTCAGTTAAACTCAAAATAATCTAGTATTCCAGTGTCTTTCAGTTGGGAGTAGGATTTAGTAACGAGCGAGTATAGGAATGGTGGCTTCCCCGTCAGAGAGGCAGAGTCATTAGTAGTTGTCCCTATACTCTAGAACTACATAGCTAGTGTAGGGTATGAGAAGTCACTCGTCAAATTAGGGTTGACTATCTCGCAGGGGTGACCCGTCAGTTCAGGCTTGACACCCTTAGTCCTTTGGACATTATATTAGTTTAGTGGATCCACACAGCCATCATTAGTACCCATGGCACGGTATTAACACCCTTCCAACTGGTGTTATAGGTTGGACCCCAATTATCTCAAATTGGGGAATGTTGGTTTAATGAGACCTCCCACAGTCTCAGATATAGTCTCAGTTATAGTCTCAGTTCAGTTATTCAGACTTAGTATTGTTTGACCAAAGCATACAAATTTCAGTCATTTCAGTATTTTAGTTTACAGATTTTACTCATTCATGTTATATGCTCGGTCATGCATTCTCAATAATTACAGACTTTCATGCATTTTTAGTATCTACAGATTCCATGCACTTTATTCAATACTCCACGCTTTACATGCATATCCAGTAATTATTAGTTTTGTTCATAAAACCATGCATATCCTTCTACCTCATTTAGCATACCATTACATTCAAAGTACTGATCGCATACCTTTTCTTTTGCACAATGATGTATGATATCATAGGTGATGACACTCAGTTCTCAGATCGCACTTAGTCATTTAGATCGTCAGTAGTACTGTAGCAGTGGTGAGTCCTCATCATTCGAGGATAGATTATACTACTTCATGTCTTTATCTCAGTAGTTAGTAGAGTTAGTTGGAGGCCTGTCCCATCAACTCGCAGTATTCAATTTAGAGGCTTTTCAAACACTACAGTTAGTTATTCAGATTATTCAGATTTTAGTATTATTCTAGATTCATAATTCAGTAGTTGTTTCATTATTAAAACCTTATGGCATTTTAGTATTCTTCTGCATTTATGATCATGTTATTCAGTGCTCACAAAAGGTACCAGCTAATGGGTTATCTAGTGGTACCTCGGGACTGTAAGCACCATCTGATGACTAGGGGGTAGTCCTGGGTCATTACAAACTTGGTATCAGAGCCTAAGGTTTTAAAGTATCCTAGGAAGTCTAAAAGCCACGTTGAGTAGAGTCTTGTGCATGGGTGTGTAGAGCGCTACACTTATGGACGAGAGGCTACAAGGCATTTAGGTAAAGTTTCCCTTCTTTTAGTATTCATGTCATACGCGTGAGCATGAGCTCAAGTTAAACTCCCCGTCTAATCTATTTCCTCCTTTCGTTTATAGAACATGCCTCCTAAGAAGAACGAAAGAAGAATAGGAACTCAGCCAGCCCCTCAGTCCATCCAGGCAGATCCTCTGGATGAGTATGTCTCTCATGCAGAATTCAGAGTTGCGTTCACTACTCTAGCCAATTTAGTAGCAGCACAAAATGAACGATCAGCTGTTGTTTTGGCCAACCCAGTGGCCAATACTGCTACGACTAAAATTTAGGATTTCACCTGAATAAATCCTCCTTCTTTCACGGGATCCAAGTCTGAGAAGGATCCACATGAATTCTTAGATATGGTTCACGTCTTATCATAGTGCCGAGTTGGCTGCATATCAATTGCAGGATATAGCCCATACTTGGTTTAAGTAGTGAAAAGTTGATAGGGGTGTAGATGCAAGGGTTGTAGAATGGGAAGAGTTTGCCATAACTTTCTTAGACAGGTTCTTCCCATTGGAGTTAAGAAAGTCCAAGGTGTTAGAGTTCATTAATTTAAGGTAAGGCAGCATGAGTGTGAGGGAGTATTCCCTCAAGTTTACTTAGTTAGATGGGTATACTCCTCATGTGGTAGTTAATAACAGGTCCAAGATGAGTAAGTTTGTGTCTGGCGTATCTGATAGTATGGTCAAGGAGTGCAGCATCACAATGCGTATTAGTGAGATAGACTTGTTTAGGCTGATGGTCCATGCTCAACAAATTGAGGAGTAGAAGATTAAGGAGAGGGAGAGAGGAAACAAGAGAACTAGGATGGGTAGTTTTAATTTCAGTCAGACAAATACAAAAGGTAGTAACCGTCCTCGGTTTTATTAGAGGACTTCAGCCCTATCACCCTCTTCAACCAGTGCTCCAGTACCTAAATTTAGAAATGACAATAGGGATAGGGCACCATGATCTAAGTCCCAGGTCAGTGTTAGCTGTGCTCATACAAATAATCTATGTCAAAAGTATGGCAGACACCATCAGGGTGAGTGTAGAACGGGTAGTGATGTGTGCTTCGAGTGTGGCAAGCCAGGCCATCAAATTCAGGAGTGTCGGGTAGTTGCTCAGAAAGGTAGGGATGTGCGCCAATAGTGCTAGTCCCATCAGTCGTCAGTTTCATCCGGTCTCCCGACTCAGCAGGTTGCCACTTCCAATGCTACCAGTGGTCAGCGTCCGAATAGATTATATTCTCTTTAGTCCCGCCAAGATAAGGAAATTCTCCTGACGTAGTTACTAGTACGTTGCAGGTCTTTCACTTACATGTTTATGCTTTACTAGACCCTGGAACTTCTCTTTCTTTTGTAACTCCATATATAGCCGTCAACTTCGGAGTCAGTCCTGAAACTCTAGCAGAGACCTTTTCAGTGTCTACCCTAATAAGCATTTCCATTGTAGACAAACAGGTATACAAAAACTGTCCGGTCATAATATCTCAGAAAGTTACCTCAGTTGATCTCATGGAGTTAGAGATGACGGATTTTGACGTCATTCTCGACATGGATTGGCTCCACTCATGCTATGCCTCAGTTGATTGTAGAAACAAAATATTTCATTCTAAGTTTCCAAATGAACCAGTCCTTGAATGGAGGGGTAGTACCACAACTCTTAGGGGTCAGTTGATTTCGTACCTTAGCGCGAGAAAGATGATATCGAAGGGGTGTATTTACCATCTTGTGCGAGTCAAAGGCTGTAAGTCAGAAACTCCAACTCTTGAGTCAGTTCCTGTAGTAAATAAATTCTTAGATGTATTTCCTGAAGATCTGACTGGAGTTCCTCCAAAAAGGGAAATCGACTTCAGAATAAACCTTTTCCCAAATACTCAGCCTATTTCTATTTTCACCATACAAAATGGCTCCAGCAGAACTCAAGAAGTTAAAAAAATAGTTAAAGAATCTCTTAGATAAGGGATTCATAAGACCCAGCATCTCCCCGTAGGGCACACCTGTTCTATTCGTGCGTAAGAAAAATGGTTCTCTAGAATGTACATAGACTACCGTCAGTTAAACAAAGTCACAGTCAAGAATAAATATCCACTTCCTAGAATCGATGACTTTTTTGATCAACTTCAGGGTGCCAGCTATTTTTCAAAGATAGACCTCAGATCAGGCTATCATCAGCTCAGGGTCAGAGAATGTGACATTCCGAAAACAGCTTTCCAAATCTAGTATGGTCACTTCAAATTTCTAGTCATGTCCTTTGGTTTTACCAATGCTCCAGCATCCTTCACGGACTTGATGAACCGAGTGTTCAAGCAGTACTTGGATATGTTCATTATAGTCTTAATTGACGACATGCTTGTTTACTCTCGTAGTGAAAATGAGCATGCAGACCACCTCAGAGTAGTGCTTCAGACTCTTAGGGCTCACCAGTTGTTCGCCAAATTTAGTAAGTGTGAATTCTGGCGAAGATCAGTAGCTTTCCTTAGCCATATCATTTCCGGTGATGGCATTAGAGTCAATCCACCAAAGATTGAGGTGGTGAAAAATTAGCCTAAACCCATCTCTCCAACAGATATCAGGAGTTTCTTGGGTTTAGCTAGCTATTACCATCAGTTTGTTGAAGGGTTTTCTTCTATTGCATCCTCCATGCCCAGATTGATTCAGAATAAAGTTATGTTTTAGTGGTCAGATTTATGCGAGAAGAGTTTTTAGGAGTTGAAGACTCGACTCACCTCATCCCCAGTCTTGACTCTACTAGACGGTTCAGATGGTTTTGTTGTGTACTGTGATGCATCTAGAGTAGGTTTGGGTTGTGTCCTTATGCAAAGAGGTAAGGTCATAGCCTATGCCTCCAGACAGCTTAAACCCCATGAGAAAAATTACCCTACTCATGATCTTGAGTTAGCAGCTGTAGTGTTTGCCTTAAATATTTGGAGGCATTACTTGTATGGGGTGCATGTAGATGTGTTCACATATCACAAAAACCTACAGTATGTTTTCTCTCAGAAAGATTTAAATCTGCGTCAGAGAAGGTGGTTATAGTTATTGAAGGATTATGACATGAGTGTTCTGTATCATCCGGGCAAGGCCAATGTAGTGGGTAATGCTCTCAATAGATTGTCTATGGGTAGTGTTGCTCATGTTGGGGAAGGTAAGAAGAAGTTAGTTCAGGAAGTTCATCAGCTTGCCCGACTAGGTGTCCGCTTAGTCGACTCAGCAGAAGGTAGTGTATGGGTGCAGAGTAGCTCAGAATCATCTCTAGTTTTCTAGGTGAAGGAAAAACAGGATAGTGATTCCAGTCTAGTTAAGTTGAAAAAATCAGTCAGAGACCAGAAAGTGGAGGTTTTCTTCCAAGGGGGAGATGGTGTTTTGCGTTGTCAAGGTAGATTGTGCATGCCTAGTGTAGAAGATTTGAGGCAATGAATTCTTGCAGAAGCGCATGGTGATCTTTACTCTATTTATCCAGGGGCCACTAAGATGTACCGTAATTTATGGGAGATCTATTGGTGGAGTGGGATGAAGAGAGATATTGTAGTGTTTGTAGCTAAGTGCTCTACATGTCAGTAAGTTAAAATTGAGCACCAGAAACCTAGTGGGTCCGTGCAGGAGTTCAGTATTCCCACTTGGAAGTGAGAGAAAGTGAACATGAATTTTGTGACAGGTGTGCCTCGTACCCATCATCAGCATGATTCTATCTGGGTTATCGTAGACAGGATGACCAAATCAGCTCATTTCTTGCCAATCCATACCTCTTATTCAGCCGAGGACTATGCCAAACTCTATCTCAGAGAGTTGGTTAGGTTGCACAGTGTTCTCTTATCTATCATCTCAGACAGAGGTACCCAGTTTACCTCTCCTTTCTGGAAAGCATTCCAAAAGGGTCTTGGTACCCAAGTCCATCTCAGTACAGCCTTCCACCCTTAAACAGACGGTCAAGCAGAAAAGACCATTCAAACTCTAGAAGCTATGCTGAGAGGATGCATTGTTGATTTCAAGGGTAGTTGGGATAACCATTTTCCTTTGATTGAATTCTCATACAATAACAGCTATCATTCCAGTATCCAGATGGCTCCTTATGAAGCTCTCTATGGTAGGAGATGTAGATCTCCTATTGGTTGGTTTAAAGTAGGTGAGGTCGTGGTAGTAGGGCTTGACTTGGTGTTTGATGCGTTAGAGAAGGTTCAGTTGATCAGAGAAAGACTTAGGACTGCCCAGAGCCAACAGAAATTGTATGCTGATGTGAGGAGAAAGTATCTTGAGTTTGAGGTCGGTGATTTTGTATACTTGAAAATCTCTCCCATGAAAGGAGTGTAGAGGTTTGGCAAGAAAGGGAAACTCAGTCCCCGATATGTCGGTCCCTTCAGAATTCTCAATCATTTTGGAAAGGTAGCTTACGAGCTTGAGTTACCTTCATATTTAGCCTCAGTACACCCAGTGTTTCATGTCTCATTGTTGAAAAAGTGTACTGGTGATCCAGTGGTAGTTGTTCCCGAAGAAAGTGCAGATATTCAAAACAGTCTTTCTTTTGAGGAAGTTCCAATCAAAATTCTTGATCATCAAGTTCGTAGACTAAGGAACAAAGAAGTTCTACTAGTCAAAGTTCTTTGGCGGAATCAGTCCGTTGAGGGAGCCACTTGGGAATCAGAGGCACATATGCGGACCAAGTACCCTCATCTTTTCTCTGCAAATCCAAATTCAGTATAAGGTACCAAATCTTCTTAAGATTTTTCTCTATCATGCTCAGTTTCAGTTGCACATCATGTTCATGTCAGTCGTACATTCATGAATCAGTTCAGTCATGCATTCCATGCATCAGATATGCATGTTCAGTGTTTAAGCTTAGTCCATTAGTTTCCTCAGCTTAACTAGTTTCATTCGAGGATGAATGATCCCAAGGGAGAGATATTGTAACACCCCGTATTTCCCTAACATAATCTAAGTCCTAATATGTGAGTATTCATATATAAAATTTTTGAAACACTTATTATTTTTCATTTTAGAGCATTCCATTGTGCAGGAAATTGAATTACCTTTCTAACAATATAAAATTTGCCCAAATCCAATAACCAGGTAGGAAGTTATGGAGATTTTAAGTTTCAGTCATTAAACCTTATCATTCTAACCCTTAGCGCGTTGTGTAGGCAGCCCAAATGACAATTGTCAATTTCCAGAGTGACTCCACGATCATGGCGCATCACGGAGCAGGCCAATTTCCCATTTATCAATTTCCAGTGAAACTCTGCGAAACCACCGCGTCGCGCCATCAGCCAAAATCCCAATTGTCCTTTTCCAGTGTCTTGTCGTGATAATGGCGCATTGCGCCAAGGGTGAATTTCAGAATAAAAAGGGCACCGCGATTCCTCCACGTCGCGCCAAGCCCTCAATTTCCAGTGACATGACACGATAGCACTGTGTCGCGCTAGGTGCCCATTTAAAAAAAATTCGATGAAAATTAAAAGTTTTGCCCAAGGGTAAAACAGTCATTTCCCCTAATTCTTATCTGCTCAGGTGTGCTTTTAAGACCTAAAAACGTTTTAAACTCATTATTTTAATTATTTTCCCCCAAATCAAGAAGTTTTCTCTCACAAATCAAGAACCCTAAAATTTCAAGGCCAATCCTTAAGAACTCACCAAGAAATTCAGGAAATTCATCAATTAAGGTATGATAGATGTTCATCCATGTATCCTTTTCATCCATAGAGTCCAAGCAACCCTTTTAAATTATAAAATTGTGATCTTTTATGTTTTAAATTGTGATTTCACCCATGAATCTCCATGAATTATGATTCTATACCATGTTACCATGAAATTATTGTTATTATTTAATCCTTCATGTTTTAATGTTGTTATTTATTGAACAAGACCACAATTTAACTCTACTATGTTGGATTCATGCTATTTTTACAAGTTTCGTGACATTCCTATGATTGTTTTAAACTATGAACTACAAGTGTTTGATAAAATGCCTACAAGTGTGATTTGTTTATTAAGAGCCTTCATGTTTTGATCTCCAAGTTTTAGTGTCATTTTACTATAATTGTTTTGTGTCCTGGGGGTATTGAATACCTAAAACCATATTTGTTTATTTAATCTTGTCTCAGTACATTACAGAAAAGTCTTCAGAATATACTATGAGCACCTCAAAATAGTCAAATATCAGTCAGTTAAACTCACAACAGTCTAGTATTCCTGTGTCTTTTAGTTGGGAGTAGGATTTAGCATCGAGTGAGTGTAAGGATGGCATCTTACCTGTCAGATAGGCAGAGTCATTAGTAGCAGTCCCTATACTGCAGAACTACGTAACCAGCGTAGAGTATGAAAAGTCACCCATCAGATTAGGCTTGACTATCTTGCAGGGGTCACCCGTCAGTTCAGGCTTGACACCCTTAGTCCTTTGATAATTATATCAGTTTAGTGGATCCACATAGCCATCGTTAGTACCCGTGGCACGATATTAACACCCTTCCAACTGGGATTATTGGTTGGACCCCGATTAGCTCATATTGGGGAATATCGGTTAGATGATACCTCCCACAGTCTCAGCTATAGTCTTAGTTACAGTCTCAGTTCAGTAATTCAGACTTAGTGTTGTTTGACCAAAGAATACAAATTTCAATTATTTTAGTATTTCAGTTTACAATTTTTACTCAGTTCATGTTATATGCTCAGTCAAGCATCCTCTGTAATTACAGACTTTCATGCATTTTTAGTATCTACTGATTCCATGCCCTTTATTCAGTACTCCATGATTTACATGTATATCCAATTAATTATTAGTTCTATTCATGAAACTATATATATCAGCCTACCTCATTTAGCATACCAGTACATTCAAAGTACTAATCGTATATCTTTTCTTTTGCGCTATGATGTATTATATTATAGGTGCGGACGCTTAGTTCCTGAATCACACTTAGTCCCTCAGATCATCAGCAGTACAGTAGCAGTGGTGAGTCCTCATCATCCAAGGATAGATTATACTACTTTATGTCTTTATCTCAGTAGTTAGTAGAGTAGTTGGGGGCCTGTTCTATCAACTTACAATATTCAATTTAGAGGCTTTTCAAACACTACAGTTAGTTATTCAGATTATTCAGATTTCAGTATATAATTCAGTAGTTGTTTCATTATTAAAACCTTATGGCATTTCAATATTCTTTCGTATTTATGATCATATTACTCAGTGCTCACAACAGGTATCAGCTCATGGGTTAGCTTGTGGTCTCTCAAGACTATAAGCACCGTGTGACGACTATGGGGTAGTCCCGGATCGTTACAACAAGGTACATGAAAATGAGTTTGAATTAACAAATGACATGAAGTGTCAAAAAAATATTTTACCACAGTAGGAGTTGCACTAAGTGGTGGTGGTGTGCCTTTGGATTCCCCTTCAATATTAGATCTTGAACTATACATCAAACATTAAAGTTACACATAAATTTAAATAATTGTAGCATTATATTAAGTGAGATTACCTTACTCTCTTGCTCTTGCTCTTTCCCTTACCTTTGTCTTTGCCTTTGGTTATGTCCTTTAAACTTTTGATTTGCCCTTTTTGTTTGTTAGAAGTGCTTTTTTGGCCTTTAAAGAAATTTCTAAACCACCTCTGGTCCTCAAAGAATTAGGACGTCCTTTAGTTACCACACATATAGGGTCCAGTAAGGTAGTATTTTGGTTCTGCTCACTTGTGTTTGATTTCACATTTGACTCATTAATTAAATCATCTCATACATTATCCTCTTTAACCTCGCAAGGAAGCTCGTCAAGTTCTTCACATAGTTGGGACAATTTTTCATTCGCAAATTTATAATATCTCTCTAACCGTGTAGCTCGTTTGGAGAGACCTAAAGCATACATCATAATGTTATCGAACCATTTAGAGAAAGGCTTCAAATTATCCACACGTGATTTGTCATTTGAAATATCATCAACTTTCTATTTGGTTACATACCTTGTCCACCGATTCAACAGATAACATGATGAAAGTGAGTAAATTTATTTTTTAATAAATACTTCAAGCACATGCCTACATAAGATTCCCACAAACTCAAACTTATAACAAGAACAAGTGGCATTTTTCAGTATGAGGTTCAATCTAACAATGTATGCAGGTGCTTGTTTTTAAAACAAATGAACTTTTTAGACATATACTCCATCCCGAACCTTAATTTTTTTCAAAACAAATTTTTTAGATTGAATCAATTCTTCTTGAAATTTTTGAACTATTTTTCTTGTATAGACCTTTGCTGCTTCATCCTTCATGGGATACAAAGTCTTCAAAGATAGCCTTCGAATGTTTTGTCTTATATTCCTTCTCCCTTATTTTATCATACCTAGCATCAACGGCTTTATCATATTGCACTACAAATACACTCATTGGTGTACTCCAGTTAAGATAATCCTTGAAAAATTTATTCATACTCTCACCTCTTTGAGTAGTTGTCATTCCAGCACAAAAATTCCTTCGCACATATGCTAGAATTCATTTTTCATGAATTACATATATTCTTTGCAACAAATTATTTTCTTCCAAATTGTACCTTTTCATAATATCAGTCCAAGTTGCTTCAAATTCATCGGGCGTTATTGTACCATGTAGACACTTACTAAACTCAATTTTGAAATCATCAAATTCATGATAGACATGACTTAAATATTTTACTTCTCAATGTGCCACATGCAGAAGTGGTGTGCACAATTTGAAAACACATTTGCAACTGCATTTGTTATTGAAGCATTCTGATCTGTGATAATTGTACGGGACACAACACCAAACTTTACCTCTTTCCAAGCGCGAAATAACCATTCAAAAGTTTCTTGAGTTTCATCTCAAAGAAGAGCACAACCAAATAAAATTGATTGTTGATGATTATTAACTCTAGTAAATGGTACAAAAGGGCATTTTACATCTGTTTGTCAAATATGTAGGATCAAAGACAACAACATCACCAAAGTTTTTATAAGCTATCCTAGACCTAGCATCAACCACAATACAATTAGATAAGTGGCTGCATCCATCTGTATTGCATAAAAGAAGCCCAGAATTTCAAATTGACTCTTTTGAAAGTACTTTAGCATCAATTGAACATCCCCTTTTTCAAAATTCTTTTGCCTTTTAGTACTCAGATAATTTTGAATGTCTCGTCCAGTTAAATTGAGATTTTCTACACCTCCTGTCTGAGTAACTAACATCGATGCAATTTTACTAGGACGAACACCGATTTATCTAATAGATCAATAAGATTCTTCTGAGCCTCCGACTTTTTCCTTTTTGAATGCAAGAACTTTTGACTATGTGGAGAAGCAAGTTCATGATTATGATTTGATACCATCCTAGCAATGACTCACATTTCTTCCTCTTTTTTCGACAAATAAATCATCACTTTGCACCCTTCTCTAGTTTCATCTTGCTGCATATTATTCTCTAGACTTTTTTTTGAGTGAAATCCTTCTTTTGAACAAACAAATTCTTGTCCTATTATTGATTTATCTTTTCGTGATCTATTGATTCGATTTTTGCGCACATTAAAATTACTACGGTGAGAATAATCAAGATAAAACTTAAATGCAATATCAAGTGATTGAAACTCCATACCGACGTATGGCACTCTTGATTCTTCATGACCAGGTTGGAGAATAAATGGTACAATTGCATTTGTATTACTTTCTATTTCCTCTGGTGAAGGTCCAACGCCTTTTACATTTTGCTCGGATGAGTTGGAGAATCTTAGTTTGTTCTACAAAGTATAATTAATGAATGCTATTAACAAAATAAATTTAGCATAAAATTCAAACTATATTATTCAAGAGGAGAATTTTTTTATAAAACAATTTGTATATCAAGTATATATAATGACAGATGATGAACTATACCACCTGTATACGTCTTTTTAAAAGTTGAAAGATAAAAAAAAAATAATGATTTAATAGTTAGCATGAATTTTGTAGATGATAGTTTTAAGTTGCTTTAATGGTGGATGATGATTATTTGCTTCAGTGGTGTTGAAGAATTAATAATAAGAACCCTAAAGCAACGATGTAAAATCAGAACGACGAAATATTTCTATTTTTGGTAAATTAAGATAGTACAATCCTAAGCTAACACGGTTAAGCAGATCTAAAGTCCTCATTGTCTTATATTACTACTATATTTAATCTTTATATTTTATAAAATAAAATAACTGAAAATAATTTAAAAACTTACCTTCTGCGATTAGAGTTAAATGCCAGTATAAAAAAGAATTTCACTGGCGGTAACACAAGTTAATCTCTGTTTCCATTTGGACGTTTTCTTTTCTTTTATGACTAACAAACAGAAATCACATGGCGCCGTATCTTTTCCAACTTGAATTTCTTCTAATCTTTCCCTTTTTCATCATCCGGGGATGAGAGTATGCGATGGTAGTGGGTTTAATATTTAATTTTTCTACATTTAGTATTTATACCAAATAAATTAATAAATACAAGACATGTGGCTTAATTCTAACTTAACCATGATTAATACTTTCTCCTATTTGTCCACTTTCTTATAGATAAAGATTAATAGCCTGTTTGAAATTGCCTATTTTTCAAAATAAGCATTTATTTTGAGGAAAAAAAAAGGGTGTTTGATAAACTTGTAAAAATATTTTTAAAAATAAGCAGAAGCAGTTTTTCTGCTTCTAGAAAGAAGTAGAAGATTTATGCTTCTCAAAAAAATCAGAAGCAGAAGCAGAAACAAAAAATTATTTTTTTATGACAAAAATATTCCTATCACACACACACACATATATATACCTTATTAATTAATTAACATATCTTACAAGTTTGATTTTTAAAATTTTACATTTCATATTTACGTCATAATTCTTTATGATTTATATATTGTTATTTTATTTTCACTCATTTTTTTTAAAATAAATTTGAAAATATCATTGATGATGATGACTAAAGAATATATAAATTATTCTATTATTATTAATGATAACAATTGACAGATGAATCATGTTACAAGATTGTATTTTGATATCACATATAATTTTTTTCTCGAATATTTAATTTTAAATAAATAATTCATGAAAAGTGACATATTTGTTAAAATATACTGTATATATATATATATATGATGACTGTTTATTCGTATTAAATTTTGACACTGTAAAAATTTATTAAAAAAAGATAACAAATAATAGATAGAATTTTATTTTAAATATTTGTCATTAGGTAGTATACATATATTAATTTGGTTACTTAGTTTTACAATTGAAACGGTAAAAACATATTCAAAAGAAAAGGTAACAAATAACAAATATTATCTCATTTAGATATTTGTAAGCATGAATATAGTGTTTGCTAACTTTTAATGATTTAATTTATGAAATAACTTTTGTATTCATTTTTGTTTGATGTTTTAAGTAATATTTAAATTATTTAAGTAATATATCACCATTTACTTTTTTTAATGTATTTATGTATGTAAATATTGATTGAAAATTTTAGAGTACGTACTTTTTAATTAAATAAAAAAAAATTAATTAAAAATATTAACATAGATATTTAAAATATTTTTTCTCTCTAAATTGATTTTAGTAATAAAGGCTATTGATAAATGTCCTTTTTGGTCATTTGTCTCAAAAAAACACTTCTCGAAAAAGATTATCGAAACATAATTTGATTATCAAAAGCATTTTTCGAATGAATTAACCAAACACAAATTGATTTTTTTAAAGCACTTTTTTTAAAAGTCATTTTATTAAAAGTGTTTCTCAAATAAGTAGTTTTGTAACAGCAATCCCAAACGAACCCTAATAGACAGTAAATGATAGAGGTAATTAACTTTTGAATATAATAAATTTAAAACCATAATAAATGCATTAGATAATGAATAATATTTAATGCTAAAGATAAAATAGGTAGAACTAAATAAATTATTCATTAATTTTTTATAGACTGCATAAGTATTGTTGAACATCTCAAAGTAAAAAAAATGAACAAATAACAATGGACGGAGGAAGAAAATATGACATCTCCCTTTAAACCCAGAATTCATCCTGGAAATTTATTTTAAAAAGAAATTATTTAGGTCAAATTAAATTAGCCGATTTTATAAACACTGGATGGAAATAAAGACAGTATTTACCTGTGTGTAACAAGACCTTTATATAATTTTTTTGCATTAATTTATGTTTTTTGCAAGACCAATTGTTGCCTGGCTCCATATCTTAAGAAGAAATGCGATAGGAAAAGGTTCTCAAATACATTGGCATTAATGTTGGGATTCGTATCCTTACTACCATTTTAAAAACTAAAAAGCATCCAAAGATCCTCTCCGAAAGGGAAATAACTGTCTAAATATTAAATTGCCAAGATGGGGCATGAATCAAAAAGTTTGTTTTTCTTAAGGAAAAATTATCTATTTGGATATTTTATAAAATATTTAATGCTTATTCCATATCTTAAGGAGAAATGCGATAGGAAAAGGTTCTCAAATACATTGGCATTAATGTTGGGATTCGTATCCTTACTACCATTTTAAAAACTAAAAAGCATCCAAAGATCCTCTCCGAAAGGGAAATAACTGTCTAAATATTAAATTGCCAAGATGGGGCATGAATCAAAAAGTCTGTTTTTCTTAAGGAAAAATTATCTATTTGGATATTTTATAAAATATTTAATGCTTATTCCATATCTTAAGGAGAAATGCGATAGGAAAAGGTTCTCAAATACATTGGCATTAATGTTGGGATTCGTATCCTTACTACCATTTTAAAAACTAAAAAGCATCCAAAGATCCTCTCCGAAAGGGAAATAACTGTCTAAATATTAAATTGCCAAGATGGGGCATGAATCAAAAAGTCTGTTTTTCTTAAGGAAAAATTATCTATTTGGATATTTTATAAAATATTTAATGCTTATTCCACATCTTAAGGAGAAATGCGATAGGAAAAGGTTCTCAAATACATTGGCATTAATGTTGGGATTCGTATCCTTACTACCATTTTAAAAACTAAAAAGCATCCAAAGATCCTCTCCGAAAGGGAAATAACTGTCTAAATATTAAATTGCCAAGATGGGGCATGAATCAAAAAGTCTGTTTTTCTTAAGGAAAAATTATCTATTTGGATATTTTATAAGATATTTAATGCTTATTCCATATCTTAAGGAGAAATGCGATAGGAAAAGGTTCTCAAATACATTGGCATTAATGTTGGGATTCGTATCCTTACTACCATTTTAAAAACTAAAAAGCATCCAAAGATCCTCTCCGAAAGGGAAATAACTGTCTAAATATTAAATTGCCAAGATGGGGCATGAATCAAAAAGTCTGTTTTTCTTAAGGAAAAATTATCTATTTGGATATTTTATAAAATATTTAATGCTTATTCCATATCTTAAGGAGAAATGCGATAGGAAAAGGTTCTCAAATACATTGGCATTAATGTTGGGATTCGTATCCTTACTACCATTTTAAAAACTAAAAAGCATCCAAAGATCCTCTCCGAAAGGAAAATAACTGTCTAAATATTAAATTGCCAAGATGGGGCATGAATCAAAAAGTCTGTTTTTCTTAAGGAAAATTTATCTATTTGGATATTTTATAAAATATTTAATGCTTATTCCATATCTTAAGGAGAAATGCGATAGGAAAAGGTTCTCAAATACATTGGCATTAATGTTGGGATTCGTATCCTTACTACCATTTTAAAAACTAAAAAGTATCCAAAGATCCTCTCCGAAAGGGAAATAACTGTCTAAATATTAAATTGCCAAGATGGGGCATGAATCAAAAAGTCTGTTTTTCTTAAGAAAAAATTATCTATTTGGATATTTTATAAAATATTTAATGCTTATTCCATATCTTAAGGAGAAATGCGATAAGAAAAGGTTCTCAAATACATTGGCATTAATGTTGGGATTCGTATCCTTACTACCATTTTAAAAACTAAAAAGCATCCAAAGATCCTCTCCGAAAGGGAAATAACTGTCTAAATATTAAATTGCCAAGATGGGGCATGAATCAAAAAGTCTGTTTTTCTTAAGGAAAAATTATCTATTTGGATATTTTATAAAATATTTAATGCTTATAAATATAGTTTTATGTATTATCTAGATATACATTGGCATTAATGTTGGGATTCGTATCCTTACTACCATTTTAAAAACTAAAAAGCATCCAAAAATCCTCTCCGAAAGGGAAATAACTGTCTAACTATTAAATTTCCAAGATGGGGCATGAATCGAAAATTCTGTTTTCTTAAGGAAAAATTACCTATTTGGATATTTTTATAAAATATTTATCTATATCTATAATCTATTATCTATAATCTATATCTATATCTATAATCTATATCTATAATCTATAATCTATATCTATATCTATAATATATTAAAAGTGTGAAGACCTTAGAAAAGTGATTTAAACTTTTTGCCCTTCATTAAAAGTCTATAATTTAGACAAAATCGTCTTTTTACTATTTTTTTCAATTATTATATTATTATATTATACTATTTAAATTAAGAATTTCTATATTATATGGTAAAAAAAATATCCTTTGAAATTTTTTCCTAAAAAGCATCAAAACCAATAATTACCGTAAAGTTCCAAGAAAAAAAAACAAGTTATTTTAATTTTTTAAGGAAAAAGAACAGACACGTTTTTGTGAAAAGGTATTGGAGATTTTTTTTTTTTCATTAAATTGATACCATAACTAATTTTTTCCTTTTTGCAACATAAAAATAAAAATCTTCCATATTTAGAAAAATCTTTTTTGTAGGAAAAGGTATTGAAGAATTCTTTTTTTTCTACAATAATTTAATAATATTTTCACAATGTACAATTTATTGGCAGAGATATTCTAATAACTGTGTTTTTTATGAGATCTAAAGGTGTCATCTACAATCACAAAAGGCTATGTTTAATTGTATTGTTCTAATATTTAGATTATCGTATTGTTTTGTTGTAGTTTCTGTTATGTTAAAATCTATATGGGATGAATATTTGGTCGGACTTTGAAAATTTTGCATTAAGATTATGTGTGATGATATTGTTGTAGTATTCTCTAATACAGTAGTTTTTGTTTTGTTATTATTTGTTGTTTTTTCAAGTGATAGATCAACGTTTAATCGTGAAAATTTCCCGTTAAGGTTATGTTTGATGCTATTGTTGTAATATTCTTGAATACAGTTGTTTTTGTTCTGTTATTATTTGTTGTTTTTTTAAGTGATAGATTAACGTTTGATCGGGCTTTGAGGACTTTTCTTAAGGTTAGGATTTAACCACACTATTATCATATCTCGATTATCGTATTGTTTTATTGAGATTATAGTGATAGATGAATGTTTGGTCAAGCTTTGAGGATTTTTTGTGTTAAGGTTAGATTTAATCAATTTACTTTGTTGTAGTTTCTGATCTATTACTATCTGTTGTTTTTGTTATTATCCGTGATGTGATAGTTCACATCATAGAAGATGATCAAGATATTAATACTTCACATGTGACTTGACTTGAAGCACACGTGCAAAACACGTATATTTAGTATATTAAAAGTGTGAAAACCCTTAGAAAAGTGATTTAAACTTTTTGTCCTTCATTAAAAGATTCTCCTTTAGATAAAATTGTCATTTCACTATTTTCTTTAATTTATTATTTAATTATTTTTATTATATTAACTAGAATCCTAAAATATATGGGACTTCTAAAATGTATGGAAGAAGAATCAATTATTTTTCTTTGTACAGATTAATTAGAAAAATACTCCTAAAATATGATAGAAAAATACTCTCAAAATAGAACTCTATTAAAGAAATACTTCTATAAATATTGAGATACACGTTAAATTGGAGAAGAAACTGATTTACTTATTGGGAAAACATGATTGATGCTCATCTAACTTGATTCGGTTGCATATCTAGATTGATGGATGCTTAATTTTCTAACTCTCAACTTCTTCACTATTTTTGTCAACATAATAGAATTCAACACATGTGTATATATATAATCTTCTTTGTTTTCATTCAAGTCATTCTTTAGTTACAAATTTTCGCTTAGAGAAGAATTATTTCCATCAAAACTAAAGCTTTGTGATCACTAATGTATTATTTTGTTGTAGTTTACAAGTCGGAGATGAATTTACAAGTGGTAAATGAATGTCGGTCGGCTTTGAAATTTTTTTTTAGGTAAATGTTAGGTTTAATTATATTTTTTTATATCTCTGTTTTGAGAATTATTTTGTGTAAAAGTAAAGCTTAGTTGTATTATTTTGATCTCTATTGTCGTACTATTTTGTTATAGTTTACAGGTGGCAGATTAGTGTCGGACGACTTTGAGAAAATTTTTGTGTAAACGTTAGATTTAATTATATTATTTTGATGTCTCTATCATCGTATTATTTTGTTGCAATTTGCAGGTGGTAGATGAATGTCGATCTGCTTTGAGAATTTTTTTTAAGGTTAGGTTTAATTAAATTAATTCTCCAAAAGATGTTGAATTTAATTATTGTATTCATCTTTATTATTTAAACAAATATCCTATTTAGTGTAACGTTTGAACTCAATAAAGTAATGTACACGCGCGAGACACATACACCTCAACTAGTTGCTTATAAATATAGTTTTATTTATTATCTAGATATACTATATAATAAAAATATTTATCACCTATAACAACTATATTATATAGTAAAAGTGAACTATGTATGCAATATAGATGTATTAAAATGTATTATATTTGTTTTGGTTAAAAATGTACCATATATTAAAAATTATGAATGCAATATAGATATATTACATTATGTAGTAAAAGTGAACTATGCATGCAATATAGATGTATTATAAGTGATTTAAATATATTATGGTTGTTTTGATTAAAAAAAATGCACTATGTATTAAAAGTGGATTATGCATTTGTTAAGATTATATTGCTATAAATGATTTTTTATAAGTATGGTATATTTAGGTAAGTTTTTCTAATTTTTAAACGCTAGTTGAAAGTACTTTGTGAATGAGGCTGTAAGCCACTTGTGGCTTCTGTTGAACCCACCACTCCATCTACCGTTGTTTCTATTATCTGTCACGATCCAAAAACTCACTGATCGTGATGGCATCGACCCTCGACCCAACTATGGTAGGTAAGCCTGATATACAACTTAAACAAAGACAATCAACATAAAGAAAATGATACATAGCAACTGAACTAAGGGCTTTCAACAATAACTCAATAGAAACAGAAAGTAAAAACATCTATCCCAAGATTTAATGTCACGTGAAGAAAGCGACTTTAATACTGAAAGAGATAACGGAGGTGTACAATACTATCTCGGATAGAAAACAAAGACATGATAAAGATAGATGAAGTGTAGAGATATCTCCTGTCCTGGAAGCCCATCAAGACTCTGAAGTAATCCAAGCATGCACGATAAAAAATCACGTGGAGCGCTCGTATCTAAACCTACACCGAAAGAATGCAGAAAAGTAGAAGTGAGTATAGCTCACTTGTACTGAGTAGGCATCATAGTCCTTGTAAGCTCAAGTAGAAAACTATATCGATTAAAGAACACTAAAATAACTCTGCAAGCAAAAAATTCAAGCAGTTCAATATCAACAATATCATGAGCTTCTCAATCTCATAAATAATTCATAAGGGGCACAATGTAGTGTGATAATATGGAATAATATACAATGATCAAATGTCTACTGATATATATACCCTTTGAGCATATTGCTCTAGGATGAGATCCATGGGGGACTCGCGAAGTCCATTTGTAGATCACCAAAATAATATAAGCACCATATCAAAAATCACAGTAATCAAGGCAATTTTCCACACAGGAAATACAATAATCAATAGAATCTCCCACATATGCATTAAAATAATAATCTAAGTCTTACCCAAGCAAAGTGTGAAAAAGGTTAAAGTCATAATAACCTAGTTGAAGTCAAATCGCAAGTTTTAGAAAAATTACAAACTAGCTTTTCCTTTTCGAGTGGCATCAGAATGTTTTTAATCTATCAAAAATAAGTTCTACACATAAACACGAGTCCAAAGATATCTATATTGCTAACGCTCTAAATCAGATCTAAAAGTCAACTAAAAAATCAACCTCGATAAACCTAAGGTAAAACTTGATTTTTATTTAAAAAAAAAATTATTTATAGCTTAATGAGTTCAAATTTGGAATGACATCGAAAACAAGGTTGAAATCAAGTTTGAAATAATAATAGTAGCATAATTTAACTTTATAGAGAAAATCTTAAAATTTCAAGTTGAAATATCAAAATTTGAGAGTGAAATCATGCATTAACCATTGGGGAATGTTAAATTTATTATTTAAAAGCTTCTCAAATAAAGAAATCTCAAAATTCTCCTTTTGAATTGCCCAAAATCATGTCTCAAAGCTTTAAAATCAAGTTATGGAGTTTAATGGCTGAAAAATACTTTAAACAATCCAGGTATAAGACCTTCAATGCAATTGCAGATGGTATCATTGCAACCATGAGTTGACCTGACTCGTTCCATAGTAAATGGAACAATCATATCAATATCATGACAACCACAATGCGAATGCGATGAACAATAGTCTGAGTTGGGCTCGCTAATTAAGACTTCGCGAACGCGAGCCCTTTATTATGATAGCGATGGGAGCATAAAAAATGCGAAGAAAGAATTACCACTGCACCAACAGAGCTCTAAACTAAAAAAATATCTCAAATGTACCCTCGAAATTCATTTGATACTCCGCGAATATAAAATAACCATCACTATCAGAAATTTGGATTATTCCGACTGTAAATTCCGACTGAAAAATATCAATCGGAAAATTTCAGACTACTTCAGTAGGAATATTCAATTTTTAATTGTTTTTATTAAATATTTCTCTGGTACTATTTCCGACGACAACAATCATAACATTTGGCAATAAATTCTAAAAAATATATATTCCGACTACAGTAGTCAGGAAAGGTATATCAAAATTGTAAAAATTAATTTGACCAAATATTTTGACCATTTTGATCAAAATATTTTAAGAAGATTAATCAACAGTGGATTTATAATCTGACTATTGTAGTTGAAAATTTTATAAATAATTAATTCAAATATATAATTTAATTGTATTAAATATATAACTGACTGATATAGTCAAAAAATAAACAATTAAATATATTAAATATATAACCGATCGCTGTAGTCAGAAATATTAAATAAGTAAATATATTAAATTTCTACCTGATTGATGTAGTCAGAAATTTATACTTAATTATTAAATAATTATATAAAATATAAATTAAGCATGTCAAAACCTTTCCCAATTATGTCTCTCTCACTTCTGTCTGTTTGTCTATCTCTCTCTCTAAACTAGGGTCTCACTACCCTCTCTTTTCTTTGTGTTTCTCTCTCATTGGCGGTGACAGTTACGGTGGAGTGGTAATGGCAATGGTGAGTTGTCAATTTCACTAAAGAAGGGCTACAAGTGGGTGCAATCTACACAAAAGAAAAGCAGAGGCATATTGATTTGTTCAAGCAAAAATTTCCACCTTCAGTGGTAGTCCCATCTTCACTTCTGCCCGTGACCAGAAGAGGTAAAAATTTATTCCAGGTTCGAGTTTACAAGGATCCAAGTAGTGGAAAGGTAAAACTTGCAACCACCGGTACAACTGTTGAGGTATGAAACTTAATCCTCCGCCTTTTCTGGTAGTTATATTTGTGGATATGTAGTCAAATGTTATTATATTTCTTACCAACTATTAGAAATGTTTTTGAGTGTTAATAAGCAAACAAGAATTTCGACTATTTCTATGAAGAAAATTTATATAGGTTTTGCGACATTACATCTAGATTTTGTTTTTGCATATTTATTTATTCCCCGTGAATGATATAACATTTAAAGATTTGTTGATCTAGGAAGAATCCTAGTTTGTCATAATCTAAATTAGAACATATAGGCGTTTTCTGGTTTTAGTTTTATTTTTAAAAAGACCAGTTTTTATTTTAAAAAAGACATGTTCTAGAAGCAGATAGAATCTATATTGTCAACTTCTTTTTATAATACATCCCTCTTTTGTGAAGTTGAACTTATGAGGTTCATGCAGTTAATTGATGGCAAGTTCAAAATAGTAAAACCAATGTCTAAAGTTCTTTTCTTTCTGTCATATTTATTTGTGTTATCCCCTAAGTGAGGTCAATGTCCCGATTTATGGTTGCTTGGGATATTTAAGCTAGAGCTAGTTGCCTATTTCTTTTTTCCCTTAGGGTTTGTTTTGTATGATGGAAAATATTTTCCATGGAAGATGTTTTCTTGAAAAATATTTTCCTGGAAAATAAGTTGGTTTTCTACTTATTTTCTCATGTTTGGTAGGTGAGTGAAAAATATTTTTCGAAAAATATTTTATCGTGTTAGGTTGGTGAGTAGAAAATATTTTTTAGAAAAATATTTTCTAGTTTCTGATTGGTGAGTGAAAAAATATTTTTTAGAAAATACTACTAACTGTTAACTAGTATATCAGTGTCTCTAGCAACTCAACAATTTGTAAGAACTAATTTAATCACAGTAAATAAGATTAATATCGAATACTAAATTATTACAATCACTAAATTTAAGAAACTATTAATTAGCAAATATAGGAGACACTTTTCAATATTTTGTCAGGACAATCTCAAGATATTACAAGCAATAGAAATATAACGGAACGACAAGTTTATTCAACCTTGTGAAATAAGTTACATCGATGACAAAATAAAATATGCAATTAGTAAAAGTAATACAGGTAAGTCTTCCTCTATGTATATAAAAATAACAATACATTCAACGAACATTGGAAAAGAAAAGAATTCGGGCCTCACTATTTTCTATTTCAAGCAGTGAAAAATTCAAACAAAGAATAGTGAAAAGTATTTTCGAATAATGTAAATTTTTTAGAAATGTGAATTTTTTGAGTCATGTAAATATGAGTGTTGTTGGGGTGAGGAAGAGGGGGTAAGGGTGAGGGCATAAGTCACATTTATTATTTTCTAGAAAATAACTTCCCTTGGTCCATGAGAGAAGTCATATTCCCTCAAATAGAGGAAAATGAGTTATCTTGGAAAATATTTTCCCAATATTTTACTACAACTAAATAAGGAAAAATAGGAAAATATTTTCCATCATACCAAACACACCCTTAATGTAAGCCAGAAGATTGGATGTAATCTTCGCTGTTACAGAACATTCAAGGTAATGTTTAATCAATTGATGGATTTTCTTTGAAGTTGGAAAAAGTTTCAAAGGTCTCAAATATAGAAAACCAAGACAATTCAATGTCGGTGAAGATTATTAGAGCTAAGAAGATATTGTTGGGTTCAATATGTATGAAAAGTGTGAATGAAAAATAGAGGAAAAATAATGGAGAGAAAGAGAGACACTAAAATGAAAAGTGTACTCTTTTAAGGGAAAGTTCACTAATTCTCCCACATTGATAGGAGAAGGAAACTTTGAAGTGTTTATAATAAGAAGAACCTACTCCACATAGACAGTGAGGCAAGAACAAGGTGGTGCCTCGCGCCGTCGTCGTCGTTGCTCGCTCGACACGGCTTCGGCTTCGGATTAGGATTAGGATTTGGATTTGAATTTGAATTTGGTAAATTATCGATCGATGAGATCTATCTTTTTGGACAAAGTTTATTTGACATAAATATAATCCAAAAATACCAAAGGAAAAAATGCATCAATATTTTTTTGTGTTTTGATTCTCCATTTATATGCATGCATGCAATGGCCAAAACACTGTTTTGAAATGCAGTACAGAAGCGAATTGATACTTCAGAAGGGATGCAACCCTTCAATGAAATGACACACTAATTCATGAAATGGTATGTCAGTTTGGAAAAGATGCATTCTTTGGACGAACAGACATGGTTTTCCAGAAAGGTTACACCTTTTAAGTAAACCATTGCCACCTTTCAGAAGAGGCACCTGATGGCTATATAAACCTGCTTTCATCCACAGGTTTAGGCACAAATTTTCTGAATATACAAACTCTTCTTGTCTTCAAAAATATTTCGTGTGATCAATCAAATCATTGAGTGAGTTTGAAGAATCCAATAATTTGAGGTACCACTATTGTTCGGATTGAAGGCCATTTTATCCTGCGAGGAAGATTCCATAATCTCGGGTACAATGAGGGGAATTATTCCTTAAGGACACTCTGTGAAGTCGGGGGACTTGGCCTTAAAATTCTATTTCATTTGATTTCTGAAAGTTAACATACTTCTTGGATAGATTATTTATAATCTTGTGTTGAAGGTGTTAAGAAACTTCATAAGTGTTCTAGTTCTAGACTTGAACTTGTGTTGAAATTATTGTTGCATGTATATATAGATTCTTGTACCCGAAAACTTTGTAAATAACAATCTTAAGGAATAATACTTTCGAAATCTGTATAGCTTGTTTTTGGAGATTAAAGCTTTAAGATTTCTACTCCGTTTGAACTTAACTAGTGATTTAAAGACATAAAATCTTCATCACAAGTTAAAGATCACTCGGTTGACGATTGAAAGTCATAAAAACTTCATCGTTAAACAAGAAACAAGAAGTGTTTAAAGTAGCTATAATTTTTTAAATAAGTATTTTGATATACTAAAGGTACTGTCTTATGGTGACAGGAAAATGATGACTGATAGTCAAATGCATGATGCTGAAATGAATATGGCGACAACTAGTATTGCCAAGACGTGTTGTACTAATGATCCGTAACCTATGGCACCGGAAGAGAAACCCAAAAAGTTCGCGGGTATTGACTTCAAGAGATGGCAGCAGAAAATATTTTTCTACCTCACAACTCTCTGTCTTCAAAGGTTCACAGTTGAGGAAGTTCCGGAGGTGCCCGAGGGAACCTCTGAAAAATAACGCTTCGTGATTGTGGAGGATTGGAAAAACTCAGATTTTCTTTGCAGGAATTACATCTTGAGTGGTCTCCAAGATAACCTTTACAATGTGTATAGTGGAACCAAGACTGCAAAAGAGTTATGGGGAGCGCTAGAACGGAAGTACAAAATGGAGGATGCTGGAACTAAAAAGTTCTTTGTTGCAAGATTCCTGGAGTACTAAATGATAGACAACAAGTCTGTTGTTTCCCAAGTGCAGGAACTACATGTGACCATCCATGATCTCCTAGAGGAAGGTATGATTTTGACAAATACCGTTGTTGAACAATTTAAAAATATTCTTAGTATTCACATGAACTTTATTGTAGGTTTGATTGTGAATGAAGCATTTCAAGTAGAAGCAATAATAAAGAAGCTACCACCTATGTGAAAAGAATTCAAAATATATTTGAAACACAAACGTAAGGAGATGTCAGTCGAAGATCTGATTGTACGACTATGCATTGAAGAAGATAATAAGGCTGTGAAAAGAAGGTCAAGAGGCAATTCTACAATGAGTGTAGAAAACATTGTAGAAGATGACCAAAATAACTCTAAAAAACAAAAGATAGCTAGAAATAAAAGCAATCAACCCAAGAAGAAATTCAAGGGAAAGTGCTTCAACTATGGCAAGATTGGCCACAAGTGTATGGATTGTCGTGCTCCGAAGAAAGGGAAGAAGAAAGACCAAGAAAATCTAGCTGAGTCTAAGAAAGAGATGGATGATCTGTGTGCTATGCTTTCCAAATGAAACTTGGTGGGAAATCCATGCGAGTAGTAGATGGATTCTGGTGCCACCCACCATGTTTGTGCTAACAAGGAGTTGTTTTCGACGTTTGCTCCGGCTCAAGTAGAAGAAAAGATCTACATGGAAAACTCCACTACTGCTAAACTAGAAGGAACAGGAAAAGTGTGCTTGAAGATGACTTCTGGCAAAGTGTTGACACTTAACAATGTCTTGTATGTTTAGGAGTTACGGAAGAACTTGATTTCAGTTTCACTTCTAGAAAAAAATGAATTCAAATATGTATTTGTTTTCGGAAAAATTCTACTTAGTAAAGGAGAAGTGTATGTAGGAAAAGTCTACCTCAATGAGGGCCTATTCAAAATGAATGTAATGAATGTTGAAATCAATAAAAATTTAAATTCTTCTTACTTTCTTGAGTCTCCCAATTTGTGGCATGATTGACTAGGCCATGTTAATTATAAAACATTACGAAAAATGATTAACTTAGAAGTTTTGCCAAACTTTGAGTGCAATAAATCAAAGTTTCAAACTTATGTGGAATCAAAGTATGCTAAGCATCAGTATAAGTCCATTGAAAGGAATTCCAATCCCTTAGACTTAATCCACACTGACATTTGTGATATGAAGTCAACACCATCACGTGGTGGGAAAAAGTATTTCATAACTTTTATTAATGATTGGACTCGATATTGTTATGTCTACTTGCTAAATAGTAAGGATGAAGCAATAGATGCATTTAGGCAATACAAAAATGAAGTTGAAAATCAGTTAGAGAAAAAGATCAAAACTATAAGAAGTGATAGGGACGGAGAATATGAATCTCCCTTCACCAAAATATGTGTAGAGAATGGAATTGTCCATCAAACTATAACCCCATATTCACCTCAATCTAATGGTATTGCGTAAAGGAAAAAACCAAACTTTGAAAGAAATGATGAATGTCTTTCTTATAAGTTCAGGTTTACCACAAAGCTTGTGGGGGGAGGCTATCCTTACAGCCAACCGAATACTCAATAGAGTTTCCCATAGTAAGACACAATCAATTCCTTATGAAAAGTGGAAAATAAGAAAACCCAACTTGAAATATTTCAAAGTGCGGGGGTGTCTAGCAAAGGTCCAAGTTTCGATGCCTAAAAGGGTTAAGATAGGACCTAAGATGATGGAATGCGTGTTCATAGGATATGCTAAAAGTAGTAAAGCATGTCAGTTTTTGGTTCATAAATACGAACATCTGAATATTAATGAACATACGGTAATTGAATCAGATAACGCTGAATTCTTTGAAAACATTTATCCGTATAAAACTAGACATGATTAGTCTAGTAGAGGGTCTAAATGACCTTGACATGAACCAAGTGAGAATGTATATAATGATGAGAATCTAAGACGTAGTACACGTCAAAGAACGTCAACTTTATTTGGATCGGATTTTGTAACATTTCTCTTAGAAAATGAGCCTTAAACATTTAAGGAAGCGATGGCATTTTTGGACTCATCCTTTTGGAAAAAGGTAGTTGATATTGATATTGATTCAATCTTAAGCAACCATACGTGGGAGTTGGTTAATCTTCCTCCAGGAAATAAACCTTTAGGATCTTAATGGATCTTCAAAAGAAAAATAAAAGCGGATGGTACTATTGACAAATATAAGGCAAGACTTGTAGTAAAAGGCTTCAAACAAAAAGAAGGCCTTGATTACTTTGATACATACTCGCCGGTAATAAGGATAACGTCGATTCGAATGTCAATTTCCTTGGCGGCGGTATATGGTCTTGAAATCCATCAAATGGATGTGAAAACCACATTCCTAAATGGAGAATTAGAGGAAGAAATTTACATGGAACAACCTGAGGGTTTTGTGGTTTCAAGAAAAGAAAATAAGGTGTGTAAACTTGTTAAGTCACTTTATGGACTAAAACAAGCACCTAAGAAATGACATGCAAAGTTTGACCAAACCATGTTGGCAAACAGATTCAAAATTAATGAATGTGATAAATGTATTTATATTAAAGACACTTCAAATCACCAAGTCATTGTATGTTTATATATGGATGATATGTTGATCATCAGTAGAGACATTTCAGATATAAATGCAATGAAACGAATGCTCGAGAGCAAGTTCGATATGAAAGACCTTGGAGTTGCGGATATGATCTTAGGGATAAGAATCCATAAAACTCCACAAGGGTTGGCATTGTCACAGTCTCATTACATTGAAAAGGTACTTGACAAATTCAAGTATATGGAATTTGGTATTTCCAAGACTCCATTGGATGTGAGCTTTGCACTTCGAAAGAATGAAGGCGAAAGTGACTCACAATTAGAGTACACAAGAGTATTGGGATGTTTAATATATATAATGAACTGTACATGACCAGACATAACATGCGCTATAAGTAAGTTGAGTCGGTACACGAGTAATCCTAATAAAACTCATTGGATAGCAATGAAAAGAGTTTTAGGATATCTTAAATACACTCAAGACTACGCTTTGCATTTTAATAAATATCCCACGGTACTTGAAGGATATAGTGATGCAAATTAGATCACCGAATCGAACGAAGTAAAATCCACGAGTGGAAATGTATTTACTATCGGTGAAGGAGCGGTCTCTTGGAAATCATCCAAACAGACTTGCATTGCTCTCTCTATAATGGAATCTGAATTTATCGCATTAGATAAAGCCGGTGAAGAAGCAGAATGGCTCCGAAATTTCTTGGAAGAATTTTCTTACTGGCCCAAACCAGTGGCACAAGTATGTATACACTGTGATAGCCAAACGACAATTGGTAGGGCAGGGAGCATAATGTACAATGGTAAATCTCGTCACATAAGATGCAGACATAATACCATTAGAGAACTTCTCTCTAGTGGAATTATCACTGTTGACTATGTGAAGTCAAAGGATAATGTATCGGATCCATTTACAAAAGGCCTATCTAGAGAAAGAGTTGAGAGAACATCCAAGGGAATGGGTTTAAGGCCTAGGACAAGTCAGCATGGCGGTAACTCTACCTAGCAGACTGGAGATCCCAAGATCTAGGTTCAAGGATATCAAACAAAGTTGTGTCTGACAGGTTCAACATTGTCAAATACCCAACCCATTCTTATGATATATACAATGTTTGGTAAACGAGGATAAGACTTATGGTGTGAAGTCTTTTAATGATTATCTAAATTTGGCAGATTTGACCAAATAGTTTAATCTATAGGATTGAACGTTTAGAAATCACCTATGTGAGGGTGAAGTGGAAGCCGCTTAAAGGAGAATGTTAGTAAAGGCCTATTCTCTAAGCTCTCATGAAATCGGGGCGTGTTCATGGCTAAAAAGAACAAAATCATGAGAACTATAAATGGTAAAAGGCTAGTTGTGTGACATGTGTTGTCTAGGTGAACATTAAATCTCGACGGCTCAAAGATATCAAATCTACCAATTGACCGAGTGCATCTGATGCATGTTCACTATTGAAAGTTCAAAGGGAAACCCACTTATCCAGATGCAATCAGTTTTTGCTTGATGATCACATACTTGTCTGTAAAATTTTACAAAAAAAATAGCCACTCTCCATTCATGTGGGGGATTTTTGAGTTCAATATGTATAAAAAGTGTGAATGGAAAATGGAGGAAAAATAGTGGAGAGAAAGAGAGACACTAAAATGGAAAGGTACTCTTTTAAGGGAAAGTTCACTAATTCTCCTACATTGGTGGGATAAGGGAATTTTGAAGTGTTTATAATAAAAAGAACTTACTCCACATGGATAGTGAGGTAAAAACAAGGTGGTGCCTCGCGCCGTCGTCGTCGTCGCTCACTTGGCTCGGCTTTGGATTCGAATTTGGATTTGGATTTGGCAAATGGTCGATCGATGAGATCTATATTTTTGGACAAAGTTTATTTGAAAGAACTATAATCCAAAAATATCAAAGGGAGATCAATTTTTTTTTTGTGTTTTGATTCTCCATTTATATGCATGCATGCAATGGCCAAAACACTGTTTTGAAATGCAGTACAGAAGTGAATTGATACTTCGAAAAGGATGCAACCCTTCAACAAAATAATACACTGATCCATGAAATGGTATGCCAGTTCAGAAAAGACGCATTCTTTGGACGAATAGACATGATTTTCCAGAAAGGTTACACCTTTTAAGTAAACCATTTCCACCTTTCATAAGAGGCACCTGATGGCTATATAAACCTGTTTTCATCCACAGGATTAGGCACAAATTTTCTGAATATACAAACTCTTCTTGTCTTCAAAAATATTCCATGTGATCAATCAAATCGTTGAGTGAGTTCGAAGAATCCAACAATTTGAGGTACCATTTTTGTTCGGATTGAAGATCATTTTATCCTAGGAGAAAGATTCCATAACCTTGGGTACAGTGAGGGGAATTATTCCTTAAGGACACTCCATGAAGTCGGGGGACTTTTCCTTAAAATTCTGTTTCATCTCATTTTTGAAAGTTAACATACTTCTTGGATAGATTATTTATAATCTTGTGTTGAAGGTGTTAAGAAACTTCATAAGTTTCTAGTCCTAGACTTGAACTTGTGTTGAAGTTATTGTTGCATGTATATATAGATTCTTGTACCCAAAAATGTTGTAAATAACAGATATTTCTATATCAAAATGTATCCATGTTCAAACATGGAAATAATTTATAAAATAGTATGAGTCTCTGAACTGTGAGAAGGTGCTACATTATGAGAGTAACGCAAGTTAGATAAGGAATGAACGTTGCTGCAGTTATGATCTAAAAATGGCTAGAATTTGACACAATGATAAACTTGTTCTGCTACAAAATGAATGTAACTTCAGTTGAAGGGTGAGTTTATCACAACAATAAGTTTCTCCATCATGAAATTGATTATATATATAGGGACCTTGCTAGTACCCAAGGGATTGAACTAGTGGTCAATGAAATGGGTAGAGTACCATAAATATAAGGGGATTTCTTCCCATTTGCCTAATCCTTGATAGGACTTGGGAGGGTCAAGATACTTGGTACCCATGGAATAGTTGTAGTAATCTCAACTTTCTGCAACTAAGACAATGATCAGTTGATGTACTATTTTTACCACTTATATTTGATAAAGTTCTTTCCATTTTTTTAAGTAATCAGCACAAAAAAATAGCATGTTTATTTGTCTTATTTATCCTTGAAACAAGAAAATGATACAATTAAGATCTAAAATAACACACCGTGTCATGTACATATGATGTTTGGTCCTTTCAAAGTGACTCGGTTAAAATCTTCTTTGTGATTATATGATAGGCATTATGTAGGTAGTATTTATGCCCATATTTATAGATAAGTGGGACACAAAGAAAAATGTGTGGCGTCCAGTAGCAAATAATTTATTGAATTGCCTAAATGAAACATGAGCTTTAATTTATGTGTCACATTGACACTATCACATGATGTTTTTGGTACAAACCTAACTTGCCCAAAATAATTATTACTTTTCCTACTACTGATATATGTTAGTCAAATTGATTTCTCAATCACCATGCCCTTTCAAATTGACATGAAAAGAGAATATGTGGATTGTACTAGGAGTTGATATATTTATGTTTCAACAAAATATCAAAAAATGGCTTATTGTATAACTTGATGACCCTGGGTATCTAATGTTAATACTGTTCCAGATTAGGCAATACCGACACTTTAAGGATGGTTCGGTGAAACCAAAATGCAATTTACTACTAACTATGGCATAGGAAACAAATTAAAACATGAAAGGGAACCAAAAGTCACTTAATGAAAATGAAACAAATGAGAAAGAGTTACTTGATAAAAATGAAACAAGTGATGAGGAAGAATTGATGAATGACTATGAAACAAGCGATGAGGATTGAGTTGTTATTACTAGTAGTAATGTATAGTAACAGGGTCTTGAATTGTATTTTAGCCATTGCTTTTTGCTATTTTACTTGACAATATAGTGTCTTTTCTTTATTAATATTTGTTAGTACTTGATAATATATTGCATTTATCCATTATGTTAAAACTTTTTGAAATGATGGAAAAGCATAATCGTTTTAATTGTTAATAGTTGAGAAATCTTAGTTGTTGTCCGTTGCAGGCACAAGGTAATTATTTCCTATCATTCATTACACAACTGATTTGTATGCCCAATTTTTCTTTTATGAGAAATAGGTTGTTTGCTAATTTGGTTCTTCTTCTTTTTTAGGTGGTTAGTAAAGAAAATCAATGGCATCAAAAGGTCATGGTAATGGACGGCGTACGGAAGATAAGAAAGGACCTGATAATCTTCCTACAGGTCAATACATAGCACCACCACCACCACCTATTACCACAGCTCTTCAACAAACTACTATAAATCTTTCTCCTTCTCCAAGGACAAATATAACTACCAAATGCATTTTTCATGCCCCCACTATCTGACTAGTTCCACACCTTTTCTTCCCATAGTAGTCTGCATAGTAGCTCTTCATCTGTACCTTTGGCATCATCCACAACTAGCCTTTCTGTATTGAGAATTGGAGGTCCTGGCACATCAACATCTCTATCCATTGATAGTGCTCCAATGTCTAATGCTATAAGATCTACTTCTTAGAATCTAAAATTTAAAGAGGTATTAGAATATGACAGCCACGGGAGGCTAATTATCATTACTGATGGTGATGGGTAAGTAACCCTTATGTTTTTCCATAATTTTTAAAATTTTCAAAAGCTAAGATGATTTAATATAATTTTATTGCAGGTTTATTCCCGCATATTCTGGTGGGTGTATGGTTATAGAAGTAATTAAACCATTTTTCACGGAGTCATGGAATAATTTGAACAAGATTCTCTATGACATCAGAATTCATATGTGGAAATATTTATGGTATAATCAGAATTCAAAGAATTTACCATTTCATTATGCTATCAATGATGAATTTACCTTTATATCCATCAATTTATTTCATAGCTTTATATTAAAGTATTTTGCAGACACAGTGTGCATGGCAGTCTTGTCATGAAAATAAGATACAAGATATTTTGAAGTTGAAAGCAGCTTTATGGATCAAAGAACACTAATATGTTGCCCAAAAGAAATTGCAAAAATCTGGTTGACTGACAGATAATGTGTGGGTCAAGTTCTTGGAAAAATAGGATACTCTTGAATATAAGGCAAGGAGGGAACGAGCAATGACAAATAGAGCCTCTAAAACGGGTGGTTCGTTGCACACTAGAGGTTTGATGAGTTTCTCTACCCACCGATGAAGACTAGTAATATATTTAAGTATCTACATCTTTACTCTTTATATATTCAAAAGTATCTACATCTTTACTGTTCAAGTTGGGTAGATTCAAAAAGAGAAAGTTTTCAGGATTTATGTTTCCTAATCAGAATTAATCGATCACTTAGTTAGAATTCTTGAAAGTTTGTTCTTCAAGATTTAGTGTGGCCTTATAAGCCTTGTTGATATGGTACCCCTGATTTGGCTGCATATCCAAGTGTTGCTATAACACCTGAATCGGGTACTACTCTAGAGATGCCACCTCCTCTGGAGTGACTTTTCCATCATAATCCCTACTGTGGGATGTAAAACAGTCACTTTATTCTCCAATGTTGCTTCCAATAGAAATAAAAAAAAGCTGAATAAATAGCAATAACCATGTGTACTAGAAAAACCATCACTGGCTAATGGCCCTAAGAATTTTGCATGATTTAGAACAAGTAGATGAGAATAGTTATAAATAGATACAAGGTGATAATGATGAAATTACTTCAAATGAACAAGATGGGTAGAACAAGTATATATTGGAAATATAAAACATCAATGTTCACTTACAAACTTGTTATTATCCCTTTTATTTTGAGTAGTGGCAGTAACAGTCATTAAACTAGGGTGAAATATAGAGATTTTTTTTAGATTTCTCAGAACTGCCACTCTGTAGCTTTTTAGATAGTACCTTGATTGCAATTTGTAGTCCATATTGCTATTTTCTCTATACATACCTATCCAGTAACCGCCAACGATCACCAATCTTGGCACCCACATCATCAATTTACTTTTCAAGTTTTTGGAGCATTTCATCAACTTGTTGAGTGGTAAAACTAGGAGGTAATATGAGTGTTCATACATAGAATCTTAGAAAAGTAATATGAAAAGGAAATTAAGAATTGGTATGATATTTTAAATCCCATAGATAAATATTCCTTAGGATAATCAGCTTTACCCTATTAACAAGTGTTGCAGAAACTTTATCATTTACAGTCCTTTCTTTAGTGTGGTCTCTATCCTACTCCCTAGCTACTTTATATTACCTTTGGGCTTATTCTTCACCTTTTGGACCCCTTTATCCACTGTAATAGCCCACATTATTCTTAGTTTGATTTAGCTCTTAGTTGTATGCATAAATGGCTTAAGGCCTAAAAAATTTGACTAAGTGTTGGTGACTTATTCATTTTCAAGACCCCTAAACTTCAAGGATTTTATTTTTGGTCTTCCAGACCCTGAGACATTAATTTTTGAGTCAATTCATATCCAGGGATGTAAGAAGTATGCCTCTGGGGAGTTTTGGATTTTTCGGAAAGGTTTGGGGTATGTTTGGATCACAAAACCAGTGGGTTACCGCGATAAGCCCGCAAAGCAGCTATGGTCCTAATGTCATGCAAACCACATCACGGTGGGGAAAATTAATGACCGCGATAAGACTACATTGCATTAAACTAGTTACATCCAGTTCCGAATTTAAATGACAGAAGGGCAATTGGGTCTTTTTCCCTCAGCTCAATCATTCATAACACGACTTAGGCATCAGTTAGGGCATAAATTTTACCCTATTCTCCAATTTTCCTACCAAGAATTCCATTTCCTTTCTTCCAAGAACACAAATTCAATTCCTTTTCCCCAAAAAATCAAGAATTCATGTTCCCCAAGTTCAAGAACCTTCAAGAAAGCATCAAGAATAACATTTTTCCTTTTAAGTTAAAAGCTTAAGCTTAATTACACCCACAGAGCCCAAAAACCCTCTTTTCACTTAAAGAATGGATTTTTCTATCATTATTGTATCTTATATTACTTAAGATGGGATTAATTCATGTTTTCATTGTAATTTAAATATGACTCAGTCCATGTATGATCCCATGAAAGATTTGAATTCCTCATGTTATGAATTTCAGTGACCCATGTCTTAGCCAAGTGAACTTCATGTTGTTGAATTCTCATGTTTAAAAATACGCCTATGTGCAAGTCCATGCTTTCCACATGGTTGATGAAATACCTATGTTTTGAGTTGAACCATTATTCAATATTATAGTTTAAGTTTAAATGTCATGTTTTAATGATCACTCGGTGCTAGTGGGTCATGAATACTCGATACCTACATGTTTTACATGATTTTTAGATTTTTAAGTATGATTAAGTTAAACCATGAATATCCTTACTTATTCAGTTATCATGATTAAGATGAGCAATATCAGAAGTATTATTCAGTTAAACTTAATTCAGTTTAGTACCAGTGTCAGTTCATCTAGGAGTAGGATTTAGTATCGAACGAACCTAGGGATGGAGGTTCACCCACCAGTTAGGACTAGGTCCTTAGTAGCAGTCCTTAAGTTTAAGAACTACGTAGCTAGCATAGGATTATGAGATGTCACCCTCTAGTTTAGCACTAACATTCTCCTAGGAGTCACCCTCCAGTTAGGATTGACTCCCTAGTCCTATGGGATATCAGCCTTGTGGATCCACATCATTAGCTAGTGTTAGTACCCGTGGCACAGTATTGATAACCTTTTAACTGGGCCATATATTAGACCTCAATTAGCTCAAATTGGGGCATTTCAATTATATGATACCTCCCACAGTCTTAGTACAGTATTCAGTATTTATTTAGTTCAGGTTTGCTTGACCAAAGCATACTGATTTATAGTTATACAGATTTCAGCCTTTCAGTTTATAGATTATTTCAGAATTATGTATATGCTTGGTCTTGCATTTCTCAGACATTATAGTTTTCATGCATTTATGCTCAGTTATTATATGTTGTTCAGTTAGTCCTTATCTCATATCCCAGTACATTCAAAGTACTCATCGCATGCTCTTCGTTGCACTATATTGTATTATAACATAGGTTCAGATGCTTAGTTTTCCGACTGCTCCTAAACAACTCAGCGTACCCAGTAGTAGTAGTGGTGAGTTCTCATCCATCGAGGACATAATTACTTATTCTAGTTATTTTAGTAGTTCTTGATATTCAGTCAGTCGGAGTTAGTTGGGGTCTTGTCCCACCAACTCCTCAATCAGTTAGAGGCGTTTCAGGTAATTAGACAATCAGACAGTCAATTAGACAATTTTTTAGCTTATCAGTATTATCAGTTATTTTATATTAATAGTTAGATTTTAGTATTTCATCAAATGTTTCAGACTTATGGTTGAACCACATTTTTAGTATTCAAATTAGTATTACATTCAATAGTTTATCTTACACAGACGTATACTATTGAAATTTTATAAGTGCTTACAGTAGATACCAACTCATGGGTTAACTTGCAGTTACTTATGCCTAAAAGCACTATTGTCGTGACTAAGAGGTAGCCTCGGGCCATGAAAAACTTGGTATCAGAGACTTAGGTTTTATAGTGTCCTAGGGTGTCTGAAATTTGCGTTGGGTAGAGTCTTGTGCATGGATGTGAAGTGCGCCACACTTATGGACAAGAGGCTACGAGTTGTTTCAGTTAAAGTTTCCTTTATTTCAGTATTTATGTCATGTGAATGAGCATGAGCTCAATTTAAACTCTTATTTTAACTCATCCTTCATTCTGTTTACAGACTATGCCTCCTAAAAGAAACAACAAAAGAAGGAATGGGAACCAGCCCGCACCTCCACTTGTTCAGAAAGATCCCCTGAATTGACATGTCTCTCACGCCGACTTCAGAGCTTCTTTTACTACCTTAGCCCATTCAGTAGCTACTCAGAACAACTAGTAAGTTGTTACCCTAGCCAATCCAGTGGAAAATACAGCTGCAGCTAGGATTCAGGATTTCACTCGGATGAATCGCCATTTATTTTTGGGATCCAAGTCTGAAGAGGATCCGTAAGAGTTTCTTGATAAGGTTAAGAAGGTGACAGATATTATGGGTTTCACTTTGAGTGAGATTGCAAAGTTGGCTGCATATATGTAGCTCATACTTAGTTTAAGTAGTAGAAGGAACACTGTGGTGTTGATGTAGGGCCTATTGAGTGGGAGGCATTTGCCACGACTTTTTTAGACAGGTTCTTGCCATTAGAGTTGAGGGAGGCTAAGATTCAGGAGTTCATTAACTTAAATTAGGGAAGTATGAGTGTGAAGGAGTACTCACTTAAGTTTACTCAGTTGGCGAGGTATGCTCTTACTATGGTTGCAGATAATAGGTCTAGAATGAGTTAGATCATGTCTGGTGTAGATGATAGTATGGATAAGGAGTATAGGACTACCATGTTAGTTAATGGATAGACTTATCTAGACTTATAGTTCATGTCCAACAGATTGAGGAAGAAAAGCTTAAAAAGAAAGAGAGAGAAAGAATAAGAGGGCCAGAACAAGTAGTTTTAACTTTCCCCAGCCAAGGTCAGAAGGTGGTAATCATTATCAGTTTCATTAGAAATTTTTAGCCCCATCTCCATCTCTAGCCAATACGCCAGTGCCTAATTTTAGGCAAGACAGTCGGTATATAGTGCCAGGTTTTAAGTCCGAGGGTAGTATGAACAGTGGTTGCACTAATTTGCTTTGCAGAGATATGGTAGGAATCATCAGGGTGAGTGTAGATCTAGTAGTGATGTGTGCTTTGGATATGGAAAGCTAGGCCATAGGATCTGAGAGTGTCAATTGATTTCTCAGAGGGGAAAGGATTAGCGCCATTAGGGTTAATTCAATATATCTTTCATCAGCTCCAACCAGTTGCCTGACTCAGTAAGGTGCCGCTACCAATACAACCAGTAGGAAATGTCAAAATAGGTTGTATGCCCTCCAGACCCAGCAGGATCAAGAAAGTTCTCCTAATGTAGTTATGGGTACATTGCAAGTTTTTCATCTCCATGTTTATGCTTTATTAGACCCTGGAGCTTCACTCTCTTTTGTAACCCCCTATATAGCAGCCAATTTTGGTTTCTGTCCCTAATCTTTAGCAGAACATTTCTCATTATCTACCCCAGTGGGTAAATATATTATAGCCATATGGGTATACAGAAATTGCCCGGTCACAGTATCTCAGAAAATTACCTTAGAAGATCTGGTAGAGTTAGATATGACTAATTTTGATGTCATTCTCAGTATGGATTGGCTCTTATCATATTATGCCTCAGTTGATTATAGAAATAGAGTTGTCCAGTTTTAGTTTCCCAATGAACCAGTCATTGAATATAGGGGTAGTACCTCTGTACTTAGGGGGTCAGATTTTTTCTTACCTTAAGGCAAGAAAAATGATATCTAAAGGGCGTGTTTACCATCTTATTTGAGTCAAGGACTCTAGTTCTGAGACTCTTAAGCCTCGAGTCAGTTTCAGTAGTAAGAGAATTTCCAAATGTGTTCCCTGAAGACCTTCTCAGAGTTCCTCCCAAAAGAGAAATTAACTTCAGAATAGATCTTCTTCCAAATACCCAGCCTATCTCTATTCCTCCCTACAAAATGGATCAATACTAGCTTAGGGAATTGAAAGAACAATTGAAAGATCTCTTAAATAAGGGATTCATCAGGCCTAGTGTTTCCCCATGGGGCACTCCAGTCTTGTTCGTGCTTAAGAAAGATGGTTCTCTCGGAATGTGAATCGATTACCGTCAGTTGAATAAAGTCACAATTAAGAATAAGTATCCATTCCCTAGGATTGATGACCTGTTCGACTAACTTTAGGGTTCCAGTTATTTCTCTAAGATAGACCTCAGATCCGGCTATTATCAGCTTAGAGTAAGAGAATGTGGCATTCTAAAGACAATTTCAGAACCCGGTGTGGTCACTTAAAATTTTTAGTTATGTCTTTTGGAATAATGAATGCCCTTTCATCTTTCATGGACTTGATGAATAAAGTGTTCAAGAAGTACTTGGACATGATCGTCATTGACTTTATTGATGATATTCTTCTCTATTCCCGTAGTGAAAATAATCATGCAGACCATTTGAGAATTGTATTGCAGACCCTTAGAACTCATTTGTTGTTTGCCAAGTTTAGTAAGTGCGAGTTTTGTCTAATATCAGTAGCTTGACTTGGCCATATTATTTTCAGTGATGCATTCGAGTTGACCCTCAAAAGACTGAAGCAGTGAGAAACTTTCCCAGACCCATCTCTCCATCAGATATCAGGAGTTTCTTGAGTTTAGCTGGCTTTTACAGATGGTTTGTTGAAGGTTTCTCTTCTATTGCATCCTCTATGTCTTGATTGACTCGGAAGAAAGTCAAATTTTAGTGGTTAGATTCTTGCAAGAAGAGTTTTTAGGAGTTGAAAACTCAACCCACTTTCACCCCAGTCTTAACTTTGTCAGATAGTTCAGATGGATTCGTAGTTTATTGTGATGCTTCTAGAGTTTGTCTTGGTTATGTATTGATGTAAGGAGGTAAGGTCATAGACTATGCCTCTAGACAGCTTAAGCCACATAAGAAGAATTATCCTTCATACGATTTTGAGTTGGCCGTTGTTGTTTTTGCCTTGAAAATTTAGAGGCATTATCTTTATGGGGTCCATGTTGATGTGTTCACGAATCACAAAAGTTTGCAGTATGTGTTCTCATAGAAATATTTAAATATTATTCAGAGAAGGTGGTTTGAGTTGTTAAATGATTATGATATGAGTATGTGTAGTATCGGGGCAAGGCCAATGTAGTGGCAGATGCCCTTAGTAAATTATCTATGGGTAGTGTTGCTCATGTTAAGGAGGATAAGAAAAAGTTAGTTCGGGAGGTTCATCAACTTGCTAGATTTGGTGTTTGGCTGGTTGACTCAACTGAAGGTAGTGTATGGGTTCAAAATGGTTTAGAATCTTCATTGGTTGTCGAAGGAAAAAAGAAGCAAGATAGGGATCCCAGTTTGGTTAGATTGAAGGAAGCCGTTGGAGATTAGAAAGTAAAGGTTTTCTCTGAAGGGGGAGATGGTGTGCTTCGCTATCAGAGCAGGTTATGTGTTTCATGTGTTGATGGTTTGAGATAGAGAATACTTTTGGAAGCACATGGTGCACGGTATTCTATCACCCAGGAGCCACTAAGATGTACCGTAATTTACAGGAAATCTATTGGTGGAATGGAATGAAGAAGGATATTATGGAGTTTGAGGCTAAGTGTTTGAATTGCCAGTAATTTAAAGTTATGCACCAAAGTCCTAGTGTCACATTACAGGTGTTCAACATCCCCACTTGGAACTAGGAAACAGTGAACATGGATTTAATGACGGGTTTGCCTCGTACACGTCGTCAGAATAGTTTGATATGGGTTATTGTAGATAGTTTCTTGCCAGTTCATACTTCGTACTCAGCTGAGGATTATGCTAGGATTTATATCAGAGAGTTGGTTAATTTACATAGAGTTCCATAGTCTATCATTTTAGATAGAGGTACTCAATTTACCTTTCACTTTTATAAGGCTTTTTAGAAGGGTCTTGGTACCCAAGTATATCTCAGTACAACTTTTCATCCTTAGATGGATGGTCAGGCAGAGAAGACCATTCAGACCTTAGAGGATATGCTATGAGCTTGGGTTATTGATTTTAAAGGTAGTTGGGATGACTACTTACCATTGATTGAGTTTGCTTACAATAATAGATATCACTCCAGTATTAAGATGGCTCCGTTTGAGGCTCTCTATGAAAGGAGATCTAGATATCCTATTGATTGGTTTGAAGCAGGTGAGGCTACTTTCATTGGGCCAGATTCAGTGTTTGGTGCAATGGAGAAAGTTCAATTGATTAGGGAGAGTCTTAAGACAGCCCAAAGCCATCAGAATCTTATACAGATGTGAGGAGAAGAGATCTTGAGTTTAATATTAGTGATCTAGTCTATTTGAAAATATCCCCCATGCAGGGAGTGAAGAGATTTGGCAAGAAGGGGAAACTCAGTCCCCTATATATTGGTCCTTAAAGAATATTGAACCCTTTTTGGGAAGATAGCTTATGAGCTAGAGTTGCCTGTAGATTTAGCATCAGTGTATCCGATATTTCATGTTTCTTTGTTAAGGAAATGTATTGGCGATTCAACTGTTGTTCTCCCTTTAGATAGTATAGGTGTTCAGGATAGCCTTTCTTCCAAAGAAGTCCTAGTTGAGATCCTTGACCGTCATATTTATAGGTTGGGGAATAAAGAAGTTCCCTTGGTTAAAGTTCTATGGTGGAATCAATATATTAAGGAAGCTACTTGGGAAACAGAAGAAGATATGCATACTAAGTACCCTCCTCTCCTCTCCGCGAATTCAGACTCAACTTGAGGTAATAGTTTTCCTAAGATTGACTCTTTCCCATTCTCAGTTCCAGCTATATAACCATTCTCATGTCATTGCATGCATTTGTGAAATTAGTTCAGTTTATATATCGTATTTTAGACTCAGTTGTGAAATCATGTTCCAAATCATGCATGTTCAGTATGTGATCTCAGTCGCCTTATTTCAGTACTCTCAGTCTAATCTGTCTCATTCATGGATGAATGTTCCCAAGGGGGAGATATTGTAATACCCCATACTATTATTAGTTCGATTCAGCTCTTAGTTTCATGGATAAAGGGCTTAAGGCCTAAAAATCTCACTAAGTGTTGGGACTTAGTCATTTTCATGACCCCTAAACTTTGAGAATTTTATTTTTTGTCTTCTAGGCCTCGAGACACTGATTTTTTAGTTAATTAATGTTCAGGGATGTAAGAAGCATGTATCGGAGGAGTTTCATATTTTTCGGACAAGGTTTGGGGCTTGTTTGGATCACGAAACCAGCGGTTTACGATGATAAGCCCGCGACGTGGCTATGGTCCTAATGTCATGCAGACCACGTCGCAGTGGGGGAAATGAATGACCGCAGTAAGACCGCGTCGCGGTAAGATGGTTAGTCCAGTTTTGAATTTAACTAGAAGGACAATTGGGTCTTTTACCCCTCAACCCAGTCATTCATAACCCGACTTGGGCATCAGTTAGGGCATAATTTTGCCCTTTTTCTCCAATTTTCCTCCCAAGAAAGCCATTTCCTTTCCTCCAAGAACACAAATTCAATTCCTTTTCCCCTTTCCCCAAGTTTAAAAACCTTCAAGAATAGCATTTTTCCTTTCAAGTTAAAAGCTTAAGGTATATGGGGTGTTCATCCATGGATCCCTTTCACCCATGAGCACAAAAATCCTCTTTTCAATTAAAGAATAGATTTTTCTATCATTATTGTATCTTATATTGCTTAAGATGGATTTAATTTATGTTTTCATGGTAATTTAAATGCGACAGTCCATGTATGATCCCATGCAAGATTTGAATTCCTCATGCTATGAATTTTATTTCCCATGTCTTAGCCAAGTGAACTTCATGTTGTTGAATTGTCATGTTTAAAAATACCCTCATGTGCAAGTCCATGCTTTCCACATGTTTGATGAAATTCCCATGTTTGAGTCGAACCATTATTCAATATTACATTTTAAGTTTAAATGTCATGTTTTAATGATCACTCTGTGCTGGTGGGTTATGAATACCCAATACCTACGTGTTTTACATGATTTTAGATTTTCAAGTATGATATAGTTAAACCATGAATATCCTTACTTATTCAGTTATCTTGATTAAGATAAGCACAATCAGAAGTAATATTAAGTTAAACTTAATTCAGTTCAATACTAGTGTCAGTTCAGTTAGGAGTAGGATTTAGCACCGAGCGAACCTAGGGATGGGGGCTTTCACCCGCAAGTTAGGACTGGGTCCTTAGTAGCAGTCCCTAAGTTCTATAACTACGTAATTATCATAGAATTATGATATGTCACCTGCCAGTTTAGGATTAACACTCTCTTAAGGGTCACCCGCCAGTTAGGACTGACTCCCTAGTCCTACGGGACATCAACCTTGTGGATCCACATCATTAGCCCATGTTAGTACCCGTTGTATGGTAGTGACACCCTTCTAACTGGGGTCACAAGTTGGCACCTAATTAGCTCTGATTGGGGAATGTTATTTATATGATACCTCTCACAGTCTCAGTACAGTATTTAGTATATATTCAAGTCAGGTTTGCTTGACCAAAGCATATAGATTTGCAGTTATTCGATTATACAGATTTCAGCCTTTCAATTTACAGATTATCTCAAAAATATATATGTGCTTGGTCTTGCATTCTCAGATATTATAATTTTTGTGCATTTATGCTCCGTTATTTCATATTGTTCAATTAGTCCTCTTCTCATATACCAGTACATTCAAAAGACTAATCGTATGCTCTTCTTTGCTCTATGTTGTCTTATAACATAGGTTCGGACGCTCAGTTTCCTGACCGCTCCTAGACAGCTCAGTGTACCCAGCAACAGTAGTAGTGAGTCCTTATCCTTCGAGGACATGATTACTTATTCCAGTTATTTCAATAGTTGTTGATATTCAGTCAGTCGGAGTTAGTTGGAGTCTTGTCCCAACAATTAGACAGTCAGTTAGACAACTTTTTATCTTATCAGTCTTTTCATATTATCAGTTGTTTTAAATTTACAGTTAGATTTCAGTATTTCATCAGATGTTTCAGACTTGTGGTTGAACCACATTTTCAATATTCAGATTAGTATTAAATTCAGCAGTTTATCTTCCGCACACGTATACTATTTCTATTTTATTCAGTGCTTACAACAGGTACCAACTCATGGGTTAGCTAGCGGTAACTTATGACCGAAAGCACCGTTGTCGCGACTAGGGACTAACCTCGGGTTGTGACATCCACCATGCTAATTGTACAACTCTATCTGCAATTATCAATACAAAAATACAGATTCAACATCGAATATGTAGCATTTTCATTATATCAACATAAGTACGCCCTATGCTGTAAGCAATCTCTAACCATAATAGAAAAACAACCATAAAAATAATTACAAGAGGACAAGGTGACTGACATAAGTCATGGAATAAATAAGTGTAACATATGGAAGTTTAAAGTATCACTACCATCCTCCATCCTCTTTACCATGGTACTATATTTATTTTTGGATAATAGGAATTTGATCAAATACTGCAGTAGACCTAAAAGAACAGTAAGTAAGTAGGTTGAGTACCCGAACACATACCCAATTAGATTCCATTGCTCAAAACCTTCTAATGCCTGCTACTCTTTTTAACACATCCCCAATTAGATTCCATAGTCCAAAACCTATCTAATGCTTGCTATTTTTTTTAAAGTTTCGTAATCTATGACCTGCCCCAGTTAGAATCCTAGAACAGATAGATCCCCATAGAAAAGGTACATTGATTAATTGAAAAAAATCAATATAGACACATAATCACATGGCTGTGCTGAAAGATCAAAATGATAAGAGGCAGCAAATTTAGATTGTACCACACCAAAAGATATAATGACCTCAAAAGGTACTAATTAAATCTCACATATTGCGATAACTAGAAGATATTATGACATGAGCTCTTAACAAAATGCTCGATATAATCTTAAGAATCAACAACGACAAATATATAACAACTATGGTATATTGAAGCAAGCATAAGATATAAAGTACGTGCTATCACAACATCACAGCCCTCCACAGGGGATTCTATAGCAAGAACTTCCCCAAAAGCATATCTAGACTCGTATACAGACTTTCCAAATACTATTGAATTGGGCTGGGCAAAGTATGTATACTCAAAGATGCAAGATTTAGGATTAGGGATATGAGGCATCGGGAGATACATTGATTGAGGTTGTTTGCTGAAATCTACTAGCACAATCTCTGGGTTTGTTTAATTAAACGAAAGTATGACAAAGGTTATTATGTGGTTTATGGTTTTAATTTTTGTGGGTATATTTTATTTTTACTTACGAAAGAAAAGTATGTTGACTTTCAGAATTGACTTAATAGTAGTAGATAATGTAATTTGTTGTTGGCAGATTCAATGTTAGTAACATCTATTACAGAATAAGAGATTAGAAGGCACTAGTGGTTCCTTGAGCATAGTTTTATCATCTCGTTTGTGTGTGTGATTTGATGAATGGTTCATCTGTTTGGGATGTTATTCCTAGCCTTGTAATGAGGTCAGTTTTCCATGAATAAATAGTATTAGAAACTATCCAGTATATTAAAATGTTTAGGTACTGCTGTGTGAAAAAAATGGGGCATTCGTTATCATCTTATTCCTACGAGCTATTAGCGGTAATCAGTGATTCATGCATTGGAAATAGACAAACATTTCCCTTTTAGTTAAAGCAGAGTTATTAAGTGAATATCAGCATTATGGAAATCTCTCAAGGTTTGTTACTCTAGGTTCTGGACTGGCTTGAAATCACTTTAACTCTAATGTAGTAGTCGTTGTGCTTTAGAGCTAGTTTAATGGGAAAGACAAATCTTTTTCTATTGGATTACAATAGAGAGGTTGAACAAAGAGTGCGAAAAAGTTGAACTCCCTGCAAGAGATTAATTTTGCTTTCACAGTTTATTTATCTCTTTTCTAAAATTTTGCAGGAATATTTAAATGAGAAAAAATAGCCAACTTTTCTTGAGTTCTTTGAAGAGATGCATAAGAAGAAAAATAAGGACAGTACAACAGAAAATTGGGTCAAAACGTGTGCTAAGGATGCATATGTAAGATAATAACCCTTAAATACATTATTTTATTCTTACTCAACTTAGCTTGTTTACATACTAACAAATAATTTTTCTTTCAGGAAGGATTTCAAAAAATCATAAAAGATTGGCATCAAACCTAACCTACTTAAGAGGATGGTACTATGGTCCAACCATCACCTACTGCTATGACTAACATGTGGATAGCTGTGGTAGGTGGTTCAAAGAAAGGTAGAACCTACGAGTATGGGGTTCTCCAATCTTTAAGTAGTCCTTCGTTGTTTCTCTATTCCTCTTCTACTTTGCAAACTATGGAAGAAATGGAAGAGATGAGAAAGCAAATTGTAGAGTTGACGCAACAATGTGCAGCTATTGATGCTAAGTTTGCTAAATTTGAGGAGTTGGTCAAAAAGCACATGCCTAAAGTATTTCATGATGAGGAAGAGAGTGAACCTGATGATGATTAGATTCTAGTTGTTGTTCTTGTTTTTGGTTGTGACTTTTAGATATTTAAACTATTTAACTCGATGTTTTTTTTGAATATTTTAAAGTGGTTGAATTTTTAAATTTTTATCGGGTTTGATCCTACTATAAAAATACATTAGGTATATTGTTTATAATCTGAGAGCAGTGTAAGCTAATGAAAGAGCAGTGTTGATGGAAAAATAAAATAAATTTAAATTATTTCCTAAAAATATTTAAGATTTTTGACGACACGTATTAAAACTAAAATACAACAATTTAATATACCGACCACAATAGTCGGAATGATTACTATTTTATTAGTTTTTGACCACAGTAATAGAAAAGATGTTATTAGTGAATATTTATTTATTAAAATTCTATCTAAAGTAGTCGGAACAATAATTATTTATTAAAGTTCCGACTACAGTAGTCGAAATAATTATAATTATTAAATAATTATTTATTACATTTTCGACTACAATAGTTGAAAGATTTATAATTATGAAATAATTATTTATTAATCTTTCGATTACCGTAGTCGAAACTTTTATAATTATAAAATAATTATTTTTAGTTAGTTTATTAATCTTTCGACTACACCAATCAGAATTTTTTTTATTTGGTCATTTTATAATTTACAATCTGCGACTATAATAGTCAAAAACTTCTGACTATTGTAGTCGAAAATATATTCCTGACAAGCTATATTCTGACTACCATAAAACAGTCAGAAAGTTATCGAAAACACATTATTTTCCGACTACATTCCGACTACATCAGCTGTCGAAAAAATACTATTTTTTAGTAGTGCATGCTACTAAACTAAATTCAATGTTCCAAACTCAATGGAACCATTTGAATTTCCAATGGAGGTTGTTTTCACCAAATATTGACCAAACTAAACTTTAGGGTAACTCCCCAACATCTCTTCTAAATATTTAAAGTCATATCGAAAACCTCGAGACCTGAACCAATTACATTACTAATTCAAAGGCTACATTCCAAAGCTGATGAAAATGATGTAATTTTTATAAGACTCGAATCTATGAATACTGACCAAACCTTAGGACTTAGTAATTTTATTTTACAAATCCAAATTCCCCTCTCGGACCTTGTGAAGGATGCGGGGTCGAGCAAGCTAAGCATCTTGCTCCCTCTTAAGGTCGAAAGATTTTCTCCAAGTAATTCTCTTTTCTATTAATGAATTAACCCTCTTCTTCAAGCAATAGATTTTTGGCTAATTATGCTATGAAAGATGGAAAGAAGGGGGGTCTTCTTTAGAATGATGATTGTGCAGACGAATAACATGGATGCATCCTTAAACCCCATTCTTTCCCTCGAGGAAGCGACTGATGTGGCTAGAATTTATGAAATTTTCTTAGTAGAGAATGTCCACCTGCTCAACATAAAGGGTAGAATCTTTTTGATATTTGGTTTCCTCAGGTTCAACTACATTCAAATTGGTTGACAGTGCCTCAACTTCTGAAATTTGATTAGCCACAGTCTTGTCGGAGATGCTATCTTCTAACAAGGTGGACATAGAACTCTCGAGCCTAGAAAGCCTTACGAATAACTTTTCTATTTCTACCAATAATCATTAAATCGAGAGCCTTAGCTATTGATACACATGTCTAAAAAGATGAGAGGAATGGCTAATTAACAAAGAAGAAAATAAGGAGGGAAAGAAAAGAGAAAGAGGAATCTAACTCTTACGACATAGTGAGTAGCATCATTTATCAAACACTCAATTAAGGCTTTTTAAATATTTTTTCAATCTTTCGAAGACATCATGACATTCATATAATTGGCTACCTCAACTGGACTAGAAATAAGACTTACCTTGCTCGAAATAACTAAGGTTTCCATATTATAACGTGAGGTATCATAGTTGGAACTGAATCTGGCCGCTACCAAGCATAGACCCACCCTTGTAGAAAGTAAAAGAGAAGTTAATGTATGAATAGTTACAACCATCATTGATGGTGGAAATTATAATGACTTGATTTTTTGTGATTTTTGTGATTTATTTATTTCTATGTGATTTGAGTATTTTTACCCCTCCTAATAGTTGTTTGTGGTATTTCTAGGATGTGGGGATGATTGGTGCAGTTCTCAATGCATTTCGGTGTGTTTTATGCGAGTTTATGATTTTTGGAGGTTAAGAAGACTTTATAGTTAACTTTGATCAATATTTACTATTTTGTGTGTCTGATGAAAAAATGGACGGCACTAGTAGATTTAGCACGTTGATTTTAGATTGGTAACATAGTTGGTGTGGTTTTATAGCTTTTGTATCTCATTTTGACCCTTGGTTTAGAAAGTTGTGAAATTGGATTTTGGGGGTCAATTTTGTGAGACCAATGTATTCCAAAAGTCTGATATCGCCACTGCAGTCTGAAGTATCAAATTTGATTGGGTGGCATAGTTCATTTGTATTTTTGGGATTTCAAATGAATCCCGAGGGTCCTACGGTCCAGATGATACACCACTCAACTGGTGCAACCACTTAAGCGGTCAGTCGGTCGCTTAAGAGACCTGTCTTGCACCAACGAGTGTCGCTTAAGTGGCCTTGGGTCTGCTTAAGTGAGTGTCTCTTAAGAAACCTTTGGTCCACTTAGGCAACTTGTGCAGCCTCATCAGGTATCGCGAAAGCGACACTTGTCTGCTTAAGCGATGCTTGTGAGGTATTTATACCTCTTTTCACAATTTTCACCATTTTTGACACTCAAAGCTTAGGGTTTTTGAGTTTTTGAGCGATTTCTTCCATTTTCAAGCTTGGGTAAGCTCCGATCCTCATTTCAATTATTTTTCTTCAACTCTTGTCATTTAAATCTTGTTAAAACTTGAATTCAAAAGTTGAATTTGGGGATTTTGGCTCGAAGGCCTAAATTAGTAATTTTTTTTATTTAAACATCGATTTCGATTTATTTTCACTTGGGTTTTCCTTATTGCTTCCTTTCAGCACGGGTCATATATTTTTAGACTAAATTTCTGATTTTACCCTTCTTTTTCAAAAATCAATTTCGAGGGTCCATTTTGACCCTGATCAGAAATAGGCAATATGGCTATCGTTGGCTTCTTTTTGATGGTAGATTCTATATTTATATGTTTGAGTTGATTTCAAATTCATTCATGAGGATAAAGCTCTGTGTTGAAGGATTTTTAGATCGGTTTCTGCAGTCAAGGTAGGTTATGGTTAAACTTTCTTCATACTTAGTTGGGTAATTAATATTGGTATAAAATCCTATTATGGGTGTGGGAAATAATCACACAAATGAATTTATTATTGTCGTGTGTCTATGGGGGTCTCTGTTGTTGTTATTTGGTGATTTTGAGAAATTATTTGCTATGTGTGATCGTATGGATCTTATATGATGTTATTGGCCTGGTAATTACATAATTGATTATTTATTGGTGAAGAATGACTAAGTTGGTATTTATATGGTATCAAATGGCATATTTTTGCTATATCTTACTCTATTGGTTTATGGACTATAATGAATTCAAGGATGGTTGGCATATTAAGTAGATTTTGGCTCACATGGTTTGTATATTGGTGGAATTTGAAAATTCTCATTCTGGTAGGTTATGAGCATTACATTCTCATGTCATATATATTAATTAAACATTGGTACAATCATGAAAATACTGACTTTTTCTGACAGTAAAAGTGACGTCTTTAAAAATCCTCTACTGATATATGTGCCGGAGAGGAGTTATGTGTAACACCCCATATTCAAGTACGTGTATTGGCGTATTCAAGTACGTGTATTGGTATTATTTATATGGAATTAATTTTTATTTTATTTATACCGGAATTTTCCCGTCGATGGTTCCATGCGAAGGTTATTGAATAAGCTTTCCAACGATATAAAGATTTCCAAAAACGGATAGGTTTCGGATATAATCGAGCACGTTCTAAACTATAAAACGGTGGCCGGGATATTTGGGAATAGTAAATGTGCAGGAAAATTTCCTACACACAAACTACTGAGGCCAGCCAAATTTTTGGGTCAACTTCTAACGATCATAACTCCCTTAATATAATGAACTGGGAGAGATGCAACATATGAAAAGAAAGATCTTTGAGTCTTATTTCCAATGAAATTAGTTTCATCCAAATCCAACATCTGAGTAAGGAGTTATACTCGTTTTACTTCAGCCTATCAAAATAGATTTTTAGGGTCAACTTCAAACGACCATAACTCCTTGTACAGGACGAACTGGGTGGCCTACTTTATATGAAATGAAATCCCTTTGAATTATCCTTCCAACGATACTAATTTCACTGATAACGTAGAAAAGAGTTATGGTTGATCTACTTTAGCTTAACAAAACAGTCCACCAAAGGACAAATTTGACATTATTTAAATTTTAAAGGCATTTTGGTCATTTCCTATTATATTATGGACGGGAATATGTGTATATATACATGTATAGGAGTTCAAAAACTCATTTTCATCATCAATCCTTGAGAAAGAACAAACCCTAGCCAAATTTGACCTTTAAATTACTTTTGATTCAACCGTAGAAATTCCAAAGTAATCCGATAACTGCGTTTGTCATCTCGAGAGCTTTGAATGACACCTATTATTTGTGAAAACAGGATTGCATAATCAAGAGGTGAATTTTAAGGTATGAATATTGTTTGCCTTTATTCTTTTCCATATGTATATGTATGATAGAGGATTATATGTATTGGTTATTATTGAAAGGTGATGGAAATAGGGTTATGGACTATTTTGCATGGTTTGGTTGTATTGAATTGTGGAAGGTGGATATGGAAATTGAGTTATGGAAGGTGAATATGGTGATATACTATTGAATTGATGATTATTTATATCTATGGCTCAATTTGGTTTAATGGATTGGTTGGAAGGATAAATGAATCCAAACTTGATATTGGAGGATGTTGTATGAATGTGCATGGCATGTGAAAGTAATTGGAGTATAACAGTGTTAAAGTGACACCCTTTATGGTGTAATTAAGGCTTACTACTTAACCACTAGTTTGGTGAATTCAAATAATTGAATTTCGACATTTGGTTGCTAATACTAGATTGCTATATATGTTCATTGTAAATAAGTAATCCGAAAAGACGGGAAGTCCATTTGGGACTAGTATTGAAGGTTGACAGTCAGGTATGTAAAGCATACTCTATACCATATCTTTGGCATGAAAGTGAACAATTGTTTTATTAAGAAAGTTTCCAAAGTTATTCAATAACATGTGATCCATAATGGTTTTGTATGATGTCCTACGTTACCAATGAACTTGTTTCCACCCTACAATATGTCAAGACATTCCAATACTTACTTGTTTTCCAAATCTTACATGTTTATTGCACTAATGAATGTCAGAAGGTATCCGATTACTCATACAAGATCCATGTGCTATTAATGACTCCAAAACGTTTCATTGATATACCAATAAGTTCCTACTTCATTGTTATGGCATTGATGACTCCAAAACACTTTATTGATGTGCTAATGAGTTCTTACTTCATTGTTATTGCATTGATGGTCTATTTGTATGTCTCTTATTCATGTATCATTGTTTTAAAGTATCAAAAATTCGGTGGCAACCGAAATAACAAACTCAAAGATTAATTGAACTAAGTGATGAAAGTTCTCTCTTATCGGGTGGTATCCCAGGGGCATAAGCCTATCATGGGTCGATCCCTATTTATGTGTTTATGGGTGGTATCCCAGGGGCATAAGCCTATCATGGGTCGATCCCAGTTGATATGTAATGGAGGCAGCCTAATGGTCACAGTACAGTACAGTAATGATTACAAAGATGATAAGAACGAAGGTAAAGTGATTGAATAAATACAATGTACAGGTTGTCACAAGTTCTAGTAAGTGTGGTCCACTCCTATTATGATTTATTCACTTGTTTCTGATTTCTATTGAGCTCCTATATCATATGTGATTATCTACAGCTTTACATACTTAGTACATATTTCATACTGACGTCCCCCACGGGGGACCTGTATTTCATGCTACAAGCACAGGTACCTCATCTCATACACTGCACAAGTAGGAGCCAGGATATCCAGCTATTTTTGGCAATCTCCTGTTTGCTTTGGGGCTTTCCGTGTCATATCTAGTCACTTTTGGTATTGTATAGAAGTTAGTTATATGGAAGGGTGTGTCCCAACCTTAGTTAAACTCTGTGTATTATCTAGAGGCTTTGTAGACCTAATGTACAGTCAAGGTGGTATTTTGTTAATAGACGTGATGGCTCCAACGGCCAAGTATTGTATATACATATATATATGTGCTCGAGCTTATACAGGTGATTATTTCCTTTTATATGCGACATGACGCTATCCGAATTTTGGGTTGTCATAGAGGTATGCATGGGAAGTATAAGGTTATGAGCTGGTTCTCCCAGGCCTCCTCGGTTACGGGTGCCAGTCTACCCCAATAGGATTTGATGTGTGAAAAAAGTGGTATCAGAGAAGTTCGTCCTAGTGAGTCTACAAAGCCGTGTCTACGTAGAGTCTTGTTTATCAGTGTGTCATGCACCGCATCTATAAACAGGAGGCTATGGACATTTATGAATTGTCTCTTTTCTTCATGTCTTAGATCGTGCGATAGAGCCTATATTGTATATGAAGTCATAGTTGGCCACTGAATCCGTTTGTTTCTCTTATTATAGTAATGATGTGGTTACCAGAAGCAAGAATATCGGTAAGCAAGTAGATGTGGATGCCGGAGAGGGGACTAGTAAGTCACCCACTATACCAGCTAATTAAAGTGAGGCTCCAGCTGAGCATGCATCAGAAACTTCTTCCACTCCGGAGCCACCTATTAATGCTGCTGATCAAGATCTTAGAAATGCAGTGCAACTTTTGACTCGTATAGTTGCTGGGTAAGATCAAGGGCAAGCCATTCCTACCACGAGTCCTAGTGGTACAAATAGGGCGGCTAGCCTTCGAAAATAGAATTTTCTTAAGATGGATCCTCCCACTTTTACTGGATCAGATCTTAACGAGGACCCACAGGACTTTATTGATCAAATTCAAAGGGCCTTAGATATTATGCATATAACGGGTAGAGAGACAGTGGAGTTAGTGGTGTATAGATTCAAAGGGGAGGCTATATATTGGTACGAGGACTCGAAATGATCTAGGGGTATTGATGCACCCCCAGCTACTTGGAAAAAGTTCAAAGAGGCATTTCTTGATCATTATCTTCCATTCGAGATTCGTCAAGCCCGTGCAAATCAGTTTTTAAATCTTTGTCAGGGGAATATGAGCGTGAGGAAGTACAGTCTCTGATTTAATTTCTTGTCGAGATATGCTCCTAATGTTGTAGCTACTATGGATGACAGAGTTCATCAATATGTTGATAGGCTGGATCCATATCTGGTTAGAGATTGTACTATTTCCGCTTTGAATAAAGATATGGACATAGTGAGGATCCAAGCTTTTGCACAAAAAATAGAAGATCAGAGGCAGAGGAGAAAAACACAGGAATTAGAAAGAGGATATTCCAAGAGGGTCAGATCGACAGGGAAGTTCATGGCATCCCAGGGAGGGTTCAGACCACAGTTTTCTGCTAGACCACCTAGGCCATTATCTTCTTATTCTGCAGCTAGTGCCCTACCACAGTTCTAAGGGTCCAGAGGAAATCAATTTGGGCACAAAAGTGAGAGTCAGAGTTCGCGGATAGTGGGGTACCAAGGGCAAGGGAATATGAGCCAATCGAGACCTCCTCGAGAGCCATGCAATAAATGTGGAAGGTATCATTTGGGCGCATGTCGGCTGGGGACCAATGTTTTCTTTTGGTGCGGTATGTCGGGGCATATGATGAGAGAATGACCATAAAGGGGCATAGGGGGTATGGCACGACCTACGAGGTCATTTGTTGCATCATCATCATCGATGCCTTATTCAGGAAGAGCTGTACAACCAATGGGTCGTGTTAGAGGTGATAGAGGAGCCACGAGTTCTAGTGGGGCTCAAAATCGTACGTATGCTCTAGCGGATCGACAAAATTTAGAGGCTTCCCCAGATGTAGTTACGGGTACGTTGTCTATCTTTTCATTCGATGTATATTCCTTAATTGATCCCAGTTCTACATTATCTTATATTACTCCATTGGTTGCTGGAAAGTTTGAAAGAATACCTGAATTGTTAGTTAAGCCATTTGAAGTGTCCACACCGGTTGGGGAATCTATTATAGCTAGAAGGGTTTACCAAAACTTCATAGTAACTATTTGTGGTTGTGATACGATGGATGATCTTGTGGAGTTAGAAACGGTAGATTTTGATGTTATAATGGATATGGACTGGTTGGCGTCTTGTTATGCCATAATTGATTGCTGCATGAAAAAGGTATATTTCCATTTTCCAAATGAATCAGTCCTTGAATGGAAAGGTGAAATTGGCGCGCCAAGAGGTAGATTTATTTCTTATTTTAAGGCAAGAAGAATGATTTCCAAGGGATACATATATCATTTAGTTAGAGTAAGGGATACCGAAGCGGAGCCACCAACTTTTCACGCTGTTCCGGTGGTAAATGAATTTTCTGATGTATTTCCTGAAGATCTTCCAGGTTTGCCTCCCGAATGAGAAGTAGAGTTTGGTATTGATGTAATACTAGGAACCCAACCAATCTCCATTCCTCTGTATAGAATGGCCCCAGCAGAATTACGAGAATTGAAAGAGCAATTGAAAGATTTGCTAGAGAAGGGATTCATAAGGCCTAGTATGTCCCCCTGGGAGCACCAGTGTTATTTGTGCGCAAAAAGGATGGCTCGCTGAGGATGTGTATTGATTATCGGCAATTGAATAAGGTGAATATTAAGAATAAATATCCTCTCCCAAGAATTGATGATTTATTTGATCAGTTACAGGGTGCCAAGTGCTTTTCTAAGATTGATTTGAGGTCAGGTTACCACCAAGTGAGTCTCAAAGAGAAGGATATACCCAAGACAGCTTTCCGAGCATGGTATGGTCATTATGAGTTTCTAGTTATCTCATTTGGGCTAACAAATTCACCCGCAACTTTTATGGATTTGATGAATAGGGTGTTTAAGCCATTCTTGGATGTATTTGTGATAGTTTTTATAGATGATATTCTAGTTTATTCTAGATCAGAAGAGGACCATGCCAATCACTTACAACAGGCATTGCAGACTCTTCGTGATTGTAAGCTTTATGAAAAGTTCTCTAAATGTGAGTTTTGGTTAAAGTCGGTGGCATTTTTGGGTCATATTGTATCTAGTGAAGGGATAAAGATTGATGCTCAAAAGATAAAAGCTATGACGAACTGGCCAAGGCCTACAACGCCTACGGAGATTCGTAGTTTTCTCGGGTTGGATGATTATTATAGAAGGTTTGTTGAAGGCTTTTCTTCCATTTCAGCACCCTTAACCAAGCTAACCCATAAAGCATCCAAATTCCAATGGAATGATGCCTGTGAGAAGAATTTTCAAGATTTAAAGAACAAGTTGATTTCTACACTCGTGTTGGTACTTCCAGAAGGCACCGAAGGGTATACAGTGTATTGTGATACTTCCAAAATTGGTTTAGGATGTGTATTGATGCAGCATGGTAAGGTAATAGCATATGCTTCTAGACAATTGCGGCCACATGAGAAAAATTATCCTACACACGATCTTGAGCTGGCAGCAGTTATTTTTTCTTTAAAGATATGGCGCCACTACTTATATGGGGTTTATGTTGATATATATACTGACCATAAGAGCTTGCAATATATTTTTAATCAGAAGGATCTAAATTTAAGGCAGCGGAGATGGCTTGAACTATTAAAGGACTACGATGTTGATATCTTGTACCATCCAGGGAAAGCAAATGTGGTAGCTGATGCGTTAAGTCGTAAGGCTATGATGGAGCCTATAGAAAGGCAAGGGATGATTAAAGATCTTCACCAGTTAGCTAGTTTGGGAGTTCGCCTTCTTGAAACTCCGGATAAAGAGCTTATCGTACATAATGCTGCGGAATCTTCATTAGTAGCTGAAGTGAAAGAGAAGAAATATGCAGATCCTATTTTATTACAGCTTAAGGAGAACATTCAGAGTGGTGCGACCAAGGCATTTTAGATTATGCAAGAAAGAGTACTTCAGTGCCAAAACCGATTGTGTGTGCCGGATGTAGATGGGCTAAGAAAGAAGATTATGACAGAGGCATATTTTTCAAGGTATTCCATTCATCCAGGATCAACCAAAATGTATCAAGATTTGAAATATATGTATTGGTGGAATGACATGAAGAAGAGCATTGCAGAATTTGTAGCTGAATATCCAAATTGTCAAAGAGTTAAAGTTGAGCACCAAAAACCCAGAGGTTATATGCAATGTATTGATCTTCCAAGCTGGAAGTGGGACATGATCAACATGGATTTAGTTATTGGTTTACCTCGTAGATCCCAGAAGTTTGATTCTATGTGGGTGATTGTTGATAGGCTTACCAAATCCGCACATTTCCTACCAGTTAGGACCACTTACACAGTTGAAGAGTATGTGAAGCTGTACATTAAAGAGATAGTCCGATTACATGGAGTGCCAATCTCTATTATATCAGATCGGGGAACCCAATTTACCGCAAACTTTTGGAAGTCTTTTCAGAGGTATTTGGGAACACAAGTGAAGTTGAGTACAACTTTTCACCCTCAAAAAGATGGACAAGCAGAACTTACCATCCAAACACTTGAAGATATGCTACGAGCTTGTGTAATAGATTTTAAGGGAAACTGGGATGATCATTTACCTCTTATTGAGTTTGCCTACAATAATAGCTATCATTCAAGTATCAAAATGGCACCATATGAAGCTTTATATGTAAGAAAGTGTAGATCACCAATAGGATGGTTCAAAGTGGGTGAAACTCTTTTGTTCGGACCGGATCTTGTTTATCAAGCCATAGAGAAGGTTAAAGTAATTCAACAACGACTGAAAACAGCCCAAAGTTGACACAAGTCATATGCGGATAGTAAAAGAAGAGGGCTAGAGTTTTCTATAGGTGATTGGATAGTTTTGAAGGTATCACCAATGAAAGGGGTAGTGAGATTTGGTAAGAAAGGGAAGTTGAGTCCACATTATATAGGCCCGTATAATATCACTCAAAGGTTTGGACAAGTTGCATATGAATTAGAGATACCCCAAGAGCTCTCATCAGTACATCCGGTATTTCATGTGTCAATGCTTTGAAAGTGCATCAGAGATCCATCACATATCACTTCTACTGAGGATATGCAAGTTGCAGAAGATCTTACCTATGAGGAAGTGCCTATTGCTATTCTAGATCGCCAAGTTAAGAAGATGAGAAATAAAGAGATAGCATCTGTGAAAGTACGTTGGAGAAATCGTCAAAGGAAAGAGATTACATGGGAAGCTGAGGAAGCAATGAAATCTAAGTACCCTCATTTGTTCAAAGAAGAAGAGGAAGTTCAAGAAATGGAGTTAGAACAATAACAAGTAAGTATTTTTTATATATGCATAGTATTTATGTGATGATGTGAATATTAATGATGGACTTGAACTTGTTTCAGTTGAATAACTACTCTAACATTCGAGGATGAATTTCCTAAAGGGGGGAAGGATGTAACACCCCATATTCAAGTACGTGTATTGGCGTATTCAAGTACGTGTATTGGTCTTATTTATATGGAATTAATTTTTATTTTATTTATATGGGAATTTGCCCGTCGATGGTTCCATGCGAAGGTTATTGAATAAGCTTTCCAACGATATAAAGATTTCCAAAAAAGGATAGGTTTCGAATATAATCGAGCATGTTCTAAACTATAAAACGGTGGCTGGGATATTTGGGAATAGTAAATGTGCAGGAAAATTTCCTGCACACAAACTACTGAGGCCAGCCGAATTTTTGGGTCAACTTCGAACGATCATAACTCCCTTAATATAATCAAATGGGAGAGCTGCAACATATGAAAATAAATATCTTTGAGTCTTATTTCCAATGCAATTGGTTTCATCCAAATCCAACGTCTGAGTAAGGAGTTATACTCGTTTTACTTCAGCCTATCAAAACAGATTTTTAGGGTCAACTTCAAACGACCATAACTCCTTGTACAGGACGAACTGGGTGGCCTACTGTATATGAAATGAAAGCCCTTTGAATTATCCTTCCAACGATACCAATTTCATCCAAATAGAATATTTTATCAAAGAGTTATGGTCGATCTACTTTAGCTTACCAAAACAGTCCACCAAAGGACAGATTTGACATTATTTAAATTTTAAAGGCATTTTGGTCATTTTCTATTATATTATGGACGGAAATATGTGTATATATACATGTATATGAGTTTAAAAACTCATTTTCATCATCAATCATTGAGAAAGAACAAACCCTAGCCAAATTTGACCTTTAAATTACTTTTGATTCAACCGTAGAAATTCCAAAGTAATTCGATAACTGCGTTTGTCATCTCGAGAGCTTTGAATGGTACCTATTATTTGTGCAAACAGGATTGCATAATCAAGAGGTTAATTCTAAGTTATGAATATTGTTTGCCTTTATTCTTTTCCATATGTATATGTGTGATAGAGGATTATATGTATTGGTTGTTATTGAAAGGTGATGGAAATAGGGTTATGGACTATTTTGCATGGTTTGGTTGTATTGAATTGTGGAAGGTGGATATGGTAATTGAGTTATGGAAGGTGAATATGGTGATATACTATTGAATTGATGATTATTTTTGTCTATGGCTCAATTTAGTTTAATGGATTGGTTGGAAGGATAAATGAATCCAAACTTGATATTGGAGGATGTTGTATGAATGTGCATGGTATGTGAATGTAATTGGAGTATAACAGGGTTAAACTGACACCCTTTATGGTGTAATTAAGGCTTACTACTTAACCACTAGTTTGGTGAATTCAAATAATTGAATTGTGACGTTTGGTTGCTAATACAAGATTGCTATATATGTTCATTGTACATAAGTAATCCGAAAAGACGGGAAGTCCATTTGGGACTAGTATTGAAGGTTGACAGTCAGGTATGTAAAGCATACTCTATACCATATCTTTGTCATGAAAGTGAACAATTGTTCTATTAAGAAAGTTTCCAAAGTTATTCAATAACATGTGATCCATAATGGTTTTGTATGATGTCCTACGTTACCAATGAACTTGTTTCCACCCTACAAGATGTCAAGACATTCCAATACTTACTTGTTTTCCAAATCTTACATGTTTATTGCACTAATGAATGTCAGAAGGTATCCGGTTACTCAAACAAGATCCATGTGCTATTAATGACTCCAAAATGTTTCATTGATATACCAATAAGTTCCTACTTCATTGTTATGGCATTGATGACTCCAAAACACTTCATTGATGTGCCAATGAGTTCTTACTTCATTGTTATTGCATTGATGGTCTATTTGTATGTCTCTTATTCATATATCATTGTTTCAAAGTATCAAAAATAAGGTGGCGACCGAAATAACAATCTCAAAGATTAATTGAACTAAGTGATGGAAGTTCTCTCTTAACGGGTGGTATCCCAGGGGCATAAGCCTATCATGGGTCGATCCCTATTTATGTGTTTATGGGTGGTATCCCAGGGGCATAAGCCTATCATGGGTCGATCCCAGTTGATATGTACTGGAGGCAGCCTAATGGACACAGTACAGTACAGTAATGATTACAAAGATGATAATAACGAAGGTAAAGTGATTGAATAAATACAATGTACAGGTTGTCACAAGTTCTAGTAAGTGTGGTCCACCCCTATTACGATTTATTCACTTGTTTCTGATTTCTTTCTATTGAGCTCCTATATCATATGTGATTATCTACAGCTTTACATACTCAGTACATATTTTATACTGACGTCCCCCATGGGGGACCTGCATTTCATACTGCAGGCACAGGTACCTCAGCTCATACACCGCACAAGTAGGATCCAGGATATCCAGCTGCTTTTGGCGATCTCCAGTTTGCTTCGGGGATTTCCATGTCATATCTAATCACTTTTGGTATTGTATAGAAGTTAGTTATATGGCGGGGTGTGTGCCGACCTTAGTTAAACTCTGTGTATTTTCTAGAGGCTTTGTAGACCTAATGTACAGTCAAGGTGGTGTTTTGTTAATAGACGTGATGGCTCCAATGGCCAAGTATTGTATATACATATATATGTGTGCTCGAGCCTATACAGGTGATTATTTTTTTTTATATGCGACATGATGTTGTTCAAATTTCGGGTTGTCATAGAGGTATGCATGGGAAGTATAAGGTTATGATCTGGTTCTCCTGGGCCTCCTCGGTTACGGGTGCCAGTCCGCCCCAATTGGATTTGAGGTGTGACATTATGGATACTGAATTGGTATTAAATATTAGATTTTATATAGGTTGAAACCCTCTTCCCCATGGGTTCTACCTTAGGAGCATAGCTCGATAGGTGTCTACAGAGGTTGTGCGACAAACTCGTGCATTACATTATCATCATCATCATCACCTTCATTAGTTTTATACACTGTGTACATTCTATGTTGTATTTTCGTTCTTGATCTGATATCTATATATTTATGTTTTTTGGAGTACTTGTATTTTGGTGCATGTGTATTTTGTATAGCTTTTAGCGGAGATGGTGTGGGTTACAGTTTGGGATATTTCCTGATTGCAGGTGACATGCCTATAGTGTGTATTTTATATGCTTTTTCTACTTTGCTCATTCGGTCTATGATACCTACTGAGTATAAGTGGATCGTACACATCCCTACTATGCCCTTTCGGTATAGATTTAAGTACGAGTCTGTCACACAGTAGCTGATTTGGGCGGTGCTATGAGTATTTTTGAGTTAGGGATCGGTCTATGCTTTCTGAGTTGATTTACTAACTCTTCTTATCTAGTTCATGTCTTGTTTTGTATTCAGACACAGATTATATTCCTTTTTGGACTATTGTTTTTTATATTTTGATTTTGAGATGTACCAAGTTGGTTCTTACACCGTGACACCGGATTTTGGGAGATTCCAGACATCTTTGTTATGTATTTTTTTTCACTATTATTGCATTTGTATGGTTCAGCTTTGTTCTATAAGCCTAACCTTGGGTTTCGATATTGTTATTCTTATTTTATATTAGTTTTGGTGATAGTCTTACTTGTTAAGGATTTTTGCAACATGTACCATGATGACCCTTGGTCTTTGGGTCATGACAAAAATGTGGAGGTAAACTTCTTAGTCGGAGTAGCAGAAGCGTGGGATGGCCTCTTGTAATCCCATTGTTATCCATCAAATGAACAACCTGCCTATCTCGTACTTAGGAGGGTTGGAAGTTTTCCTTTAAAGGGTAGGGTTTCTACCAGGTGTACCATCAGGATTTATAGAGAAAACCATTTCCCCAGGGATCTTTCCCAACAACAGATGCAAGAAATCCCACATCCCCCACCATTCGAAGGACTTGGCGGGATATAAAATCATCGGGCGGAGGATTTAGGGTCATGGCAGCAAAAAGATAGAGGACCAACCAATAAGGTTAAGTGCCACCAATGGAGATGGGAGGATAACAGTCTGATCTCAGCCCTGTGATACAAAAAAATCATTAAAAGTAAGACATGAGAATCACTAGAAAAAAAAAATTATAGTCGAGCAAAACTAATTAATACTATGGTTTTTAATTTACATCCACACCAACCAAATAAAATAAATGAGGTGCAATCAACCATGATGGTAAATTTGATACTATAAGCCACCCAAAGGTGATAGGTAATGGGTATAGTCATTGAGTTCATCGCCTGATATTGGATACCATCGAGTAAGGCATAAGACGAGCAAAAAAATAAAATACAAGCATAAAAAAAATAGTAAAGAAAGATGGGAATTCAGGGGAAATGTCATAGGGGATTTAGAGAGGTCTTCAAGTGATATAACTACAAAGACATCGGTGTACCTACAATCTTGAGAGTCATCCAGATTACCAATAAATGATTCCTACCCCAGTGATTCAATTTGACTATTCCTCAACACAGTGAGTAAGGAGAATAAAGTAGAAGAAGATGAGTTAGGGTAAAATAAATTCCCAACATATATAGGCAAAATTGCAAAGGCAGGAGATGGTTTTCCCCACTCTTGGGTTCAACTAGCTAAGGGATAATTGGAAAGTATTGCAGCAGAAGGCAGCCAACTCGTCAATTAGATTACCTAGACCAACCTTGAATAGGTAGTATAAATAAAAAATATGACTGGCCTTTGGGAAATGATGTTTTCCCTAGGTCCAGGAACTCTTAATCAAATCCTTTTTTTGACCCAATCACATTCTTTGATAACCTAGGAAAGGGTGTTATCTTTAAGGAGAGATCCCAGCTTATATAAAGGCACAACAACGGGATCTTCACTTGCTTTCTTTGTAAAATCCTCCAAAAGTTTGAATAGACTAGGCATTATTTTGTCCATAAAGGATTAAGATCAATAGGCATATGACTTTTTCCCTTTTCTAGGAGTGTTACATCCAAACAAAGAGTGTATTTGTTTTGCCATGGGAAGAAATAATTAAACTAGAGGGAGAAGAAGAGAGAAACTTTTGGTCTTGGATAAATAGGGGAAATGGTAAAAACACGAGCTTGGGAATGAAAATGATGGATAATGTTTATAGAATGAAGAAGGAAAGGTGAAACAGTAACTTGCGAAAACAGCCTCCACTAGAACCATACACGTAGCAGAATATTTTCTATGTCGGAAAAAACCCAATCATGTTAGGGCACATAGAAATAATGGATAAGATGTTAGACTCCTTTGGTATTTAGGATCATTGGATTTTCAGTGTCCCACTCGTAATAGTACTACACCCAAAAGAAGGAGAGGCTACCTATATGGGGTGAAAGAATTTTAACATGTGGGCTGACTAGAGTCAGGTAAAACTGGAACTAACCCATGATGGCGTTATTGTAACGCCTTAGATTTTTTTTCCTAGAAAATTTTCTAAAATTATTTATCCTCATTGTCCTGGCTATGACTCCTCTGACGAGTCTTAGGGAGTCATAAAGGGTTATAGAGACACGATCGTTACTTAATCAAAACAAGTGGCTTAGTATTCTGATCTGAATATGAGTGGCTCTAAACTAGTCATCAAGACTTCTCACGGGTCGAAAGGACTAAGTTTTAAGGTATCCAAAAAGTTTATCACAAGATACTATCTTCATTACGATTTGAGGCCACGAGTCGTTATATCCCAATCATAGGGTGTCTAGTGTGTCATCCAATATTTATTGCTATCTTAAGTATGAGAAGTGGTTACGAGTTGGTGGTATGAATTGTAGCCAGACCAGTATGGGGCCTGTTGGTTCTGTCTTTACTATGACTCCTTGTGATAAGTCGTAATGTATCCTAATAACTCGTATAGTGACCTATAGTCATTGAAGACTAAAATTCAGCTTTTAATTTAAGGTCACTATGGATGATTCCCTCCTTGCCCAATTAAAACCCCATGACCATAAAGCACTTTAGGGGGTTATATTTCATCCTTAACATACTCAAAAACTTCAAAGGCTCTATCAAATTCTCTCATGCATCCATACTTAGGGTTTCCAAGAAGTAGGTTATACAAAGGTTCAAGGGTTGAATTTTTTTCATGAAACTTGGTATTTCAGGCATGTTATTCGTTCCTCATTGTTAATTTGTTAAAAATATATGTTTTAAGTATTGTTCATGAGATTTTTGTGTTGATTTTGAAAAAATGGTTTGAGGGTTTTTGTATAGCTATTGTTTATGTGATGTTTCATGTTTGTCCCTGCATGGGTTAAGTTTAAACGGTGGTTTTAAAGTAAATTTGATGCATGGGTATGTGAATAAACTAGGAAATTGTGATTTTCCAGAACATGTGACTTTTGAAGCAGTTATAACCCCAACCCCATATTGTGAAATTAGTTTTAATTATGAGAAATATGGGAATTTTTAAAATTGAACCAAGGGGGTTGTGAATCCCCCAAAGTGGATAATTGGTATGACATGTTGATGTTACCTTGAAAGTGTGGTTGGTATGATGATACCAACAATGTATGCCTTAATGTGTAATGTGGTTCAATGAATGGGAATGCGTGATAATTATTTTAGTTGGGCTTTAATTAGGATTGTGTATCTGAGTCGTAAAAGTGGTGGTCCTGAGGGACTACACTGGAAATCGCGATTGTCGATGTGGGGGTCTATATAATTGGGTGGTTTTATCCCCCCTTATTAATATCATTTGATTAGGAGGTTCGAGTCCCCCACATCTTATTACATGATTTGGTGCTCGTGTCACCTTAATATGCAGAGAGGTTTGAGTCCCCTATAGTGCATATGTACACCCTCTGGTTCGCGCAGCCATACACACTGGGCCCTACAAGCTAAAGAAGAGCTAGGCCTATATAGACCGTGGATGCCTTTGTATGTTATGACTGTTGAGTTACGCAACCGAGGCTAAAGTTTTAAAGAGTATGTTAAGCCTTGTTCTCTATCCCAGCTTGTGATATATCTATATGTATATGCATTTGATTATATGCATTGGTTTTGAATGATTTTGAACTTTTGATCATGACATTATGGTATCCTTATCCCTAAGTATCATACTAGTGTTCACCCCATTAACCGTCTCTGAACGTTGTATCCACATGCGATGCTGAGTCTGAAGAAAGGTGTGTTTTTCCTATGCTGAGTTAGGTGGATCATCTTGGTTCGTCGATTCGTTGCATTTTGGTGAAGTGGTAAGCCTCCATCCCAAGGAAGGAATAGGCATTTCACCAGCTTTCATTCTTAGATTTGAGTTGATAGTTACTTTCATTATCATTAGCATTATCATTTTCATTCTCATTGTCATCTGTCAGAGGAGGGGACATGTTTTGACCAAGAATGCTTTTGGTTCTTTATTTAGAAGGCCTTTTTTGGATTAGTATGGTTATTGGGTGATGTTGGTTTATTGTTTGGTCGGTCATCGATCATCGGTTATAGACATGTTTTGGCTTTTTTAAGTTGTTTTCATGATATCTTATTATATGTTCAGAATTTATCCGACACTGGGGGATGTTGTATTTTGTTTAGTTAGGTGCAGGAAATGATTTATGGTCCACGTGGTAATTTAGACACTCGTTGCGGCCAGGCCTTGGTTTGGGTCATGAAAAAGATGGTATCAGAGCATAGGTTTTGTGTCATTGGGTGTCCAACAAGCCGTGTCAAGTAGAGTCTCTTTTATGGGTGTGTAGCGCACCACATTTATAAGGGAGAGGCTATGAGACATTTAGGAATATTTCCCTTTCTTATTATTCTATTTTTAGCTATAGAGTCTAAGGTCTTGAATTACTTCTAATTCTCATATGTTCTCTTTTTAGATCATGCCTCCCAGTAAATCTGATGCTCGTAGGAACCCTTCTATCCCATTTAAGGACAATGTGGATGGAACTCGTATAACTTTGGGAGTTCAGACTTGTTCTAGGGTCATTGCTTCTGATTTCCCTGATAGAACTCCACCAATTCCCCCAATCCCTCCTCTGGCACCCTAAGCTGGCGTGTCTAATGCTGAGTTTCACTAGTCGATTTATTTTTTTACCCAATTGGTAGTCTCCCAGACTGAGCGAGTTGTTTCTATTGCTCTATTATTTGAAGTCACTAGGGTTAGCCAATTTATAAGGTTGAGTCCTCCTAATTTCACTAGTTCTAAAGTTGAGAAGATCCTTAAAACTTTATTGATGAGATGGAAAAGATCTTTCGTGTGATGCATGCTACTGATATGGAGGGTGTAGATTTTATAGATTATCATTTGAAGGATGTGACATACCAATTGTATGAAGAGTAGGAGCAGTCTAGGGGTGACGATGTTGAGTCTGCCTTGTGGGATGATTTCTCTAGTGCGTTCCTTGATTTCTTCTTTCCATAAGAGTTGAGGAAGGCGAAGGACAAAGAGTTTATGAATCTTAGTAAGGAAGTATGTTAGTGAAGAAATATTCCTTTAAGTTTCATCAGTTGTAATGTTATGCTCAAGAATTAGTGTCTACCATGAGGGGTAAAATAAGAAAGATTGCCTCTGGGTTATCCCGTGATTTGATTTTGGAGAACAAAGATGCCTTGTTGAATAAGGATATAGACATCTCTAGACTTGTAGTGTATATGAAACAAATGGAAGAAGAAAAGAAAAAGCAAGTGGAGATGAGTGAATGATAGAGTAAAAAGTTTTGCTATTCGGATCAGGGTGCAAGTCAACAGCAAAGTAGTAGATAAGGTTGAAAGTGTCCTAAGAAGAAGTGAGGATATTCTGGTTCCTACTCTATGACTAGTGATCCTTTTCCAAAGCCATCAGGTGATCTTCGTTCTTAGTATGATAGTGGGTTTAGAGAACCAGGATCCCATTCGCAGGCTAGTGGGGCTCAGTCAGCTCTATCGTTCCCTCCTTGTAGATTCTATGGTCAGGTGTATCTAGTGTTTGTAAAGAAGAGAGGAATAAGTAATTTAAATATGGTTAGATTGTTCATATTAGAGAGATTGTCCTTCTAAGGTTTCTTAAGGAACAAATAAGATTCCTCTACTTCATCGGCTCCCGCACCAAAAGGTGCTATTTTTGCTTCTGGCCTTGACACTGGTCAAAATCATTTATATTCTCTTGCCACTCACCAGGATTTTGAGGCATCCCCCGATGTTGTTACTGGTGGGCTTAAACTCTTTTCTCATAATGTATATTGTCTACTTGATATCGAGTCTACTCTTTCTTATGTGACCCCCTATATGGCTATTTATTTTGGTTTTTATCCTGAGTGTATTTTGGATCCCTTCTTAATGTCCACCCCGGTGGGTGATTCCATTATGGCAAGAAGAGTTTATAGGGGTTGTGTGATATCGGTCTATGGTAGAGAGACCTTGGTAGATCTGATAGAGTTGGACATGTTAGACTTTGATGTGATTTTAGGGATGGATTGGTTTCATTCATGCTATGCATCTCTTGATTGTCGGACCCGAAGAGTCAGTTTCCATTTCCCAAATAAGCCAGTGATCAAGTGGGAAGGTAGTTCCCTAGTGCCCAAGGGATGGTTTATTTCATATCTTAGAGCCCGAAAATTGGTTTCAAAAGGGTGCCTTTATCACTTAGTTCATGTTAAGGATTCTAGATCTGAAGGTTCTCTTTTGCAGACTGTCTCTGTGGTATGTGAATTCCTAAAGTGTTTTCGTGATGATCTTTTGAGTATTCCTCCCGATAGGAAAATCAATTTTGAGACTAATTTTCTTCTAAACACTCATTTTATTTCTATTCCTCCCTACATAATGGCTCCGACTGAGTTAAAGAAACTCAAGGAGCAGTTGAAAGATCTTTTTTTATAAGGGTTCTATCAATCCTAGTGTGTCTCCGTGGGGTGCTCCCATGCTCTTTATGCGTAAGAAGGATGGTTCCCTTTAAATGTGTAGTGATTACCGTCGAATGAATAAGGTGACCATAAAGAATAAGTATCCCCTTTCAAGGATTGATGATCTGTTCGATCAGCTTCAGGGTGCTAAGTTTTTTTCTATGATTAATCTTAGGTCGGGTTACAATCAGTTGAAAATCAAGGAGGTGGATATCCCTAAGACTGACTTCCAAATGTGGTATGGTCACTTTGAGTTTTTGGTTATGTCTTTTGGTTTGACCTGTGCCCCGACAGTATTTATGGACCTTATGAATAGTGTTTCCCATCAGTTCTTATATTTGTTCATGATTGTCTTTATTGATGATATATAAAAGAGGTGGATCATGCCGATCACCTCCGCCTTATGTTGCTGACCCTAAAAGACCAACGTTTGTATGCAAAGTTCTCTAAGTGTGAGTTCTGGTTGGATACTGTGACTTATCTTAGTCATGTCATTTCTAGTAAAAGGATCATGTTGGATCCACAAAAGGTTACGATGGTTAAGAAGTGGCCTAGACCCACGACACCAACTAACATTCATAGATTCTTAGGTTTAACCAACTACTATAGAAGGTTTGTGGATAGTTTATCTTCTATCGCTGCCTTGTTGACTAAGTTGACTCAGAAGAAGGTGAAATTCTTATGGTCTGATACTTGCAAGGGTTGTTTCGAGAAGCTGAAGGATAAGTTGACTTCAGCTCTGGCCTTGACTCTGTCTGAGGGCATTGATGGTTTTGTTTTCCATTGTGGTCTGTCCTAATAGGGGTTGGGTTTTGTGTTGATACAACATAGCAAGGTGGTTGCATATGATTCTAGACAATTAAAAGTTCATGAGAAGAATTATCCAACTCATGATTTAGAATTGTTAGCTATGGTATTTGTATTAAAAAATTGGCGACATTATTTGTATAGGGGCCATGTTGATATTTATTCTAATTATATGAGCCTGCAATATGTGTTCACCCAGAAAGAATTGATTCTCAAGCAAAAAGAGATGACTTTGTTGCTCAAGGACTATGACATGAGTCTTCACTATCATCCAAGTAAAGCTAGCATGGTTGCTAATGCTCTTAGCAAGTTTTCCACGGAAAGCTTATCTCATGTGGATGAGGAGAATCGGGATTTATTGAAGGATATTCACCATTTGGATAACTCAGAGTTCGTTTCCTAGATTCTGAGAATAGTGGTGTGATTGTTCAAGAGGTGGAAAGGTCATCTCTTGGTGCTGAAGTAAATGAGAAGCAAATGTTGGATCCTATTATGATGCAAATCAAGAACGATGTAGGTAGGCAGAAAGTGATAGTTTTTTAGATTGGTGGTGATGTATTGTGAGGTACCATGGTAGATTACGTATCCCCAATGTTGATGGGTTAAGAGGAAGAATTTTGGACGAAGCTCAGGAGTTGCATTATAGTCTTCATCCTGGTTCAATGAAAATGTATCATGATCTTAAGGAAATTTATTGGTGGAACAATATGTAGCGGGATGTGGCCAATTTTGTGGCTAAGTTCATGATGTGTTAGCAAGTGAAGGTAGAGCACTTGAGGCCCGGTGGGTTGACTCAGGAGATTGAGTTGACGATGTGGAAATAAGAGATAATTAATACAGATTTTGTTATGGGTCTTCCGCGGTCTCTCCAGCAGTTTGATTCAATTTGGGTCATAGTGGATAGGATGACTAAGTCTGCTCACTTTTTGCAAATGAGGACTAATTTCTCTTCTAAAGATTATGCCAAAATGTTCATTAAGGAGATCATGAAGTTGCATGGTACTCCATTTTCCATCATATCTGATTGGGGTACCCAGTTCTCATCTCACTTTTGGAGATTATTCTAGCAAGGTTCGGGGACTAAGGTAGCCCTTAGTATTGCCTTCCACCTGCAGATGGATGGGCAAGCAAAAAAGATAATCCAGGTTTTGGAAGATATGCTTCGGGCTTGTGTTTTTAATTTTGGTGGTAGTTGGGTTGACCACTTGCCTCTCATTGAATTTTCTTACAACAATAGTTATTACTTTAGCATTGGTATGGCTTCGTTTGAGGCCTTGTATGGTAAGAGGTGTAGATCTCCTATTGGGTGGTTTGAGGTTGGTGAGAATAAGTTGTTTGGCCGGGATTTGGTTCACCAAGCCATGGAGAAGGTGAATGTGATTAGGCATAGACTTCAGGCTGCCCAAAGTTGCAAAAATCCTATGCGGATATGAGGCAAAGGAAGTTAGAGTTTAGTTTTAGAGATTGGGTGTTTTTGAAGGTTTCTTCAATAAAAGGAGTGATGTTATTTCATAAGAAAGGGAAGCTCAGTCCCGTTATGTTGGTCCATACTTGGTTTTAAAGAGAGTTGGTAATGTCGTTTATGAATTGGAGTTGCCTCTTAGTTTGAGCTTCATTCATCTAGTGTTTCATGTTTTAATATTGAGGAAGTGCGTGGGTGATCCTTCGACTGTTGTTCCCTTAGACGAGGGGGTATTTTAGATTCCTTGTCTAACGAGGAGGTCCTGGTTGAAATTTTGGATCGGCAAGTCCATCGGTTGCGAACAAAGGATGTGGATTCGGTAAAGGTTCTTTGGAGGAACCAAAGGGTTGAGGAAGCTACTTGGGAAGCCGAAGAGGACATAAAGTCCAAGTATTCGTTCCTGATCCCTATTTTTGATAATCGTGCTTGAGGTATGTGTATTTCTTAGCATCTGTATTTTCTATCTTTGTTAAAGGTAAGAGTAGTGGTATGTGGAATCAAATTTTGCTATTAAGTATCTTGTCCTATCATTTGAGGATGAATGATCCTAGGGGGGGATTATGTAATGCCCCTGGTTTTTGGTCCTTGAAAATTTTCTAAATTTTTTATTCTTACTTTCCTGACTACCTCTCTCCCCCACGAGTCGTGGGATTCATGGAAATTCATAGGGACTCGTTTGTGACTTAATCAAAACAAGTGGCTTAGTATTCTATTCTGAGTACACGTGGCTCTCAACTAGTCATCAAGACTTCTTACGGGTCGTAAGGACCAAGTCGCTAGGTATCCAGAAAGTTTTGTCCAAGATACTATCTTCATTACGACTTGAGGCCACGAGTTATAAAGATTGATATCGAGTTGTTATGTCCCAGTCATAGGGTATCCAGTGTATCATCCCAAATTAGTTGTTATCTTAAGTACGAGAAGTGGTTACGAGTTTTCAAGTGTGGTTATGAGTTGGTGGTGTGAATCATAACTAGACCAGTATGGGGCCCTAGTGGTTCTATCTTCACTACAACTCCTTGTGATGAGTCGTAATGTATCCTTACGAGACGTATAGTGACTCGTAATCATTGAAGACTAAAATTCAGTTTTTAATTTAAAGGCACTTTGGACAATTCCCTCCTTGCCCCAATTAAAATCCCGCATCCATAAAGCACTTTATAGGGGTTATATTTCATCCTTAAAATACTTAAACACTTCAAAGGCTCTCTCAAATTCTCTCAAGCAGACATACTTAGGGTTTCCAAAAAGTAGGTCATCCAAGGGCTCAAGTGTTGAATTCTTTCCGTGAAACTTGGTATTTCAGGCATGTTACTCTTCCCTCATTGTTAATTTTTTAAAACCATATGTTTTAAAGTATTGTTCATGAGATATTTATGTTGATTTTGAAAACATGGGTTGAGGATTTTGTAAGCTATTGTTTATGTGATGTTTCATGTTTGTCCCTGCATGGATTAAGTTTAAATAGTGGTTTTAAAGTCAATTTGATCCATGGGTACGGTGAATGGACTAGGGAATTGTGATTTTTCCAAACTCGTGAATTTGAAGCGATTATGACCTCAACCCCATATTGCAAAATTGGTTTTAATTATGAGAAATGTGGGAATTTGTAAAATTGAACCAAAGAAGTTGTGAATTTCCCCAAGTGAAGATAATTGGTGTGGCATGTTGATGTTACCTTGCATGTGTAGTTGGTATGACGATGACAACAATGAATGCCTTAATGTTAATGTGGTTCAATGAATGAGAATGTGTGATAATTGTTTTAATTGGTCTTTAATATGGGTTGTGTAGCTGAGTCATGAAAGTGGTGGTATTGAGGAACCCAAACTGGAAATTACGGTTGCTAATGCGAGGGTCTATATGACCGGGTGGTTTGTGACCCCCTTATTAATATCATTTGATTATGAGGTTCGAGTCCTTAACATCTTATTACATGATTTGGTACTTGTGTCACCTTGGTATGTAGGGAGGTTGGAGTTCCCCATAGTTCATATGTACACTCTCTGGTTCATGCGGCCAAACGCACTGGGGCCCTACTAGCTGGGTGAGAGCTGGGCCCATATAGACTGTGGGTACTTTTGTATGTTATGACGGTTGCGCTACACAACCCAGGCTAAAGTTTTAAAGCGCATGTTATACCTTGTTCCCTATCCCGACATGTGATATATCTATATGTATATGGATTTGATTATAAGTATTAGTTTTGAATGATTTTGAACAGTTGATCGTGGCATTATGTTATTCTTATCCCTGAGTGTCATGCTAGTTTTCACCCCACTTACATCTCTAGATGTTGTATCCCCATGCAATACAGGGTCCGAAGGCAAATGTACTTTTCCTGTGCAAAGTTAGGTAGATCGGCTCAGTTCGTCGGTTCATTGCATTTTGGTGAAGTGGTGAGCCTCCATCCCCCGGAAAGCTGAGGAATTTCACTAGCTTTCATTCTTAGATTTGAGTTCTTAGTTACTTTCATTATCATTAACATTATCATTTTCATTCTCATTGTCATCTGTTAGAGTCGGGGAAATGTCTCGACCAAGACTGGTTTTGGTTCTTCATTTAGGAGGCTTTTTTTGGATTACTGTGGGTACTGGGTGATGTTGGTCGGTTTTTTGGCCAGTCATCGATCATCGGTTATAGATATGTTTTGACTTTCTTTAAGCTTGGTGCACGCTATCTTGTTATATTTAGGAATTCATCCGATATTGAGGGATGTTGTGTTTGGTTTGGTTAGGTGCAGGGGGTGATATTCGGTCCATGTGGGACTTGAGATAATTGTCATGGCCAGGCCCTAGTTTGGGTCATCATAGTTATCCTGAGAATGAAATTGAGATGAGAAGACATCCTCTAAAAAAGAAAGTAATGGCACGAGACTACCAACAATAGTGATCGAGCACGAAAGAACAAACAGAAGGATAATGTGTCAGGGCTCTTAGGTGTGCGGACAATCATTGGTTGGACTGTGTCAGACAAGGTGATATTATGATGGCATTCTCGAATGGTTCATCGACAAGTGGTTCTTAATCATTGGTTGTTGTACTATATGGTTCAAATGGCACTCTCCTATTGGTGGAAAACAGTCCTTGTACCCTATAAATAGGCACCCTACCCCATTGTATTGATTATATAATTTTACTCATCTCTATCCTCAAGCAGTAAAATTTTTTGGCTTTATTCTTAAGTTTTCTCTATTATATTCGATTTCTTTGCTTGTTGTGCTTGTTGCCTAAATTAAATAACAACTCTTGTCATTCCCGACTTGTGACTTAGAAACCATACTCCACGTAGTTGTTCTAGATTTATTTTGATATTTACCTTATTTGTGTTGCCTATTTACTATCTTGCATATTGTCGCTACTAACTCGAATTTAGTCGTAACACGTGCTCTTAACCCACCAATAATTTTCACTTTGCCAAATTGACGATAAACACAATGACCCCTCAAGTAATAACATGTTTGGTTTTCTAAAGGTTTAAAAATTTCTATATTTTTCCTGTATCATCCATTTACGGTCAACAACCAGTCAGATGACAACTATTGATATGTCCAAGCAAGACATTCTCCTTATCTAGCATTTTTTCTAATGCCCTACCGGTGACTTTCTTTGTTTTTAAGTTGCAAATTTCTTTTATTTGTTCAGGTTTTGTTTTGCAAATGAAGGAATTTTTTACTGTATAAAAATATTCCTCAATACTATTTTAAACCTTAGTACGATGGTTCACTAAAGATACAATGTACTAAGATTTTCTATTTTTCCTTTGTCTTTCTATGTTCAAAGGTTTTGTTTGAGTTGAACAAACAAGCATATTACTCAACTTGCCTATCTCGTACTTTGGATTGTGGGAAGTTTTCATTTGAGGGACATGGTTTCTACAAGGTGTGCCATTAGGATTTATAGAAGAAACCACTTCCCAGGGATCTTTCCCTAGCAACAAATGCAAGAAAGCCACATCCCCCGCACCTTTCGAAGGAGTTAGTGGGATATAAAAATCATCGGGCGGAGGATTTAGGTTCATGGAAGCATGAAGATGGGGGCCCAACCAATAAGGCTGAGCGCCACCAGCAGAGATGGGAGGATTATAGTCCGATCTCAGCCCTATGATGCAAAAAAAGCATTAAAAGTAAGACATGAGAATCACTAGAAAAACAAAAATTACAGTCGAGCAAAACTAATTGGTACTGTGTTTTTTTTATTTACATCCACACCGACCAGAAAAACTAAACAAAGTGCAGTCAACCACGACAGTAGATTTGATACTACGAGCCACCCAAAGGTGAGACGTAATGGGTATAGTCATTGAGTCTGTCGCCTGATATTGGATGCCATAAAGTAATGCTAAGATGAGCAAAAAATTAAAGTACTAGCAAAAATGAAGAGAGTAAAGAAAGATGGTCATTCAGGGGAAAGGTCATAGGGGATTTGTAGAGGTCTTTAAGGGATATAACCACAAAGACATCGATCCACCCACAATATAGAGAGTCATCCAGACTATCTATAATCAATTCCTACCCCAGCGATTCAATTTAACTATCCCTCAACGTTGTGAGAAAGAGGAATAAAGCAGAAGAAGATGATTTAGGGTAAAATAGATACCCGATATATATAGGCAACATCACAAATGCAGGCGATCGTTCACCCACTGTCGGGTTCAACCATCTAAGGGATAATTGGAAAGTATTGTAGAGGAGGCAGTTACCTCATCAATCAGATTACCCAGACCGACCTTTAATGGGTATGTATAAATAAAGATACGCCTTGACTCTGGGAAATGATGTTATCCCTAGGTCCAAGAACTCTCACTCGAATCCCTTTTTTAACCCAATCACACTATTTGATAACCTGCAGAAGGTTTTTCTCTTTCATGAGAGATACCAACTTATATAAAGGCACAAAAAGGGGATCATTACTTGCTTGCTCTATGAAATCCTCCAAAAGTTTAAATAGTGAAGGCATTATTTTATCAATAAAAAATTAAGATCCTGTGGCATATGACTTTTTCTTTTCTCTAGTAGTGTTCAATCCAGACAAAGAGTGTATTTTTTTTGACATGGGATCAAATGATTAAACTAGGGGGAGCAGAATAGAGAAAATTTTGGTATTGGATAAATAGCGGAAAGGGTAAAAACATAATCTTGGGAATGAAAATGATGGGTAATGTTTATAGGATGAAGAAGACAAGGTAAAATAGTAACTTAGGAAAGGAGCACCCACTAGAACCATACACATAGCGTGTCAAGAAATACCCAATCATGTGAGGGCACATAGAAAGATTGGACAATATGTTAGATGCCTTTGGCATTTAGGATCATTAGCTTTTCAGTGTCCCACTCATAATAGAACTATACCCGAAAGAAGGAGGGGCTATCTATATAGGGTGAAATAGTTTTAATATGTGGGTCAACTCGAGTCAAGCAGAACTGGAACCAGCCCATGATGGAATTATCCCAAAATAAAACCAAGATGGGAAGACGCCCTCTAAAAAAAAAATATCACGAGACTACCAATGATGGTGACCGTGCATGAAAGGATAAAAAGAAGGACAATATGTCGGGGCTCTTAGGTGCGCGAAAAATCATCGGCTAGACCATGTCAGACAAGGCAATATTGTGATAACATTCTCGAATGGATCATCAACAAGTGATCTTAGTCATTGGTTGTTGTACTATATGGTTCAAATGGCACTCTTCTATTGGTGGAAAACAGTCCTTGTACCCTATAAATAGGCACCCTACCCTATTTTAATGATCATATGATTTTACTCATCTCTATCCTCAAGCAATAAATTTTTTAGCTTTCTTCTTAAGTCTTTTCTATTATATTCAATTTCTTTGCTTATTGCCAAAATTAAATAACAACTCCGACCATCGTAAGGTCATGACTTATACACCATGCACCACGTAGTTATTCCAGATTTATTTTGATATTTACCTTGTTTAAAGATAACATTATTTGTGTTGCCTATTTACTATCTCGCATACTGTTACTACTAACTCGAAGCTAAGTCGTAATACATGCTCTTGACTTATGAGTGGTGATTTTACCACTCATTTGCACTCAGTTTTAGTGCATATTACCTTGTCCCAAATGAGTAAATCAGTTATAATTGTGATTTAATGCACTAATATCCACTCTTTGCAGGTGTAGGAGTGAAAAGATAAAAAGATGTGGATTGGAGATTGAAATGATCGAAAGGGAGCAGAAAAAGTACAGCTGAAGACCTGCAGTAAACTAGCCTCAGTTACTGCGGTCGCGGTCCATGGGCCATGGGCCATGGTCTCAGTCAGTCAAGATGGTAAATCATTCGCGATCGCGGAAATCAATTTCGGTTGCGTAGCCGCGGTCGCAGCTAGACTTTTACGATCACAGCTTGGTGGAAATGTTCAGCCCAAGGGCAGAACTTTAATTGCACGTGCTGATCCCAAATCAGAACGAAAAGACTCAAACCCCAATTGGATGGATCATCCATTCCATCACATTACTTCTTCCCCAATTTTTCTAGGTTTAGCTTGAGACTTTGTAGCCTTCAGTTTTTGGAGAAGAAAATATTGTGTAAATTTGGGGTGAAGACTACATTGGAGACTTTCTAAGTGGAAGATTTTCTCACTTCCATTCTTGATATTTTGGGAGAGCCAAGTTTGAAGTAACAATCGCTTAAATCTTCTACAACTTTGATTCAATGGAGATTATGGGTATAACTATGCTTGTTTATCTTATGTGTAGCTAAATCTCCCTCTTGAGGTTATGTGTGAATAGGGATTAAAATGTGTGTGGGTTGTGATTGATTATCATCTATTTGGTAGTTCTTGTTTATGGGTTCTATTATTGCTATGCTATTTTGGTTGGGATTTGATGGGTGAAAGCTCCAAATACCCATATGGTCTTGATGAGTGAAAGCTCCAAGCTCTAGAAAGTTTAATACTATCTTCGAAAGAAGGTTTTTGGGTGTACTTTAGGAATCCTTATCATCCTCGAAAGAGGGATATGGGTACCAAAGCAATGATAGACAATTATGTGTGTAGTTTGCTAAATTTTCACTATCTTAGACATAAGAGTGAATGTGAGGTTAACTATGTCATGGGTGTCATCCTAGAAATAGGGATGTCTTAATTGAGGTTGTGGTTGCAAATTGTTGAACACACCCGTTAGGTATTCGAAAGAATGAATAGGTGAAAGTTTGGTGTTTTGTTGAAAGACTAGCATCAAAATCTATAACCAAGCCTACCCATATTTGAATTACTAAATCGATGCTGATAATTAGCTCCCATATTTCACTCCCTTAGTAACGTATAATCCCAAGATCCGTGCATAATTGTTAAAACTCTAATTATTCGTAGCCCCAAATTTATAATAGAAAATCCCAAAAAGAAACATTAGTGTAGGAACTCACCTCCCCTATTTTATCTTTTGTAACATTTGCTTGAATTTAACTTGTATCTATCATTTTGAATTAATATGATCGCCACTCATATTGTTCCTCGTTGATTCGACCCCGACTCCAAAGTTGGATAAATATATTGACAACGACCGCCTTATACTTAATTGACGTATAAGTTGAGTGTTATCATTGACCCACCAATAATTTTAATTGTGCCAAATTGACAGTAAACACAATGACCCCTCAAGTAATAATATGTTTGGTTTTCAAGAGGTCTGAAAATGTCCATATTTTTCGGTATCATCCATTTTTGGTCAACAGTTAGTCATATGACAACTCTTGATATGTCCAAGGCAGTCTTTTTCTAGCATTTTTTTTGATGCCCTACGTATGATTTTCTTGGTTTTTAAGTTGCAAATTTTTGTTATTTGTTCAGTTTCGTTTTGAAAGTGATGGAAAAACACAAACTATATAACCCAAAGATTACAAGGTTACAACAAGTTAATCGCACTACGGAAAACCAACCCTAGCTTAGTTAAAACTTGTTTCAGTTATGGATTATTAAATACCGTATACACTCATGAAGGAAATGAACTAACAGATATACCAAAATTATATAGAGCATTCACCACTTATAAAAGAATAACCAAAGGAAATCTATTTTTTATAAAGTTTTATACTGCACCAGCAGAGATATTATATGACGAGATCAAACTAGTTATACAAATTATAAAAATAGGATTAACCAGAGATATGATTATACCGAAAGATATTGTTCAACAACCAGAAATAACTTAAGTTGAGATACCTGTTTTTTATGCAAATAAACGAATTATTGGAATATCTTCAATTGTTCAAAGATGGTTCACTGGAGATGCAGTGTACTCGGCTTTTCCGTTTGTTCTTTGTCCTTCCATGTTCAAAGTTTCTGTTTGAGATGAACAATCAAGCATATTACTGAACTTGTTCATATCCCTATACTGTGTTTTCCCCCTTAGCCCCCAAATATATGATTTTCTTGAATATATAGTGTCTGTTAGGGTTTTTGTCCTGATTTTCTTGCCAAATTTAAGTTTTAGTTTTTTTAGAAGGAAAATAAAAGTCATACCATAATTACTTTTACTTTTCCTGAAAGTAAAATATAAAACTTTTTCATATTTGACTAACCTCTTTCTTAAAGGAATGATTTTGGACCTCTATAAATAGAAAATTCTCCTTCTCATATCATAACATAATAGTATGCACAATCCATCCGTTTAAGAGTCATGTTTAGGTGAAAATTTTTTCCTAACAATTTTTATGTTTTTGATATTAGTTTTAATTTGTAGGTCGTTTGACCAACTATTTCAATAATATATTTTTAATATCATATTTTTTTTGTCATCTAAATTATCATCGTCTTGGTTTGCAAACAATTAACTTCCGCATGTTGTTCTCTTGATTTTGAACCCAACAGTGTCGTAGTCCATTATTATGTGAGCAATTAAGATTCCTTGGTCATTTACAAAATAAATAAATAAAAATGACATTTTCAGATTTATCATGTTTTAAAAATAAAATTATCTTATAAAAAGAATATAAAATTAAACAAAATTTGAAAGTATATCTTACATAACCAATTCTCCCATGTTGTGACATAAGAATAAAGCAAGACTCAAACTCAATTTTTATGTGGGAATTAGAATATTTAACAAATGTTTGAAAATTTGGCTTCAAGCCATCACAGGGGAAAAAGAGCAAAGTCTAGAAAAATCTGATACTAATATTAGGTAATTATTTATTGACACTCAATATTAACACGAAATCAGAAAATTTCATCGTAACAATTAAAAATTAAAATACGAACATATATCATTTAATCTGATTATATATGTATAAAAAACACATGTCTTTCACTAATTTATTTGGTGTAAACACCCGGTAATTTTTAGGATCATCATATATCTTGGAATTCGTTATGAGTTTAAATTTTGTGCACCTTCAGTGTACAAAATATTCTACACTATCAGCTAACTTGACCTGCTAATGAAAGTTACCCAATTATTTGCATAAATATTTAAAAAAGAAAAAGTTAGGTAACCTACAATAGCAAGTCAAGTTTACCTGACAGTATAGAATATTTTGTACACTAACGGTGCACAAAACTTAAATTCATTCGTTATATCGTTGTTGAAGAATATTTTAAAATTGGTGTGCCTCATTTAAGCCTTCCATTACATAGGGAATGATGACAATATCATCATGAGGAAATTGTAGGATTATACTAATGAAAGTTTGATTTAATTACTGAAAGGAATTTCCCAACGGTTTGAACTTAAACTACCTTGACTCTCCAACTAAACATTTTTACGTCATTCTGACCTAACTAATTAACCCATAAATCATTCATTCAAGCGATTGAGTTGATTTAATTAGTGCTTCTGAATTCTTTTTGCAAGTTGTATGTAAACATGGAAAAAAGGACGTTGGACTTTTTCCCTCTGTTCAAGAAAAGAATAATTCACTTTAATTTTTAATCAGTTTAAAAAAGAAGGACCTCTTTTTTTTTTGGCAACACTTTAGTTATAACTTTTTAAGTGACATTTTTAAGATCATAAAACTAAAAGATTTTTTGGTACATTTGACATAACTTTAATTTAGCACCATCAAATTTAATTTTTTTTCTTAAATTCTATGTCAAATCAAAATAGCATATTTTTTTTGAAACAGAGAAAATAATAAAGTGTATCTTCAATCCCTCCAACCTTAAAATAAAATAAATAAGAAAACAAAAGATAAATAATCTCTATGGGATTAGATCCCCTCCAGTAACTAAAGGATCGTTTGGTAGAGTGTATAAGAATAAAGTGTATTAGTAATGCAAGTATTAGTAATGCTGATATTAGTTATGCAAATATTACTTCTTACACTACGTTTGGTTTCATGTGCTAAAAATAATATATATTTATATAATTTTTATAAAAAGATGTTTGTTTACCAAAACACTCTTCTTTCCATTAAAAGGTTCACAACTCGTGAAAATGGAACCACCAACTCCAATTCTTCATCTTCATCCTCCAAAGCTCCTCATCTTCTTCAAAAACGATCCTCAAGTATAAAAAATATCCAGAACTTCATCAAAAGTAGACATTGATTCAAATTCTCCAAAAAATACGATAATTTGCTCTTCCATCGAGAGTGATAAAGGTAAGTTGAAAGTGGAAGAGGGTTTTGATACTAATAGAAAAAACTTAGAAAGTGATGTTGTTGAAGATCTTTGATGGAACAAAATAAGCGAACAAAATAATAGAACAAAATAATAAAGCACAACACTTTGATGAAAAAAACAACTATTGTTTGATTAACTGGAAGGAAAAAGAAGCGGCAGAGAAAATCATTGTTGCTTTTCCCTGGCACAGTACAAAAAGAGAAAGAGGGATAATGATTTAAGGGGTAATTTTGTAATTCATTAAGTTAATGCATGTGTTGAATGCTTTGTATTACTAATACATAGAAAATGGGTGGTATTAGTAATACACACCTCAATACACAATAGGATGTATAACTAATACAAGCATTAGTTATGCATAGGATGGAAAAGTGAATCAAACAAAGTATTAGTAATAAACAAGGCTAATAAATGCATTATTTTTGTTAATACACTCTACCAAACAACTCCTAAGTGTCCAGTACTGTACGATAGTACTTTTAATGTAGGACACTTGTAAAGTAAAAATCTAAAGGCTCCAATTCATTTTAATAAGGGTAAACAACATAAATCTCAAACTTTAGGTAGTTAATTACACTCTTTCTCGGATTTGTTATTTATTTTTTCTCTCTCTCAAATTTTTAATGTTCTTATACATTGCTGACCTTATTATACATTACAACCTATGTATATGAAATAACTATTTTAACATTATTTATGAAAAATAAATCATCCATATTTAATTTGTTGCACAATTAACTTATTTTAATTGTGATTAATGGGTTCTTAAAATCAGTAACAACAAATCAAATTCAAAAAACTTCAAACAACACAAAAATTTCTCTGATCAAAATTTCTCTGTTTTTCCAAGTAATTAATTTTCATATTCTTGAAGCTCTGTTTTTCATCAGAATTTATCAACAATATGAACATCACAATTCTCTGAACTTCAGGGAAATTTAACACCAAAACTTCAGCTTATATTGACAAGTAAGAAGACGTACATATTCATAAATTTGACATTATTAATGATAACCTTTAATGTATAATTTAGAACATAACTACAGTTAATTATAACCTTATACATAGCATGTTTATGTATAAGGTAAAATATAGTTGCAGAAGAAACATAAACTATACATAAAATATATAACATTGGGTCAAATCATATAAATTGTATAACACAGAAAATCTCTTATACATAAGTCTTACATGTATAAGATAAGAATACTTCAAGCCATATACATTACATGCCACTGATAAACCTTAAACTTAACCTTTGCATGCATAAATAACAGAATGGGTCAATCATATACATTGCGAAATAATGTATATGGAGAAAAAATAAGAGATCTCATAAAAAAAAAAGACTTTACCCCTATACATAACATAGCTATGTATAACAATGTATAAGAGAACAATAAATCGAAAAAAAATACAGACTCAAAAGCAAATCACAAAATCTTTGGAATTCAAGGTTGTGTTGATCCTTTAATTCCTTTCTTACTTGAAGATTTCGCGACTTTACCCCTATACATATCATAGTTATGTATAACAATGTTCCAAATTGAAGAACGTCGAACAGACCCCCCCCCCCCACCAGCGTGGTTTTCCGAGGTCATGTTGATCCTTCAGAAATGGATAACATCGAAGAACTCCATCACCACCAGCGTGGTTTGCCAACAAAAATGGATTGAAAGGGCATCAATGATGTGGTTCGCCGACAAAGGAATTGGAAAACTATGTTATCTTTGACTTGTTGCAATACTAAAGACGAAAATTGTAAATTCAAATCTTGAATAGTGAGATTATGGTTGCTTTATTTTAGGCATAAATTTTGGAGCATTAGGAGTAGTAAAAGGGGAGTTGTGATATGCATAAGGAGTTTGAAGAGAGAAAATGTAAAAAATGAGATATTTGTAAATGGGAGATTTGTAATTAGTTTTGAAAAATGAAGTTTTATGTAATAATAGAAAGTTAGGATGTATATTTATGAAACTTTTCCTTTAACCCAGTTAATATGTTCTGCATTTCCTACTTTACGATTGTTTTAGATATGAAGGAAAATATTTTCTGAAAAATATTTTTCAATTTTCCCATGTTTGATTGGCTTAAATATTTTGAAAAATATTTTTCAAATTAACTTATCTCCTCAAATCTAAGGAAAATAATTTTTCTTCAAAAAATAAGGAAAATATTTTTTGAAATTCTCTTTTTGCATCACTCTTAAGTTGAAATGTTTATACAACTCTCAAAATCACTCATTCCTACCTTGACATCCAATCCCCTACACCCTCGCCCTCCATTCAAAAGATATATTTAATTTTTTAAAAAATATTTTAAACTTGTTCTTACCCTATCCCCTATACAACTCCCACCCTCTACCAACCTCCTTTCTTTTCTAATTTTTTTTTTAATTCAAACTTTTTTCTTATCCCACCACTCTCCAATCCTCACACCACTATCACCCCCTCCCCCCCCCCCCCCCGCCGAAGAATTATTTTTTTCTCAGCCTACTCGCACACCCTATCCCTGCCCCTCCATCTACTAGTCATAGCTCTCACCCCTTAAAAAAATTATTATTTTATTTTTTCAGAAAAAACTCAAAAACTTTTTTGTCCCACCCCTACCGCCTATTCAGCCTCCCCCCCACCCCAACCCCTTTCCCCTCCCCACACCAAAAAAATAATAATTTATTTTTAAAAAATTTTAATTTCTTTTTACCCCACCATTATTATTCTATTCGTTCTCATTATTTTTTGTTAAATATATACAAATACTTCTAGAAAATATTTTCTACTTGCATAACAAGCACAAGATTATAAGTAAGAAACAACTTATTTTATGATAAAATATTTCCTCCTTCATAGTGAACACACTCTAAAAAAAGTATTTTTCGAGGTCAAAGATTATTTTTATAAAAAGTATCTTCTACTCTTTATCTAAACACTAAAATTTATTTTTTGAAAAATATTTTTTTCATCACCAACCAAACACTAGAAAATATTTTCCACTCACTAACCAAGTGTAAGAAAATAAGTAAGAATTCAACTTCTTTTCCATGAACGCATTTTCAAGGAAAATATTTTCAACATACCAAACACCCTCTGCAATTATATTACTACTATATAAAATGAGCAATGATAATACGATTAAAAATGTAATTTTACTGTTAACAAATAGTACACAATGTTCAGCTTCTCTAGAAGCATCCGTCTGAGTCTTCCACTCAAAACACAGGATTTTCAACATAAAGTGAAAATCTAAAATCATATTTCTTTCTTTCCTCTTGTTTCAATTTTCAATCTATAGTATCGATTCAAGTATGTTCTTCATTTGCAACAAATATATTTTTTTTTCTTCAGAATTCTCTCTCCCAAGTTTATGGCTGAAATTCATGGTTATTGTGAATGTCCTCATATTTATCCTAAAGAAAATAATGAATTACTAACTAATTTAACTGTGTTTGTTTATTAAGAAATAATCAAGTTGAGGAACTGGGAAAAAAATCCTAAGAGGCTAAGGAATGTGCGCATAAATTTGGAATTTACCTCTAGATGAGAGCCATTTACACTTTCATTGATAATTTTTTTCTAAGCTAGCTACACTGCTTGATCTTTCTTTCGGTAATCGTACAAGTCTTTTGTTCGTTGTGTGATGATATAAGATTTCATGTGATTAATGTTTCAACTACTGTTAATACCAGTACGAAGAACATGTTTAAAAATATTATGCTCAAATCATCACATTAGTTCATCCTGAATGTAGTATATTTCAATTGGTGTTATTTTTGTATTTTGATATGTATAAGCAAGGGGACTTAATGTAAAGGGGGTAGTGATAATACCTCTTTCTGTTGAGAATTTGATGAACAACTATTCAATAATTAAAAGGAGATATACCATTTGAGATTAAATTTCTACAGTGGTTATGTTTGACATTTGCCATTGTACTTGCATATTTTGAAAGTATTTTCTTATTTCAGATAAAATATTGCATACAACAGTTGCCTGCAGGGCAGTAGCATTGCCACGAGAGGACTATTTTGCACAAAGATATTAAAGGATCTACTTTATTGATTAATTAAAATGGGATGACAAAAATTGTTGATTTTGAATTTGTAAACTACTTCAATCCTGAAAAAATATCTTCTTTCAAGTCAATATTTGTCACACTTTGATACAGAGCTCCAGAACTACTATTAAGTGCTACAAATTATGGAGTAGGTATTGATCTTTGAAATGTAGAAAGCCTCATGGATGAAATATTTGCAACATGTCTTTGTCTGCCTGGTCGTACAGGGGTACTAGCCTAACTTTGAAAAAGATTTTCATTGTTTCTTTGTAGGAAAAAATTAATTAGATAGATCATTTAGAAGCTAATATCTATCGATAACTCAACAATTATCACTTAAATTAGTTTTTTCTAAAAGGTGTTTATGATACTGTAACTGTTAACAAATGCTCTAGGTGAAAAAACTACACAAAATATTATAGCTCTATAGTACGTGGTATACCTAAAAATGATTACAGTCTAACAATGAGGAAGCTTTCATGCACTTACCTTTATCTTCTTGGAAGCTTCTAAACATTCATCTTTGTTCACCTCTGTACTTATTGTATGCACATTTATCTTTAAGTTGTAGCTACCTATTTAGATCAGATTAAGTCTCTTTAATTTTCTTTGTCTCTTTTCTTTTTCTAAAGAACAATGAAAGGTTAATGTCATGTTTGGCTCATAATAGTATATATATTTTGGTAAGTGTATAATATATCTACTTATACACACACACACACACTATATAGAAGCATGGGGTAAAGGACAATAAACGATATTGTCGTAATTTCACAGTCAAGCCTAGAAACATCCATCTTTCTTTACCCCTAAACATAATTGAGGAGTACTCTTTCAATTTACTCTTAAAAAATCTTTTATGTTTCTTCATCTTGTTACCTGGCTCTTACGATTTAAGGTATAGTTCTCTTGATTTTTGCTCAAATATTCTCTTTCTTTAACAAATTCTAAAGATTCAGTGAATGTATAAATGTAGAGTTAAAAGATGGATTATACTCCTTAGTTAATGTTTCTCTTTGAGTTAGTTTGATTCATTAGCTTTCTGTTGCTCGCGGTGAGTGTTGATAATTTTTTGTTTCATTTTTATTCTTTTAAAGTTTATTGTTCTTTCTCTTTTGAAATACATGTCTGTGTTTTCTCTTATTTCATTAGCTTGTGTCGGTTGGTCATTTTCAATTCCGTACATAATTAACTTTAGCATGGTAATCTGGATACTTTTCCCTTAAACAGCGCCTCTACTCTGGTTACTCCCCAAACACGACTTCTTGCCTCATTGGTTTCACCTTTAGGATGGCATAGTTCTTAGAGATTTTTCTCCTTTTACACTTTGCTAATAAACTTCTTAACATATTATTCTTCGAATAATTCTACTATAAAGTAACTAACATGAATTTATTTTATTATACCATGATTGTTGGGAATTATGAATTTAGCTTTTCATAATCATAAATAAATATACCTTTTCGGGTAGGTTTGATATTTCTAAGCTTTGTTCCTCCATAGATTTTTCCATTGAAATATACCTGTTTTTAATAACTAAGCAAAATATTTGTTGTGGAAAAGAGAGAGTATTTGTGCTTCAACGCATGAAGACTTGCCTTCTCTGCTGCCTTCTATGCCTCTATTTATAATGAGAGAATGAATAATTTACATGGTTCTAATGTTACAAAAGAAAAAAGGTTATCCTAATATCTCTTTACACGTTTCCTCTATACATTTGTCTTAAAAAAGCCAATAATTGTAAAAGCTAATAAATGAAACAAGAAAAAGTCAAAAAGGCTATAGTAAGCCTATTTACATGATTCACGTATACTTAAAGTTAGCCTTTTATTTTCTTTGTATGTCGTTTTCTTCCTTTAATGCTTTGTCTTTTTCTATTTTTGCTTCGTCTTCTTTTTATCTTTTTATCGTATCTGTTGATTTTTTTATCTTCTTTCTAGCTGGCATGCTTATCTTCTTTATTCTTTTATTCTAGGCGGACTTCTGGGATAATATTATCTTCTCCATTACATCTCGAACATTGATGGTCTGGATATTTGTGTCCAATTATCTTGCAATATCTTGTCAATAATCCGTCTGAAATAAATCCTCTCTTAATTGCTCCTGCAGTAGATTGTTTTTCTGGGTTAAGTAATGTCATTATCCATTGTCTAACATCTTCCATATTTGCTTGTCGTAGTTCTTTTGAATTTGAATAAATCATCTGATGATCTCTTGAATAATAGCTCCATATTGGGTTTCCATTGGTATAATTATTTGTTAATTCTTGAATAATTGTAGCTAGTCCAATGAGTCGTTTATTTGCGTAGAAATCAGGTATCTCAATTCTGGATATCTCTGGCTGCTGCACAATATCTTCCGGTATAATCATATCTCTGGTTAATCCTATTTTTACAACTTGTATAACTAGTTTTATTTCGTCGTATAATATCTCTGCTGGTGCAGTATAACATTTTATATAAAATAGATTTCCTTTGGTTATTCTTTTATAGGTGGTGAATATTTTATGTAATTCTTCCATAGCTGTTAGTTCTTCTCCGTCTTGGGTATATATGGTATTTAATAATCCATAGCCAAAACAAGTTTTTATTAAGCTTGGGTTAGTTTTGGGTAGTGCAATTAGCTTGTTGTAACCTTGTAATTTTTGGGTTATATAGTTTGTGTTTGGTTCTTTGATATCTGTGGCTCTGGGGTTAAGGTTTAGGAAAGTTTGTACTCTGTAGATATTTTTATGTATGTTTGGGTTGTATAGTTGTAAACTTTTTTTATCTTGGTTCAGACTATCTCGGTATGTGGTAATTTGTGGGGGTATGAACAAGGGGTCTTTTTGTATTTTTGGTATAAATGGTTTCTCAAATATCTTATTCATATTCATATTCTGATATCTTTGTCTACTAGCTCCTCTGCTTGTACCTGCAATTGTAGATTGATAAACATTATGGGTTTTATGGAGTGTCCCAACGTCTCCTTCTAGATTTGAAATTGTAATGTCTTCCGATCGACATAGCTCTGCACACTACTGAGTTAGCTGATTTGCAGCTTTAGACTTCAGTTTAACTTCATTAGTCTTTAGCTTTTCTATTTCATTACCCATACTGTCCACTTTCATTGAAAGCGTAGTTAGGGTTTTGAGTATCTTTTCTAAAGCATTGTCTTCTATTTTATCAGTCTGTGTAACTTTGTCTTGATATGTAATCTGCAATAACGTTTTTGTTAGTACTAATTACTTTAATTGTAAATATATTCAAGACTAGTCTCCGAATTTCTTTTGTTGTAACTGAATTTTGTATTTTCTTTGTTAGCCACCAACGTACCTGTGTATTATCTGTTCATACAATAAACTTGTTATATACAATATATGGCTCAAATGCTAATAAACATTTATATAATGAGCATAATTCTTTTCTATTTATTTTCCATTTTATTTTTGTTTCATTAAACGTACCTGAGTAGTATCTGCAATGGTGTTCTAATTTTTCTTCTTCATATCTATATTTAAGTACTATATTCACTAGCATTTGCTTCTACTATATATATAAATTTTTTATTTTCATCTGGAAATTGTATTTTTGGTAATTCTTTACAAAGTATTTTTATTTTCTGAACTTGTTTTTTATCTTCTTCGTTATAATTATATTCGACATCTTTTTTTAATTTTTTCTGTAAGGGCTTTAGATTCTCTGCTAACTTTGGTATATATTCTCTTACTTGGTTTACTAATCCTAAAAATGATTGTAATTTTTTTTTTTTGTATCTAATTCTTCTTTTGAATTTATTATTTTTTGTACTATATGTTGTTGCATTTATACTCCACTTTTATCTATTTGTATTCCTAAAAATTCTATCTGATTTTTCATAATTTCAGCTTTCTTTTCACTTAAACTTATTCCCGATTTTTCTATTATATCCGTAAATTGTTTCAATAATTTTAAATGTTCTTCTTTGGTCTTTGTATATAATAGTATATCATCTATGTATACTATACAATTAGGTAGTTGTTTAAAATAACTATCCATAAAATGTTGATATCTACCTGGTGCATTTTTATATCCAAATGGTAGTACATTCCATTCATAAAATCTTTGTGGTACCGTAAATGCGGTTAATTCCTTAGATTCTTCTTCTAACTTTAGATGGTAAAATCCTGATTTACAATCAAATTTACTAAAATAATTATATCTTTGTATTTGTCTTATTTTTAATATCTTATTTGGTATTGGGTAATTATAAGTCATTGTTTTTGCATTTAAATTTCTATAATCAATAACCATCCTACTTTTTCCTCTTTTTTGTCCACTATGTTTATTGACTATAAATGCTGGGCTATTATGTTTACTATTACTTTTTTGTATATATTGTTTTTCTAATAATTCTTCTATATGCATTTTAAATTCTTTTAAATCATCAAAATTATATGTTAATGGTTTCTGGGTTATTATGCTATTTTTATCTATTAATTCAATTTTTATAGTGGTTTTATGTTTTTCTCATCCTTTTAATGGATCTTCACTATATAATTGTTCTAATTTTTTCTTAATTATTCCTATCTTATTTATTGAAAATATAGTTATTTTCTTTTTATTTATCGAAAATACGACCAGTTCTATTGTATCTTCGGTATTTTTTATATTTTATATTTTTTGTGTAATTTTTTCATTTCCTTTTATCCAATCAGTTTTCTTTCTTATTTTATTAATAACTCTTTTTTCTCTTACTTTCTGTTTACATGGTGTTGTAAACCATCAATATGTTCTAGTTATTATATGTGGGTATAATTTATCTAAAAACGGCATTCCTAAAAGTATATCTTTTGATGTTAGCTCATAATTATAGATTTCTTCTATTGTTAATATTTTATCTCATACTTGTGTTTTTACATTCTTAGCTTTATAAGTAATTAAGCTTCCTTCGTTATTAAATCTTTTAACTATTATTGGTGTTTTTAATTTATCCCATTTACTTTCTGGTAAACAATTATATCTACATAAATTAGCTTCTGCTCCTGTATCTATCATAGATGTATAATATCTACTGTAATATCCTTGTACTACTATCTTCATTAATACATATATTTTCATTTCATGTTAAAGCTCTTCTTAAGAATAATTTCTCTCTGTTATATGTTATGGTTAATTGTGTATGTTCTATATTATATGGTTTTACTTGTTCTAGCCATTTTATTCCTAATATTATGTCTGTTTTTTGCATTTCTTCTTTTACTTCAAATTCTATTTTTATTTTTCTAATTCCTATTAATATTTTTTTTTCTGCTATATTTTTAGTATTTATTAAATTTCTTGGTAGATCTGGCCATATATTATTATCATTTTTTATTTCCTCATTTTTTACTAGATATTTTGCTATATAATTTTCTTCTTGTCCTGTATTTAGGAGTATTAAATATTCTTTTTCATTTACCTTTCCTGTTATGTAATATTGGTTTAAATTATCCGTTGAACTTGTTTCATAACTTGTTCTTTTTTATGAGCTTGATGATTCCGGTTTATCATAAACTATTCTTTTTGTTGTACTTATTCTATCATTTATTATTTCTAGATCTTCTTCTATGTCTATATTTCTGTAACTATAATCATTATTATCAATTGTTTTTACGAATTGTTCAAAAGGGCTTTCTATTTGTATTTTATTAATTTTATTTTTTCCCGTTATTTTATGTTTTGTTGTTAATACATATAGATTTTTACATCTTGCTGTAAATATTTTACTTCCTGGGGTTAATTCTATTCCTGATATTTTCCAATATAATACTAATGATTTGTCTATATTTTTATCTGTTACTGCTACTGAATAATTCACACTTATTATAAATTTAAATTTTTGGTATATTAAATTTCCTTTTATGGCAGTTATTATACTTTTTTCTATAGGTTTTATAATTCTATCATCTGCTAAAATATAATTCTATTAGTGTATCTATTCCTTCTCTAAAACATGTTTTTATTAATATTTCTGTACCTCCAAGGTGTACATATTTTATTGGGTCTCTACTTTTTATATCGTTTATTTCTTTATTAATTATTCTTTTCGTTACTAGTAGTCTACTAGCTTTACCTTTTGCATATCTAAAGTCTATTACATGTTCCTTTTGGCTTACTACATAATATTCTTCTTTTTTTCTGGTTAATATATTTTTTATTGTTGGTATTTTAAATATTTTTCTACACTTAAGTCTAACTCTTTTCCTTTTATTTCATCAAATACATTGTTATCAAATATTATTTTTTGATCTGTTCCTTCGTCATTTAAATATTCTTCTTTTGTTATTATTTTTATATCTTCTTCAGTCATTTAATTCGTCTAATTCACTATCTATTTCATTATCTCCTATTTCATTATCTATTTCATTTTCTAAAATTTCATATATAATGTCTTCACTTTCTAATTCGTAATCTATATAATCTATCTGCATATATTCTGTATTTTCTATTTTTATTTCTGATATTTTTTTATTTTTTGGGTTTTTAGGTAATTTACAATCTCTAGCTAGATGTCCTAATTTTCCGCAATTATAGCAAGTACATTCCTTTATAGATTTCTTTTTCCTATATGGTCTTTTATGTTTATAATTTTTTACATAATATCTTTTTCTTGGTTTCTTATACTTATATTTTGATTTTTTGTATTTCTTATATTTCTTATGTCTTTTTCTTTTCTTATAATATCTTTCTTCGCATCCAAATTGAGGTGCTATTTTATCTTTGCAACATGCTAAATTTCTTATTAATGTTTTTTTCATTTTTATTTCTTCTCTATATTTTTCACATAGGTTTCTATACCATTGTTGTAAAAATTTTATTCTTGCTCCTAGAGTATCTACTATTTTTGTTTCATCCCAACTTTTTATTATTTTTGAACTAAATGGTTCAGGTAATTTACTAAAATATAATTTTCTTATTTCTTTACTTTCTTATGTATTATATGCTCCTTTATAATAATATTCTTTAAATGCGCAAGTATATTCATCTATGTAGCACATATTACATATTGCTAATTTTAACATTAAATTCCTATTTGTATCTTTCTCTTCATTTTGTTCTTCTTCTGTTGTTGTCATGCTACTAAATTCGTCTTTTATAGCTGTTTCATATTTTTTTTAATAATTCTATAGGTGTTAGTTTAGTTGTGGTTGTTGATGGGGTTTGTCAGTTCTTAATATTCTTTTACTATTTTCAGTTAGATTTAAAAACCATAATTTCACTGTTCCTATTAGTGTTCTTTCTATATATTCTGGTGCATCTATTACATTTATATTATTATCTAATAATTGTTTTGTCATATATCCTATCCATAATTGTATTGTTTTTTCTGTATCTATTATGCAATCTAAGTCTAAAAAGTTATAATTTTTATTAACTATTTGTTTTGGTGTCCATTTGTCATATTCATTCTTTAGATTATATCTTTTAAACTTATTCTTATAATATGTAGGTTTCCTTATTTCTGATGTACTAGGTATTATATTTTGGTCTTCTTTTTTATCAAGAGTATTTATTTCTGTGTTGATATTTTCTAAGTTTTCTTCATTAATACCTTCTTGTTTTTCATTGATTTCTAAATTATTTGTATTTGTTAATATTTCTGTATATGTTTCACTATCTTCCAAATCATAATTATTTGTTTCTTCAACATCTATATTATTTATTTCTAATTTTTCCTTAAATTGATTTATTTCATTTAGTAATTTTTGTTCTTTATCGTTTTCTTCTTTTTCTTTCTGTCTTTTTTCATACAGATCTTTTAACATTTGTAGTTCTTTTTCTAATTCAGCAATCCTACTATTTTTAGTTTCTTCTATTTTTCGTATTTCTTCTGTAGTTTGTTGTTTTATTTTTTCTATTTCCTTTTTTCTATCTATTTCTTCGTTTTCCCTTTCTATTCTTACCATAGCTGTCAATTTGTCTTCTAATTTTAATTTTTCTTTTTCTAACATTAAATATAAATGTTCACCTATTTTCTTATATCTTCTTCCTAGATTAGAAAATACTATTTTTATTTTTAATCCTTCGTGATTTTCATATATTTTTTCATCTATTATAAATTCTTCTTTGTTTATTTTATTGTAAATAGTTCATGTTGATATATATATTCTAAACTATCTATTTGTGATTCTAAATTTGATATTTCATCTTTTTGTGCATTTATTGAGTTTTTACTAACTCCGGCAAATATATTATAACTTAATCTTTCTATCCTTATTTTTAATTCTTTACGTTTTTCAGAAATAATTTGTTTTAATTCATTGTATTTTGGTACTTTATTCATTTAAACCATATTTATAGTATTTTGGTGGATATCTAAATCTGATTTTATCATAATTAGGTGGTATGTGTCTCATTCTTCTAGATTTTAAATGGATTATTAATTTTGCTTCAATACTAGATATTAAGGTAATTAGGTAGGCTAATCTTTGTGGGTTTTCTTTTGTTTTATTTAGACTTATATATTCTGAATAATTACTAATTAAAGATTCTTTAATTTTTCTAAAAGCTTCTCTGTTTTTAAATGGTCTTCTCATAATTAATCAATATAAATTAATCTCAAGTAAATCCAATCTAAATTCAAACATGTATGCTACTTCTGTATTTTTTAAATAACTGGGCTCTGATACCAATTGTAGGGGGGTGCGGATTAGGCGCGGTAACTTTACTAGATAATAAATACTTATTGGGGTGCGGATTAGGCGCGGTAACTTTACTAGATAATAAATACTTATTGTGCGAATTAGGCGCGGTAACTTTAATAGATAATAAATAGTTATTAAGTCATAAGTATTTATTTTTAAGTAAAGTATTTTGTGTATATTATTGGTTGATTTAATTTTCATTTTTATCTTCTTGACTTAAGATGTTTTATTAATTCATATTCTAAATTAGATATTATCGTAATTAAATTATCTAATGTTTTAGGATCTTCGTTAGTACTATGTAATCTTTTGTATTCTAGGTATAAACTATATAGTTTAGTTTTGATATTTTTTAATGATTTATTCTTTTCGTAAGATGTATTCATTAATTTGTGTAGTTTATTATTTTATCCTATTGAAATTTTAGCAATTTCTGTGTAGTATTTTATTCTAACTTTGCTATATTCAATGTGTAGGTTTATGTTGTTTATCTGATTAACTAGTATTTGTTGTTCATGTATAAGTAATTTTCCATCTGTATTAAATAATTTTTCGTATGTATTAAATAAATTATTACCTGTATCTTCTTTTTCTAAGGTTAATTTTATTTTAAGTAATTTTTCTTCTAGTTGTCTTTTTTCTATTTCAAGTTGATTTCTGTAATTAACTTCTTCATATATCCAATTTTGCCTTTCTCTAATTTTTTTTATATATTCTAACATTTATTTATTCCGAATAATATCCATCTGAATCTAAGTAATATTGATGTTCATAATATATGCGTAAGTTTTCTATACTGTTTAATAATTCTTCCTCTTCATAATCTTGTAATTTTTTCCATATTATTTTCTTTATGTCTATAATTTCTATATCTCTAAGTATATATAAAACAAGTATTTTAATATCATCTATCATGCTTTTTCATAATATTTTCTAGTTGTTTGTTTTAGTCTAAGTAATTCTTGCATATTTTCATTAAGAAATTCTATATATTTTATATCTTTAGTTTCCATGTATTTGTCTAAATTTGTTTTCATTTGTTTTTCTACTAATTATATATTTTTCATATCTTTTTTCCAAAATTTTAGATATATGTGATTTATCATAGTTGATGTGTACGTAGGTATTTATAAGAGTAATTAGGTAAGTGTGGTATGTAATTTATTCTAGCTATATAATCTTTACCGAATATTTTTTCTAATATGATTTTCCTTATATCTATTATTCCTATATCCTTAATCACATACAAAATAAGTATTTTAAATTTATCTACCATTACATCAGACAAATGATTATTCATTATCATATAATTGCTATTTTCAAAATATTCCCTTCAATCATATACATAACAAAATATGGTCATCTTAGATTACTATATACTAGATTATTCTTAAATAACATGTTCTTCAGTCACTATTAGCATGGTAATCTGACATTTTTTGGTTTGAAAATTTTTTGGAATAGAGTAAAACTTGCATTATTACCTAAATATTCTAATATTATCTAATGAGCTCACAATTTCACCACTGTTGTGTGCATTATGATCAAAATATTGCCTAAACGATTTGATTTTTCAACTGATATGATATAATTTAGTTTTATGTCCTCATTAAATAGTATAATTATCTACCGAAGGCAATACAGATAAATCCTCTAGCCCAAGGTAGCTCCTTCCCTGAAAAGGACAACTTTCAAAATATTAACACAAATTTTCTTATGTGGACAAAAAGTACTTGTGAATGACCATATATGAAGAAATCCATAAGTAGGAATAATAGGTAATTATGATTTTCCTTATTATGTAAATTATTTTAGAAAAAGTAAGAACGATAAATTTTTTGCATGTTTATTCAAATAGAGTTGAGACAGTGGGGTCAACAGAAACTTATGAGATTTTGACTTAAATGTGTGGCCTATCTATTTGTAGACTGTGCTACTCAAGCTTCAGGTATTTGCAAGGCCTTATTTCTATTATCTGTTTACTGATATGAACTAGAAGCTAAGTTATTTTTTTTATCATTTTGTAGAATACTTTTAACTATTGATATTTCTTATCTGAAGATTTAGCTAATTGAAGTTAATATAGGTGGGGTTAACAACCCTGGCTGAGAAAGCACGACTATTGTAGGATACATGAACGATTGCCAAAAGTATCATGTTAAGCTTCTTAAACACTATATTTTTAATCTTATTTCATCAAGCAGACTCTGCCATCATGGATATTTTAAGATAGTGTGTCTGATAAAGAACTACGAATATTTTGAATTTATACATGGCTTGAACAAATTAAGTCATGCCGATGTTTTATTTATTGTTTTAGCTGAATCAATTCTCTATCACAAGATATTAAATGTGTGCAATGCTATTAGTAACCAATGTGAATAGGTGAAATATGACCTTTAGTAGTGTATTACTAAAGGTTCTTTTGTAATACACCATTTTGTGTGTATAAAATTTAGACGAAGAGGTATGATGCTAAAAAAGGTCGTTGACTTACGAAATCTTTGCTTATAATAAACCTTTACTCCATTTTAGAGAATATATTGACAAGAATATTTTTTAATTATGGCATGTATAGCCTGAGAATATAGTTGTTTTTTCTGAATCATTTCCTATCTCTTATAAAATCATCTAAAGATGATGTCTTTATTTGAAGAAATCTTAGTAGAAGGTTATAGATTTCATACACCTCTCAGAATGTTTTGATAGTTTTGTATCCTCAAATTGATATTAACTTTGAAGGGCTAAACTTTCTCATATTTTGGGTCCTCCCTTTATTGTTTTCTGTTATCACCAATGTACTATGAGATCCTCCTTCCTTTTTATATTCTTTCATAATTAAGTCATGTCACTATTTTATTTGTTATTTTATTAGATGAATCTATTCTCTATCACAAGATCTTAAATGTGCACAAAATCTATTAATAACCAATGCAAATAGGTGCAATATTACCTTTAGTAGTGTATTACTAAAGGTTTTTTTGTAATACACCTTTTGTGTGTCCAAAATTTAGAAGAAGATGTATGACACTGAAAAAAGATGGATGACTTACACATCTTTTCTTACAATAAACCTTAACTCCATTTTAGAGAATATATTGGCAAGAGTTTTTTTAATTATGGCAGGTATAGCCAGAGAATATAGTTGTCTTTTTTGAACCATTTCCAATATCTTCTAAAATCATCTGAAGATGATGTCTATATTTGAAGAAGTCATAGTAGCAGGTTATAGATTTTATACACCTCTCAGAATGTTTTGGTAGTTTTGTAGCCTCAAAATGATATTGACTTGGAAGGGCTAAACTTTCTCATCTTTTGGGTCCCCCTTTTGTTGTTTTCATTTATCACCAACGTACTATGAGATCCTTCTTCATTTGTATATTCTTTCTTAGTAAAAAATGTATTATAGATTTATAATGTTACCTTTGAAGTCTAATGAACCAACATTTGTTGATATGAGAAACTCATCAGATGCATTATTGCGAATGTAAAATATGTGTTCACTCAATATTGTTCACTTGAGATAGTTAATATTCTGCAAGCATTCCATAATATGCTTATGATCAGAACTATGTTTTGATAATGTTGGTATATACTCATTAACTAATCGTAAAATTTCTTATTCCATTTTGGAAACAAAGTTTATTGAGGGACTTACTAAGACCTATTCTAGGTGCTTTTCTTATATGTTGCTCTATCAGGATAACAAGAGTTCCTAGGTTGATTCTACTATGTTATCTATCTTTTGTATTGAAGATCAGGTTAATGTTATTCTGAGTGCTAATATTTTTGGTGAGAAGTATATAAATATTTATGTTATATCGATTAGGTATTTCACTTGAGCAATGTTTTTTTTTCATTACAAAATTGAATTTTTCTTTTGATTAGTAGCACTAACAATTTTGCATTCAATGCTACATTAATAAATTAAAAATGACTTTATCTTGATAGATTAAGCATTCCCTTGTGTAGTAGTTGTCTGAGAGTTATGAAAGAGGATAAAAAAGGAAGATATGGTGATAATATCTTCTTGAACATGCTAATTTATCAACTCTGCATAATTTATTGGTGTACAAATTTCGTACGACGAAAAGATCATCTTCTAATTGACTTAAAATGGCAGTAAGTTAGAGAGCTATATCCTTAGGCTAAATTATAGAATAGTATGTTGGTAATTTAAAATGACGGAAGATGAGTCATTAGGATATATATTGATAGGGGTAGATACATCAGTGCATCTCTTAGAATTGATAATTATACATATTCAAATAGAAATAATATTTTGAAGATAAAAATAGATGGAAAAGTTAACATCACTTATAGAGATGCTAGATACTGATAATATAAGTTTGTGATTTTTTCTTGTACTTGGCAAAATGAGATCTTTTGTCGTAATTGATTAGATTGCAATAATAATTTTATGGATTCATCGTAGGCGGATATTAAATAACAACATTCTAAAGTGATTTATCACATTTCAGTTGGTTGGAAGTTGTTGAAGTAGAAAAACACTAGAATGTGCTACCAACTGCAAGTTCATAATGACGTGAGGATTACATTGAGATTACTTTCATTGAGTCGTGAAAATTATCATGTGTGGTTCATAAATTCAAGATTAGAAAAAAAGTGTCTTTCATGTATATTTATATCATTATTATTTATTTCTGAGCAATAAGTCGTGAGATACCCGTTGGAGTTATTAATAATTTCATAATGCTTAAATATATCTGAATATTATTTCAAAATGTCAAACTACTAGATACTACAAACTATAAATGTTGGGACCGTGCGACACATAGACTATACGTATCTAGTGGTACTTAAGAAAGAGAAGAAAAACGATATGGTTGAAAAGCTCTAGACCATCGGCAACTCAACTGTTTCAATCATTTGGTAGTGAAATAATGGCCATTTCTGTTGCTACCCTCCTTTACAATTACATTTCCATTATAGATAAACGTCAATTTTCTCTTAGAGCATTTATATACCTATATTTGCCTAAACTATATACCAATTTGTATATCATAAATTTAGGAAAAATCAACTCACTCTCATAAAATATGGAAAAAACAAAATGAGCTTGTTCTGAATAATTCGATTAGCTTTTTTTGAATTCTAGGTCATACCCACAAATATAGACAATCATTTTTGCTAATGTATATGTGTGTTTGAGTTTGAGTTAATGACGATCTAGCATTGACGAAGAAGCGGACTATTGGATGATGTGTGTTGAGAATATTTAGAATGGTACCATTAGCAAAACTTAATGTAATTCATACCAACTCTTTTTTTTTTTTTTTTTTTTTATTTTTTAGGATTAAGTTTTGAAAAAGAGAAAAAGTAGAGGATAGTGGGATCCGGTTCTTGGGTCATGGACCTTTTGTTAAGTTTTGGTCATATTTTAATTTAGGAATAATTACAGGACTTAGCAAATATAAGCTTTTAATATCTTATTTAGTTTAATTTTTAATTAATTATAATTTATATCTTCTTTTATCAATTAAATATAATTCATAACTTCTCTCGTTTAGTTTCTCTCTTTATCTATCTTCTATTTCTCTTTTTTTTTTTTTTGTGAAAAGTCATAAAATGACCATTGAAGTTGTCCCGAATTTGAAAAAAAGACACTTAATTTTATGTGTGACCTATTACACAATAAACATGTATAAACCCTTGTAAATAGAATATTTTGAATGATTTTGAGCTTATGCGTGTGGTCATGTCTAT